>OZ010787.1:602803517-604052892 GCA_963932465.1 Maratus speciosus
ACAATGCAAGTAAACGACATGAACATCGTAGCACATATGTTATGCCTTATGTTAGTTTTATCTTTTAAGTCTTCGTTTTTATTTCTTTCCCTCTTTGTAAAATTTCCAACCCGAAAGGCGTCCTGTGTGTTATTTTGTATTTTATGATGATTTTAACAAAGTTTTACTTTTCTAGTTGTGATTTATCGCCAGTTTTTCGGCGCTGTTTCATATAGTTATTTTTACCTGAAACAAAATTCTGTATTTTCCGGGGGGAAAAAATTAATTTTCAGATTTCAACCCTCAAGGATCTAAACACAACCTGCAAAAATGAAAAGTATAGGCAACATGCCTCATAACAATCTTTTTAATTAATCTGAATCGAGCCCGACCAGCATTAAAAACACTAGATTCAACTCGGTCTAATGCGAGATTAATCTGAATCGAGCCCGACCAGCATTAAAAATACTATATTCAATTCGATCTAATGCGAGATTCATTGCGTATGTCCATAAAATATCTACATTTTTATGGCATTTAAAATATATATATATATATAAATGCCCTAAATACACGCATTCAAACAATACTATTGTTACAAGTTCAATGCGTCTTTTCACCAGCAGCATCCATTTCTTCTATTTAGACATCATTAGAGTTATTTTGTTTAATACAGATAATTATTTTTTTTTTTTAATGAATCCCAATTTCCAAAATAACTTTTCGTGTTTTTATTTTCATTATGCCCCTTTTTTCAACTTCTCGATTTGTTATTTTTATATTTAATGATTCGTTTTTATGATTTTGAGAGTGTTCAGGCTTCATAAATTAAACCTTTTGTTACTTAGGCATTAAATATTCTTGGAAAGATACGCGCATCGCAGTTTTGTTTCCAAGAAGTCTATTATTGCTGACAATGAAAAGAATTCTTTTCAAATTTAAATTAATTTTTGAATGATTTTTACATTTTCATTAAGCTTTTAAATTTCTTCAATCCGTTTACTTCATTATTTTTCATGAAATATTTCATTATTAGAATTTCGTTTCCTATGTAAACATTAATGAGAAGTTTTTAGAGTACTCATAAATTATCTGAGCAAATTTAAACATTCGCATGAGAGAATTATTTAGTATATGTTGATGTATTTTAAAGAGACTGAAGGAAACATTCCATTATTACTTTATTTTTCGTTGTATCTAAGGTACTGTCGGGCAAACAAAAAAGAGAAAACAACCCATACTTTTTAATTACCAAATTGACTCATACGGAAAAAAATCTCCAGAAATAACCTCTCAACTGGAAATTGTCTCCTTCCACTTTTCAATTGTCTTCTTTCCAATTTTTTCTTCTTTCCAATTTCCAGTTTTTTCCATTTGTCTTCTAACCTAAATGATTCAAAGATTTTCAAAACCCTGTGTATTGAGAGGTATATGACCTACACAGACGAGTGATACAGAACAAGATACACACACTCACCAAGTTTAAAAGCCCGCCAAGTTTGTGGCTCGCGTGCAGGAACGCATCACTGCTGCTGTGACGGACATGCACAGAAACATGCTATTGACCGTATGGACGGAACTGGATTACCGTTGGGATGTGTGCAAGGTGACTAAGTGCGCACACATTCAACCTTTGTAGTATGTAACAGAAACTTGGAGAGTGTATGTTTCTTTTCAGGTATCACCCAACGTTGTACATCGTATACTTGAAAATAAACAGTCTTTTGAAACCAGATGAATCATTTAAGCTTACCTATGTATTTGACATTCGGATACCAAACGGGAAGTCATTTGATCAAATATCCAAGTTTAGGCAGTATGCAGGTTTAATATTTCGAACTCCAAATGTTTTATTCCCTTTTAGTTGTTGCAAAACAAACTGCAATGCAGGCAGTTTTTTAAATATAACTTAAAGTACTATACACAATAAGATGTAATTTTGGATTTGCATGTTTAAAGCTTCTGGAAATATATTTCTGTCAAAAATTTTACAGGTTACGTTTTATATATTTTTTTATAACCAATTTCAAAATATGTATATTTTCGAAAAATATGAATTGTGATCAATGATTCTTTTAAACTCAGAAAACGATCTCCTGGATCAAATTACCCACCTGAGACATATCATCTGGATCAAATTAACCCACATTTTACGGAAGAATAGTGGGAGATTGGCAAGTATGTAATTTTTTTTTTGTAGGAAACATATTCTAGTCCATGAAAGAAATGAATGTCCATTTCGTATTGTTTGGAGTGGTCTAACACAATTAAAATTTTCGTCAGTCCATTTTTACCTACGTCATTATGTATGCAAGTTTTTTGGGTGCCCTTGTAAATGAACTATAAATTATGTGCATCCCGTTTTCAATTAAGAAATGCTATAGTAGACTTCAATCAGATATATCAATTTTGTGACGATTCAAATACATTTACAAAAGTTAGGGCCCGAAAAAATGAGGCAGGCGGATGAAGTCTAACGCTGTTCAACTATGTTATGTCATAAAAGACACTCGTTTGAATAATAAAAGTTTGATTAGTGTGTTTTTCTTAGGTTTTATGATTTTTAAATAAAGTTTTTTTTTCCTTTGCAGTTTTGTAAATAGTATGAACTGCTTATCGTAAAGTATTACTACGAAGCAAAACTTCTTATAAAAAGTTATTGTGCCAGGGAATGGGTTAATACAATATTTCGATATCTGAAAGAACTTGCGGAAGAGAATGATTTCATTATAAAACACCCTGATGTAGAGAAGGCAAATCTGCTGCGAAAATGAGACAATTTTATTAATAATATTCGACGAATAGTGAAAATGTATAATCAGCTATGATATCAAAACCGAAGATTACAGATAGCTATTAACGTTCAAAAATAAATGTTGATGCTTCAAAATAATTTGTAAAATACGCCAAACTTAACCAAATTCGTTTATATGCCACTCCATACAATCAACATTAGTCAACTACATTAAAAAATGTTCATTAACTTGCATTTTCGCTCCAGAGTAGTATAGTTTATAAACGAACGCATCTTATTCTCACAGACAAAATTACGATAATTAATCACTAGAGTTAGGTTTATATGTGCATACTATATGCATTTGCATATTTTGACTATATTCCGCATTAAATACATATAAGTGCTTAGTTATTTAAAAAATAGATCAAAAGTGCATATTTCGTAATTTTTTCACTCGGTAATATATATATATATAGACATACAAATTTACGATTTCGTAAATACTTATCAATTCCTGTGGTGGTTAAGAGGTGATTGCTATATAGGAATTGGAAGATATTTGGCGCCATCCTTTGATATGTTGAAATGCCTTTGATTTGAAAAAATAGAGAGATGGAAAGATTTTATTTTATGTTTGAAAGATGTTCATTTATTATTTCGTTTTGATCAATAGTGGATCATTTATTCTAACTACCTACTTTCGCAAATAAAAAATTGTGTAATGTATATAATGTATGAAAGAAAATCGGATAAAAGTAATTTTATTCAAACGTTGGTTGAAAGATATAATGAATAAATTGTTTCTAATGGTGAAGTTATAGGTTTAGTCATATGTAAGAAAAAATGCCTTGTGAAAAGAATTGCTTTGGACTTGAGTCAAGCAATGATTGGAAATAATTTACCGCTAAACAAGCTGAATAATACCATTTTTTTTTTTTAATCTAAAGAAATACTGAATTAACCAGTCTATAGCTGATGATTTACTGTTTAGAAAAAATTGTTTTGCCATATTATATAATGAAGTTATGATGAAATTAGAAATGGCATCGGAAATAATGCTATATGGATTGATGCAGAAGAAACAACTGCAGATGTGGTCGCTGTAGAACACCCATTAATTGTGGGGAAAAGAGCACACAACCTTCTCCTCCGCATACAAAGTGCATTGAACTTGAAAAAATTGACCATTCTACAGTTGCAAGGATCATTAATGATACGTTGCTTATTTTGTGGCCTAACAAGGATATACTATTTGTAGAAAGATTTTTGGTTTATTAGTAATGCTTCCCCATATACGATTAAAGCTGAAATATCTTTAAATGTATTGTATCCCAATTTAATTCATGTGACAAGTTCCTGCTCTTCTTCGCTTCACTGAACAGATTGGGCAAAACTGCGAAACAGTAAATAAAATCATTTTTTTGTGATAAGACAACCATTCTTAAAACACCAATGCGAGGAAAAAATGATAAGTAAATTTATACTAACGTTCTATCACCAAAACCAGTATTGATGAGATGATGAATATTTTATTCATGAAACTTTATTTTATGAAAAAACTGAAATGCTATATAGAATATGGTTATAACCTTTGACAATTCTTCCTTTTCTGCATTTTTTATGAGGAAATTTTGTAGGACAATCATCAGAAAATTATATTTATGATTGGAGATAATATCTAATCATTATGCGAGAGGTTAAAAAAATGAGTAATGTCTCTCTCAGGGATGCAATTGCAGAAATATAAAGTTAGAGATAATTATATCTAAAGTACTAGACAAAAAGCACTAGAAATCTCAGCAAAACAAAAAAATAAAAATTCAAGATTTTCTTAATCTTAAACATATAAATAACCTCATTAACGGAAAGAGAATTGACCAACAAGAAGATGTCATACCATGTGTTGTAAAATACTATAACTATTTCCTTATTACGTAAGTAGGTGATGAAAGAACATTTTCCTCGCTAAGAAAACTTCTTTGATGATGGAAGATATAATTTCAGTTTGTGTAATTAAAAAAATGTAATTATACCTTAAAAAAGATTATTCTCGATAAAAGAAAATATTTGCGTTCATTATTAATTATTGTTCCCTCTTTCTGGTGCATTTACGTGACTTCTTGTGAAAATTAGATACAAGTAAAAATTTATTAGTGCATATTTTTACATATTTTAAAAGGTTTTGATGCATATTTTGTTCAATTCCGAAAACTATGTAATTATACTAACAAAAATTATTCTCGATAAAGGAAAATATTTACATTCATTATTAATTACTGTTCGTTTTCGAAAGCTGCGCCTAGCATTCTGGGACGATTCTACTATCCACAGGGGTGGTACGCTGAGATGGTTTATTCCCGAAGTTCTAATTCGTTGTTCATTTGTAGGTTGTCACTAAAATTGGCACTCAGCCAAACGCAGCTAAAAAAACTCCGCTCACCCCTATTTTGATAAAATCAAAACAGACCTGACTCAGGCGCAAAAGAGCGGAGGCTTTTGCTTCCCGAAAACAAACAGTATTGTTCCTTCTTTCCCGTACATTTATTTGACTTTTTTGAAAATTAGATGTAAGTAAAAATTTATTAATGCCTATTTTTGCATATTTTAAAAGGATTGAATACATGTATTTTTTTTAGCTAGTGCTAATCGAAATCTTGTTCTACATGATCAGATTCAAATTATTGTAGTATTCGGGAGGCATGGGAGTGTTGGGTCTTTGAACTATTTTTTTTTCTTGCACTTTCTGAATGTCTGACAATTTATAAATAATCTTTCATAGCAGTTTTAAAAACTTAAACGCATATAAAAAGATCGAACGACTCTTGCATTCTCTTGCATTTACACTGCACGGACGAGAGGTGTCAGTTGCAAAAATTTTTAACACTAAATTCTCGGAATAGTGTTTTTTTTTTCGGCACAACAAAATATCTTATCAATGGATAAACAGTTTTCTATATATATACAGGGTGTACATGAATATCCCAACTTTACAGGGCCATTAAAAGTACAAAGAAGAAAGTTGAAACAAAAAAAGTACAGCCTTGTTGTTCATAGGAAATAAAAAATAAAAGTTTAAAGTTTAAATTCAACTCAATTATAAGTGTTCAGTGTGAGCTCTCCAGAAGCACAAACGATATCGAGGCGGTACGATAACTCGTCCCACAATTTTCTCAGCATGATGATTTTCTGTGAGGCCTCATCAAAGATAAGGTGTTTGTTCCAATTGACGTTGACAAACTTAAGACACGCATATCTGCAGCTATTCAAACAGTCACACCGGCATGCTGGAAAAAGCGCGGGATGAGATATCGCATCGCCTCGATATCGTTCGTGTTTCTGGAGGGGCTCACATTGAAAACTTATAACTGTATTGAATTTAAACTTTCAGCTGTTATTTTTTTTTTTTTTTTTCGATGAACAAGGTTGTACTTTATTTTTGTTTTATTTTAATAGCCCTGTAAAGTTGGGATAATCATTTATATACACCCTGTACCCCTTGTCCTTGATCGATGCTTTAAACAAATTAATTAGTCTGCTTTTCATAAATAAAACAGTGTGTTACTGTTGAAAACTGATAAATTAAATTTGTCACATTTTGATAAAATTATAAAACTTTTAAAAACCTTTGGTTATTCAGTAGGCAATTATATGTATTTTAATTTACTTTTTGTTTAATGGGTTCCAAAGGATAACACTCCGGCAAATCCCTGGTGTTGCGGAACGTTACGTACTCTGCAAATTCGAAGAAAAGTGTGCTCAAACGATTCGTTTTTCAATTAAAAATTACTAAAATTAAAATTAGGTAGTTCTTTAATACAAAAATCTACGTACATTATAACTTAAATTATAAAACTTAATAAAATATACTTATTTTTGAAATTTAAAATTTTCCATGCTCTATATCCCCGAATCTATAAAACCTTTTTCGACCCTACCTTTGTACCAAAGTTACTATTTTTTCTTAATTTCCCATTTATCAAATGATTTACAAATCGTTGATTATTATGGTACTGATGATGAATTACACTATTCTAAAATTTACGTATAACATCTTATTTTTACTTGAAAAATTTTCATGTGTGTAAAAACCATTGATAATTTTCCAATTTACAAGCAAAATGTATAAGATGAAAGAACAATTATTAAAAAAAATCAATATTTTATACGTTTATAATATATAAGAGGAAACATAAAGGTAATTAAACATATGAAAAAATGGAGTTTTCTACAATCGATCACAGGTCGTGTGAACAATAAGCGAAACCTATATTTCAGAGATACATCAAGTGATAAGAGACCCTCCCTTCGCCACCATTTCAAACACTAAACATTCAAAGTGTAA
Source organism: Maratus speciosus (assembly GCA_963932465.1). Taxonomy (NCBI): domain Eukaryota; kingdom Metazoa; phylum Arthropoda; class Arachnida; order Araneae; family Salticidae; genus Maratus; species Maratus speciosus. Next base: position 602,810,576 of record OZ010787.1, read on the forward strand.
GCTGATTATTCAATATCTCAAAACATAAACCGCATTAGACAAAATCCCTTGCCGGGCAATTGGAATTCTGTCACAAATTCTGTAACAACTCAAATAACAATAAATTTTGTAGTTAGTTACTGTTAGTATATTTTGTAATTTTGATCAAAACGGAGCCATTATAAGATCACTCATGTGTTTGTCTGTCTGTCCGTCTGTCACAGCCATTTGCCTAGTAAACTATGGAACGTGGAAAATTCAAATTGGCTGAAGTTATAAAAGCTATTGTCCCACATATTTATAGATTATTAATAATATCATATAATTCTTATCTTAAATCAATGAATGCTTACACGTAAAATAATCTTTGCAAATGAGAATGACTCGCCCTTCTTCAATAAAAAAAGCCGTTTTAGGGTTCCGTACTTAACCCCTTCGGGACGAGCGACCTGTATACGTGCCGCATGAAGTGCTCAGAATCCTTGTTTTTCCTCACCAGTAAAATTTTACAGTAAAATTTGCCTTATTTAATCAGCGCATTTTCTCGAATCAAGAAGACACAAATTTCTGTTTTTAAAAAACGGTGACAAAAGATTAAAAATTTCGTAAAAGGCTCCCATCGCGAAGGGGTTAAAAAGTAAAAACGGAGCCATTATAAGATCACTCATGTGTCTGTCTGTCCGTCTGTCACAGCCATTTGACTAGTAAACTACGGAACGTGGAAAATTCAAATTGGCTGAAGTAATAAAAGCTATTGTCCCACATATTTATAGATTATTAACCATTCACAAATATATTTAGGAGCAATGTAGAGGGGCTAATTAAGTTACTTGAAAAAAAAAAATATTTTCCTTGTATATCATATGGGGTATCTTGTGAAAACTTTCGTAACGCCAAACTTAATTTCTTTTCATTTCAGGTATTATATTTTCGTCTATATCGTCGAAAATGTAATGCTAAAATATCTCCCCCCCCCCACCCCCGTCCATTTCCGAATCTACTGAAACTAAAATTATGAAAAAATTAGAGGTAGCAGAAGTTCATTTAAATCTTGCAGGAAAACTATAGTGATTACCCTAGGTCACATAGTTTTTAAGATAATCGCTTTTTTCCATTACACAAAAATTTTGGTTTGCAGGCGTTCAGCAAAGGAGTTGAGAATCGCTAGAGGCACCTATCGTCGCAGAAGTATAAAAGGATGATAATGCTGTATCTTGGAACAAAAAGAGCCAATGTCCATTTTTCTCAAATGGCAGGAAACCCAATTTGAGGAATTTAAGAATCTTGCTACGATTTCTGTTCTATTATTTTTCAAAGTTGTACCTTTCAATTCAGTAATGTTTTTCTCACTACATTCTAATGCTACATTGATTTATTATTTTTTTTACATTTTTACCATATTTTCATAGACATTGGCCCCTTGATATTTTAGGATTGATTTAGGATTAATGGAGATTGGCCTTTTAAGCCATACAAATCTGAAGAAAAATAACGGTTTTGATGAAAAAAAGTCTTCTATTTACAACAAAAATTAATAATTACGGTAAGAAATGATACGAACATGAAATAAAAAACAAACTGGCTAATTCTTGTCATTTTAATTTTGTTTGAAAAAAAAATTAACAAAATTCAATAACGATTCGAATTTGTAATAAACATGTGTTATATGTATTCCTCTCCCTCATCATATTCAGGCCCGTAGGGTAAAAAGTCTACTTCTAAGTCTGCCGAAAATCTTAGATTATTGTAATAAGGCTGATTGTAGTTGCTAATGTACTTTTGGAGAGATTTCAGATCTTTTAATTTTGCTTCATGCAACGGTAACGGTAGGGGAAGGTGTTGTACCTCTGACCATATTGTTCCTTTGACCATCTAGGCTGTAGCGCCATCTGGCAGTATTTTATGAATTTTGGTGTAATTAGTGCAATGTTCCTTCACTAGAGGGCTTGTGCATCTTAACGTGAATTATGAAAGTCAAAGGGCATTCCTGTGAATAATAATAATCAATTTCCAGATTAAAAATGTAAGTATTTATTTGTTAATGTTTTGTCTAATAATATGTTTTGTGCTATGTCTTTGTTGATAGAAATAATTTGACATGGTAGCTATAGACTTTTATAAATATGGTGCGGCATGTGAAAATGATTATCCTAACCCTAAAACTGTAGCATGAGTTGTAATTTGCACTAGCATGGTGTTGTACCTCTGACCATGATCAGGTGTTGTTCCTTTGACCAGGTCAAAGGTACAACACTCTTAAAAAAACTTTCTGAACATTTAAACTTTTATGACTTACTTATCTTGAAATTAGTTTACGATATTTTTTACTTCAGTTTTTCATTTAAAAAAAAAAAAAAGTGTAGACTGGGATAAGCGCAGTTCATGTAAGTCATAAACTCATAGACCCCTAAGGAAAAAAATAAGGTAGAGGGATAACGTCTGCCGAAAGGGGAACAACTATCACTATGATTTGCTGTTAGTGCATCCGGAAACATCGTTACCCCTTTGTTTGCTTTCCCCTTGTCAACTTTAAATCATTTATGCTTCGCAGAACGCCTCTTGGATTAATCGGGGCTCCAAACCCGTCAGGCTGGTCAAATGAGACCACATTCCGACAGTTATTTCAACATTTTCTGAAAAATGTTAGACCTAGTACTGAAAGACCAGTATTGTAATTATTTGATAACCATGAATCTCATATTACCATACCAATAATTGTTTTAGCCTAGGCTAGTGGTGTGACTAATAGCGTTTCATCCACGCTCTAGCAATAAATACAACTCCTTGGTAAGGGTGTTTATGGTCCTTTGAAAGCCTTTTATAATCAAGCTGTAAATAATTTGATGGTTGTCCAGGAAATGTTAGAAAGCCTGTTTCAATCTACAACATTGCTGAACTTGCTGGCATAGCAGATTCTAATGCCGTTGTTCTAAACAATATAATGGAAGATTTTAAGGTTACAAACATTGTGCCTTTCAATGACAATGTTTTCTCTGATGGCGAATTTCTTGCAGCTACTGTAACAGACAGACCGATGCTGAATGAAACCGATTTTGATAAACCATCAGCGGGTGGCGCAGCTCAAACTGACGATATCATTCCTCAATGTAGCAGTTTAAATTTATCGCCTCCTATCATAACACCTGAAACTGTGGCACCTAATCCAAAAGTGCAAGCAAGGAAAGTGTCAAATAGGGATCGGCATAAAGGGAAACCTCGTATCCTGATTGATACTCTTGAAAAGCTAATGATTGAAGCTGAAAAAACAAACACAAGCAACACCCTAAACGCAATAAACAATGATATTGAATAAAATGATTTTTTTCTTCATTGTTGCGTTGTCTAATTGGCTGGTCAGAGGTACAACAACCGATGGTCAAAGGTACAACTATATGTTGTACCTTTGACCACAATGTTATTATTTTTAAAAAATGAAATTAAACATAATAAAAGTAATTCTAGAAACTTGAAAAAATTACATATAATAAACCAGATGATACAGATTATAATAAAACAAAGAAATTGAATTTAGCTTTAATAGTTGAGCTAAGAAAATTAAAATATTGCAAATTGGTCGAAGGAACAACACCTTCCCCTACATTGTCTAAAGGCAGTAATTCATAACACTCGTGCACAGAAAGTCTTTTTCATAAAGAACCTTTCCTCAAGTCAACTAACTTGAATTCTTCTTCAAGTGTCGATCTGTAGAAGTACTGATACTCATGGTCTCGATCAAATTTGAGCTCCTTGATATTAGACCACTTCACTCTCTCTGAATCCTCATCAGTGGTTTTTCTATTGACTAGCCTAGAACGAATCAAGGAACGAAGATCTAAAAAATCACATTGAGGCACTTCAATTACATTCAATGGCGGTGATCTCGGTATTGATTTTATAAAGTTGCACCAGTCGTGGGGTACTTCAATATCAGCGTTGGTCCGTTTCTTAGCTGTCTCTATTGAAGCATGAATTGTGTCAGCTTCCATGTGAGTGTGGCCTGGTTCCATGAAATGATGAAAAATTGACTTCAGTTCACTTCTCTTTTCGTTTTTCATTTCTATCATTAAATGACACAGCATCACGACCCTGTACATATTTTTAATTTGGCCAAAACATGATTCACTATACAAGTGGAGTTCCTCTGTTTCTGGAGACATGGATTCAAAAATTGTCGAATACAAGAGGCAATTTCTTGGCCTCCACGGTTTGCGACAGTTTCATTCCACAGATAACAAAAACCTTCACTTCCTGATACGCTTATGTTGCATTGGCCATTTTTACATTAACAGTATGTAACATTGGCCTCGATAAAATATTTTGTTTTCAATGATCTAATATTGGGAGGACTTTGGCCCTTTTAACAATTTCTTTATATCGCATCCTGAATTCATTCGTACATTTAACTCAAATTTCTCAATTTTGGACATTGGTTCTTTTTGTTCCAAGGTACAGAATGATTTTCGAAAAAACATGTCAGTAATTAACCGAGGTATTGACAAACACAGGCGGTTTGGACATACATAAAGACACGGGCGACGTACTCTATGTGCCTTCGGCTTTTAAATCCTAGATAACAACGTTTAATGATATATTTGTGTAATGAAATGCCCAGTTACTAATTAATATATTTATTGTACGGAACCCTCTGTGCGCGAGTAATACTCTCACTCGTTATTTCTTTTTTTTTTTATTAACAAAACTTCGTTGTCACAAGTAATGCTTTAAAATATGGGGCATGGATTCTTTTCATGTATTGAAAATTTATCCTAAAACCACTCTTGTTTTTGCATTTCGGAAAAAACTAAAATAGTGCAAAATAATGAAATAAAATGTTTGTTTTTACAATCAACATCATCTGTATGCTGGAAATATACAGAGAAAAAATTTTAAATGTATAGAATGCTTTAAATTTATAAATTAAACTGTCCATTATGTTCCTCCAAACACACGCAAAATCATACACTAACATGAAATTATAACATAATAAAATAAAATAAAAATCTTGTTATTTAAATAAAGAAGGACGAAGCGGAATTTTTTTTTTTTTTTTAATATTCACTCACCATGTGCATATATTAAACTTGATACAAAGGTTTCCAAAGGTTAAGTATTATAAAAGCAATTTTTTATTCAGATTTTTTTTATTATTATTATGTACATTTAGATAGTCCGAAATGCTTGCTTTTTTTTAATTGAGTAAATATTTCTTGAATGCTTTATTATAAAAACCTTCTAAGAATAACTAAACAGAATTAAAGTGTGAGATATAAACATAATGTAGTTATACGTTTGAAAATAATACAATGAATTTTTTTTTAAATCACAAACTAGGATCTGCATAAAAACGTTCCAATATGACAAGCAGTAACAAGATTTATGTATGGAGAGCAAATACATAATACCGAAGATATATTAGATTACTATATTTTCTCGTAAAAAGTTCTCTTCTTCTAAATGTCACCTTATCAACCGTTTATCCATCATTTCGAAAGTGTTTTGATCCCGAAGCTCTTTTACAAACACTTGCGCAATATTGTATAATAGAGAGGAAAGAAAATGGCAAAATTTCTCTTTTCATACAAACACAAAAGTTTTAAATAAATATTGAAGTTACGACTTTGCTTTTAGCGTTGAAGTATACTACAGAAACAAACTTAATGACAGCGTTCAGTAATTTTATTTTCTTGAAGCTTGTGTAATTATATCTTTAAAACAAAATACCTGTCAAAATGATATAAAATAGTAATCAAAAACAGGCGACATTTTCTAAACAAATCTAATATTAGGCTGATCCAAAAGCAGAGAAAAGTGGCTAGTCTGAGACCAGGGTTACCTATTAAGCGAGTAATCAAGTGGTGAAAGGTTTTGAATACAATTTAGGCATTTAGTTAAAGGATATATCACAGCGGAAAAGCATTTTGCAGGCTAATGATTGAAATTGTCTGGATCAATATGAAGCTTTTCATTAAAAATAACGCCTGAAAGTTATTGCAAAGATTGCAAATGCCAACGTAATGTTTTTAGACTTTCGATGTATTACTGGTAGATTTGAAGGGTTTGCTGAAAAGAGTTAGCTTATTTTTTTTAAACGTCAGAGAAATACTCTCCTTTATTTAAAATATTGCTCATAAATAAGTATTTTTGGATGTTGGTGGTGGCAAACCACACAAATGAGCATGGCATAAAAGGAAAAATACTTTTGACGAAACTTAAAAATCTAACTATAAAAAGTTTTTAAAATTTTTTCCAAAATATTAAAAATAGCGCGAACTCCTTCTTGCTAGAAGCTTTTCAATTTTGGAAAATGGTGTTTGTTTTAAAAGGGGACCCTTAAAAGTAAAAAACTTTAAAATTACACGAGGATCATGGAATTCAACGAATTTAATATTCTCTAAACTTTGACTTCAGCCCTATCGAAATTTAGCGAGTTATTAGTTAAAAAAAAGACGTTTTGTGAATAGGATTCAATTAAGGTAATAGAATGGAACTAATTGTTGTTGATTTATAGTGCAATAATACACTCATGTCCAAAATTAAGGTTACAAATATAAAATCTGTGAAAATTGATGAACTATACACTGTGTTGCTTCTAAATTTGGCACAGGGGTATATTATAGTGGGAAAAAGAATATAGCAACATAACAATATGGAAAACATTTTAATTGTGAATTAAGAAACAGGGTATATCAATAAGTGCTAAATAATGAACCGGAGATAAAGTATTTGTCTCGGGAAAAGCCTGTCTAATATGGAGTGTGACCACCGTGCATTGCTGTACAAGTCTCACGACGAGCTCTCATACGGTTTATGAGGGTGCCAATAAATATTTCTGGCAAGAAAGCCCATTCTTCCAAAAGTGCGGCTTTTAACTCCTGACGGGTCCTGTGAGGGGGCGGGGGTGTTACGTTGTGCAATGGCTCTTCCTAGATCATCCCAAATTTGTTCAATAGGTTAGATGTCCGGAGACCTCGAGGGTCAATTTCTATGGCAAATATTCAGTTCTTCAAGAAAATCATCAACAATGTGAGCACTGTGTGACTTCGCATTATCGTCCATAAACATGCAGTTCGAGCCTACAAAACCCCAGAACAACCTCACATAGGCTCAAGGACCTCCTCCCTAAAGCCCGGCGTCCAATCTTGTGTGTCCCTTTCACTGCATCCAACAGATGAGCCCGGTTGTTGTGGAGCCGACGACAGCAGTCTTGGACATAATAAGAATGGAGGCGTTTTCTTTTTAGTGATGAGTCGAGCTTCACCACGCAGAGTAATTCTCGTCAAAACTTCATCCGGGGAGAAAGTGGAATTCGCTATCATCCCTCCTACGTAAAAGAAATCGACAGATTTGGTGGCAAAGGAATCCTTGTCTGGGACGGCATAATGTTGGATTGTCGTATACCACTGCACGTCTTCGAACGGGTACTGTCAACGCACATAGCTATAGGGATGAGGTCCTTGAAGTCTATGTGATGTTGTTCCTGGGTGATTTAGGCTTGGGATTCATGTTTATGGACGATAATGCGAAGCCACACAGAGCTCATATTGTTGATGATTTTCTTGAAGAACAGAATATTTGCTATATGAATTGGCCCTCGAGGTCTCCGGGCCTCAATCCTACTATATAAGTTTCGGATGGTCTAGGAAGAGTCATTGCACAGCGTAACACCCCTTCCAGGACCCACCAGGACTTAAAAGCCTCGTTTTGGAAGAATAGGCTTCGTTGCCACAAACATTTATTTATACCCTCATAAACAGTATGAGAGTTCGTTGTGAGTTTTGTACAGCAGTGCACGATGGTCACACTTCATATTAGACAGACTTTTCCAGAGATAAATGCTTTATCTCTGATTCATGATTTAATACTTTTTGATGTAACCTGTTTTTTAATTCACAATTAAAATCTTTTTCATATTGTTATTTTGCTATATTCTTTCTCCCATTGTAATATACCTCTGTGCAAAATATCGTGGCAGCACAGTGAATAGTTCATCAGTTTTCACAGATTTTATGTTTGAGACCTTAATTTTGGACATGAGTGTACATTAATTACCTTTGTCCATTGGTGTGAAAAGAAAATATTACAAGAGAGTATTTTCCAAAACCGTAAAAATGTTAAAAAAAAAAAAAAAAAAAAAAAAAAAAAAAAAAAAAAAGGTTATACATTTTGTAAATTAGAATATTTAATACAAAATAATGAAATCTCTGTTACATTAAATGTTTTTCTAGCAAAATTACGTTTATTTATAAGTTTTTCATTTTTTTTACTCCCTATGATATTTTTTGTTCATATTTTTTGTTTTAACCTTAAAAAAAATCAGACTAAACAATATCTAAAGTTTTACTAGGAACTTTTGTTTCACTCGAAATAGAATGAAATTATTCCCCCGTACTAAATGCATAAAGTAAAGCGTATAAGTTTAATTTTTGTGGAAAATGACAATATTTAATTTCGTTCAAGGTCTCAGTGTAACTTGCTTTACGTCCTATTTTACCCTATGTTTAAAAAATAGCATTTATGCAAACCATTGCTATCAAAGTATAATAAAACAAAAATATAAAATTCAAAAACATGGAAAAACTTTATTGGTTTGATTTTTACAAGCTGTCCTGCATATAGGACAATATTACAATCCATATTATAAACAGTGTACATCTGTTTTGCAATTACTCAGCACTACTCAGCAATAATATATGACCTGTCACGATTCAACTTGATGAGACTTGTGAAATACTTTTACACAATACAGCGTGTCCATAAAACAATACCCAGTTATAATTTTTAATAGTATCAACTGTAAGCATTGTAAAGTGTTGGTTCAAGGTCAGAAATAAAGAGTCACTCAAACAGTTTTAGATAAGCGCATGCGCGAGTGCTGCTTTGTTATGGACTCGCTTGCAGTGCCACATATGCAAAATGGCGACTTCTAAGCGTAAAGAGTTATTGCCGGGCTGAAGATTTAAAAGGAGTTAGAGCCATGCGATTTTTAGGTAGATTTCGTATGAAATACTACCTATTGGGATCGTTCCTATGTTGGAATTTCTGAAAAATTTTTGCAGATCTACACCGATCATGACACCTAGAACCCAAAACCACCCTCAGTAAAAAACTTTATATATCTATCTATCTATCTATCTCTATATATATATCTCTATATATATATATATCACTTTCTTCTGGACCCGATAACTTTCGTAATTCTGCACCAATCTCTTCCAAACTGATACATAAAATCAATGGGCATAAAATCTCAGTCAAGTTCGTTAATGGGCAAAATCGGACCAAGGGGAGGGAAATAGGGAGGGGTTTTGTGAAAACAGAAAACCCCCCATAACTTCTTAATTTTTGTACATATCAAATCAGTTTAAATTTTTTATTACTTCTAAAAATAGGGCCAAAAATTTATGTATCACAGATTTTTGATAAAGTTAAAAATGGGCTCAAGGGGCGCAAAAAATAGGGTTTTTTGGGAGAGAAAAATTCATAACTTCGTCAATTCTCAAGATATCAAATCCAATTAATTTTATCATAACTCTCCTTAACATTATCTACAACTTTTATATTCACAAGTTTTTGATAGGATCAATTCGTACCGCAAAAAAAATTAAAAACGAAAACAAAAAGGGGGTTTGAAGAAGAAAAAAATCCATAACTCCGTCAATTCAAAAGATATAAAATCCCCATGAATTTATCATATATCTTCTTAATATTGTCTACAACATCTATATAGACAAGTTTTGGATAGGACCAATTCTTAGAGCAAAAACAAATTAAAAATACATACCGGTTGAAGTAAAAAATGATCTTAGTAAGGGTGTATTCAAATCCAAACTGCTTATTTTCTGACTCATTTTACAATTCATTTTTGCTCTGAAAGGCTTCCAATTGGTACGTTTTCTTACTCAGAAACTATATAATGTACCGTAATGGTCGATTTTCTGATAGGGGCAGAATATATTTTTTTTAATGCTGTTAAAAAGGGCATTTTGAACCGAATTTACCGAAGCGGATTGTGTTGGAAAAATCATTGTATTAAGGATGCGTTTAAATCCAAACTGCTTATTTTCTGACTGGTTTTTAAATTCATTTTTGCTCTCAAACGCATTTAATTGGTAGATTCGCTTATTCAGAAACTATATAATGTACCGTAATAATCGATATTTAGATAGAGGCAGAATATATTTCAAAAAATGATGTCAAAGTGGGCATTTTGAACGGAATTTCCCGAAGCGATTGTGTTAGAAACGAAAAATATTGTCCTTCTGAGAAAATAATTGTTTATATATCAAGTTTTAATTAATTGAACAAAAAATAAAAACACAGGTCGCTTATAAATCTCTTCAAAAATCACGTCAGCAAGTTTCATATTTTTTTAAAATTAAAAATGAATCTGGAATTATGCCAGAAAATTTCGAGTTGTTGAGCATGGAAAAGTATTTTTTTGAATACCGCCCTAACATGATTCTGATATAACCAGCTATTATATGAAAATGAAATAAAAACTCGTCAAGAGCGGCCAGATAAAATTGTTAAAGTGGATTTATCTATAATCATGATTTAGTTTTTGTTTGTGAAATTAGTATATCTGACTTCGAAATCTACCTCTGCCTGTAGGCCGGGCCGGCAGGGATTTTTTCCTTTAGGCCTTTATAAAAGGTCGTGTCTACGTTGCGCCGCTACCTAATAATTTGCCAGCGTTGAGACACAGAATTGAAGAGGCCATTGCTTCCGTTACTCCGGACTTGTTAACCGAAGTTTGGAAAGAATTGGACTTTAGGTTAGAAGTGGGACGTATAACTAAAGGTGCATCTATTGAACATTTGCAATAGAAAATAGGTTAGCAGCGTTCGAAATCCTTGGTGGTCCGCTTGTCCGAGACCACTAAAACTTCAATCGGACCACTAATTAAAAAAATTTAGTGGTCCGTAGGACCAGTAACTTTTTTCCTTCTCTGACAGTTAAACATAAATTTTCCTGTCCCTGAGAAAACCGCAACCAAACACAAACCACACAATTTTATTTTATTTTAAAAATTGAATAAATAAAAAATTGGATTAAAACTCAGTCAATTGAAATAAATAATCGGAAATAAAATACATAATTAATAATTTTATAGTTTTTGTTTATGTACTGTTTATTTAATTTTTAGCAAATTATAATTTTACATTTTATTATGCCGAAAATTTTGGGTAGCTGAAAGGAAGTTTGGTTCATTTTCTAGGAGGAGGAGGAGGGGACGGACGTCACTCAAAGGGTTAAAGGTACTTCATAAAATTTTGTGTAGCGGGCCAGTGACGATGTCTGTGGACCAGTAAACTCTGATGTTTACTGGTCCTTGGGACCAGTGACTTTTTTTTATCAATTCTACCGCTGGTTAGTTTACCTTCAATTTGATGTATGATTTGTTGTAAATAGTCTAAACTAAACTGTTATAATATACCATTGAAACTGGACGTTCTTTTATGGACACCTTTCACTTCCTATTACATATAATATTTCTATAAATTTTATAATAACGATAAATCCTGAAAAAAATGTTAGTAGGGGAGACCGGGGGAATGCCGCCAACCCGGGTTATGCCGCCACCCCACTTAGTTTAAAAACTAAGGCCAGTTTGAGATAGTGAATGTGCCTGCACTATAGCGGCCAACAATATAAACAGTGCCTAAAGTGAGAGTGACTTTGCAGTACGTCGTTCGTTTGTTCTAGTGAAAAATGTAGTTTTCATATAGATGCTTGTTATTTTGGAGCTTCAAATGAGTAGAGATAAGCACCTTTTATTGCAACATTAGGTATTTAAGATAATATGACCCGTAATCTACGTGCATTCGCCAACATTTTGATGCTATGTGTTGAACAAGTTCGGTTCTTCTTTCGGCTTAGCTTGGGGATTTCCGCCATATTGTCCTCTCGGGGTAATGCCGCCGCCATGCAAATCGGGTGAGAAATGGCCTCATTTTAATGTAGTGGAGCCGATTCAGCAGAGTGACTTTTGCATATGAAGTAAATTGTAAGCTTAACCATTATTATGCTCAATTACATTGCTTTCTAACTATTTTCAGTAGGTTGTGTGTTTCCTAGTATCCATTTGATGCATGTATTAGGTGATTAAAGAGTGGTGGCATTACCCCGGTACAGTGGCGGAATTACCCCAGTGTCCTGGGTAATCCCGCCACTATGCAGAGGTTTTAAAAATATTTTTTTTATGTATGCTTACTTTACAGTTATGATTACGGTTAAATTTATACAGATAATAAAGATCATGATTCTGCTTTAGATTTTTTACTATTAAAAAATAAACATTTTTTTCGAGGTGAAAAAATTTAAATTCCCTTAAGGTGTCGCCATTCCCCCGGTCTCCCCTACTTTCCTTATACAATTTACGATAAACACAAAACTTTGGTGACATCGAAGTGTCGCGAGTCAGAAGATCACGATGTTGTTTAAAAAGTAATAAAAGGATTGGATTATTACAGCAAGTGTTGATTAGATACTATAAGCTTCATTACTGCTCACAAGAAGCCAATGGAGGCCCTGAACTTTCCTGTGGCGTCTTTTTTTTTTTTGGAATTTCGAAAAAACCTTACAACTCTTACTAGAGAACTGGGAAGGGGGGATTAAGATATTTGATTTTGTGTACGCATGTTTTTTCATGTAATAAATTGTTGTTTCCTCCTAATTCAATGCGGCATTTGGAAGCATTTCTTAACCCTTTCAGGTGCAGAGTAGTTATGTTCGTAAAATAATGAAATGATTGGTTGACACCAGTATTTACAAACAAATTTATTAGAAAATAAAAATTTGTTTTTCAAAACTTTCATTATATAAGAAAAAAAATATTAAAATATTCTCGCCTCCGTTTGGGATTAAAATTAAGTGGTCACAACCTGTGTCCACCGCCCTTAAAAGGGTTAAGCTTTATTGCCGTGGTAACTTGTTCTGGTTTAAATGATTTCTGGTAATAGAACTTATGAAATTAATTTCTCAAATAATATCCCGATTCTGGCTGATTTTATGACTTAAAACTTTTACTCTTTTAAACTTTTTTCACGAAAAGAATAACTCTCCTATTAATTTATAAAAGAGGTTGCTAAACATTTTAAAACAATGCGCCAAAGTAGCCTTTAAAAAAATAAAAGCTAAATAGTTTCGGAAAATCAATTTGTAAATCGGGGTTCAGTGTAAAGAATTATTTACGTAAAATATTTTTTTTCCGCAAAGATCTTATCGCTACGCGGCTAATATTAAGTATGATAGGGTGTTTTTGCTTTGTGCTTTTTTTATATAAACTTTTCATTAGCTGCAGTTTTTATATCACCTAAACGGTTAAAATGTTTTTATATATATATACATAATTAAACATGCTGTTCAGACCCCGAAATTATGCTTCTTTATAAATAAATAACGATACTATTTAATTAAAAATAATATCTTTTGTTAAATGATTAAATAAAATTCTATTAAGGGCAGTTGTTTACACAATAAAGTACACCCAAATCTTAAAATTTTCACGAATAACTCTCCATCTGATAGGATAGTTAGTCATTATACACTTTCATTAAGATAAAGTAAACTTTTTTATGCTTATAATTAGTTTCAGACAATTGCTTTAAACTAAGCAGTTTTAAGAGCTACCATTAGACTACTGGCGTCCACAGATTAACTTTGCTTCAACTAAAGAATCGCTGTATTACAATGCAGTGGAGCAATAATTATGTTTATGACAAGTGTGACTGCTTAAATATTTAATAAAAGAATATGTTACGTATTTCAGAATATACTGTTATCAATAAGGTAATCTGAGCGAAGTATGCTCGCCGGTTGTCAGCCCATGTAGCTTAAACGGTAGAGCATTGATAATGTAAGCCAAGGATCTGGGTTCGATTCCCGGTTTGGGAGTTTTTTCGCTCAGTTGGAAATATTCCATTCGTAAGATTTCAGAACTTTCATTCATTTAATGAGATTTATATGATTCAAAATTACACGCAAATATTTTGAGCACGAAATTGTAACATTTATTAAATCTGTCAAGGTAAACAATCTATTAGTTACTTCTTAAGGCTACTTTTCTCAAAAGGAAATTTCAATAAAATAACCATTTAAAAGTTAAGTAAGATTCATACTAGCATGAAAAGAATTGGCATTTACAACTGAAAGATGGCTTGATTTTTCGATATAGAAATTGAGTTTTAGTCGTAAAAAGAGAAATTTAGAAACCGTAAGCACGACCTTTTTAAACTTTTTTAAAATTGTGCACGATTTTTAAAATACGAATAAAAAAAAAAAGAGAAAAATAGATATACTTATACAAATTTGCTGATGTATTTAAATGGAAGGCAATTTCACTGCAATTCGTGAAACTTTCCTATTCCCAACTGAGAACTCTGACCTATAAATGAGGGGCCCGCAGCCATAGTAGATAAAGTCCATTTTGAAAAAAAATGAGATAGTCCATTTAGAGGGTGCATAACTCTTTAAGACCGGGAGTTTTTTTTTTGGTAGAAATTAAAAGTTTGGGTGGTTTCCCATAATCAATGGGATCGTATTTGATTGAAAACAAAATATTAAAAAAATACCTGATGTCAGGTTATCTCAAGGGAGGACCCACACAATTGAGTAGGTTCGGCCTTATTGCACCCGTTTTTTGACTAAATCTACACAATTGTGTAGTTTGAGATCACGTGTGCAAAAATTTAAAAATAAAAGTAAGCAAAAACCGTTGTTGTTTATTAAGATAATTTTCATCAGCCGCAAAGAAAATGTTTGAAACAATTTTTGTTTTTGTATGACATAAACATCGCATTTCTCGAATATCACTCTTGTGCGGTTGGAACAGTTTTGAAAGCCGCACTTTAAGGATCGTCGAAACAAAGTTTGTGACCAGTTGCATCTAATCTCTTACTCTCAAATTGTATCTTTATGGGCGGATTGTAGAATTTGGATTTGCATGAGTCGCACCATCATATTCAATCTCTTCTTCTTCGCTGTAGCTAAGGACAGCCCTTGATCTGTTTTTTCTTGGTAATGGTACATCCGACAGGTTCTCAGTCGAACTTAAACGAAACGATAGTAAATCAAATGTTTTTTCCGGGGTAACTTGTTTGCTTTGGCATCTCGATTGTATAGAAACCACGAATGTACTACAGCCAAGTCAAGGAAGTCGTTGTTTTCAAGATCTACTTTCTTGTTTTAAACTAGATTCGATATGCCTCCATTTTCTGATTGCAAATCTCCACACCTCTTATTGATAAGTTGTAGCTCATGGCTGCACAAGAGACATCGACTTTCAATTTTTCTTCCTTCGACCACCGCTTGACGGTCTGCAGCGAGTTACATCATGTACATGTCGACGCCAGTTGAACTTTCTTATTGTCTTTCCACTCGACCACTACAATTCCATTTTCTGAGACGTATTCAATGCTCTCGCCTCTCTTAAGGGTGTATTCCGATTCAAACTGCTTATTTTCTGATTCATTTTAAAATTCATTTTTGCTCTCAAACGCATCAAACTGGGAAATTCTCTTATTTAGAAACTACATAATGTGCCGTGCTTCTCGATTTTTTGATAAATGCAGAAAATACTGTAAAAAACGCTGTCAAAGTTGGCGTTTTGAACCGAATTTTCCGAAGCGGACGATCTCGGAATGAAAAAAAATGGTCATACTGAGAAAATAATTGTTTAAAAATCAAATTCTAATGAATTGAGCTGAAAATGAAATCACACGGCATGTTAAACATGTCTTCAAAAATCACTCTCACCAAGTTTCATGTTTTTACTTTTAAAAATGAGTCTGAAAATGTCTCAGAAAATTTCGAGCTGTTGAGGGTGGAAAAATATTTTTTCGAATACACCCTTAAGAGCCGTTGAAAAATGGGATGCCCTTCAGTCTGTTTGGATTGTGCCTGTTCCTTCAATTTTCCTTTTATTAATTCTTCCAGCAGCGGTATTTTGTTGAAATACCGATCGAAGTATATAAAACTAGGTCTAAACCAGAGTAAGGACTACAGGAGGTCCTAAGCCTAGATCCTTGTGTACCAGGTCTGTACTTTCCTACTGGTATACTACAAAATTCAAAACTATCCTAGATGATGCTGTTAATACAGAGTGTGGTTTGTTTTTTACATACTGCATTACTAAGGCATGTCCTAAAACTGAGGCATGTCCGTCTGCTCATCTATGGAAAATGTTCCCTGATCTCTTGGTAAATTTAAGCAGACGCTACGTAATCTGTCGAGCATTTGCTGAACTTTCCATAATTTATTATTAATTCTTGGTGGTTTACTTGCTGTGTCGACAAAATGGAATGAATTTCTCAAATTTAAAAATCTATCTCGTGGCATGCATATAACTCATATAAAACTTATAACTCATATATGGCATCTATAACTCAGAGCAGAAACATACAGTTCATTATATGTGCGTATTATTTATCGAATAGTATACATTTTAAATAGAAATCATGAATAATACAAAACTATTAATTTAAAATTAACACGCTTTTAAAATGTAATTAATAAAAAATTAATTGCTAAAAACATAACTTTAAAAAAATTCACTTAAAAATAAAAATTTTATTAATATAACGAATTTCAATTAATTTTGAAATTGTAAATGCCGGACTTACACAGTTGTGTAGGTCATTAGTTTTTTCAACTTTTGTAAAGCCTAATTAAATTTATCAAGGACAAAATCAATTAAAATCATGAATAAAGTATATGAGAAGAAAAATTAAATCTAAAGTAAACGCTAAAAATCATATTTAAAAGAAATTACGACAGTACATACATTTTAGGTAGCTTTCTTTACAAAAAGCTATCTATTGCAGCCGTTCGGAGGAAAGCGATTTCAAAAAATTTTGCTATATTTTCATCGATCATGACCCCCAGACCCCGAAACCACCCTCTGTTCAAAATTGATATATATATCAATGTATGTATATATATATATATATATATATATGGTATGATCCATGTCAATTCAGGCAGCCAAAGAAAAAATCTTACCTTCATAGTCTCAGAAGTTTTTGAATTGAACATATGTTAAAATTCAATAAAAAATAAGATACTTGTATATTTTGGTTTTGCCCAAAAAAATTCCTGGCCCGAGATACAGGCCGCCAAAGATGGCATCCCGGGCACCATTTCCAATTCGCCATTTTCGATAAAAATTTTAAAGTGCTCTATCTCTAGAACGGTGCAAGATATTTTGTTGCGGTTTTTTTTATTTTAAAGATAATATTCTTCTGTTTAAAATGATATACCTAATTTTGAAAAATGTATTCAACTTTTCTTGTGGCAACCTTTTGAAAAAAAATTTTTTTTTTTCAAAAAAAATTTTTTTTTCGAAAATGCCAGTTCTAAAAATTTTGATTTTTTTGCTGTTGATCAATACCATTGGGAACTATCTTCACTGTAAAGGAGAACTTCCACTTTTGAGTTTAACAAATTTTAGAAACATTTAAAAAATTCAGAGAATTTTACAGGAACTGTATATATACAGTTCCAGTAAAAGTCACTGAATTTTTGCTTATTTGTATCATATTTGTAAGGATGAGCCTACTATATATCCTAAACAAGTTAGAAATTGCAATATCAAATGTGGCAAATGAGGTGCGTGCATAGTATTAACTAGTTTTATAAATATTCAGATCTTGGTGCAATAAGTGTTATACTCTTGGGCAAAAAGGCATGAATACAAAATTTACTGTAATTCCATTGTATTAAATTCAGTAATACGGAAGTAATATGAATCCATCTTAAAAGGATTTAATCGCCATGGCAGCCTAGAATCATTGCCTATCATGGGTCATTGAATCAATTATGTATTATAGGATTTTTAAATAGAATGAAGAAAACTTTTATTAATGTCTTATGTTTTAATTTGATTTTCATAGCATTTGAAGTGATACATACTTTATTGCAGAGGTTTACAAAAAATTACTTCCTGTGTCATAGAAAGTGCATAGTGTTTACAGGGACACACAAAAGATTTCAGATACTTTACCTTATTTGAAATACTGTACATTAGCAGTGATTGCTAGAGGTGCATTTTTAGTTGCGATATGAGTTTTTAAGTTTTATTAAATATTTCCATATTACGTTGTGTGTATCAAGGCTGTAAATCATATACAGGGCTACACAAAAGAAATCATAAGGGTATTGCTGGAAGTGCATTTTTAGTTGTGTTTGAGTTTTTAAGTTTAACTAAATTTTTCCATATTACGTTGTATGCATAAATGCTGTAGATCATATACAGGGCTACACAAAAGAAATCTTAAGGGTATACTGAGTATGAATGAAAGTAGCTTAAAGGTGATTTTTAAATGAGTTATGCATTTTTACACTGAACTACATTTAGTATACTAAGATATGTTTGGAGAATATAGATAAAATGATATACAGGTCCACGCAAAGAATTAGATACAAGGCCGTCTATGGATGATAATCTCTGGAAGTGTGATTTCACTGGTTTTAAGGATGTTTTAATCTTAATTAAATATTATCTAAATAGTGGCATGTATATAAAGATAGTAGGTAAAATACAGGGTTGTATGAAAGTATTCAAGTATGCTTCCGTCTATTGACATAAATTTCTAAAAGTCAAATTCCGACCTATTTATGTGCTTTTAACAATTTCCAACATAGTTAAAAGTCTTTATGGATTCGATTTGTCTGCCCATCTGTCTGAACTCTAACTTGTATTAATATAATTTGTATTGCTGTCTAATTGATATATGTTATTGAGATTGTTTTACTATGTTCGGTATTGAAAATAAAGTATGTATCACTTCAAATGCTATGAAAATCAAATTAAAACATAAAACACATTAATAAAAGTTTTCTTCATTCTATTTAAAAATCCTATAATACATAATTGATTCAATGATATACCATGATAGGTAATGATTCTAGGTTGCCATGGCGATTAAGTCCTTTTAAGATGAATTCATATTACTTCCGTATTACTGAATTTAATATGTGGAATCATAATAAATTTTGTATTCATGCCTTTTGCCCAAGAGGTGTAACACTTATTACACCAAGATCTGAATATTTATAAAACTAGTTATAGTACGCACGCACCTCATTTGCCACATTTGATATTGCTATTTCTAACTTGTTTAGGATATATAGTAGGCTTATCCTTACAAATATGATACAAATAAGCAAAAATTCAGTGACTTTTACTGGAATTGTATATATACAGTTCCTGTAAACGTCTCTGAATTTTTTAAACGTTTCTAAAATTTGTTAGACTCAAAAGTGGAAGTTCTCCTGTACAGTGAAGGTAGTTCCCAATGGTATTGATCAACAGCAAAAAAATCAAAATTTTTGGGATTGGCAATTCCAAAAAAAAATTTTTTTTTGAAAAAAAAAATTTTTTTCAAAAGGCTGCCACAAGAAAAGTTGAACACATTTTTCAAAATTGGGTATATCATTTTAAACAGAAGAATATTATCTTTAAAATAAAATAAACTGCAACAAAATATCTTGCACCGTTCTAGAGATAGAGCACTTTAAAATTTTTATCGAAAATCGCGAATGAGAAAGGATGCCGGTGATGTCACCTTTGGCGGCCTGTATCTCGGGCCAGGAATTTTTTTGGGCAAAATGAAAATATACAAGTATCTTACTTTTTCTTAAATTTTAACATATGTTCAATTCAAAAACTTCTGAGACTATGAAGGTAACCCCCCTGCCTGAGTTGATATGGATTCAGCCATATATATATATATATATCTGAACTATGTCACACTGTAACTCTCGTATTTATGAACCGATTTGGATGTAATTCGGTGTGTACATAGTACATACCAATGTCTCAACCGAGTTCGTTGGCCAGCTTCATCCGCCATTTTGTTTCAAAATGGCGGCCATTTAAAATTTTTTAAAAAATTTTAAATTTGAAATGTGGTACCAAAAAATTGAAAATGGAAAAATATTTTTTTTTATGTATTTGATCTTTATACAAAGACTCCGTAGCAGTTTTTGTTTCGTCTATATCTTAAAAAATGGCTGAGTTATAGCATTTTGAATTTCTAGCGAAGCTGTCATTTTGAAACGTCCTGAATTTTGTCACGCGATAAAAGGCGTATTTATGAACCGATTTGGATGTAACTTCGTTTATACATAGTACAGACCAATGTCTCGACCGAGTTCGTTGGCCAGCTTCATCCGCCATCTTGTTTAAAAATGGCGGCCATTTAAAATTTTAAGAAAAATTTTAATTTGAAATGTGGTACCAAAAAATTGAAAATTGAAAAGATATTTTTTTCTTATGTGTTTGACCTTGATAAAAAGATTCGGGAGCAGTTTTTGTTTTGTCTATATCTTAAAAAATGGCTGAGTTATAGCATTTTGAATTTCTAGCGTGGCTGACATTTTGAAACGTCCTGATTTTTGCCACGTGATAACAGACGTATTTATGAACCGATTTGGATGTACCTTGGTGTGTACATAGTACATACAAATAACTCAACCGAATTCGTTGGCCAGCTTCATCCGCCATCTTGTTTCAAAATGGCGGCCATTTAAAAAAATTAAAAAAAATTAAATTTAAAATGAGATACTAAAAAATTGGAAAATGAAAAAGATTTTTTTTGTATGTGTTTGACCTTAATACAAAGATTCCGGAACAGGTTTTGTTTCGTCTATATCTAAAAAAATGGCTGAGTTATAACATTTTGAATTTCTATTGTGGCTGACATTTTAAAACGACCTGATTTTTGTCACGCGATAACAGGCGTATTTATGAACCGATTTGAATGTAACTTGGTCTGTACATAGTACATACCAATGTCTCGACCGAGTTCGTTGGCCAGCTTCATTCGCCATCTTGTTTCAAAAGGGTTGCCATTTTTAAAAAAAATGTAATTTAAAATTTAAAATGAGGTATTAAAAAATTGGAAAATGAAAAAGATTTTTTTATGTGTTTGGCCTTGATACAAAGATTCTGGAGCAGTTTTTGTTTCTGAAAATTTGTTCTTTTGTTTATATCTTAAAAAGTGGTTGGATTATAGCACTTTGAATTTCTATCATGGCTAACACTTTGAAACGATCTTGTATTTGTCACGCGATACCACAGGCATTCGCCTATTTCGATGGAAGAAGGCATGTGGATAGTATACATCAATATCTCGACCAAGTTCGCTGGCCAGCTTCATCAGCCATCTTGTTTCAAAATGGCGGCCATTAAATAAAAAAATATATATATTTAAAGTGAGATGCAAAAAAATTAGAAATTGAAAAAGATTTCTTTCTTAAGTATTTGACCTTGATATAAGGATTCAGGAGCATTTTTTGTTTGTCTTTATCTTAAAAAATGGCTCAGATATAGCAGTTTCAATTTCTAACGTGGGTGACATTTTGAAAAATCTGATTTTTTTTGCCTGCGACAGCACTCGTATGTATCAACCGATTCCGATGTGAGTGAGCATGTGCACAGCAATTACTAAGGTCTCGACCAAGTTCACTGGTTAGCCTCATCCACCATGTTGTCTTAAAATGGCAGGCACTTTAAGAAATCGCCGAATTTGGCAGCCAAATATAAGTTACTTTAAATAAAAGCAGCTTGGATACAGCTGAATAATTTCGCGAAATTCTCATTCATAATGATTTAGTATTGAATCTCCTACATTCGGTTTCCACTTAATTGAGCTTCGTGTGTTTGAATAATATAAGTTGGCTTTTTCAAAATAAGGAATATGAAAGCTACCTCTTCCTCCCGGCACTGGCCGGAAGGACTTTTGTGTATTGCTGTCAGATGAAATAGTCTTCTTAAAAGCAGAAAATCTAACCCCGTCTTGCAAGTGCCACATAGTTAAGTCTTATCAAAACATCTGGAGCCAATTAACTCATACAAATGTGCAGATTCGTTTTAAGTCGCACAAAAACAGGAAATAGTCTTTTTCTTTTATTCTAGGCTCACCTACACAATTGTGTAGGTCAGTGCTTAAAGGGTTAGAATCTGTTTTATCCACTCCCACGGTAAACCAAGCTTGTAATCAGATGACATATATGAGAAAGTATGTGAAAACAGACTTGGTTCACTGTGGTAGTGGATAAAATGGATCTCATGCACCTTCTATATGGACTAGCTCATTTTTTTCAAAATGGCCTTTATCTACTATGGTTGTGAAACACTCAAATGCGAGATTAAAATTCAATGCATGCAAAAAGTAAAGTAAAATCAAATAAGAAATGTATTTAGATTGCATTCCTGAGTATTATGGAGTAATTGTAGTAATTGTATGATTTTTATTCTAAAAAAGATTTTTGTTTAATTTACTGATTTTCAACATAAATCACGTGTGCTTGAATTTAAAAATATTTCTTTTTGTCTTACTACTTAGCTTATTATTTAATCTCGATATTCCTTTTTACATTGAATTATGGGGATTCCTGAGAATTGGCCATTGTGACCTGTTGCAAACATGATAAAATAAAAACATTTTTTCCCTATTTTAGTGATTAATATTGTTATTAGAACACTAATTATGCAAAAAAAAAAAAAAAAAAAAAATCGAATCTTAATTCTGCGTGCAAAAACTTTAAAGCCTACGCTAGTAATGCGAAGACACTCGCAGCTGATGTTTATCCAATGGTCGCATTCTTTTGGTTTGCATTTCAATATTTTTATGTTTTTTAGCATAGTATACCTAAGGTCGATGTGTACAGGGTACTTTCGTACTTTTCGATTTTGGTTGCATTTTTTTTTTATACTCCTTTTCGGAACCGGTAAAAAATTTACAAAAAGTACCCCGTTAGACATCCATAGGTATCCTATGCAAAAAAATCATTTAAAAGTATTAAAATGAGGACTTGAGTTTCAAAACTCGCCTTATCCAGAAATTCAAATTTTGGGAAATCGCGAAAAAACTCTGACTTCTTCCATTGGTTTTCAATGTAAACCAAGATGTTACAATACCAGAAATACACTATAAAACTAGTTTTTTTTGCAGATTGTAGTGTTCTTTCTATGCAAGTTCAGCAATAAAATAGATTTATAGAGAAAACTCTATTTTTTAAATTTTTGATAAGTAGAGTTTTGAGACTCACGTTCTCGAATGCAAACGAGAAATTTGAAAAGAACGCTGCCATTAGCTTGCAAGCGCCTTCGCGTTACTGGCGTAAGCTCTTGATGCTAATATGTTGTTGTTAACAGATCTTCATCGCAAAAAATCTTGAAAATATTTCAACAGTACTAAATGGGGGAGGGAGGGGGGGGGGGTTGGTGGGTGATAATAATAATCTCCTATAAGTAACTTGAAAACAAACAGTCTATGTACAAAAGTCTATATACAAA
Organism: Maratus speciosus; assembly: GCA_963932465.1. Lineage (NCBI taxonomy): Eukaryota > Metazoa > Arthropoda > Arachnida > Araneae > Salticidae > Maratus > Maratus speciosus. The sequence goes on from OZ010787.1 coordinate 602,833,857, forward strand.
AATTTTCCATAAAATTAATCGATCTATAACTATGGCAATTTATTATTAATTTTAAATAAGTAAATAAAGAGTATGTCCAATAAAAAGAAATGTCATTTATTTTAAACAAAATATATATTTAGTAAACTTTTCTCCTATAAAATTCTTCCTCTTCCCTGCAAAAGTGAAATTTTTCCTTTGAGTGATGTGAACATTATCCTCTAAGGAGTTGTTACATACCTGCAAGATAAAAAAAAAAAAAGTATTTTGAGAATTTTTTTTTTCTTCAGAAAAATGAAACAAGATATTTGAAAACTTTTTTTGTATTTTGTTTATTACACTTTAAGGGAAAAAAATGGATTTCTGCAATGGCGAAATAAAGTTGGGTGTCCCCATCAGGTCAGCTCCTCTGAGATGGTGTCCTTCTCGAAGTTGTCCACGGTGATCAACGTACCCCTGTCAAATGTTATCTGAAATTATAAAATGAATAATGTATTTAATCCAAACTCTTAAAACTAGAGAGTAATCATTCGGGTCAATCAGAAGTAGTTCGGGCACTGGTGGCCCAGTTGGCAGAGCATCGAATCTGCAGGATAGAGACCTACGGCTGCCTATAATCCGCCATGTACGCTAATGGCACCTGGTGCATGTAAAATCCGTCGTGGGTGCAAAGTCCTCCAAGTTACCTGTGAATTATACATCTGGAGGTGCCTTTCCAGGTGAAGGTCTCGTCATCTGATCAAGGTTCTAAATTACGAGACCAACTTGAGTAGCAATGTACAGGTGCCAAACAAGAGGATATAACGTTAAGTAACCGGCAAAACAAAGTATACACAAACGAGCAGTAGGCATTGCAGATAGGATGACGATCGAGGCAAAGTTGTCGGCTTATTGCCGCTTCGCGGCGATTAAGCGGTCTTTTATTCCGATGCCAGGCACTAAACCCGTTAAGCTGGGGCAACCCGGCTAGTGGGGGCCTGGTCATCGGTTAGAAAGAAAGAAAGGTACCGATTTTCACAAAATTTTGCACTTTTATTGTTTATAAAAATAGAAAAAATCATCTGATCGCCAAAAGGAATTATTACGCTCAAAATAATATTGTTGAAAAATGGGTCATAATTCGAAGAAGATGGGATGAGTTTTTTTCTCTTTTATCGAGATCAGGCTTTAAAAACCTACTTTTGAGATAATCATGTTTAAAGATTAAGTTATGACTTATGTATGATAGAACAAACTAAATTAAAGCGGCGTAACTTTTTTAATCTTTAGGAGATCGACTAGAAAATGTAACTATTTTTTACAAATTGAACTTTCAGAAAATGCAATAATAAATGCATTTTTTGAAGGTTTGCAGGTAGATATACCCTTTTAAATTAAATTAGAATGTGTTACTGAGCAACTGCAAGCTTTTGCTAATCTATCATCCAAATGATGTCTTAGAGGAGAATTTTTATCATTATGCAAGAAAGGGAATTTTCGTTATATTTCGTGAATCTTTGAAAATATATGTATGGTTATACTATGGATATCATGTTATGGATATAACATGTATTTTGGATAAAAAACTTAACATTTGTGTAAAAACCTTCATATATCACAAATGCCGATCTTAGAAAGCTCTTACAATAATACAAATGCTGACTTTTAATAATCGTTCTCGAACTTATCAAAAATTTGTCCCTATTGTAAGATAATCAGAGTTATTGGGTCCAAATGGGGACAAGCCTCTTATTTTATGAGAAAAAAAACTGAGAGTTACACAGAATTGTGACCATTAGATGTATGTATATGTATTAGATATATATGAAATGAAATTACATGTGTATACAAAACTGTTAACATGATACTTTTAAAAATGAAAGGTTATACTCTTTAAAAATAGAACCCTGATAAATGAAAATTAAAAATCAGTAAATCAACTAAAGTTGGTGTTTGTGATGAATTATTACGAAAGGGTTTAAATTAGCTCACAAACATGCAAAGGAGACACGAGCGCAAAATTAAGAAAAAAGATAATACGTTTGTAGGTTTTTTTAAGCATAACTGAAAAACTTACTTCGCAAAAATCTACTTTTAAAATTTACAGCTTATTCCACCTTGTAGCTTTGAGTTATGCTTAAGCTACCCACATTGCAACCTGTTTTACAATGAGTGGAAATAAATTTAATATTAGATTTTCCAAACTTCAAAACCTGCCAATTCCTAAACTACTTGATCGAATCAACTTCCAGTTTGGTATCCAAAGATAAGTTACCGAAGAATCCGAATAGAACTTCAGAATTGGATGTTAGTATTGAAAAGTTAAAAGTTTGTTAAAATTTCTATATGTCGACGACTCTATAAGCAACATTTAATTATATTGATACTTAGTACAAGTTATTGCTTATCGATTTCCACCAGATACATTTTATAAGATGGTTTGCTGCAGAGTTAGACAACTTTTTCCAGGACTGTACTACTTTTCGTCAAATACTATTTCACCATTAAAAACAGGGGACATGCACAAATTTACAATGGATGAAATGAAAAATAATATGAAAAAAAGTGGATGAAAAAAATTATATGAAAAAAGTGGAAAAATTGCATCACAAATAAATCTAAATAAAGCGTAGATTGTAAGGAAACATATGTAGTAAGAAATCTTAAAAATACGATTCAATTTCTTTATTATATATTGAATTTTGAAATTTGTTTGTAATAAATATTTGACAGAAAGATACATAACAGTTAAAAATAAAAGGGAAATCGTCAATGTGTACAATTTTCAAGCACCCGGATGCGCGAAATTGTAATGATTTCAAAACATGTTTTACTTTTTTAATGAATGTGTCAGTGCAAAAATCATATAAGAATCCGTGACTATATTTTGCGTTTGTGCAGCATAATTCTCTTGATTTTCCCTTAGGGTAAGAGGGGGAACAATAGACCACTTTTCGAGTTTTTACTTTTTTCTTCTGAAATTTAGAGATCAAATTACATGAAAAAAATTTCTGAATATAACAAAGTTCCTTACCTTCATTCATCAATATTCTGAATACATAATACGTCCTAACAATTTTTAAGAGAAAATTTTAAAGCTCAAAAATGTGTCCCGCGGCCTCGCGTGGTTAAATGTAAATAACAATATTAATACACATCTAAAAGGCAAGTACTTTTTTAGAAATCTGATTTCCTATTTTATAATAATCAAATAGCACGTAACATAGCAATTGATTGACTTTGCATACATCAAATCAAGTAAAAGAATTTTCGTGCAAAATAAAAACATACGGAAGAATATTTAATGAGATTTTACATAGATATTTACTCTTAAGGGGGCAGATCACGTTATAGGTTTACAACGTGAAGCCAGAAAATGACCGTATTTAAAGCAGTACGGAAAAACTCTGTCGTTTCTTAACCAGTGAGTGAAACGCAACAATTTTTTCCCTTTACTTTCACACATTTTTATGGTTTGATTAAATATTCAAATACACATAGTTATATTTAATAAAATTAATTAAATCATAACCACAAAAGTGGCTTTTGAAAAATATGAATATTGGAATATGCATTTTGCGCGCATGATTTTACAAATTCTACCGCAAATATATGTTTAATGTATCATATTTTGTTACTCATAAATACTATATTTCACACTGAACCTAAATTTGAAAGTATATTCAAATTCTTTAGTATAATTAATGGCTTTTCTAATCATATTAACTAAATTTCACCAAAAAATTTATACTTATTTTTTCAATCCACAATTTTTTGTGACAAAAATCAGACTAAATTGAGGTTCATCATAAACTAACACATGTAAATTAAGAATATACATAATTTCAAGTTTCTATGATAATTAGTTTTAAATAAGAGTGCACGCAATAGCAAAAAATGAATTATTTTGAGAAACGACTTCAAAGTTGGCTTATAACTTTACAACAAATGGTTTATGCAAGATATTTTTAGCCATAACTTCTGTTCTAATTGGTATTTTTGTAAAATTCTTTTTGCAGTGGATTTGTAACTTTTGAAGGTAACATTTGAAGTTTTTTTTTTTTTTAACATTCTGAAATTTGTGAAAAATATTTTTTTTTTAACCGTAAACGTGATCTGCCCCCTTAAATGAAACTTAATTAGCGTCATCATAAAAGTATGTAAATAAGATAATTTTAAGAATTTTTCCAGCAACACCCTGATGACTCCAGTTATAACATATTATAAGTGCACAAATGGACTTAGCTATTAAGTGGCATAATCGTTAGATTCTTATAAAGAGATAAGACAAAACAAACCTTTTAAATAAAATTCTTTGTTTTTTTTTATAAATTGGTAACCATATTCTCCAAAGTATTAAAATTGCTCAGAACGCTAATATAACTGAACTATTTTCTCTTATTAAGAATGTAACAAGAAGAAAATGTACTAGATCTTTTAACTGCAATAATTGAACAGCTCAGATGATAAAGGTGGTAAGTAGTGACACAATCATCATTTTGAGAAAATGATCTGTAAAATTCCAAATATCTATTTGCGTTTATTGTCAAATGCCTCCTTTATCCATTAAAATCTCGCAGTATTAGGTTTTTCAAATAGTAATTTAACAAACGGTAGAGGGCCATTGATTATCTTCAATCGTATGATTAACTTTTATTTTGTCACATACCACCTTTATCACCCGCGCTCTTCAATTATAAGGGAGACAAAGAAAACATAGTTGTAATTTTTAAAGTTTTTTTAATGGAACTTTTACTATTAAATCCTTATAAAAGTTCGCTGTTCTGCTCACTGTGACCCTTTTTAGGGTGACCCAATGTGCCCCATGTAATCATTGGAAAAAAAATTCAAAAATTTTATTTGATATAAAAAGGCAAATTTAGCAAGTATTAATTATTAGATACAAGTATTTACTATTAGATAGTGCCTTATCTTTAAACTTCGATTGCTCGTTCCTTTATATTTTTAATCTTTTTTAGCAAAAAATCTAAAATTGTAAAGAGGCAAAATTTTACTTTTTATAGCTAAAATCAACAAATTTCATCTACAATGAATGAATTCTACTAATCATCTGATTTATAGCTAAAAATACTCATTAATTTACTGCCATCCATGTGTACATGCTTGAAATTAAAGCAACATAAAATAATTATAGTTTGAAGGGGTGATCCATTCTGCTTCTTTTTCCACTGTGAATTATCGACAGTAATTCCCCTTTCTTTCTCATTATCTCCAATCACCATGGTCAATATTCAAATAAGAATAACTTATTCAATTTTAAAGACACAGGTATACAGCAATTTAATGACCTTCCTGCAATAAGAGGAAAACATTTTAACTAATTTTGTTTTTGGGGTTCGTATAAAAGTTTTAAAAGGTATAACTTTTTGAAAAATAATGGTAGGATTATTTCATTAACTTAATCTTATTTTCTACCGTTTATTGAACACTTTTGATATTGAACACTTTTGATATTTGCATTAGCTATTTATCTCAAACAAGGAAAAAATTAAGAGCATTTCGGACTTTTTAGGGCACCATGTAAACTATATATTGTTTGCTATTATATCTCAAGCATGCAAATCAATTTATTTATGAATTTCAAGGAATCAATACTCTTGTTAAGAAGTAAATATTATATCATTATGCTAATGGGTTTCAATGTCACTTTACTTTGAAAATGCGTTTGAGTTCGGTTTGTCTATCCGTCCTGTAATTCTTGTAAATATGCTTGGATTGGACTGTAATTTTTAGATGCTATTGACATTTATTATAGCACTATCGCTATTGAAAAAGAAGTGCCTAGCATTTATAGTTCGTTTTCAGGGACAGTCGAAAGCATTCCTTTACATTACGGTCAATGAGAAAACAGTTACCAGTGCATTTTGATGATGTTACACCATTTCAAACATAATGAAATCGATGCGCATTTATGAAGTTTTCTAGAACATGCTTTCTGTAGAATGTGGCATGTAAAGTATTTATTATTCAGTTACAGAGTCACACAAAATTTTTATTTCGTTAATTCCGTTTCTGGAAAAATCGTTAGTATATTTTAATGATGTTAAACTATTTCAAACTTAATAAAATTTATGTGCATTGCCGAGGTTCAATGAAAGTTACTTACTGAAAAATAAAGTATGCATTGCATTTATCGTTTATTTACAGAGACCCACAAAATAATTCGGTTTTAGAACTGTCTATGATCGATAATTGCTGGAAGTGCATTTTGAACTTTGGTTTGTGATTTTAAGTTTTAGTAACTTTTGGCACGGTACGAGGTATGTATAAATTGCGTTAATAATATACAGGACGACACAAAGGATTTCGTAAGTATTACTGACTATGCGAGTGAATTGCTTAAGGTTGATTTTTAATTGTTATGCATTTTCCTGCTGAACTATATTCAGTACACTGATATGTGTGGAATATAAATAATTTCGTAATCAGGGCTACACAAAGAAAAATAGATTGCTGTTTATGGTTGGAAACTGCTGGAAGTGCATTTTATGTTGTGTTATGCGTTTTTTACAAAAATTAAATTTTAGTTAAATATGTCATGTGTACAATCTTGAGATAATACAAAGGGATATACCGGGCTTCTCGGATAACAGAATATAGATGGAAACCATTTATTTAATTGATAACTATATTAGATTTTTTACATTTAATATTTCTTTTTTGAATACGCACTAACAATACCAAAAATCATATTTATATAGAAAATAATAATTAGTTTAAATAAAGTTTTGAAATGTATTAAAAGCGATAGCTTTGTATTGACGTCGCGCCAGGAGTTATCAGCAGAAGAAATTGCCAATAATCACTATTTAAAATCAGGCCTTTTTATTCTGATCATTTTAGTTCTTTAAGTGCATAGTTTGATCAAATGTGTAATTTTATATTTTATTGTTTTATTTATTGATTGATGAATGTTATTTTCGTTATGTCGTAGAAGCTGGAAACAAATGTTGAGCTATTTATATTAATTTATGTACAAACGGATTTATCTTACGTAAATCGTTTGCACGCGATAGACAGAGATTTAAAAAAAAATCCTGCCTGAAAATTATTTAAAAAATAGTAAAAATTTAGTAAATAGCGATACATTTTTCAAACAAATAACGATACAGTTTTCAAACAAATTGCATTTGAAAGTACGTTTTTTCCCTATTCGACGGTGTAAAAATTTAAAATGAATGCGTTGTTTAGAAGTTTTAAATAATTCCAATAAAAGTTAAATTTAATTGTTTGGTGTTGCCACCTTCAAAATCACGTCAGCGTTACTCACGGACACATTTGTCTTTTATAATATAGATAGATACAAAAGAATTCGAACGCATTTATTGGCGAAAATTGCTAAAAGTGAATGTTTTAACTGAATTAAATTTTAGCATGCTACATAGTAGGTGAGAGTGGGGAGGAACGGGACACTTTTTACAACAATAAGGAAATCAACTTTGTTTGACACAAAAACAAAAATTTAAATTTATAGAATACAAAATGAAACACTTTCGAATGTCCTTGAACAATGTAGAAACATAATTTGCTGAAACAATTTTATAATTAAAGAAATTGTGACTTTCAAAGTGTGTCCCGTATGATAAAGCATAAATAGTCTAATGTCAGCTACGTATACAGTCTAAAAAAGATTGTACGTTGGTAATGTCTGCGCCACAATATCAAATTCCGGTATCTTCATTCAGGATTCTATAATTCAGGAAAATTCAGGATTGTCAGTCACAGATGGCATTCAAAATCATCAGTTCAATTTATTTACATTTTGAAGTAAATGGATATATTATCAATGTTATAATTAATATATTACCCTCTAAAAATATTTGCATATAAGCAATTTACATTCCTTTTATTAAAACGAAGGAATTGGACTTGTCCCATTCCTCCCTTTGCTGGCATATCCCATTCCTCTCTACCACCTTCTTTTACGTTAAACTTCTTGTATACACAAAAATACTGCTTTTAGGCTTAGTTTAAATTATAGGTAAGATACAGTATAATGTTCCATAAATAGGGAAACTATTACACTTAAGCATAAACAACTCATTAATTTACAGAAAGCATAAAAAGTATATGAAGCAAATTTACTTTTGATTCTTAAAATAACCCTTTTCTTTATACAATTGCAAGCTTATGCAGATCAACATTTTTTTTCAACTGAAGATTGGGCTACCATTGGTTCATCTAGTGATCTAGTGTACGATTGATTAAATGTTTAGAATGATACATAAAGATGGAAACCTACTGTCCCATTCCACCCCGCTCTCCCCTAGATATCCAAATCTATTGATCATATACAGGGTGGCACAAAATAATTGGAATACTTTTTTGCTATGGAAGTTAATAGCTAAAACTATATTTCATGTGTTATGTTTCATAATCGGTCAACTTACAGATCTTCTTTCACCTGATTTATCGGTGAAGTTTCATTATTTTTTTTTAATATATTGGAGAGTGTTTTATAATCTATGCTTGACGCATGGTTTTCAGTTCTTGTTTTGACACAGTCTCTGGAAAAATTTTAACTCATCTTTAGCATGCTTTCTAAGATATAGCAATGACGATTTTTCTTAATTGTAAATTCAGCAAGACAAAATGAATAAAAATATTATATAAGGCTTCGTAGTAAAATTTCCAAGGTTCGTATGAAATGATTTTCTATACTATTCTTCAAGAAAGGTTATCGATGCAATAGTATAGAAGATCATAAACAATGAAGTTTAGTGTTAACTTTTAGAACGGATGTTATGTCTTGCGTTCGCTTACTGTGCGTGTGCTAAAATTGTTAACGCCGCTTTATAATGTAAAAGGTTTTGTCCTATTTTTTATTTCTACATTTAATATATATAATCTATGAAACAAAGTTAGGGTGCTGAAACATGACTAAAAACTACTTTCATTAAAAGCTAAAATTTCTTTTTTGCTTATAAGAGGCATTCATAAGTCAATAGCAGTAAAAATATTTGTAATTTATTAAATACTAATTAAGAATTTGAATTAAACAAATTTTTTACACTATACAATGAAATCTATAAGTTTTAAATATTAACACGAGAAGAGTTTAATTTTAAGGAATGCTGCTAAGCATATACAGTTTCTAATGGAATTTAGCAATAGAAGTTATAAATTTTGAATAATGATAATTTGTTTTAGCTTTTACAGATGACTTAATATTTGATATGGGTAATTCTCAGATAAAAAATTTTCGCTTTAAAAAAAGATTACATTGCTTTAATTACCAGTCTATATCTCATTGCTGCATATAATAAAATAACGGCAATTTTTACATGATGAGGAATAGTAATGTACTTTTAAAAATGCCTAAAAGTAGCATATTACTAGGACACTGAAACCATAGCTTCAAAGCACCTTGGAAATGACCACGGAAATTATAGTTTTAACATTAATCTTATTTTAGGTCTAAACAATAACAATTGAAAGTTTATCGGGCACTTATTCTGAAAGCAGTCACAAACCTTTTTTATACTTCATTCAGAAAATTTAAATTATTAAATATGTATTTCAATAATAATAAACTTTGTAAAGCATTGGTAATGACGTTTGGGACAAGCCTGGGTAATGCCACTTACAACTTTTTTTAAATATTTAAACTTAATGTTTTTTCATGTTTAAGCTAGTGCACAGTGTAGTGCTTGAAAAGAAATAATGACAAAAGATTAAACATTCATGGTCGGCTTGCTTAATTCGCATTATTTTAACCGATGCCATAAAATTTACCATATCTGAAAATTACCCAAATATGAAATTAAATTAGAACTGTGTTATTGACAGTTTAAAATTGTATTGAAAGTTGTGAAAATTTGACTAGAGATTAAATCTAATTTTTACGTATTAGTTTCCCAGTGAAAATATTTCTATTCGATAGATACTGATATTTTTTCAATTGTTTTCTTTGAACCAGAACTACAGTATTTTTTCTTTCTACAAGGTAGTACTTTTATATTTTACCCTCAGCTTATGTTTTCTGCGAATTTGTTATTTATCTCTGGGGTTGAAATTTGCTCTATTTATCAACTTATTGCAATAGAATGCCGATTAACTGAATCCTTGTTTACCAAAATAGTCAATCTCACATTTGTCTTTTTTTTTTTTTTATCATTGAAATACAATAATCTGATTGCAGAATGACTAGAGTAGTGTCTAAAAATGACTAAATAAATTACTAAATTAAATAAAATGGTTTTGACTATCAAATGCATATGAAGCATTCCATTTTGCATTTAACTGTTTAACATTTAAAAGTCAACGTAATGCTGAACTAACAAAAAAAAAAATCCGATGCCTTTTTATACGAATAAAAGGTTATCTTAAATTTAATCCCAAAAAGAAATATAAATAAATGTCCGTAATTTCAGCCACAACTATAGTTAACTTTTAAAATTCTTTTGTACTGTTTTATTTTTTAGATAAAGGAAAATAAATAATATACAGGGTTTATACCAATTAGTAGCGCAAAAATAAGGATTTATGCATCTAAAAATGATAGTACAAATTATTATAAGATACAAAAACTCACAAAGTTTACCTTTTTGACGGATATGGCTGCACTTCCTGTCTGCAAATATCCCCATTGTAAGTGAGTTCTCCTCCTTCTGTTTCTGACCATGTTCACGTCGATCGAATAAAGTGAAGTGATGATTCTTTGTTTTAACTCGGGAATGGTTTCGGAAAAGGTGGACACAAAATCAGATCTTTCATTTAAGCTTTCACTGAAAATAGAAGGGTGAAAGGAATGGTGATCGTGGTAGTCGTGGAATAATAAATTCGCAATCAATCTAAACTGAGATTTCCGGTAAGAACTAAGGTAAGAAGTTTATCCGCAAACTTACGATATAATAATAGTAGTTTTCTGCTACTGAACTGGCGTCTTACATTTAGTATATCGCAAATTATTTAGCTATGAAATTGTCCACCTAATTGGTGCCCATCCTGCTTGAAACTTGACTACAATGCTGGAAAAAACTTTAGGAACACCATCAAAAACAGTAAAGTTGTTACTAAATTGTTGTTGGTTAATTAAACACTAATATCGTTGCAAAATCATTCACATAAAGTTATTCAAGTATTGTTATTTATTTTAAATTACAATAAGATGTTTAAAAAAAACAAAAATTTATTTCTTCCTGACAATAACTTGGTGGAAAAAAGTTTAGGACCAGTATATTTAATATTTAAATTACACATGTAAAATATTTGTACATTAATTTTCAGTACCTTGTTTGCTTTCTCTTAACACGGATGACTTCCAAGAAACACTTTGGGAAGGATTTGGACAGATTTCTGTATGTGAAAACAGGTATTTGGTTCCATGTTTCCAAATTTTCTCCTTTCGCTTCAACAATCGAATCAGACTGCTTTCCGTTGGCATAAACTTGACGAACGAGATTTCCCACAAGTTTTCTATGGGATTTAGGCCAGAACTTTTTTTAGATGGAAAGTTCAATGTTTTAAAGTTGCTTGCGGATAACTGAACTGAATTTGACACAAACTTGTGAATAGAAGCGTTATCTTGCGATATCTTGAAGCAACACCACATTCTGATCCGTAAGTTCATCATTAAGTGGGACAAAATTATTAACAAGAATATCTTGATAGTCAAAGGAGTTCATATTAAACCTTTCCTAGCACTGTACTTTTTAATGACATTTATATAGTCTTCTGAGAAATCCGGATTGGAAATAGATTTGACTGGTCCGTATAATAGATACTCTTTTCTCTCTGCGTATGTAAAATTGACTCATATTTTTTTAAAGTGTAAGTAATATGACTAACATTTGCTACTTTATTCGAAAATGGGTCCTACAAATATCAATTAAAATGCTGGAACGTTTTGAAATGTTACCCACTACATTAATTTCTTACCTCATTCAACTAATATATAAATGGCTAATGTAAACAAGTTTCAGAATAATGGATTGACATCGTTTCCTTCTTCCCATCGTTTCCTTCTTGTTGTTTTACTCCTGTGCGTTACGTTATGCCAATCTCATTTATTCATTGTATATAAGAGTAATTAAAAAATTTTTCTTTTTTTTAAAAGTTAATCTGAATGCATTTTCAACTGAATTACGATTAGAAGAGTAAAGTAGTGCACATGTTTTTAGATAAAAATATTTTTAAAGGATGGGAAGGGTTCTATATTCTAGTTTACTGAAACGATGTTCAAAATCCACACGGCACATAGGTATTCAAACTCAATCCTCTTTAATAAGCTGATACCTCTGCCTCTTTATCATCCGATACTGTTAAGAAAGAATTCCGTGACAATTCCTGCTATTGCAAGACAGGAAATTTTCAAATGTGTTGAAACTTTTGCCACACTCATCGTAGCCCACTACGATGGATTTTTTTTATCCTTCTAAACATAGTCGTTCTAGATTGTACTCATCATCACAGCTTGTCTCAACTGATTCATCTAAAGTTCAGCCAAAACAATCTTCTTCTCAGTCTCCTAGCAAATTACAAAAATCCGATATTTATGTAACAAAGCAAGAAAACAAAAGTCATGCACACAGAAAAAGAAAATTTAATCTCAAAAACCATCGCAGTGGAAAACTTAAGAAAAAATCCACAAAACCCCGTTTTGAAGTACCATTCTATAACTTTAAGGATTCCAAGCAACTCCCCCGCTATGCGCAAGTTGATATGGAATTGGAGTCTTATGGTACATATGTAAATGAGGAAGGTGTTGTTTGTGAGGTTTTTGATCCTACGGGATTTTAACCAGCACCCTTTTATAAACTGTTTATTTGAAACTGTTTTTACTAAATTGAAACTTTTCACACCTTGATTTTAGATCAATATGATTGTACAGATTTTGACTTCGCAGTTTTGTTTTTACATGCCTAAATATTTTTACAAAGTTTTTTAATAATCTGTGGTTTTTAAACTTGTATTGTTACGATGTTTTATACTTTAGTTTTTTTAACGTTGTCTTCTTTTCAATTTTTTTAGATTGTCTTTTAACTATAGTATTTTGACTTGATTGAATGGTTTTATTTATAATTCTATCGCTATATATCTCATTAATCACTGTTCTTATGACATGTCTTTAAATTATAATTCTATGTTTTTAACTTATCCTTTTTCCTGGCGCAGCATGTCTTTAACAGGACTTCGTGCCGTTGAACCATAATCAACCAACCAACCAATTATTAAAATGATCATCAAACTCGGGCCATTTATTTTTGTTCGTATAATTTAGTTTCTACATACAGTTGAGTCTGGAGAACTAGATCTAATGGGGGAGTGAGAAGCTGTAGTGTTAACGAAAATGTTGAGTGAATTATGAAATAAGAGGTGGGTTGTTAACAATTCATAATATTTTACTGCATATTATTATAATTAAAGCTCTAGTACAATTCAGGACGCAACAAACTACAAAAAACTCTAAAATAATTATTAAAAGTGGAAAAAGCTCTTGCATACAATACACCCTTATGCCATCATCATCAGATCGGTGTTTTTAGACATTAAATTATTATGCTAAATAGATTACTTTTCAAATATTAAAAGAGCACAAATGATGATATAATATTCATGTTTAAAAAAAACTTCTTACAATACAATTACTTTTTTTCAAAGGATTAAATTTTATAATCAACCTTAACAAAGCCCTCAAATCTCATACTAACTTGAATGCCTTAACAGTGAATCTAGATCACAATATGCATGAACTTTAATGGTGGCTCTGCAGAAATTGATGTACAATATAAAACTCCGGGTTTTTTTAAGTAGTTAACCTCTATAACATATTGAAATATAACTAATTAAAAGTGCAACACATTCTTCAAAAGGTAATGTTTCGCTTGACCAGCAAAATAAAAAAAATCTGAAGAAAAATAAAGAAAAATCTAGAGAAAAAAATATGAACAGAAAACTTTATGGAATTGACGCCATTTTGCGTAGTCCTAGTAAAATATTTAAATTTCTTAATATATAGAAGTTTTCTGTACGTTTAATTTTAAATATGACGACATTTTCATCAGCGAAAGCTTTAAAGTTCATGATTTATAAACGCAAACGCACGTGATCTTCTGAATATAGCGCTACTTTCACGTATATAACCATATAATTAATGTTCAAGAATAATGTATTGATATCAAAATATACTATATTCTCTTGCTCCGTTTCTGTTAAAAATACAGGGCTGCCACAGGCGACTATTTTTCTGTTGTATTCGCATCACTAAAAAGAAAAAATTACAGTAGATTTATCTTGCAAATCTTGTCAAACAGCATCTCAAATTTTGTTCTGAGAAATTGGTGAGAGGTATAATTAAAAAAAAAAAAGTTGTGTGTGGCAGCACTGAAATAAGGCAACAGGAAAATAAATGACAAATAATGTTTAAAATCAAATTTAGTTTAAAAGGTTCTTGTTAAACATGGCATAATTTTCGACTTAAAACTTCCCTTTATGTACTGATATCCGTGCTCCATTTATCCTTCAAAAAATGTATTTCAATGCATGAAAATTCACATCGTCTTAAATATGACATAATTTCCGTCATCAAATTAGTAATTTTAAAGTTTTTCTCACGTAATATTATATTTTAATGTTTTTATTTCATTTTCAATATTTACGTGTAAACATATATTTCAAATGAAAATATATTACCTGTAAAGATTATTATTCGCGCGGTCAAAAATGTGGCAACAGTAAATAAAAATCGGCTATTTAAAAATAGGAATTAATTCTCTATTCAGAAAATGAAATTTTGAATTAAAATAATAATAATAATAATAAAATAAAGTTGAAAAATAGTAAAATTTAAAAAATGATTGGAGAATGCACATCACAATTTAGTCCAAACATATGGTGTTTGCGAGATAGTTATATGCTTACAAATCCTATATGAATTGCAAAATACTATATGCTTGAGAAAGATGTTTAAATTGCTACGCATAGATTTTGATCTATAAAATTTAACTAACTGTATTATAATTGACCTATTTCAGCAATAAATAGGCTTTAAAACAATTCTTCGTTTTGAAAACTGTCTACTTCAGCCTGTTTATCATACATTTCTCTGTAAAACTGCTAGTTTTCATGTTCTTGTACTCAATGGTTTTTACAAGATAAACCGAGAAAGTGGAAAGGACACGGCAGATTCCATAAAGGCAACAGCGGTAGCATCACTTTTTTTTTTTTTTTTAGAATAGAGTGGTAAGTATCCCAATCAATTAAACTGAAATGCTAATCATAAGAAGCATTTTAAATTTGAAATGCAGATTTTAAATTGCTGAGGTGAAATTTGGAAGACAGCATTAGTTCCAAATCTGTATAAAGTGCTGGAATAATGAATTTTAGTGAGATTTTAAAACTACTAGTGTGAATACGTTTTTAAACTAAAATCGATTAAATAGGCTGAATTAGAGGTCTGCATGGGCCGGAATTTCCAGGCTCGGCCCCGGCCTGGCCAGAACAAAAGCAATCTTGGCCCGACCCGGACCTATGAAAAAATGAAAAGTTCGGCCCGAGCCCGGCCCGTACAAAAATTAGTGAAAACAGGCCCGCCCTGTGGAAAATCAGTTAAATGAGGCCCAACTCATTTTCCACAAAAAATCCAGGTTTTTCTAAACATACAATTAAGTCTTTTAAAGAATAATACTGCATACATATTTATGAAATAATTTTACAGTATATTTTATAATTACTGTGTGTTCGCAAGACAGAAAATACACAGTAGCAACATTAATGATTACTTAGAGTCTTAGACGTTTCAACATTGAAATAAGGATTCATTAAAAAATTTATGTAGTTTAGAATAAAAGAAAAAAAAAGGAATGTTAAAAAACATGATAACTTTTGAAGCTGTATAAAAAAGGCAGATTTGTAAAAATATTTCTCTGCTATTTAATAAGGCTTTCTCAAATCCAAAGGAGCTACTTTCTGATACATTTTTAAATTCATTTCTTTTCTTAAATGCATAAGATTGACAGGTGTTCTTATTCGGAAACCATGAAATCGAATAACGTTATGGATTTTTTTATAAATGTATCTTTAAGAAAATATTGTTAAAGTTTTGAATGGAATTTCGAGAAGCCATAACACGGGAAAGGAGAAAACCCTGCAGTCACGTTGACAAGAATCTCTTATATCCCGATAAGTAATTTATTTATAAAAAATGAAAAACGCTGTTCGATTCCAAATCCCTTCAATAGTCAGGGCTGTCAATTTACAGTCAAAAATGAGTCCGAAAATGTGTCAGTAAACTTCTCATTGTTGAGCAGTGAATTTGAGAGCCACCTTAAGGTATATTTTCATAGATTCCGTTAACAGAAGTTCGTTATCGCCATTAATATTTTTACAAAACAAATTGCCTTCCCTACACATTCTGAGAACAATAAAGTACAGTTCCGGCCTTACTCGACTATGTAGGAAAAAAAATGCAAGCCTGATCTCGATCCGGCATGAGTCTGCTGAAGAAAGTAATCCCGGGTCCAGACACCATTTAACTCTCCGATGCTGATCTCTACGCTGTACATGTTACATTTCTGTATTGATGTTTTCAAACTCGCATCGACTCGTGACGTCCATTTATACTTATTCTCGCGAAAGTCACCTTCATTGAAAATGGCTCGTATTTTATTGGCTTCGATTAAGTTTTTATAGCTGGTCGGCAGGTCCGCTTAATTTTTTTATCGGGCCCGGCCCGGTAGGCCTGTTCAGGTTTTTGCTGGCCCAGCCCGTTAAAAAATTTGTTCTAATTCTGCCGGCCGGCCCTGCCCGTTTGAAAATTCGCCTTCACTTCGCCCTAGGATGAATAATCAAATAGCGCTGTAATTTAATAGGATAAATTGATAAAAAAAAAATTAATAACCTATTTCTCTTATCACCTAGGATTCTGATTGATTAGTTTACAGCATCTAATTTTAATTAGATTATTTAACGTATCAACCGATTAGAAATATTTGTTGATCACTCATTTTACAAAAAATGTTCCCAATAGTCAATTAAATTTAACACACTGATTACCAGAACAATTTAAATTTGACATACTCATTTTATACCGCAGCGGTGAAATTTGAACGCGAACATATTGCCAAATCAATTAAGAGTGATAATTCCTAATTTTTTAAGGTATTTCATCATGATTTCCCTCATTATTAATGACAGAAAACGTGTTCGATAATTCAACAGTTTAATTACGCGAGCATATTCGCCGAATATTTGAAATTTTATTTCCTTTAAATTAACACTTTGAGCTATTTAACCCGCATATCTCCCTCCGGACTGAGGGTATTTGTTACTTTTCATGATTTTTTTAAAAATACCTGGAAGATATGTATTTTAATATATATATTTTTAATTATAAACTTCAAACTGTTCTTATCCATAATCAATTTAAATATACTAAAATTTGGAAGTTAATGAGCTTTACTGAAAAAAGCATGTTTAATTTTTTTTTTTAAGTTCCGTATAAGAAAACATAATTTTTTAACATATAATTTTACATAGACTGGAACAAAACTCACCCAAATGTTGTACAAATATCTGAAAATAGGTTTTATTTGTATATAAACATTTAGTAAATTTAGCTTCTGTGTGGTACATTTCAAAGCACAAAGAGCAAAACCACAAAGTTCACAGTAAATTCGAATTAAGCTGTGATTCTAGATATTTTCACATACTTCTGTTTAGTGCTG
Source organism: Maratus speciosus (assembly GCA_963932465.1). Classification (NCBI taxonomy): domain Eukaryota; kingdom Metazoa; phylum Arthropoda; class Arachnida; order Araneae; family Salticidae; genus Maratus; species Maratus speciosus. The sequence goes on from OZ010787.1 coordinate 602,851,502, forward strand.
TCACATATATATTTTTTTTTAAATAAATGGTTCGTAGATAATAGCTGAAAAGACTACAAACGTATTAGTAGGTACTTTTATAGCTCAGAGAGTTAAAAGTTTACCCCGAGAGACACTCGGGCTTAGTTTACTTCACCGAAAGCGGCAACCGGAGTGACACTCGGACTCAGACCTCAAAGTGTAAAAGATTGTCGTTAATTTCTAAAAATGTAGAAGTGAAAGAACGCCAGAAATCTCTTTAGAAACTGAAATTTCGGATCCGATGAAAATATGCTGATGATACATCCACAATTGATTTGGATTATGTAACTGTTAATTACTATATTTTAATTTAGGGTGTTTTTATGCTGTCTGGCTGGCTGTGGTATCAGAAAAGATGTGGTATTTTTAGAAACCAAAGGTGAAAAGTGAGGATCGGTAATTGAAGTGGTCTTGTTAAGTTTACTCATAACTGTCAAAAAATTCCACAATATTTTATTAACACTTTGAAGGAGCGACCACTTAATTCACAACTGCCAAGTTGCACCAGAATTTAAAAAAAAAATGATTATGTAAAATGCACGCGAAGAAAAGCATTTCTTTATTACTTTCTTCTATCTTCAATAGAAGAAAGTATTGCAATCAAAAAAATTTTTCGACTACCGGTTTCCTACGGATTTACACGTTTTAGGGGTCAGAGATCCCAAATCCAGAGATTGTTTGTACAAAATGTACGTTTGTCCGTATGTCGCCATTGTACCATCGAAAAATGTATGAAGTTTTACCTAGGACCGAGCCAAATTTTTTGTGTATAATTTCGGCTATGGCTATCAGGTTTTCCTTGAATTTGGAAATATGTTTCCGGAACATTGCGCTGTAATAGCGATTTTGTATAATTTTCTGGATTTTTCGGTGTTCTATTATACATTGGCGGCTCGGGAAGCGACGGAAACTTCGTATCCTGCTAAGCAGGCTATTCTCAAATAGCTGATGTACAACAGAATAACGAAATCTATTGATTTTACTAAAATTCACCGAAGCTGAAATTAAAAATAAAAGTTAAAGTCATATTATTAGATATTGAACTATTGAAATATTGAAGCGTTAACCTTTTTAACTACTTTTTGAAATATTAAGTTGTATGAGATGGAAGAAAATTTCGGGATTGGCACATCCAACTAGTTTTTTATTCAATCAGTTCGTAAGTTCTTGTCGCAACCAATCATCTTAAAATTTTACCAACAGAATTATTTTGCTCCTCAAAGGGTTAAGAATTTAATAATTAAAATGCCAGCAGTATAAAAACAATAATTCTCAATTCTGGAATTATAATATGTAATTGTGTTTTTTTTTTTCTCTCCCATTTAGGATCACGCAAAATACCATGATAAGTTGAAAAGATATGGTTTCCCTACTGGCCTTCTCCTTCAAGGAAATGAAATTAAAGGTGGTGCTATTGTATATGGTGAACATTTCATACAATCACTTTAGTTGAGTATGATATCTCTGTTGACCGAACTTTAGACCTTATATTTTTAATTTTAATTATGCAAAACGTTACATGCATGCAATGGAGGCACTACCAGTTTTACACTTAATTATCGATATTATAAATTGGGAATGAGTGCAGGTTGAGTGCAGATTCTAAGGTTGTTAAAGTAACAACTGTTTTGTATCAGTTATAAAGAAATATTTTGGTCTGGAATAACTGAAACGATATGTAATTTTTCCTAAATAAAATATGATTTGGTTAATTGTGTTTGTGAATGTTATTATTTATCCAACATAAACGTTAATGTGAAAAGGGAGCCAAGTTCTCTTGTATCTTCAGTATACAAATTTTTCAGCCAAGGAAAGGAGTGAAATCTAAGAGTGTGAGGTTTAATTTAAATTGCCTTTCCAAATAACTTGTCATTTTTTAAGTCTCATTTCTTTTAAGTCTAATAAAAGGCATTTTCAAGCAGCTGAAGAAAATTTAGTTCTCAATTTCATGTAATAAAAACTGCTGGTCCCCAGCAAGTCATTTACTTAATGTGCAGTCGTGGGGGAAAAAGTAACCCCCCCCTACTAACTCTGCAACAAACTACTGCAGAAAAAAGTTGCTGGTACTAAACGATTGGAAATAAAGTCTCCTTTTGAATGATGTATATAAAATTTGCTTAGAGCGCCATCTACATATCAAAAGGAACCCAAACTTTGTTTTTTCTTTTCAGTAGCAATAACCAAGTTTAACACCATAAATAAATTTCACACCCTTCAATTAGCTTAAAAACAAGTTTTCGTGAAATTCGTACGATTAGTTTCAGAGATATTATTTTAAAATGAGCCTATTTTAGGGGCTGTAAGTTCGATACTCGATTCTTCAAATTCTACTGAATAACTGTCATTTCTATTAATGTATTATTTCTTGCCAATACGACCATTTCACTCGCTTAATATGTTTCGACTATTGCCAGCCCAAATGTTTCAATAAAATGAGCAAAATATGTGCTTTTCAATTATGCTTTTCTGCACATCATAGACGGCCCCATAAGCCATCATTTTGACTTTTTTTTTTATCATAATTCGAAAACTAATTGGAAGAAAAATTTGAAATTGAGAATTCGCATAAAGCAGAAGGTAATAAATACTAGCAAAAACCATGCTTTGTTTGGAGTCGCGAAGCATCATTTAATAAGTTAATTTTTTGAAAGTAAGAATATTTTTTTATATTATTCTTGCATCTTTATTTAGCAAAAACGTTATTTTATGTTTTGGCGCGTTTTAATTTTGGAAATGTAAATTCATCCTAATAAGTAAGAAATTCCTCGGAATTTTATATTTATGATATAAGACTGATATAAATGAAAATATTTTCGAAGCAAAATTTTACAAAATATTTATATGACGAATTTAACAATTAATTTTATTTGCTTACAATTCTTTTGTTGCCACTTTAAAAAAAAAATCGTAATATAATTCTTTTAAAATGCGTAAGTATCGCCTGAGTAAATGATTTCACATAATAAGAATAAATTGTGTATTTGAATTCTTAACACTGAAAAATACTTTTATAATTGAATGTAAATAATCGAATCTTCAGAAATTTTAATTCATTAAAAATATGCTATAATTTTCATAAAAAAGTATTTTAAAAATTTCAAAGAAATCGTAACTCCATGATTTAGTTTTTCTTCTGAAAATATACGTGTTTCATTTTTTATTTGCAAAAATGTGTCTGTAATGGAAAAAACATGTAAAATAAACTAATTAAAATAATAAAATTTTTAACGTTATTCTGTAAAATATATATATATATATATATTGTGCAAATCTACAGATCATAATTTATTTTTATGTTTAATTTCAAGTCAAAATACTGAATAGTTTTTTGTAAAGTGTACGACAAAATGTAATTTGTGTAGCCTAGTAGAGGATTCGCTTCGCTCATCCTAATAAATCTATCAAAAAAGTTATAGGTAGCAATTTTCATATTTTTTTCGAATAAATTCCATGTATTTATGTTTGGGTTTTTTAGTGTTATAATCACACACAAAATTATCGTATTAAGATTATAATTTCAGGAGATATTAATAAAAATATGAAAATGTGATTCATTAGAAGCTCTAAGTTTTCAAGGTTTATAATTCAAAAGCTTACCATCCAAATGACTTGAAATTTCGTTTCTAGGCATAGTTTGATCCGAAGATTAAATATATTGTCAAAATTGGATGTTGCCATTGAAAAAAAAATCGTTTTGCCTAGTTTTAATTTGTAGATGCCCCCCTAGACATATTTTATATATATCATTTAAAAGTAAATTTTGTTTCCAACTAGATAGTGCCCGTCAAGGCTTGACGGTAAATAACTTGAATGTTTCATTAGAAAAATTCTTGAATTTTTGATTAGTTGCTTTGAAATTATTGAATGACGAATTACGTGACGACTTTATACAATATATTGCATAAGTGATTCCCATTTCTTTAAGGTGATAGATGGTGTTGTCAGTCTAACCTATTCAATGAAGTGAAATAATTTTAAGTTTATAATTTACAACCAATTATGCTCGCTTTTCATCAGAAATTTACTTAAAAATACCGGGTAGAGAATTTATTTTTACTTACTAGGGCCTCATTTTTTATAATAATATTTATTTTTATTTATTTATTTATTAAAACTACACGACCATTAACCACTTAACAGTGTGGCCCGAACTGGATTCGGGCAAGAACACTTTGCTTGCTTCGTTATTAAAAGCATTTTGATACCACTAATTTGTAACTGTAAATTTATCTTTATTGATTGTCAGATATTTTTCGATTAAGTAAGGTAAATATTTTAGTATGGAAAAAGTGGTGTCCTGCCCCATTTTTAATTTTTTTGTAAGAAAACAAATGTCACTGTTAAGTGGTTAAAAGCTGCCATGAATTTTATTTTTGTCTATCTCTTTATCTAAAAACATAAATTTGGAACTTGATGCAGCTAACGATTTATAATATATATATATTATTACTTGAATTTTATTTTACATTTTTATGCATTTTTTAAATATTAAACCTGGATATCTTGGTAATTTCTTTTGTAGATTTTATACGAATATTTTTCTTTCTTTCCTTTTTTATTTTTTACGCAAATGAATGACAAACTTTTCTTTCTGACACATCACACATATATATCCTTGATAATAGTCAGAAAATATAACCAAAATTGTAGATCAGCTCAATTTATTTAATTGATAATTACATGCAAAATCTTTTAGGTTAAATATTTTAAATATAAAATCATTATTTTTTCGAAATATAATTCAGTGTTAAATTTTATTTAATTATAAAGCATTCAAATAATAATAATAATACAACCCTATAACTTCTCTTCCTAATAAAATATCATGTCATTATTGAAATGAATTATCTACTAAAATATTACACATTTTCCCAGGCTTTTGAGTTCGAACCTGCGTCTTCTACAAAATTTCAGAGATTTAAAGTACTGCTTTAACCTGCTACGCAAACACGAACTCATTTTTCTTCCTTCTAAATTGAAGAGGTTCGAAAAACAGTTGACGCATACGCAATTGTCTCGAATTTGAGTTTTGATCTTATAGAAATAGTTTTGCGTTTTAGTATTTATGTACCCCATTTTTTCAAAGAAGCAGCTACAACTTAACATGCTAGTTTCCCAATCTTCGTGTGTAATTCATAAGACGGATCACCAGCTCAGCCATAACTTTTAGCCTCAAATCACTGTGTTTATCTATTGTGTGTAATATGATCCCCGAAATAAACCGAATCTAGCTCTTAATATCGACACAATAAATTTTTGAATTGTTAATAATGCTGAAAGAGCCAAATAATACTAACTTTGTGAACGAAAGAAAAGTTTGTTTACAATAAGATCGAATAGCAGACGAAGTTAAAACAACTGCTACCTGTGACGTGATAGTTCAACTGAGCTAGTATCTTTGTGGATGTGCAGCCCGTTACTCCAAAGGCAGACTTGTACTTATATACTGCGCATGCGTAACTGTAGAATTTTAGTTTAAAATTACGGCTAATTAATAAAATATTTGAACAAAATGTCCGATAACAAATCTGTGGCCAAATATCTTTCATTTAAAAAAAGATTCGTGTAATTTGATGCAGTAGTTTCTTCTCACGGACTGTCAAAAGAAAACTCTTAGCGTTTTAAATATATAGATCGTTTGGTACCAGTAACTTTCCTCTATTATAATTAGCTGCAGAGTTAGTAAGGGGTATTTACTTTTTTCCCACGACTCTACCTTTTATTGCAATATAATGAAATTATACTGTGCGTGTGAATCGTTTAAGCACAATAACAATTTTAAAATAAAACTTTAAATAATCACTTTATTTCAATATCTGTCATGTATATGTTAATAATAGCAATTTTAACACAATATTCAATAAAATTATCTTTTAAATTTTATTCCAAGCCATGGAGTTTAAGAATAGAACAAAAATAACCGTGTCAAAAGTTTAAGCACAAAATCGTTTTTATGCAAGTTTTACAAACCGATGTAAGCGGTTGCGCACGCAAACGATTTCTGGGTATGAGAGCAAAACGTAAGTTTGTTTCTGAAATTGCAAGTGCATAAAAAAAGTCAAAACGAGGTATTTATTAAGTTTTGGTTCATGGTAACGATTTCAAACGAAAATTCCTTTCAGGAAGGCCACAAGTGATTGCTCGAAGACCGGCGAATCAGAAACTTTGCTTCAACTGGTAATTACTCTCTTTCGCAAATAAAACATGCAATTTGGGGGAAAATATTGAAAAAAACTGATCATAGAAGAGTTTTGGAATCTAAATACATCAAAAACCTCAAAATGGCTCGGTTACTAAGTCTGAAGCGACACCAAAAAGAAACTAGATTACAGTGGGCCAAAGACAGATCATATGTCATTTGGTGATAAGTGGCTAAATGTCATATTCAGTGCGGAAAAAAATGGAATTTCGATGGCCCTCATAGGTTTAAGTACTATTGGCATGATCTCCGCAAGGAACCTAGGAGTATATTTAGCCGACAACATGGTGGTGGTTGTGTAATGATATGGGGGCTATTTCTTTCAATGGTCAGACATCTTTGCCATTCATCAGCGGTCGTGAAAACTTTTGAAAACTTTCAATATACACTTGCAAATCCTTTGCTCCCTGTTGCAGAGGTTTTGGAGGGGTAAAAACGCTTATTTCAACATGAGAATGCTTCGATCCATACCCCAAACTCAATTTAAACGTGGCTTAAGTCGAAAAAAGTGTCTGTTTTGAAATGGCCAGCAATTAGCTTTGATTAAAACCCTATAGAAAATATGTGAGGTATTATCTTTCATGAAGTTTATCCAAATGGAAAGCAGTATTCTTCAGTTAAAGATTTGAAAGATGCCACTAAGAACGTGTGGTTTAAAACTGAACCAGAAACAATACAGAACCTCATTTTATTGATGGAAGACCATATATTTAAAGTATTTCAGCAGAATGGAGCAATAATCATTATTTTTTTTTTATTCTTGTTCTATTAATGACTAAATAACTAGTGTGCTTAAATTTTGACAGACTCATTTTTGTGTTTTTGATAAATTCTATTATTTGAGATAAATTTTAAAGCATAAATCTGTTAAATACCTTTTTTAAAATACAATTTGTAGGTCATGTGAAAAGGAATGTAACTTTTAGTCAATAATAAAATTTTATTTTGAAATTTATGTAGTGATTAAACTTTTGACACGCACTGTATAGTTATGCATATTTCTTTAGAATGAAATAAAAGTGAATTGAAGAGAACATAAAATTTTTGGATTCCTACATACTTTTTTGAGTGGATGAATGACCACTCCTTTTCTTGGTAGGGATTTCCAGACAACCCACATATTTCATAAGGTTCACTGCGTGAATTCAGTCAGCCAGATTTGTCCATGATTCGTCATTTGTCTCGCTTTGCAGAGAATTGAAGCTTAAGTCAAAAGGTATCTGGTTCGAATCCTGGCATCGGCACTTTTTCACTCAGTTGGAAAATTTCAACTTGCGTGATTTATTTACCAATTATAATAATTATGTTAAAATTAACGAAGTGTAATTGCTGTTTACGTACCTGATTTTTCTTAGCAGCTCCATTACCTGCAATTTATTCTGTTAAGCCGATCAAGATATAGGACCAGATGTCATAATCAATAAGGTTCTCTGGATGAATTGTGTCCGCCAGATTTGTCAAGAATAGTTCAGTTGGCAGATCATTGTCAGCTTAAGACAAAAGTTCTCTTGCTTGAATCCTGACCTCGACTCTTTTTACCATATTACACGTAGGTTGAAACCTCCCAGTAACTGGCACTTTAAGGATTCTTTAGTGTTCAAATCGCTATTACAAAATTTTAAATGCATTTTATACTTATCTTTTTTTTTTTTTTTTTTCAAATGACAGTAGAGATACGTAAAAAAAATTATTATTGTCCAAATTATGAAAATTTATTATTATATTATTAAAAATACAAATTTTTTTCGTAAATAGGGTCATTAACTCCAGTAATTGCCACCAACTCTATTCTGAAAAACCTATAACTGACACAAAGTGAACCAGTACCTGATACTTTAGTTGCAAACATAGCAAAAAAAGTTATTTTATATTTCAAGGAATTTATGCTTTAAAAATTAACTTTTATTATAAAATAAAATCTTAAATCTTTTTTATATATTATGTCGTAGTACAGATTCATGTGTCTTTTTATTTCAGGGTTGAAATTATTTGTAATGCAGATATCCAATAACTGACATTTATGAACCATTAACTGACTAGCTGTGTCAGACACTTGTAGAACAACTTAAATTTTAATGGTGTTGACTACAAGATAAATTGTATTTATTATTATGAGTTTCTAAACCGTTCAAATAATAATTTAAAATTTCTTCAAATATTTCCACTAATTGGTACCTCTGTCGGACACTGGTGAAGTGAAATTCCTGGTACCAATAACGGGCACCACCCATTAAGCTAAATTAAATAGGGGAAAGGGGGCACATGTGAACAGTACATTTTTCACTCAGTTAATCTGAAAAAGAAAATTTAAAAAAATTACCAATATATGGCAGTACTGGTACCAACTTTTGGCTGAATTTTCAGAACAATGAGCTATTTTCATTTCTGGTAGTTGTAATTTGTTTGTTTTAGAAGGTGTTAAGTAAAAAGGTCTTCTAAAATTATTGAAGTAAAAATTCATTCAAGACACTTTTTAAAGTAGAATATCAGCATTGCATTCTATAGTGGCATTAATTAGGTAAGTATATAAAATCTTTTGTTTCCTTATTTAAATTAAAAATATCTTTTTTTTTATAAGTTAGGATTAAGTTGGTAGATGGGGCACTTGTGAACAGAACATATAGGGGCAGATGTGAACAGTTCATTAGTGTATTTTTTAAGTCTGTGAATGCAGTTTTTTAAAATTTTAAATTTAATTACCCTTGTCAAACATTCAGCCATAAATTCAATGCTTTTAGGATTGCTTCACTGTTTTAATTTACTGGAAGTTAGATAACAATTAAAAATGGTGGCTTTCTGTAGAAACCAATATGTTTCTTTGTTATTCTTTAATGATTTCAAGTTTCAAACGTTTTTATATTTTCTTAGCCCATATAAGTGTTTGTAAGATATTTTATGTTATGAAAGTAAAATTTAGTTGGCCAAAAAAATTTGTAAGTAGTACTGTTATAATCACCAATTTTTAAAATCGCAATTTTACCAATTTTTAAAACCATGATGAGCAATTTTGTTGTACGCATTGCATAATATTTAGAAAAAAAATAAAAACACAATAAGAGAATTATTCTATAGCTTATTTAAAAGTAACATAGTTTTGCTATGCTTGACTCAAAAGGAGTAGGTATATTAGTGTATAATTTTACGAATAATTTCTTGTATCTATGTAGAAACATTTATTGATTTATTCACACAAAGAGGGCATCTAATTAGTTTTTATCACAGTTTTGATTCACAAAAAATTATTTTTGCTTTTTTTATGCATGTGTTCACATGTGCCCCAGGTATGTTCAAAACTACCCCTCCACCGGGGTAGTAAACATAAATCAAAAAGTACTTGCTACAATTATCTACTATTTTAGGTTTACACAGTGGAAGCTTTTAAAAATGTATTTCTGTTGAATTCATATGTTACTTTTCATATTTTTTTCGGAAATATACACATTTTATAAGTGATTAAAAAAAAAGAATGAATTGCAGCCTATAAATTTTTAACAAATTTTTCCTAATGATTTTTTGAAAAAAATGTAACAGCTTCAAATATTAAAATAAAAAATTATCTCATTTCGGCATACAGCTTTTGAGATATGCTTTAAAAGCTACCTACATTTAGCATTACGAGTTTCAAACTTTAACTCCTAAACTGTAACTCCTAAACTATCTGGCTGCATGACTTTCTCACTTGGTATCCAAAGATAAAATTTAACAAAAAATCCAAATATTCTTTCAAAATTAGGTATTTTCATTGAAAACGTCAGAGTTATGTACAATATCTCTATGAAGACCTTAAACCTTTTTAAAGTATAAATTACAAATTTAAAGATGACATAATTTCCAATAGATTGGCTATTTTCGTTTTTGCCTTGACCACGTGATAATGACATAGATGGAATATCCTCCATTTAGCGATTAATGTTTATGGTGTTTTTTGTACTAACTTAACATATAATTTTTGAGAGAGGGAGAATGGCAAAAAACACCCCTACAAGATCTGGTCAAAGATCTGTAGAATATTTATGCTTGTACCAAATGTTTAAGAATAATTTCTTCTATAGTTAATGGGCGATTCTCTAAAGGTGGGCACTGGACACAAGTCATAACTTTAAGCCTTTCAAACATAATTTTAATTATCATTGACTTTATTAATTTTTTTTTCATTGAGTTTTTAATTCTTTTCAGAGACAGAAAATGACATAATTTATTGTAAAAGCTTTGTATAAATATCTTAAAATTTTATTATTATATGCTAAAGAGACCAATTTCGGACATTCATAACGTTAACTGCTCCAATGTACTATCAAGAAGAGATTTTTTGATAATTTCATTAAGAGATGGCAGGCTGATTTATTGCTTTTTTGAAGATAGGACTTTTCTATAAAGAATTTTTCTGTATTTTGTTATGTCCGAAAGTAACGTATGTAACAAAGCATTTGATTTTATTATTATTATTACTGGATAACAAAAAGTTAATTATACATATATATATGTATACACATACAATTATAGGACACATTTACTACATTCTTAGTCTTAGGAATTTTTTAAATACTAAAATCAACGCCCAAAATCTGTAACGTACGTGCGAAAAAAATGTCCAAAATTTGTAACGTACACAACTGCTAATTACATGCTTTAATAATTAATTTTCCAGAATAGTTGCTGTCATTTAATGTTTGTGTATAATTTTGTAGACATACTATTAAAAATATTTATATATTATATTTATAGACAAAATTTAAAAAAATCGGCCTTAAATTTGAAATTTTTAAAAATTACATATAGTTAACGTTTAATGATCCCACCTTTTGTGAATCTCCCTAATAAACATACACAGAGTGTTTCAAAATTTGACTGACAAATTCAGAGGGGTGATAGTACGCATGAAACGGGTGAAAAATTGCCATAGAACATGGGGGCGCAAACCACATATTGAGTCACAAATACAGGGTGTTTCATTCTGACTGAACTCGGGTAGACGGTCATAATTTCGAGAAAAATAAAAACATTGCAATGAAAATGCAACGATATGTACCTTGTTTTGCGTGAAATGTGATAACATGACGAAAAGATCGGGAAAAACATGTTGCTCAAGCAATCGATGATACCGTATGAACTGGTCATTGCAGTCCAAAATGAGGGGCGTCAAGTGCAAAGTGTTGGCGCATATAATGCAAACTTCTACCACTTTTGTTTGGTGTTATCACATTTACAACAAAGGTGAGAATTTCTGTTAAATGTTTTATTACAATGTACTTCAATTTTCTGAAATTTATTAACATCAACCCAAATTGAGCTAGGATGAAACATCTTGTATTTTTGATTAAATACGTGGTTTGTGACCCAACGTTCTGTGGTAATTTTTCCTTTTCTTGATGCCTACTCTCATCCCTCGAAATTGTCGGTCGAATTTTGAAACACCCTATATAACTAATGGCTTTAAAATTTTCTTAATTGTTAACTTCATATTAAAATGAACTCAACAGTTTTCATAGTCACACTAATGTAACACAGTCAAAAAATCTACATAGTTCAATTAACCTAAATACAAATTTGTGTAAGGTTACTACTATTAATTTCAGAGTTGATAATTATTGTAAAATGAGTAAATTTGAGGGCTTATCGTCTAACTGAAATTCGATAATTAAAGTTTGAAATTCTATTGATTAATCATAAATTTCATCAGAACGGAAACAATAGCTGTTACGATGAAAGGGATTAGCGTATAAGTAATTTTCCGCTTTGCTGTAGAATTTAAAAACTGTTTCTTATTCAAACTGGAGACTTTTAAATCATTGAAAATAAATGATTTTCTCTTAGAGAAAAACAGTTCTTCTATATAATACTAATATATCGCATGTTATGTGACTATTCGAATCCTGTGGTATTAAATGTTAATTTATTATTTTTTAGTTTTATAAAATAAAATTGCAAGAAATATAAAGAATATATTTATCGGAAAATACTTATCGAAATGAAAAGTACTCATAATCGATACTAATGAAAGAAAAGAGTTTATCGGTCTGTATGCGATGGCTAGCGAAATCTGCCGCACGTAGATGTCTTAAAATTTGGATGCAGATAGTCCTAAATTTGACAGGGCCTAATGCAACCGAAGCTCTTATTTTTCATTTTTTCTTAATTGACCAAGTTATAAATTAAAAAATATAACAAACTCTCAGCAATAATACGCTTCTTTTCTCAAAATGGCGCACGCCAGTAGTTCGGAAGTTATTGCATTGAAGAACCGAAGAGAGTAAAAGGACCCTGTTTTCCACGATTTTCGTAGCGCGCGCCAGGTTGACTATTTGAAATACGGAAGAACAAATCGCACACACTTTTAGAGGACTCTTTAAACTCTCTAAACTCCTAATTCGTTAAAAATAATATTAATTTTAACGCTTTGAAAAAAATTATTTTTGAAACGTCATTTTCCGCGATTATCTTCCAATCTTTTCAATTTTGCAACCGCTAGACTTTTTTAAATAATAGAAAATAAAAATTTCCCATTTAATGTGAACGTCTTCGTCTGTACGACGGGGATATCTGTTTGAAAAAAATATTAAAATTAATCGTTTTATTTGCGGAGAGCCGTTTCAGCGGTATGTCTGAAATATATAAAATTCTCAATCTGTTCTGCATATAAAAATGCGAAGAACAAAATATGTATACCAAATTAATCATTGTACACCTTTAAAACGAAATCTTTGGTTTAAAAAAAATATTAACCCTTTCAAAAAAATTCTTTTCTGAAAGGAACTTTTCTCTCTGTGTCAGAGCCTTTCGTTGGAACATTTTCCCAGGGCTCCTACTGATCCGTTTTTTGAAAACCAGTAATTTTTTAGAAATAAATTCGTGGTAGGTTTCTGCAACAATTGCAAGGTAAACGCTGTTCTTGGTACGTTTCTACGAAAATTATAAAGATTTTTCTTTAAATAAAAGTGGTGTTCAAAAAACGGGCCGAGTGGGAGCCCTGACTTCTGTTTCTGCGTATGCGCTGCGAAAAAGAGACCTATTTCTTTCTGAGCTTTAAAAAATGGTGGAGGAGTTGGTAATCACGGACGTGGGCTGCGCTGGTCCTTCGTTTAAAAATATAAAATCAAAATAGACCGGAGCCTGCATCACCAACATCGATACAAGCTTGGCAGCGTCTAGCAGATGATTGTCGCAACTTTTCAAAGATTCCAGGAAGATCTACGAGACACTAGAAATTTACAGAAATCACCCACTCGTGGACAGCCAACCGTGAGGTATAGGAGCAAAAAGTCCACGAGAAAAAAAAAACCCATTCCTAAAGCCCACCGGACCACGATCAGAAGACCGGACCCATGAAGCAACGGGGGGAAGGAATATACCCGCCGGACTCCGAGATGTAAGCGGATGGTCTCCGTTCCGTCGACGGAGATTTATATCGATTTAAAGGTATGTACAACAAGAACATGTGCTGCCCAATTTCGCCTACGGCTGGGTTAGCTAAATTGTAAGTTGCACATAGCTCTTGATGTAAGATTTTCCGTAAATTGTCATAAATTACATTAGAAAAGCAATAGTTAATAAGCAGTTACACAAAAATTATCAATTAAAAAACTAAATTACAATATAATTACACATTTATCTAAATCAAACTATAATAACAATGTTCATCAAAATTAACAAATCCAGTATTAATATCACAACAGTAAGATTCAGTAGAATAAATTGATGTTTAAGCAATCGTGGAAACAAAATTTAAATTTTTCCAGAAATATGAAATATTAATTACACAGAGGTTATAATTTATGAATTTTCAAGAGTTAGAAGCTAGAATTATTGTGTAGAATGAGGAGGCAATGGCAGCTAAAATTAACTGAGAAATAAATGAATTTAAATATTATAGGTTATTGAAAAATATATAGTTTATAACAGTTCTTATAAACTTTTAGAGATGTAGGGAAAGTATATAGTTATTCGGATCCAGGTGAGTTCTTCGTAAATTCTGTCTGAGAGTTTTAATTTTGTTGAATTTGAATTGAAATTTCGTCAGTGGACAGTTTCCGGTAATATAATGAATTGAATTTCCTGAAGATTTACCACATAGGCACAAAGCTGATTTACGTTTGCCAATTTTAAGTAGAAAATCTGGAAAGCTGCCATGGTTTCTTAAGCTAAGACTAGGTATTCACAAATAAAATCTGGACTCACTTCGTCAAGAATAATATAGGTAAGGTTAGTTGGGGCAACTGGGACATGATTTTACAATGTGACTCTGGAGATTCTGACAATTCAGCTTCAAAAAACTAATGATCATTTGAATTAAAGTCTGAACTTCTGTAAATGTGTTCAGTTAGGTTCCCTCTATCAGACAGAAATGCTCAAAATTACATTTTAATATTTAAAAATATAAAAATATGCATATTTCATCTTTCTTTCCTCATGGGTCCAGTTGCCCCCAAAAATGGGGTAACTGGACCAGGGGGGGGGGGTGTCTATGTTCCACACGCGTTCATATTTTTTCATATCGGATATCAGGTCCTGTTTGAAAAAGTGTAAACAACTTTAAAAAATTTAAACCAGGCAGATCATGTAAATTATATGTCAATAAACAGCGTTGTAAGGGAAACCTTCGCTGTCAATGTGTCTAAAAAAAGCACTAAAAGTGAAAATATTAGATTTATTTATACCAAAAACAAAAAAATTAAGTAAGTACTAATGTACTTTAGTATATAGGTAATAAGTATAAAAGTCACATGGGTATTTTAAGGAAAAAAATAGCAAGGTAAATCTATGAACAAACGGCTACGTAAGTTCATAAGTACTTTATCTAGGGGTCGCATTATGTAGGGAAAATTTTATTGTTCCTACCAGAACCCTTACACAAAGGTGCGATGAAGATATTATTTTCAAAATAGTGGTAGGAACGATAAAAGTTTCCCTATAGAATGCGACCTCTGTGTATAGTACAATTTCAAGGTCTGGCTATCTCGCTTTCAGGGGCAAGGTATTTGCATTCGTAGAATGTTGAAATAATTTAATGACACCAATATTTACAAAATAATCTATCTGAAAACAAGTAAAAGTATATTTTCGCGTACTTAATAAAGGTGAAATTTTCATTATAAAATTCATGTGGCAATTAGGAATTAAAATTAAGTGATGCCATAACGGCATCACCGCCTCTCAAGGGGCCAAGAAATTTGGTTTAATACCACTCAATATGCTTTTTTTTAATTTCATTACATAATTTTAATAAGGTATTCTATCATTTTCTTTATTGTGAGCAAAAAACAATGGAGAAATTTACTTCCCGTAGTAAGAGAAACACAAAAAATTATTTATAACTATTGGGGTAACTGGATCCAGCATGGTCCAGTTACCCCGGATACATATCCCAGTTACCCCATTCTTGAAAATTTTATGGGGTAACTGGGACACCGGGCTTACATTTGAAACATGAAGTAAATATTTATAGATACCTAATAATATTAATGTAGTTATATGTCTAATCTTTAAAAAAAATGATTGTTTAATGAAAGTACTTACAGTATTTTAATAATCAGCCGATGAAGTTCAACCATATAGACGTTGTTTTTAAAAAAAGAAACGTAAATTTTTGACAACCTATCACAGCAAAGTGAGAGTTATGATTGAGTTGATACACGTTGTTTTAGGAAGTAGAGGTTAAGGGCATTGTTCACAAAAGCTAAAACTTAAACACCAACAGTTTTTTATAAAATAGCCTATGGCCCAGTTACCTCGTGGTTCCAGTTATCCCAACTAACCTTATCTATAATATCTCTTCCTTTTAAGGAGTAGGTGCGTGAACGTTACCAATCAGCGAGAGTTTTTTTAGTAAGGAAATTTTTGACTACTGAATTAAGAGATCTATTTTTTCTTTAAACTCATTTTTAATTATTGCATGTCTTGCGAGAGAGTACACTCTTTTGTTGCCCGGAGTTCCGACATGACATTTAGTCGACATGGGATTTAGATACGAGACACCAATTTAGTCTAATGAAGACCTCATTGCAAGAGTGTCAGTGGCTGCTGCAACTGTTCGTGAAACATCTTAAATCTTCGAAAGTGCGCACCAATCACTGGCTAGACGCTGCCAGGCCTGTATCGATGTTGTTGGTGGCACATATGAGCACGCACTTACTGTAATTGCTATCTCAATAAAACTATTGTTTTCATTTCCGCCGTATTTCTTCTTGTCCAATACTTTTCATTTCTGACCCCACATTGCTATACCAAAATTGCTTCGTTATGTGTACTTTAACTTCCCTTATAGTTAGGCCCATGAGTTCAGCGACACCTGTATAGATTATGAATTGGAAAAAACTTAAATTTAAAGGAATTGTAAAAGTAATATAATGAACTCCGATGTTATATCAAAGTTTAAAACACTAATTCACAAAGAAAATAAATCTGAGCTAAAGTATTTATTTTCCTATCAATTTCTATTATAAATATTTTAATGTTATATACTTTTAATGTAAAATTTCATATTAAATAATGTTACTTTGAAAGGAATATTTAGTCATTTTGTGACAACAGTGAATTGTCTTTTTTTCTGCGTAGATTCAGTAACTAATGAATTGTTTGTTAGTTCTTGCATGCAGTGGATGGTTCAACTTTAAAACTAGAGTTTGGTAGTTTGTAATTTTAATTTTGTGAGATCTTGATAAAATTGGGAAAAGATGAATTTTCAGTTTGTAATTTTTAAGGCGACGTTTTGTAAACTTTGAAAATTTCTGAAGTTATACAGTTAGCAAAACGAAAGTGTAGGGTTAATCTCTGTATGTTAGTTGGACATATGTTACGACATATCTTTCAAAACACGTGGAATTATCCATTAAAGAAAAATGTTTTCTTATTCAATGAATTAAAAAAAATTGAAAGTAAGATTTTGGAATTTGAAATATTAGGTGAATTTTTGACCACATTTTTGATGGGTGATAATTAATTAAACTGGAAATTGGATTTTTGTACAAATTTTAATTGATCACCCATCCATTTATAATATAGTTTTTGCCTCTGAATAAAAAATTTGTCTAGCAAATAATGTTTAGTCCGAGAACATGTATGTTTTTCAAATTTATTGGTGGAGATATGGCAGAGGTGTCCAAGTTACTCTTCGTGGAGGTATATCTTGTGCGTCTCTGTTTTGGAATAGGTCCATGTTTCTTCCGAGCTAGCTTATGTGCGTGAATGTGAATCTTCTCTTGCCAGACTTTAAGTTTCACAAAATGGGATAGGGCTCATTAGAATTGGCGTGTCGCAGCATTTTTTGTAAGATTATCATAATTATGTGATTGTGGATGTTTGGTTGCTATAAATCGTGAAGATTTATCTGAGAGAATCGAGTTTGCACTGAATCCTTGAGAAGCTACTCGTAAGTATACGAACAGCTACTTTTGTTTTGTGTCTGGTCTCACCATTTTATGGTTGAAGGGATAGTGAATTTCGAGTGTAGAGTTGGAACTATCTTGTTGAAGAATTACAATATTGGTAAGAAGTAGTCAGTGACCCAGAGTTTCAAAGCATTAAAGCTCATCATTTATCATTGTGATTTTTGTACCCGTATTTTTTTCTAGTGCATTAATTTAGATATCCTTAGAAACTGGTAGACTTTGTTTGTGATTATGTTTAAATTGAAAGATGGGGTATCTTCCCCCCTCCCTCTGAGTACTTTTTGTGCGTTAGGGCTAATTAAAGTTATTTAGTTTAGTTGCTTCAATGCGCCCTCCCCTTTTACTGTTAAATAAATGTTGTTGTTACGGTTAAATAAAACTTTCTGTCATCATGGATGACTTGCAAAACATCGTGGATGACTGTCACGCTAGAATTTTAATAATGACATACTCACAGGAAGCCATCTACCTAAGAAAAATTTTTCCATGTTTGCGAAACATTCCTCGTAATATTTTCTTATAATAATTAAGAATAATTAAGAATAACCATATTTATGCATAATAACCACATGCGTTTAAAGACTTAAACTAAGCATTTCGTTAAACATCGCAATTTACGCATTTTTAAATATATTTTTCTGCTGTAATCAATATTAATTCCCACTCTTGAACTTTCGAAAAAGCTGTATGTTCTTTTTATAACTTTCATTTGTATTCTAACAAAATATAAATTCTGAATCATTTGTCAGGCGTAAGTAAAGTGTCAATATATTTGAAACCAGACATTGAAAACATATTTTTTAATCGAATAAATGTGACACTATTTTTGAAACATTTTGTAAATTTCTACAGTTTTCTTATTGCGATCTTTTATATATGTAATAAAGCTAAATCCTCACGAAGATCTCTGCAAAAAAATTTAATTTTCAGTCAGAAATCATTAGCTGAAACAAGCATGCCGTGGTAATGTGATTTTACATAACATTCTCAATGATTTAAGAATGTTTTTGCACAAATTTCTCCTTGTAACTTTTACATTGTTTCTCCTGTGTTATTCTGATTTTTAAACGTAACTGAAATATTAATTAGAGGAATGAATACCAAAATTTTGTATACGTATACAGGAAGAATGTCAAATCGAATAAAAAGAATTTTTTTTAAGCTACAATTTATTTTAATTTCGTAATTCATATTTTATACAAGAATTTTTTGTAAATTAAAAAATCAAAGTATTTGTATTTCGATTTATTGTACTAATAGAGTAATTTCATACAAACTAAGCAAATTAGCTGTGGCTGACATGTCGCAGAATTTAATGAAAATCAACATATAAGTAGATCATATATATTTATGAGTAATTGCGAAATAATAGATTTCAGGATAGTTTATTTAAAGTTAATACCAAAATCGAAATTTAGTCTACATATTTGCAAATTTCAATTTTGACTGTTAGCTTTAGGAATGGAAAGACAATATGAAGAATCTCTTATAAAGAAGTTCTTATATTAAAGACAGAATAATAAATAATAGCTTGGCATTATTTAGTAATTGTATTTTTATTCCTTAATGAAGAAAAAACATAACGAAACATTTTGAGGGGGAAAACTGCAATATTTCTACTACTTGTTTGAGCATGAACTAAAGCTCTTAAAGTTGTAAAATTATTTGACATTAAGAGTGTCTATTATAAGTATAGAAACTTTTATTTTTGCCTTCAGCTTAATTTTGGTCTAAAGAATATTTTAAAGTAGAGTAGAATCGAAAAAAAAATTATATAGTAATCATAAATGAACACTTATCGCAATCATCAGCAAAAGAAGAAAAGAATTTTGGAAAATAAAACCAAAAAAATGGAAAAGAAGTTTATGACAAACCCCGGGCAAATTTCCTCTTCATTTGTTTCCTATGTGTATGTTAAATATTAATGAATGATTATGACTGACATTTCACCAGATAACCGCAATTTTTCTCTTAAGTTTGAGTCCACATGGACCATCATTACTCTTTTCGTGGCCTATTATAGATGATCTTTGTTCGATACCACTGGGAAATACCCATATTACAGTACCAGTCCGCCAACATCATCAACAGACAGATCTTAAAAAATCAAACAACACACATTTAACTAATTAAGGTTAACTTTTGATTGAGGAATTTTTTCAAAAGAGATTCCAATAGTCTGTCGCAAAACTGTTGACTTATGTTCTTTTTTTTAAGCTTTTTACAATAGTATATGTTTGTTTTCTACAATGAAGATCAGTTAAAACATTATTTAATTTGCTAATAATATTTTGATGTGTTTTTACTCATTGATTTTCTAGTACATTTTATTCTAGTGTATGAATATATTACATTAACTGATTTTGAAGTTCCTATTTATCTACGAGTACATATGCATACATTATATCACATACGACACTGAACAAAAAAATTATTAAATAAGTATACATATTTCTCGATTTATGAAACAGAAGTGTACTAATTTAACTTAATGTCCACAAGAGCCATTCATATGACTTAAATAATTTTAAATTAAGACCATTCTCATAAATGTCATATGTTTGTAAACAGAAAAAAAAATCATTCACAAGATGATCACAAACGTTGCAAAATTTTGTAGTTCAATTACTCTTCACAAAATAAACAGAAGTTGTCTAATGTCAAGCCAAAACATAAACAGCCGGGTTTATTTAAGAGATATCATGATTGTATTGAAAACCTTAAAGCCTTAGTGTTACACGATGAAAATATATACTGTAAACAGATTCTCTATGTCACGCTGGAATGGCCCATTGGATTTAACAAATATATTTTTAAACGCAAATCTGTTATGTTAAGAATAAAAGGCAATCTTGATTTTCTTTTCAGGCATATCGTGGGCGTATTGACCATTTATGCCTATCCAATATTGTTGATATCTGAATTTTCCTTCATTTCATTTTTTTCTGCCTACATATGAGGATAGCTTGTGAATTTTTACATGTTTTTATAGTTTCTAAGCTATTTTTAATATTAAGGACATAAAAAGCAACTTCCAAATTCTAGCAATGGGATTATCATATTTAATATTCCAACAGGCATCAATTTCACAGATGTTTTTAAATTCCTTTGGCTCTCATATTTTTTTAATTTTTTAAAATTGGTAAATTTTCAATTTTTACAACCAATTCAGTATTAATCATGGTGTTAACGAATTATTATTACCAACAAAATAAGTAGCTAATTTTTAAAAGATTATAATATTATATTTTTTTTTAATTTATGTTAAGTAGTTTTCAAGATACGGAACTTCAAATTTGCAACTTTGAGAAATTGCACACAAGTTTTCAAGTTCAAGTTTTTCCAGAACCTCCAAAATATTTTATTTTGTGTCAAGATATTTTGCATACCTCTATTTATTTATGAATCGAATCTATCTACCGAGCTTAATTAAAATCCGTTACTATGTGGCCACAACTTTTTAAAAAATTTTGCTCAATTTGTAAGGAATGACGCAATAGCAAAAACCGTCATTTGTCAAAATATTTTAGGAATAAAATATGGAAAAGTAATTAACATTATAAAATCAAAATTTCAAATATTTATATCTTAAAGCGTCCAAATGCCTTTAAATTTGACGTTGGGCTTAACTTTAAAGTTTATTAAAAATAATTTGTCAAAATTATGTGCTGCTATAAAAAATTTAACTGCAAATTTTAATATCAAGACGGTCTCAAATCCTAATTAATACACAATATTCAGCAGTCGATGCTGTTCACAATCGTACGGGTATCTTGCTTAAACAATGATTAAAGCATAATTGGTACTGTAATTTTAAGGGAGAGGGTTAGTGGGGCTATGCATGATGCAAATACACCTTTAATTTGAATTTTGATTACGAAGTGTAACAACAAATGTAAAAAAAGTAGATATTGTGTGCATTATTGTTAATAATATTGACAAATCTCGGGACACAAATGAAAATAGTTAATTCCTCTTGTTAATTTATCGTGAAAATGTAGAACAATAATACTCTCAAATATTAAGTTTAGCACCTACTGCTTTTTGATAAAATTTTGTACATGCATAATAATGTTCATAATGCTGATTTTTTAGCGAAATAGCAATAAATAGAAATAAACTATCTTGTATTATATGCATCCATGCAATATAAAATTTATATTTATGAAAAATACTTATTCAATATACATGATTGATACTATAAAAGTATTTCTTAATCAGCATAAATTTTTCATTTTTCTTTTTTTTTTTAAGAAATGAAAGTAGATTGTTGTAATGCTTAGTGTAGTTTACAATTACTCTTGGAAAAACGGACGTATGGCAGAGGCGTGGAAATATGAGGTACGGCCAAAAAATTCCCGGAATAGGACAATTACAAATTATTAAAAAATAGAACAATAATTTTACCTTATTGGCACTCAAAGTACTTTCCACCTGCATCCATACGCTTCTTCCAGCGGTCGTATAACTGTTCAAAACACTCCTTGAATCCATTTTTTGAGACGTCCTTCAGTAGCTTCATTGCATTTTCGATCACCTCATCTGAATCTTTAAAATGGCACCACTTTAATTTCTTTTTCAGCCATGGAAATAGGTAAAAATCCGTTAGTGCTAGGTCGGGAGAATAAGGAGTCTGTTTCAGAGTGGTAACACTGTGTCTAGCAAGCTAAATTTTCACAATCAGAGCGCAACATGGTGGAGCATTGTCCTGTAAAATAAACCATCGTTTGTTGCCCATCCCTTTTTCCAGGTCGTTTTCGATTTATTGCATCTCGTAGTCGTTTAAGGGTCTCCAGGTAAAGTTTTTTATTGACAGTTTGACCTTCAGGAATAAATTCGTAGTAAATGATGCCCTCGCACACGCTCAACATTTTCATCTGCGGTGGATGAGGAGGTAGCGCCCAGTCCATCGATGTTTGTGCTACCTTCGCGAAAAAAGCTTATGCCACTCGTACACAGCCCTGTATTTCATGGCATCTTTTCCGTATGCTGTTTTCAGCATCTCAAGCGTCTCAGAAGGTGATTTCTCGAGCAAAACGCAGAATTTGATGTTTGCACGATATTTCAAAATTTGACGAATGAAAAATTCGCTTTGTCAGAAATGAGCCTCAGCCAATTTCAACAGTACCGGAAATGAATTCCAGATGCCTGTGTGTTTTCTTTATCAGTGTTGCCAACCTCCAAAAAAGATATTTCTCCTCCAACGAACAACTGCGTGAATTTATTGACTGTACCTCATATATTTAGAGATTGTCCAAAAATGTGTTTTCGCTAAGTTTCGGACCAAAAGTGTGTTTCCCCAAGTTTCGGTCCAAATCTGAGTATAGGCGAACATTCGGTTTCAGTAAAAAAAAAATAGCCGAACTTTCGGTGAATAACGAAACTGTACTCTGATCTCATAAGTGGTTGCCCGAAGAACCCGTGCATAGTTCATGGTGTTTTTCATTCATGCTATCCTTTTTTTCCAAACAGTACTAATTACAACAAATTACTTAGTTTAGTAAAATCAATAACTGTTCATTCTCCTTAATGATTCCAGATAACATAAGATGTGTATGACTAAAATACATTGATGAAAATTGAAGTTACACTGGATCACAATGCCAAAACATCTTAAGAATTTATTAGTATTTCTTTTATTTATAGTCCTCTTAATACTTTGATCCTTTTGCATCTGATATTTAAGAAGAATATATTTCTTTAAGAATGTTTATATAACCTTTATAACAGTTTTTGTATCGTGATTATTATATCGATAGTTATTACTTAAGTATACTCACTTAAAAACGCTCTATTTTCTATTTACTAATTTGTACGATTTATGTTTTTAATCAACCACTTATTACAACCATTGTTTATACTATTATATTTGTGCTCGACAAAAAATCTTAATTAAATGAGACTTCTTTTCATTTGAATAAAAAGTTCAGTCAGTTATATTTTCCGAGTTTAACATTGATTTTTATAAAAGTAAAAGTAATTATGATTTTTAAAAAGTAAAAATAATTTAATAAAGTTCTCTATATTAATGTAGATAAATATAGAGAACTTGTGATGTGCAATGCCTTCTCACTAATTCAGTTCTCCATTATACGCATAGCTGACATATGCGTCTCTTTCAATGTCCGGCTGTGAGGAATGAGAAAATAACACGAATATGCTCCACTGTATGCACACATAAGCTCCACTCCGATCTACCTTTCTGTGTTATGCGTGAACAAATTTGGACACTTATTTCAAAATTATTAGAATTTTTCTCACTAAAAAACAGAGGATTACTTTCTTGATTTTATCTTTAAAGAAAGATCATGAAACAATGAAAGGTTTTGCTGATGGCTCTTGTCACAGTCATAAGTATTGTTGCAAATACTGAAACGAATGAATAAATATCTAGTAGCACGCTGATGTAGTATAAAATGCAATCATGTATTTTAATGAATTAGAAAATGTCGTTGTATAAACCTGGCTTAAGAAAAGCAAATATTGTCAATTCTTTGTGAAAAGTTTTACTGTATTTTTCTTATGAATACCTATAAAGTTAATAACAAGAAAATGGTACAACACTTTAAAAAATAAGGATTGAATAATATTTTTACTTTTAAGGAAAATAAACACATGCACATTCGTGCATATGTGTAAGTAGTGTCTGTGTGGTTTTTGAATAATTAATATTTTAATAAATGCTCGTAAATTAATAGCCTTAATCGCCCTATTTTACTATAGCTTTACAGAATAATTTTACATTATTTTATAAATATAACCATTAACCCTTTTTATGTACAGTGTATATTAAAAAGATTTCCAAAAACACATAATTAAGGGAGCTTTGACCATCCGGTCAAGCTTCCTCATGTAGCCACTTTTTAAAGTAATAGCACATGGTTATGTTTAATCTAATTTACTGTACAATCTTTATGCCTGGAATAAAGGGTCCATATTTCTACACTACTTAAAACATACTTACTTAAATTTCTATGATATATTTTATCTGCGAAAATCTTACAAAATGTTTCTAAAAAATACGCCTTTTAAGCGGAAAACGCTTCCCAATTGAATTGCCCCACCTGTTTCAATTATCTGTATGAAACTAAGACTATTGTTTGAACATTTCAATACCTTTGGTTGCCACCTATTGTCAAAATTCTGAAATTCTTTTAAATACGAAAACTGAAGGTTGCGTCAAGCCTTACCTATGGTCATGCCTCCCCACTCTCCCCTATATCATTACAAATTGTTATCTAGGCTTTAAAAGCCGATGGCGCATAGAGTACGCCGATCATGCCTTTATGTATGTCCAAATCGTCCGTGTCTTTAAGGGTTAAAATCTCAACTAATTACCGACAATGTTTTCGAAAATCTTTATCAACAATAATTTCATACTTCTGCTACAATGGGTACCCCAGCGCTCTTCAACGCTACTGTTGAACGCCTGCAAATCGAAATTTGTGTGTAATGGAAAAGGCGATTTTCCCCAAAACTATGCGACCTAGGGTAATCGCTATAAGTTCTTATGCAAGGTTTAAATAACTTCTACTACCCTTATTTTTTTCATAATTTTAGTTTCAGTAGATTCGGAAATAGTGGGAAAAGAGGACACATATTTTTGTATTACATTTTCGACGATATCTCTGAAAATATAATACCTAAAATTAAAAGAAATGTATTTTTTAGTTCCTCTACATTAGCCCCTCTACATTTTCCTAAATAAATTTGTGAACGGTTAATAATCTGTAAATATGTGGTTCAATAGCTTTTATTACTTCAGCCAATTTAAACTTGCACATTCCACAGTTTACGAGTAA
The DNA here is from genome assembly GCA_963932465.1 of Maratus speciosus. Taxonomy (NCBI): domain Eukaryota; kingdom Metazoa; phylum Arthropoda; class Arachnida; order Araneae; family Salticidae; genus Maratus; species Maratus speciosus. Next base: position 602,876,908 of record OZ010787.1, read on the forward strand.
AATGGCTGTGACAGACAGACACAGGAGTGATGTTATAATGGTTCCGTATTTACTTTTCCAGTACGGAACCCTAAAAAACCCTTCATGTGTGGGGAAGTATAGTCTGAAATTCAGCTTGAAATCCAAAATTAAATTACAAATAGATTCATTATTTCATTCGAATGTCCAAAATGGGTCTTCTGTATGTCTAATTTGTATTCTCAAAATATACAAAAGAAAATTTTAAATATTAAAAAGAGTTTGAACGATGAGTTTACACAGAAACGATGAAAGAAAGATCCAACTTAAATTCAATTCATACACAGGAAAAAATGAATCATCTGTTACGAAATTCAATTTTTGTTTTTAATAGAATTTTCTCTACGTATGAAGTAACATCGAAATATATGTAAATAATTCTTTTCCGAAGCAACAAAACTATTTCTTTAAAAAACATCTTACGCTACTATTATTTTCTATTTTTAGAGTTGCACAATTTAAGCTACATTCATGAAAATTTCAGTTTTTTTGTATAATGTATTTCATTTTTATGTGTATTGAGAATGACCGATTTTGCACCTGTTTGTATAGCCGAATTTACAATTGTAATTTACATTTGAAAAAAAAATCCGTTAGTTTTAGAATAAAATGTAAAGAAAAGTGCTAATGTACTTCATTAATTGCTAAAAATTGTTAAATAAAAACAGTAAAAAATGTTTTAATAAAATATTTACATGCTTCGTCTTCATCGAATCCATTAGCAAATCAAATAAGAATATTGCATAGTTAATCGATCTATAATGTAATAATTTGAAGCGTGAGCATTGAATTTTTTCCGTACTCTCTCGGAGTACGCAAGTTATTTTATTTTATTTTTACACGGATCTTTATTTTCATATCCGTAACCATGGGGTATCACAACCCATAATTTTGGTAAATAAAATGATTCAGCATTGTTGTATATTGAGTTTTTACGTGTTACAATTCCTACGGTTTCTTTTATAATGGATCGATTGCATAGATTGGAGGGGAAAATATTAATATAATTATTAATATATTTATTATTATAATTTTTAATATATATTCTTATTATAATTATTAATATTATATAATACATAAATATAAGTATTAATATTCGTTACATGAAAAAACTGTTAAATTACTAGGTTGAGCAAGAAGTTCTGGGATATTTTTGAAAGTTGCGTTGTTATGCGCAAATTAACAACAAAAGCAACAAGGACTATTCTTCAAAGTAGAGACCATCATAGTCCACGACTTTCTGCCATCGTTCTGCCTGATTCCGTTGGAAGTACCATGGCGACTCCTTGGAATCGGAAAACTCTTGACATGCTTCTTCAACTTCATTAAAAGATACAAGTTGACGGCCCTTGAAAAAGTATTGCATTGATCGAAAAGGGCCATAATCGGATGGAGCCACGTTTGGACTGTAGGCGGGGAATGGAAGAATTTCGACGCCGTCCAATTGTGCAAACTTGTCCTTGGTCCTCTGGGCCACGTACGGTTTGGCATTGTCCTGCTGAAACAAAGCGCGCTTTCGGCGGACCAATCTTGGATACTTCTGCACCAATTTGTCGTAGACGCGATCCAACTGCTGGCAATAGAGCTCAGCATTCATGACACGGCCATCATATACGATACAAATTCTGGTAACTATTAGATTAAAAATTTCCCAGAACTTTTTGCTCAACCCAATATAAAACGTGTAATGAACAAAGAAGTCAGACTTTAAAAGTCCTTTTTTTTACATTCACTATTTCCATAGCTAACTTAAAACGTATTTGGGGCATTCCACATCAAATCAGGCAGTATATCAATATGTAACCTACCATCACAGATTTTAATGAAACTGCGTGTGTTTGTTCTTACTATTAAGATATGATCACCAGTAATTATTTTTGCTCCTTGGTGAAATAGTTTCCGAGAAACAAATTGTCAAAATTTTGAAAAACTGCCGTCAGTTGGCATTCTTGACTGCTCGGTTTTCAAATGTAGCATGTCATATATATAATCATAATTCAATATTCTACTCTACAAATCCTCTACAAATAATTTATGCATAATATTTAGGGTACGCAGTTCATGAAAAAGAAATATTGTTAGGCTTATAACATTTTAAGTGTGTCTAAAAAAATGTTTAAACTTTGAAATCGTGAATTTTTTATGAAAAATAATGCATTAACAAAAAAAGCTTTATCAACAAAAGGCGGTATTTTTATTAAATTTATTTTTTGTGGGAGATATACTTAAAGTTGTCCTTTACGTGATTCTGAAATAAAAATAGTAGGATTTTGGGTGTTTTTACTAGTATTTTCTAATTACAAATATTTTGGGGCTCATTTCAAATCAAATCAAGCAGAGTCATTCCATGTCAGTTCCCCTAAGTTATTTAATCACTGTCACAAATTTCAATGAAACTAGGTTTGTTTATAGCTCATTTTAAGACGTAATCACTTTTAATTTTCTTGATCCTAAGTGAAATAGTTTTTCTGATAAAAAATATCAAAATTTTGAAAAATTGTTTTAATTTTTTTTAATGACAGTTCTATATTCAAAGACTGCATTAATAAAAAAAAAAATCATTTCAATATAAAATCACAAAATAGGTTTCAAATAATGTATATATGACAAATAATGTAGGCAGATTATTATTTCTTATTTTTTGTCATGTTTAAACATTAGAGTGTCTTTTATCTTGTGAATTTTTAAAATCAAGAATTTTGTCAAAAATAAAGTTGTTAATGTTAATCAAAAAATTATTATTAACCCTAGATCTACCGGGAATTTTATTCAAGTTTTAATAAAACGTTCTACACCAGAATTTTTATTTAAAACTATTTAACTTATTTATTTACCTTATTTTTGTCTGGTTTATATACTTAGTTTGTTTTAAAGAAATTTCTGGTTTGAATGAATATTTTGTATGTACCTGTCGGGTCCAATGGACCCGTCTGGTAGACGGAGGGTTAACCAAATGCAGGGTGTTATTGCTTTTTTTAATTGTACGTAAAAATATCTTTTAAATGGTTATAAAATAAAAATAATGAAAATATGAGAAAAAATTATCAAAGTTTTGGAAAATTGCCACGAGTTGCCATTAATGATTGTTCAATTTTCAAAGGCCTCATTTTATATATAAAATCATATTTCAATAACTAATAAAGAAATATTCTTCAAATAATTTAAGCAAGGTAAATAAAGTATGTAGATTATGAAAACAATATTGCTGTAATGTTAAAAAATATTTAAATGTGTCTAAAAAATTGTATAATCTTTGAAATCAAAAATATTTTACAAAAAATAATGAAATTATTAAAAAGGCTTTATCAATCAGAGGCGGAGTTTCTATGACTAATTTTTTAATTTTAAGTTGTACATAATACTACATTATAACTTGATCTGAAATAAAAATAGTGGGATTTTGAGTAGTATTTAAATCATATTTAAAATTATCAATAATTTTAGATTTAAAATCTATCCAATGTATCATCCCTGGAAATATTTTGATTTATACATTTATTTTATTTTTCAAATTATCTTTTATGTTCGTTTCTTAAGGAAAAAAATAAATAATATTGTTTTTCAGTAAAACTTCTAGGGCGAAGAGCAATTATCCCTTTCCAAAAAAGAAAAAAATCACTACATCCTCACCGCCCAATAGAAATTTTCAAAATGACACTCCTAATCTTTAAACTCATATTTGGCTGCTAATATTGAAAATTTAGCATTAAGCTGCTAATATTGAAAAAAAAAATACCAAATTTCACTCTTTTGAAGAAAATTTTGACATATTGTGCTTTAAATATATGCAAAAAATGCATAATACATTATATTTATATCTTTCAAATAACTATATCTAAAAAAGTATTTAAAACTTAATGAGTTGCACTTTTGTAACTTTATTATTTTCTAATGATATGTAATTTGATTTATTTCATCACAATATTACTGAAAGATGGATTTTCAACATATATATGTATGTATATATATATGTGTATATATATATCCCTGTTCTCAAACAAATTATTTTAAAATTATTCATTTATGTTTAATAAAGCATATATATTGTCTATACACTTATAGAAAATACATATGGTAAATTTTATGATATGTCAATAATATCTAAAAGTAAAGAACTTATCTAATAGTATGTAACGAAAAATTTAACATCTGGTGTAATGACAACAAAATTTTATAATTGTTTTACTTAATTTGGATGAATGAAAAAAGCGTACATGTTTATATTTTATTGAAGTACAGGTGAAAATATCAGACATTCCTATCTCAACAACAACTGAGTATGTCACATTCACACTACAGCTGATTTTTTCTTTTTGATCTTTCGGGTTTGATTTCAGATGGTAATGAATTAATTAGTTTTGTTAGAAGTGTCATTGCAGTCGGCATATTAGGTTCACTATTTTTTTTTTATAATTTATTTTGATTAACTCGATGAACAACAACATTTAAAGCGACCATTTCATGAATTTTCAATTAAAAGATGATTTATAAATTCATTATGTTGTTTACTTATTATTATCGTTTTAAGATAATAAGTTGGTATTAAGATTTTTAAATGTAGTTTATTTATTATTTCAACAGTTGAAAGTATTTTTCAATAAGAGTGGGCTGTTGATTTTAAGTCGGCTGTTGATCAGACTACTGTTGGTAAAGGAACTGGTACTATTTAATTTAATTTTTATTGCTGTAAATAATATTTGTTATTTTATTATTGTATGTGTTATATTTAAGCAAGAGTAGCATACACGATATCGTAGTCATTATAGTACATCTTAGCAGGAAAAGCTTCAATATTTATCATTAAACATTCACATATTTTATGAAAATTTTGTTAAAATTGCTCATATTTTCACTATTTTTTATTTTATAACTATTGAAAAGATATTTTTACGAACAATGAAAAAAAATAATAACAGCCTGCCTTCGGTTAATAATAAATTTTTGATTAACACATTATTTTTCACAAAATTCTTGATTTTAAAAATTCACAAGATTAAACGCACTGTTAGTATTTAAACATGACAAACAACAATAAATAATAATCTGCCTACATTATTTGTCACATATACATGATTTGAAACTTATTTAGTGATTTTATATTGAAATGACTTTTTTTTATGCAGTCTTTAAATATAGATCTGTCATTAAAAACATTTTAAAAAAATTTCAAATTTTAGATATATTTTTATTTAAAAAATATTTTACATAGGATCAAGAAAATTAAAGGTGATTACGTCTTAAAATGAGCTATAAACATACCCAGTTTCCTTGAAATTTGTGACAGTGAATTAAATGTCTTAGGCGAACTGACATGGAATGACTCTGTTTGATATGATATCAAATACGCCTCAAAATATTTTTAAATAGGAAATACTACTTAAAACACCCAAAATCCCACTATTTTTATTTCAGAATCAGGTAAAGGACACCTTTAAGTACATCCCCCACAAAAAATAAATTTAATAAAAATATCGCCTTTTGTTGATAGTGCTTTTTTAGTTAATGCATTATTTTTCATAAAAAATTCATGACTTCAAAATTTAAACATTTTTTTAGACACACTTAAAATGTTATAAACTTACAATATTTTTTTTTCATAAACTGCGTACCCTATATATTATGCATAAATTATTTGAAGATCATTTGTAGAGTAGATATTGAAATATGATCATATTTATGTCATGCTACATTTGAAAACCGAGCAGTCAAGAATGCCAACTAACGGCAGTTTTTCAAAATTTTGACAATTTTTTTTCTCAAACTGTTTGACCAAGGAGTAAAAAAAATACTGTTGATCATATCTCAATAATAGGAACAAACACACGCAGTTTCATCAAAATCTGTGATGGTGGGTTACATGCCTGCCTGAACTGACATGGAATGACCCATTTCTCCTTTTCATGAGTGTCTGAATATATTTTATTGTATACAATTATTTGTAATGTTGCAGAAAATCATAAAGCATTATTAAATATAAATGTTGAATTAATAAGTTTTCGGTCATTCTGATGTATCAATATAGAAGATTAAAATTTATTATGAAAAAATTATATTTTCCATGTAAAGATTAAAAGGTTATAATAATGTTTCTGAACATTTTTACCTCACGGGACACTTAAACCCATGGTTAAACTTTAACTGCATGCTAAAATTATCATGATTAAACTCATTATCAAAAGAATATGTGTAATTTCTAGTTTATTTACTAACATAAACAAAATGCTGTATCAAAACGGAACTAGTCGGATGTGCAAATCCCAAAAATTTCTTTATTTTCATGCATGTTAATATTTCTAAAAGTAGTTACACATCTTAATGCTTCAGATTTATTATTTCAATATTGCATCAACTTTGATTTTCATCTTAAGTTTCTACTCCATTTTACTAATCGGAGTAAAAACGAGTTAATCTCACCCATAATATTTAATAAAAATTCATACTTTTCGTTATTGTGTGGTACATCAGCTGCTTGAGAATCGCCAGGTCAGCCAGGATGTTATTGCCCGTCACTGCATGAACAGTCCATGTAAAACAGAACTATGAAAAATCGAGAAAGATCGCTATTACAATGCCCCCTTCCGGTTACAAATTCACGTGAGACCTGCTGGCCATAGCCAAAAACATACACAAAAATTTTGGTTCAATTCTGTGCATTACTTCATAGACTTTTCGATGGTACAATAATGAAAAGGGCACAAAAATCGCTAATACAGCGCTCCCTGCAGGCGGAATATTTCCAAATTCAGTGAGGACCTGCTGGCTATAGCCAAAAATATACACACAAAATTTGGTTCATTTCTATGCATAACTTCATACTTTCCGATGTTACAAAGCGGATTGACAGACATTTTGTATAAACATGTTTTTCGGGATCTCTAATCTCTAAAACGTATAATTCCGTCGAAAACCGGAAGTCGAAAAAAATCTTGATTACAATACTTTCTTCTTAAGAAAGAAAAAAGTAAAAAAGGCCAAAATGGTATATTATTATTAATAAAAATTATTATAAATTTATTTTACATTAACTTTTATGTTTAGTTATTTCACATTCCAAATAATGTTAAAACTCTTATAAGCTTTATATACATTAACTTTTATGGAGATATCTGAGCTTGAATCTTTTTTTAAATTTACATTTTTTTATTAATTTATTTTTTATAAGATAGAATTTGGATAGTGACTAAACGGTCACTTTTAAAACGGTCGTTTCTACTGCATTTTATATTATAATCCTTTACCTTCAGGTGGCATCATTTTCTCTGAAAAAATTAAATGTATCTCATGATGTGCGACCATTTTCATGATCCCCTTGATCCTATAAAGAGTAAACAAACAGTGAAATGAACTTCCAACTAATACAATTTTATGACACTAAATCTGATTTCGAAATAAATACTGTAATAGGAAATGTTGGATAATAAAGTATCGATATTTCCCTTAGTTAATAAAATCTTGATGCAACTCTACTTAAAATTATTGTATTGCACCTCATGTCCTTCCAGATAGCACCATTACGTCGCGGCACACCGAGTGAAAGCCATTGAGTTATAGAAAACAATATTATCTTTGATTTATTTTTGTATTGATTTTATTTGCATTTTTGTATTTGATTTATTTTGTCAAACTATATATTTAAAAATACATAGTTTACTTTTAAATTTATTTTCGGACTGCAGGATTATTTCTAATTTGTTGTTACATTTGCTATGAAAAAAATAATATTTTTTATAATATAGTTAGGAGCCTAGCGCCACTTCCTTTATTTCAAATAATATTTGAATTTATGTTTTATTCATTTAGATGAGTGGCAACATCAGTTTTTATTATTTTGGCTATTTTGAATTTAGGAAGAATGGCATTCCGGAAAATTAAAGGCGAAAAATCATTTTGAAAGCCTGGAAGTAAAATTTTGTAGCTTAATTGTTTTATTTTTTTTACAAAATTGGAAAATTATTTTTCTTTTAACTACAACATCTAGTTTTAATTATTATATGAAATGCTAAATGCGTTATCGAACATATCAGCTATCGACGTAGAATTTTTAATGATTTCAGCTTTCACCAAAAAATGGATCTATTTAACATCCAATCGGCAAATAATTCCATTCAATCTCAATATATTGCTTTAGAGCGGGAGGACATGCGCCTACTTGTCTTGTTGTTAGAACACCGGCTGCACATCAACAGGTACCAAATTCAACTTTCGTTTCAATCCTGGATGTGTCTGATTCCCCTTTAAACGGAGGTACCGGTGATATGTTGTTTGCGAAAGACAACAGTAGTAATTTTATGATACAATATTTCACCCATTTATTCTTCGATATTTCACCTATTTATTCTTCGATATTTCACCTATTTATTCTTCGATATTTCACCTATTTATTCTTAAATATTTTACACTTTTTGGTTCAACATTTTAGCAGTTCATGGTTTAATTTTTTTTTTCCAATTCATGGTTCAACTATTTTCTAGTTTACGTTTTAACATTTTTCAAGTTCATGGCTGACCATTATCTTGTTTCATACTTCCACATCAGTTCATAGTTCAACATTTGTCTAGTTAATGGTTCAACCTACACAAGTTTTTAGTTCAACTTAAAGAAAATTGAAGAGCTAAGTGGAAGAACATGTTAAGTAGCAAAAATTACATTTGAAGAAATTTGAAGTGAAAGTTTTTGCTGTAAATTTTAATGATTTATTTTCCATTTGATACCATGTGTTTAAAATATTAACAGGTATGGTACTAAACTCTCTCAGAAAAACTCATTCATATTTAATTTTCAAATATTAAAAATCATTAATATTATTGACATTATTAAATATTAAAATATTAAATATTAATGAATAATGTCTTAAATCTTCAAGACTAAATGGAATCTTAGTATTTTAGCTACACCATGTGATAGGGTACGTCATAACGCTTTCATCTAGAAGATAAAAATTTTTTTTAGAAAATGTGGCATAACATGTTCATCCACTCAGCTCTTCAATTGTGGTTCAACATTGTTCCATTTTATGGTTCATTTAAAGGACGAAATTATGGTCAAAATTTTTACTATCTTATGATTGCAGCTACTTCACCACCAACTTTGGTTGAACTTATTACGAAATTTTTAAGACTGTACTACTAGGAAATGAAATGATTCTCTATCTCTTCTAACGTTTTTAATTTCAATAAAATTAAACAAATCTATAAAACACATTTAAAATTGTCTTATTTCCAGTCTTCATTTTAATTGGCTGGAATTGAAATTTTGAATAATTTATTAACCCTTCATGTGCTAATTTATGAATCAAGAAATTGCTCCATCTCAATAATTATCTCCTTTAATGTCTGACGTTATAATAGAAAAAATAGATAAGAGTAATTTGAAATTTATATATTTCTTTTCATTAAGACTGATTTAAAAAATCTGTAGTTATCGCTCGTTTTGTAAAATATTTACAATAATAATTCGATTTAAAAAAATACTGTTATGGAAATCTCGCAATTCTTATAAAAACAATGTATATGTATTGTAATCATATATGCAAATAGAAAGGTTTTTGTATTTGAAAATTTTCTATATTCGATTTTTAGGTGTGTTCGTAATTATGTAAAAACCTACAGTCGTCTTCTGGACCGTCCGTCTGTTTGTCCGTCTGTCCGCATATAACAGCACAAAAACTATCCAACCGAATGTTTTCAAATTTAACAATATATAATCGTTGCATAATTTTATCGACTCATTTGAAATTTTATGGAAATCGAATCGAAATTTAAAAAGATATTAATAACAGTTTTCTTCGTTCTATTAAATCCTATCAAACGTCATTAATTCAACGATATCTCATGATAGGTCATGATTCTACGTTGCAGAATTCTACGAATTTGTTGAGTCATTTCAAATTTTATGAAAATCGAAACAAAACTTAAAAAGATAGTAATAAAAGTTTTCTTCATTGTATTAAATCCTATCATACGTAATTAATTCAATGATAGGTTATGATTCTAGGTTGCCATGATGATGACGTCCTATTTAAGATAGATTCATATTATTTCGGTATTGCTGAATTTAAAATATAATCGTAATAAATTTATATTCATGCATTTTTGCATAAGAGTGCAACAGCTATTGCACCAAGATCTGAATATTTATAAAATTAGTTATAGTACGAACGCACCTTATTAGCCAAGACTGGCGTACAATTTCCGACTGTTTATTGTTTAAAATAAGAGAAAGGCATGTAAATTGTATGTACCAATGTACATAGTTGACAAAATAACTACTTTAAAGTATATTTAACTTTGATTGTTTTGCTGTGCTTTCTAAATGTGATCGAGCAAAGTAATTTTCAGTAAAAGTAAAATCTACTTTTATTAATGGGCGGATTAAATCAATTTTATATTGAATTTTCTTTAATGGTACTTAAAAGTACCAGCGGAGCATAGAGGGTTAAAAAATATTCAATTGGTTTTTCATGGGCCATTTAGACTTTGGGGTATATTGGAATAACTTATTTTAAATCTTGATATAACTGCTCTTTCACTTTTGGAGTGTTTGTAATGAAAATTTCTGCCAAAATCTGTTTTCTTTAGGCAAGTTCCTTCTTGTGGATATTTTTTTTAGATTAAAAGTACATAACTGTAAGCTTTTAAATTTTAAATATATAATTTTTAAACATTTTTTAGTCTTTCATATATTAACTCCTCAATCTGTTAGTTAGCATTTTTTTTCAGTTAGAAGCATTAAAACTTTCTGTATAATTAATTTATTGAACTATTTTTAAATATTCTTATAAGAATAATTGTAATTAATTTCATTGATGTTATTTTAAGATTGTGACAAACGGATATGTAACATGTAATAAAATTTTAAGTAAAAAATAAATGAAATTTGTACACGATAAATATTGCTAGATGTTTTCAAAAAATATTTTCGGGAATACTGTTATCCTCCATGTTTGACCACTGATAAATTTCTTTAAAAAGTGATAAAATTCTCTTAAAATGTCTTTGTCTTATCAATTTTTTGTATTTTTTAAGGAAAATTTTGATGGATGCTTTTTAGTTAATTTATTAGCTTCCAAGTCACTCCTTTTCATGAATATACATTTCAAATGACAAAGTCCTGAAGTAAAATTGCACTACTAAGTTTTACCCAGTGCTGACTTCTTTTACCCGTTTCCGGCGCGGAGTAAGTCTGTTTTTAAAATAATGAAATGATGAACTGACATCAGAATTTAGAAACGAATTTATCAGAAAATAAAAAAAATTGCTTATTTTCCCGTACTTTATAAAAGGGAAATTTTAATTAAATATTCTTTGTGCCGTTTGTCAGTTGCCGTTTGTCTTGGAACTCAAATATTTGTGCCAGCGCAATATCTTCCGGGAAGAAATACCTTACAAATACGTGTTCTATCCATTCAGTATGTTCACTGCACAAATTATTGCTATGAACACATATACTGACAATTTATTACTATGTATTTAAAAAAAAAAGAACCTCGTGCCCCCACCCACCAGGCACGTTGAGTGCTATCAGGTTCGTATTAACCTTCCGTCTACCAGACGGGTCCATTGGACCCGACATGTACATTCAAAATATTTATTCAAACCAGAAATTTCTTCAAAACAAACTAAATGTATAAATCAGACAATAATAAGTTAAATAAACAAATTAAATAGTTTTAAGTAAAAATTCTGGTGTAGAATGTTTTTATAAAACTTGAGTAAAATTTCCGGTAGTTCTAGGGTTAAACATGTAAACGTAACTAAAATTTGATATTTTCGAATTAAAAATGCTTAAAATGAACATTTTGTATAAAATTAAATAACATTACTGCAATTTGGAATTGTGAACCGACTGGTTAAACACTAGAATGTTCACACTTTATCAAATTTGACAAAAAAGCCAATTCGCCGCAATATGTGGCGGGTTGAGTTGCATGAAAAATTATAAAATTAATTTCGAAATTATAAGAATTACCACACCAATTGAATATTTACATTTTTTTTTTAAATCTTTGATATATTTTATATATAAAATTAGTTACAATCATTCTTATAAGAATATTTAAAAAATACTTCAATGAATTAATTATAGAGAAAGTTATAATGGTGAAAAAAAATAATCCTAACTGACAGATTCAAGAGTTAATATAATGAAAGACTAAAAAATTTAAAAATTAAATGTTTATAATTTAGAAGCTTTCAATAATATACTTTTAGTCTAAAAAATTATAAATATATCAAATGTATCAAAAAATATATATAAAAAATATGTAAAATAGAGCAAAATCAGAAATTTGCAAAATCAGAGTCGTTCCTGAATAAAGTTTTCATTTTATAAAGATCATACATGCCCTATATTTTTGCTCGGTGACCCAACTGTATTCGTCCTGAAATGCTAAGTTAAAAATGATGTTAAAAAATGTCAGAAATTAAAAGTTTTTTCTTCTTATTTAAAAACAACTGTGTTTGACTTCATTAAATAATATAGTAAAATTTCCATATTTTACATTTAATTCACAGTATTACAAATGTGTCATCTCGTAAATTACTTGACACTTTATTTGCAGAAGCATATCGTAGTTTGTGCTTAACATATTCACAAAGATTTACAGCCCATTATTTCTGTGTAGATTATCCTGAGATTGCTCTATTTTAAATATAAAATAAAGCATTATCTTTTCTTAAAATGAGGAGAAATGTTAAGTTCAATGTTTTACACTCTAAGAGATATATATTTTATTTTTGTCAAATAAAATATAAAGCGCTTTTGATTTCAATTATTCTCACCGCTATGTAATTTTACCATGCATTTTTTAAACAATAAATAATAGATTTATTGTCATTAAATGTTATACGAACTATGCACTTTTCCCTTAGATGTTTGAATTTTAAAAAAGCTATTTTTATTTTTTTTTAATCTATATTTTTAAAAATTGAATTTAGTCTTTTGATAATCTAATTATGTTTAATTGGTGGATTTCGTTTACCTGGTTACTTTTAATTAAACAACTGTGAACTCCTGAATACATTTAAATTACAAGTTATTATGCAGCAATATAAATAAAATTTACCACACATCTTGAAATATGAATTTTCATAAAAGCATGAAAGTAACAACTTTTATAAAGCTATTCACTAAGGAAAAGTTTCCTTTAACAGTTTATTTACGAAATTATGGATCAAGAAATTGTCCATCTCAATAATTATTTGCTTTAATATCTGAAGATATACTGGATGTTTTAAATAATAATAAAATGAAATTTACACATTTTTTCATTAAAACTGATTAAATAAATAGGTAGTTAAAACTCTTTTTGTAAAATAGTTACAAGTATAACTACATTAATTATCAAAAAACACCCTTATGGAAATCTCACAATTATTATAAAAACAATGTAAATAAATGTTTTGTAACTATGTATCTGTAAATGAAAATGTTTCTGCAGCACCAAATTTTTCATATAACATTTTTTAGTAAAACAAAATCTACATCACTGTAAATGGTTGAGAAAAGTACCACTTTAAAAAATATTTTGCTTCGACTGTTTCACTGTGCTTTCTAAAGTTGATCGAACAGTGCATTTTGTAAGGAAAGAAAAATATACTTTTACTAAAAGACTGATTGAATAAATGTTATATTACACTTTCTTAAATGGTACTTAAAAATACCGTCAGTGAATAAAAGGTTAAGTGCATTAATATCGTTGCAATCATAAAGTTAGCTTAAATGTACTTAAAGTTACATTTCAAGTTTTCTCAGTTATTCAATATAATTAATCCGGGTACACGAAATATAATATGGTTTATCACTTAGCAGCATCGATGTACCGTAAAAATATAGACAATTAAATAAAAATAAAAGTAATCAATTGTCATTTTTTAAGTAAAAAATAACTACACCATAAAAAATGTATTTCCAATCAATAGAAATTTTTGTTTAATATCGATAAATTTCGCGTGTTTTGTAATGACATACAATACAAACTAAAAAATAAAATTAAGGTAATTTTATTTCTCAAATTTGCTGATAATAATGACGATATATATATAATTTTATATAAATATAAACTTATCTTTCAAAATATTGCAACTAAAAGTTCGTCCCTATTTACTTATCTCTTGATGTATGCAGGATATTTTAAAAACTAATCTTAAACCATGTTAAAAAAAAAAAAAAAAAAAAAAAAAAAAAAAAAAAAAAACATTCTTTTATGCAAAGTTCGGTTTCTATATATTTTAATTCGGGTAAAAATTGTGTTTTTAAGTATGTAATTTAAAAATAACGATTGCTGATAATGTATGATATAAACTTGAGTTCCTATAAATTCGGGTTAATGGTAAGAAAGTAAATTTCCCATTATCTATTTTTTGTGCTTATTTTAGCCACTATGAACTTATTCGTTAAACAACTGATATACTAACGCCTATCCTCGCCTGATAGGAGCAAAGTATGTCTAGAGATAACGAAATTCAAAAATTTATTTTCACTATCTAGATGACGAATATGACCGATAAAATGTTAGGCAATTTGGCGGCAATATAAGTACACTGCTTTTCTATTCTGTGCTTTTTTTTTAATCATCATTCTTCAAAATTGACGAGCAAACTCCCACAGAAACCATTAAACTGCTGTCTCGAAAAATGGACCAGTTTTTATGCTTTCAATTGCATTAGACCTTTGTGTCTCAACAATTCGGATTTGAAAAACATCTACTCAGGTGTTAGAATACATCATTTTAAGTACGTAAAAAAAATAGAACATAAAAATTAAAAAACTATCGACTAAAAGTTATTTTTTACGGGCGTTCGTAATTATATAGGGTGTACACTCTCGACGATGTCCAGTGGCTAATTCCTAAACCGTTGTCATAGATATGGGGCAGTCTCACAATCTTTTGACTTTTATGTCCCAGAATAATAATTTTATTTTAATACATTTTTTTTTGTTTTTTTTTTTCCTTCATATACTAGGGATATTCCCATTGCATGATTGCATAACAATATTAACGAGATAAATAAGTTTTGGACGATGTTGGGGGGTCCAAATACCAGGAAAACTCATATACCGTCCCGTGTCCTTGATACTGATTTTTAAGTTTGGAGCTGTCTGTATAAAATTGTTTCAATAAAAGTAATTCGATGTAATTTTTTTTCCAAAACTAGGACAATTGTTTCATATAAATATGTAGCAAAAAATTAACCTGCACGCATTTTTACGGTTGATATTATGTTTTGAACTCTGGCCCTGGGTTTTTCATCCTTACCGTCCCTCTTGCTAAACGTATACAGAAAATCACTTCAGATACAGCCACAGAATTTTTTTCAAGTTTTTTCTCATGTAGAAGTATGCTAAAGAAAGAATGTCTAAAATTCTTTGACAGGAAATTTACTGCAGAATTTAAATCAGCATTTAAATATCAATTTCAAGAAAGTGGCTTTATTGGTAATCTTACCGTCCCAAAGGTTTATTCCTGCACTTTTCGAGTTAAATTAAAAAAAATAATAATAATCTAATGTTAACAACTGTTTCTAAAAATCAATGAACATTGTGGCTATCACTTAGTCTTAACATGGTTTTCCTAAAAATAGGTGGTAATTTTCCTTACCGTTCCATCTTCACCGTCCCTTTTTTCCCATTTCGTCCATTTTCCCTATACAGTCTCCTTTTTTACCTTACCGTCCCTTCTTTAACACCCCTTTAAGACTGTGTTATACAAAAATTCTGTATTAAAAGTACTACATTTTTATTATTTCTTATTTGAATGTCCTGTGGGTATTATGCAAATTCATTATAACTAAAACTTTAGAAGAAAATAAAAAGTTATAGTGGTAAAATGGTAAGGAAAATTAAACTCGCAAGTTTAACTTAAACCTCAGTTAAATAAAAAAAAATTTTCGCTGCTGACCATTTTTTCTTTATTTTGAATCATTAAGGCATTCGTTCATCAGATTAAAATGTTACTTTAGCAAGTTTAATTTCACCAGATTTTTATTCCCGAAAGTCAAAAGATTGTGAGAATGCCACATATATAGTTCCGATTACAAAAAATTTTTAAATGAGGTAAAGAAGTATTTTAAGAGCGATTTGAGTCAATAAAAACGTTTCTTAAAAAATTACGAAATTTTTATACGGCCCCGCTGTCCTATAAGTGATATTTAGTAGTAATATTTGTTTTAGTAGAAATGTTTTTATAGATCCAAATCGCATTTAAATTACTTCTTTACCTCATTTAAAACATATTTGTAATTGGAACTGTATGTCTCTGACTAACGGTTTAGGAATTAACCATTGGACATTCTTGAGAATGGACACTCTGTATAAATACGTAGCACTTATAGTCGTCGTCTGGTCTGTATGTCTGTCAGCCAGTCTTTCCGCATATAACAGCGCAAAAACTAAACTTAATATATATAACCGTTGCAGAATTTTGTTGAGTCATTTCAAGTTTTTTGAAAATCGAATCAAAACTTAAAAAGATATTAATAAAAGTTTTCTTTATTATATTAAATCCTATCATACATAATTAATTCAATGATATCTCATGATAGGTAATAATTCTATGTTGCATGTTGATGACGTCTTATTTAAGATGGAGTCCTATTATTTCCGTATGACTGAATTTAATATACGGAATCGTAATAAATTTTGTATTCATGCATTTTGCATACGAGTGCAACAGCTATAGTACCAAGATCTGAATATTTATAAAACTAGTTATACTACGAATCCACCTCACTTGACACGTTTGACGTACAATTTCCGACTTGTTTCACATTTTCAATAAACAAAAATTACATATTTCTAAAAAATACTTTCAATTTTCTGAAACAAAATACATAAAGTATAGGAATTTACCATTGTGAAAATACCTATATTTGGACGTCTTCAGCCTTTTAATAATAAAAGAAAAAATACGTAGTTCATTTTAGCAATAACGATGCGAAACTGCTCAAATGATAAATAAAACTTTGGCAAGAAAAATGAACTCAGTATTGCTGTCTGTTGAGAATTCTATGAACAATTTATAATCAGTGATGTGTTGCGCACAGCGTTCAACAGCAAGCAATAAAATCGTAACATCTGAGTAGTGACATTTCGTAAACATAATATCGTCAAATATAACAACATAATTCGTAAACATAATAAAATCGTAACATTTGAAAAAAGTAACATTGACTTTTTCGTATGTTGCAGATATGCAATGAGGTGATACAAAGGGCTAAATTTTTACTTATGTAAAAATATTCTTCCTGCTATGAATTCATCATTTTGTCAAAATTGTACACGTTTTAACTAATTCCTAAAGAATGCTATGTAAATAATTTATAATCTTGGATTAATACAATAAATACAACAATTTTTAACACATTCTAGCGTAGTTAGAAAGTGCTTTTGAATTCAGTTTTCCCACGTTCAAACTCCCGTAAATATACACGATTTTCATGCAATTGATATACACTATATGGCCATTAATGACTGGCAACTTTCAATTTTAGACATTTTGTCGAATATTTAGAAATAAACTTGACAGATTCTTCTGGAATTTCAGGATTAAAAAGAACATGTATGACCTCATATTTAGCAATGTCGATTTGTTAAGGGAGGTAATTAGGGGGCCAACAAAAAATCAAAGAAGAAAATAATACTTGGGATCACCCTGTAAAATAAATTGCACGAAATGATCTACCGCTACCGAATATAAATAAACAGACATTGTGCAATATGTGTATTCTTTTGTGTAACAATAGCACGTATATTAATAGAGATATAGCGATTTATTTAAAAAAATTAAAAAATTCTTGCATGTTTTTTGCTTATAACATGCAGAGTTTTCAACCAAATTTAACACCGGTTTCAGAAAAATTGACAAAATATAATAGAAACAATATTGTGCAATTGGAATATAAATATATTAAATATTTAAGGAAATATGAGCAGTTATATGAAATAATTTTTATCTGCGCATGCGTGAACGATAACACGATCATTTTACATAATTTAATTGTCAACTCTATGGAGCAACTTATAAAAAAAAAAAAAACCTAGCAAATATCGTAAAAATTCAGAAAGATATCGGCGTTAAAGTGAGCACATTTTTAGTTGTTCTCTAAAAGTAGCTGAATGATAAGGGATTTTACACAAATATTCATTTTTTAATAACTGACTTTCAGAAAAAAGTGAGTATTTAGTGATATTTATCAACGAGTAGAGTTGGAAAAAATGCTTCGATTTTGATACTTCTTTTCATCATGGTATAGGTTCGTTCTGGTGGTTATCCAAGAAGAACTAAAGCATCAATAAAAAATAAAAATTAAAAATGACAATTTGTGGAAAATCCCTTATCATTCAGCTCCTTCTAGAGAACAACTAAAAATTTGCTCACTCTAACGCCGATATCTTTCTGAATGTTTACGATATTTGAGTAGGTTTTTTAAATAAGTTGCTCCATAGAGTTGACTATTAAATTATGTAAAATGATCCTTGTTATCGTTCGCACATGCGCAGATAAAAATTATTTCATAATACGGCTCATATTTCCTAAAATATTTAATATATTTATATTCCAATTGCACTATATTGTTTCTATTGTATTTTGTCAATTTTTCTGAAACCGGTGTTAAATTTGGTTGAAACCCCTGCATGTTATAAGCAAAAAACATGCAAGAATTTTTTAATTTTTTTAAATAAATCGCTGTATCTCTATTAATATACGTGCTATTGTTACACAAAAGAATACACATATTGCACAATGTCTGTTTATTTATATTCGGTAGCGGTAGATCATTTCGTGCATTTATTTTACAGGGTGATCCCAAGTATTATTTTTTCTTTGATTTTTTGTTGGCCCCCCTAATTGCCCCCCTTATCAAATCGACATTGCTAAATATGAGGTCATACCTGTTCTTTTCAATCCTGAAATTCCAGAAGAATCTGTCAAGTATATTTCTAAATATTCGACAAAATGTCTAAAATTGAAAGTTGCCGGTCATTAATGGCAAAATAGTGTATGTTAATGATGTTTACCATGGCATGTCCGGTATTGAATATGAAGTGTGTAACAATGATAGTTCAGTTACAGGGACACTCAAAAGAACACCGGTACATTATGGTCAATGGGGAAAAATCGTTTGCAGTGTATTTTAATGACATTACGTTATTTCAAATGTATTGAAATGGATATAAATCACTGAATTTCACTACAAGATGATTACTATAGAATAGGGCGTTCATAGCATTTATCGTTTATTTACAGGGATACACAAAGAAATCGGTTACTGTGCTATCTTTGAGCAATAACTGCTGAAACTTCGTTTTAAATTTGGGTATGCGCTTTTAAATTTAAATAATGTTTTGCGTGTTACTCGTTGTGTATAAATTCTGTACCTCTTATACAGAGATACACAAAAACATTCACGTACCATTTTCATAACGGAACTAAATTTTGCCTGCATGTAGTTTATAGATACAAATCTATATATCCTATCCAGGGATGTTCAAAGAATTCGCATAATTTTTCGACTATAGATGGGAATTTCTGAAATTTGGTTTTGAAATGTGTTAATGAGTTTCCAAATGGTCCTATCTCAACTTATTAAACGGTGAAGTATTGTTACATTATTCTAAATGTAATTGGAAAGTGTTTCATAATCGATGCTTGACGCATGATCTTTTCTTTCTTGTTAATTTAAATTATGATAAGACCACTAATTTTTGCCAGCGTACAAATTTCTACTCATTCTTGTTTTATTATTAGCAATACGTCATCATTTGCTCTTTCCTTTCACACATGTTCTATCAGAATACGTAAAAGCATAAATTAGTTTGACTGTATCCTGTTTTAAAAATTCTAAACAACATAAAATGATAATTCTAGATTACGAGACTATAAAAATTTCAACTGAAATATCTGAGCCCATAGGAACGCTATACATATATATATATATATATATATATATATATATATATATATATATCAATTAAACTAGGGGATTCAACGCGTGCTACACGGGTTTTGAAACATAGTTAAAACATTTTTTTATTGAAAATCTGGTCGATTTTTAGGTGCATTCGTAATTATATAAATACGTAGCACCTATAGTCGTCATCTGGTCCGTCGGTCTGTCTGTCCGTCTGCCCGCTTATAACAGCGCAAAAACTATCTAAACAAGTTGTTTGAAATTTAATATATGTAATTGCTACAGAATTTTGTTGAGTCATGTGAAATGTTATGAAAATCGAATCAAAACTCAAAAAGATATTAAAAAAAGTTTTCTTTATTCTATTGAATCCTATCATATATGTAATTAATTCAATGATATCCCAGATAGGTAATGATTCTAGGCTGCCATGGTGATTACGTCCTATTTAAAATACTTTTACTATTTCCGTATTACTGAATTTAATATATGGAATCCTAATAAATTTTGTATTAAAGAATTTCTGCATACGAGTGCAACAGCTATTGCACCAAGATCTGAATATTTATAAAACTATTTATAGTACGAACGTACCTCATTTGTAACGTTTGACGTACAATTTCCGACTTGTTTAGATTTAATATATTGTTTTAGATAACTCATTAATAACCTAAAAAAAAGAATTTTATACGTAAAATATCAATAATATATTCAAACAAAGTTTTGAATTTTATTAAAAGAGAAAGTTTTTTATTAGCCACATAAGCCTTTTTTATTCTGATAACTTCAAAGCTTTCAGCGCTTAGTTCGATTACATGTCTGTTAATTTGTTTCATTTTTATTATATATTAGGTAGCTTTCATTACAAAAAGCTACCTATTGCAGCCGTTCGGAGGAAAGCGATTTCAAAAAATTTTGGTATATTTTCATCGATCATGACCCCCAGACCTCGAAACCACCCTCCGTTCAAAATTGATATATATATATATATATATATATATATATATATCCATATATATATATATATATATATATATATATATATATATCTGACGTTTGTCATACTGTAACTCTCGAATTTATGAACCGATTTGGATGTAATTCGGTATGTAGATAGTACATACAATGTCTCGACGGAGTTCGTTGGCCAGCTTCATCCGCCATTTTGTTTCAAAATGGCGGCCATTTAAAAATTTTTAAAAAAATTTAAATTTGAAATGTGGTACCAAAAAATTGAAAATGGAAAATTTTTTTTTTATGTATTTGACCTCTATACAAAGATTCCGGAGCAGTTTTTGTTCCGTCTATATCTTAAAAAATGGCTGAGTTATAGCATTTTGAATTTCTAGCGAAGCTAACATTTTGAAACGTCCTGAATTTTGTCACGCGATAAAAGGCGTATTTATGAACCGATTTCGATGTAACTTCGTTTGTACATAGTACATACTAATGTCTCGCCCGAGTTCGTTGGCCAGCTTCATCCGCCATCTTCTTTAAAAATGGCAGCCATTTAAATTTTTAAGAAAAATTTAAATTTGAAATGTGGTACCAAAAAATTGAAAATTGAAAAAAATATTTTTTTCTTATGTATTTGACCTTGATACAAAGATTCGGGAGCAGTTTTTGCTTCGTCTATATCTTAAAAAATGGCTGAGTTATAGCATTTTGAATTTCTAGCGTGGCTGACATTTTGAAACGTCCTGATATTTGTCACGTGATAACAGGCGTATTTATGAACCGATTTGGATGTACCTTGGTGTGTATATAGTACATACAAATATCTCGACCGAGTTCGTTGACCAGCTTCATCCGCCATCTTGTTTCAAAATGGCGGCCATTTAAAAAAATTTAAAAAAATTTAAATTTAAAATGAGATACCAAAAAATTGGAAAATGGAGAAGATTTTTTTTGTATGTGTTTGACCTTAATATAAAGATTCCGGAACAGTTTTTGTCTTGTCTATATCTAAAAAAATGGCTGAGTTATAGCATTTTGAATTTCTATTGTGGCTGACATTTTAAAACGACCTGATTTTTGTCATGCGATAACAGGCGTATTTATGAACCGATTTGGATCTTACTTGGACTGTACATAGTACATATCAATGTCTCGACCGAGTTCGTTGGCCAGCTTCATTCGCCATCTTCTTTCAAAAGGGTTGCCATTTAAAAAAATTAAATTTAAAATTTAAAATGAGGTATTAAAAAATTGGAAAATGAAAAAGATTTTTTTATGTGTTTGGCCTTGATACAAAGATTCCGGAGCAGATTTTGTTTCTGAAAATTTGTTCTTTTGTTTATATCTTAAAAAATGGTTGAATTATAGCACTTTGAATTTCTAGTATGGCTAACATTTTGAAACGATCTTGTATTTGTCACGCGATAACACACGTATTCGTCTATTTCCATGTAAGAAGGCATGTGGATAGTATACATCAACATCTCAGCCAAATAAAAGTTACTTTAAATAAAAGCAGCTTGGATAAAACAGACTAATTTCGCAAAATTCTCATTCATAATGATTTAGTATTGATAAAAATTAGTATTGAATCTCCTATATTCGGTTTCCACTAAATTGAGCTTCGTGTGTTTGAATAATATAAGTTGGCTTTTTTAAAATAAGGAATTTGAAAGCTACCTCTTCCTCCCGGCACTGGCCGGAAGGACTTTTTATTTATTGATCTCGATTTAATTTCGTTATGGGATATTATCCGGAAACAAATTTCTGAGCTATTTATATTGTTTTAAGCGCAAAAGTGTTAACCTTTCGTAATCGGGCAGCACGTGATAGAGATAAATTTTGAAAAAAATTCATGCTTGAAAATTTTTTAAAGACCATAAAAAATCAATAAATTGAGATACAATTTTCAAACTAATCGCATTTGAAAGATCATTTTTATCCCTATTTGAGGGTGTAAAAAGTGATTTGCGCTATGTTTAGAAGTTAAAAAAAATTAATTAAACGAAATTTATTCGCCAGGTACTACCACTGTTAATATGACGTCAGCGTTACACACCGACATGGTTCTGCTTTATAATAGAGATTTTTCTGCAAATAAAATGTCCCAGAGGGTAATACATTACTGATTTCGATGGCTGAAATAAGTGAAACTTGGGTTCGGTGTTACAGACTTTACAATATCTCGGTAAATTCCATTTTATAAATTATTTGTAATGAAATTTATCAATTTTACTTTCAAAAATACAATCAAGAATTATCTTGTGATCACCAGGAGAAAAACGTAAAATAACCTGCCCAAGCTTTCAGGTTGGTGTAGTTCATTTTGCTATAATTTGCAATTTCCACTTACAAATACAATTAAGGTTTCATTTTTTATGTTATTATTATATATATATTTAGAGAGACAGATAAATATATACCTTATATGTATAAAATTCTAATGAAACGATTTTATGAAATGAATTTCTGAAACGTTGGCAATAATGTAATTTTAGTATGTTGTTACAATCACCTACAACAAGTTTTATATAAAGAGTGAGCATTTATTTTACAGCGCCGCACAAAAGAATTCGCATGCACTACCGTTTATAAGCGGTATATTTTGAATATGTTACCAATTTTGTATATGTTACTAAGGCCTACTGCGATATTTTCTCCATTGAAAATATGAGGTGTAACATTTATAGTTCATTTACAAGAGCCAAACAAAAGAATTCAACTATACTACCGAACATACTACCGTCGATGAGCAGTATATGCTTTAAAATGTATTTTAGTGCCGTTATGTTATTTGAAACAACGAAATTTTTATGTGTTACTAAAGCTTACTGCAGCATATTCTCATTGAAAGTATGGTGTGTATTATTTATAGTTCTCTTACAGAACATCACAAAAAAATTCAGATGCATTACACTTTATCATTAATTAAGAAGAGCTATTTTCAATGACCTTTATTTAACTTATGATGCTTCATGTGTATCTATAGGTATGTAACTGTGTTTTAAACTAATTTCTCGAACGTATTTTAAGCTTGTTTCCACGAACGAATTTCGCTCGAATCTTCAGAAAAAGCTTCCACCATTGTTAAATTGAGTATTGATAAAAATTTCCTCATTAGTTTTTATAAACTGTTACCACCCCTAATGGAATATTGCATAATTAAAAAAAAAAATGTTTCCTTATATAGCAAACATACTTTAAGTTAAAATTCTATAGAGCAATTTAAACTCATTAACACCATTTTTGTGATTATAGCTCCACCTCGTGGGAAAATAGGGTAACAAAATTTAAGTAAAATTTATTTTTTTTGTTTGACTGTATAACAACTATACTGAAGTAAAAAATAGATGACAGAGATTCAACACAATTTTTCTTTTTATAGCTTCCGCTGGTGGGAAATATGGTAACAATTTTTTTTTAAATAAATTCTCAGAATGAACTTCTATTTCGGTCAAATTTAAGTTTCAATTTTTTTTCACATTACAGGCCTTTTTTTTAAACTGAAACTTTAAAATGGATTGTTTTAATGTTTTCTCAAATGGGAACTACAGTTCAAGTTTAAATTAGGTAATACAGATACAACAAAAATTTATTGTGAGTTTATAGTGGCCCCTTGGATGAAATAGATTAATCTTATTTACTTTTTATTTTTAAAATTTATGATTTTTTTTGTGTTTCACTGTGGGACAGCTATACTGAACTAAAAAATAAGTAACAGAGATTTTACACAATTTTCTTTAGAGTTTATAACGTTCCCTGGTGGGAAAAATGGTAACTAAATATAAAAAGAATATTTATATATGTATAAATCGTCAGAATTATGATAGCATTAAGATAAAAATAGGTAGTACTGATTTAACAAAATTCTTTTTTGCGTTAAAGTGATCCCTGGCGGGGAATGAGACATCTTCATTTAAACCTTTTTTCTTTTACTGTATGGAGAATTTACGGTGATTACTTCGAATTTAAAACCATTTCATAATACAAAAATTTTTTTAATTATGAATTTGGAAATAACTAGAAATTAGGAATTCATTGCCGTTACTAAAATATCCACTAAGTTGTTACAGAAAAGAACCAAAAGCAAGCTGTACGCATTTAATCTGTCGCCGATCTGTACATCTAAACACAATTTAAAAATTTTTAAATGCTCTTAAATTTAAGAATTTTAAATTAGTTATTGGGATAGATCACAGTGTGTTTCCACCAATAGATAAATCAGGAAAAGATTTGCAAACGCGAATCTGCTGTAAGTCCGGAGGTTCGCGCACTAAAGGCGCAGGGGGAAGAGTAGAAAAGCCTAGTAGAAAAATAAAAGTGTTGCAAAACTGCACTGATATAGGAAATTCAACCTAAACATGTCGTAATTTGTTCGTTCGAGACATCAGTCTGCACATCAGTTTGTTTTACTCCAGTTCAAGTGGAGTTGAAACGTATTTTTTCCCAATTCTTCATAAATAATTGTTTAAAAAGAGCTTAGAAAAGAAAGTATTTTCGGATTACTTCCAAAGTATTTACTTTAGCGATATTCGTAATTTATTCAAAAAGAGAAATATTGAAAAAATAAATAACCTTTCGTGGTCGTTATTTTAAGAATCAAATCAGTAAATGCTAGACGCCTGAAAAATCCGTACGCCTTTCAGCATGTGATTGATACATGAATTGACAATTGACATATCGTTTCAAAAAATCGTCAATGGTTTTTTAATTACAATTTTGATTTACAGATTTAAAAATATATTGCTTGGATAAAGTATAACAGTTGTTCTATATTGATTTTCTCTTGGTATTATCTGTGCAAAGTAGAAACTGTGTATAATATGGACACACATCTTCCATTTTATGATATTTAGGGCACCAGAGACATATAGATGAAGTGAAACCTCATATTATTATTTTTAGCAATTCTATCATAGATGCTATCACCTCCAAGTGATCAAAGAGCAATACAAAATCACAAAGTAATGCCTGATGAAGATAGATTTTATGTTATTTTGATTTTTCCTTCTAAAGAAATAGGTAAAAATAAATAAATGTCTTTAAAAACCTCATTTAGCTACTTGCTTATTTCATGGTATTTAATTTCATAATTATGATTTTAAATAAAATATTTTGAACTAATTTGTTTCCTTATTTCTTATAATGTTATCTCACATATATGTAGGTTTTGTTTGGGCCAAAAACTTGAATGAGCGCCCTAGACTCAGAAACGTTACATAACAAACACTAACCTTTTCAGCGTCAGATTGAAAATGTTTTTGGCCGCAATCAGTAGTTTATGGCATTCCAATATCTAAAAACGTTTTGGGGAAAACTTGGTAGAATTAATCAATCAATATCTTTTAATGCTCAAAAACATCAGAACTAATGGATTCATTTAAAGGAATCTTATGACGATTGAACTGTCTAATTAAAATTTATAAATGATAATAATTACATTTCTCGTTTATAACTTATGCATTTTAATTTAAAAAATGGATTTGTAAGTATTTTCCACAAAAGCTCGAAAGATCTTCTAAAATACAAATGCAACTCAGCGGATAGCTACGCAGCTTGTATTAAATAAAATTTTCGGATTTGAATATTCCTTGACAATGTTTTGGTAGAATATATACATACATATATATATAACCATTAAAAATTACCTACAAAAATTGTGACATTATAAAACCATTATAGACCTATACAAATGATCATCTACAATAGTGAATATATACATTATAAATTAAGCTTTGCAAACTCAAAATGAACTTTCATCCTACAGGGAAAAAAATTAAAAACATATCATCAATTCAAGCGGGAAACAAAGAAATAAAAATTCAGTGAGCATTAAAAAAATGGTAATATTTGTGGAACCAAGGCTGATTCTTCTGGCCCAAATTACCTAAAGTTCCATAAATAACATGTACGGTTTCATCCTTGCATAAGCCATATCAAGATAAAAAATGCAAAATTTGGGCAATCGTACACAATAAATCCAGTGAAAAGAAGCCAAAATAACAATAGATTAAAAGAGATAAAATAAATAAAATGGATTAAAGATAGAATTTACCAATTGAAAAGCAAATGAATCTATCCATGACACAGCAGGTTTAAAAAATGCTTAGAGATGATTTTCACTTGTTGTCAGAAATATTACAATACTATTAAACATTATCTTGTAAGTGAGGTTGTTACATTTTGGTTTGTTACACTCGGTTATGGACGCGCACCGGAAGAAAATGGACGAAACTGAACAAAATTAATGGGCAAAAATAAAGTTCGCTGCATTTCTTTTACATTTCCTCTGTAATAAGCCTATTAGACTATGCCAGTGTTTATGATAGCATGGTTTTAATAATTGAATAAGTTTACTTTGAAATTTATCATCTGTAATTAAGAAGTAAATAAATAAATATTTAAAATGCATATTAAAATTCTTTAACAAATTTATGTAAAGTCTATAAGCTTATGTTTAAAAAATAATTATTTATCAATTTTTAATTTGTTAACATCTTGCTCTACATTTATACTGTACTTTGAAATTGAATTTCAGTAAATCAAAATAAAATTTTAATTTCTTAATTATTCAGTAAAAGCTTTTCAATACAGTTCTTTTTACTTCAAATTATATTGTTTTTATAAAGTAGTGCTGCACAGCCTTTTTGCCAGAAAACTGTTTGCCACCACAAAAAATTTAAAAGAAACATTCAAATTATTTAATAGCAATGTTTTCTGTCAATTAATTAGGAAAATTATTCTGCATAATAATAGTGGTATACATGGTGGCCCGCGGGACACAGGTTGTGCACCCCTATTATAAAGGAACAAAGCATATGCATGCAATATATAAAAATTAAGAAGTAAGAAATTGTACGCCATATATGCCAAATGAGGTGCGTTCGTGATATAACTAATTGCATAAATATTCAGATCTTGGTGCAATAGCTGTTGCACACTTATGCAAAAATGCATGAATACAAAATTTATTACGATTGTATATATTAAATTCAGTAATACGGAAATAATATGAATCCCTCTTAAATAGGAAGTAATCACCATCGAAACATAGAATCATTACCTATTATGGGAAATGAATGAATTAATGACGTATGCTAAGATTTAATATGATGAAGAAAACTTTTATTAATATCTTTTTAAGTTTTGATTTGATTTTCATAGAATTTGAAAGGACTCAACAAAATTCTGCAACGATTTTATATATTAAATTTCAAACATATCAGTTGGGTAGTTTTTGCGTTGTTATATTCGGACAGACAGACAGACGGACTGACCAGGAGACGACTATAGGTGCTGCGTATTTATATAATTACGAACGCACCTAATGAAAAAAAGAATTGAATGCTAATTAAAACTAAAACCTTAACCAATGCTGAAAATCTGACCTAAAAATGAAATTTTTTACCAAAAATGTGAATCGATAAACCCTCTGATGCAGAGCTTCCTCACATGAAATTACAGTAGAACCTCTTTTATCCGAAACTCTTTTAACCGAAACTCTCGATAAATCCATTTTGAAAGCTTTTTTTTAAATATATATTACATTCCTTGTGTGCAAAATCCATTTTGAAAGATTTTTTCTTTTTTTTTAACTATCCTATTCCTTGAGTGCAAGCAGTCCTTTACGAACTAAGAGTAGATATAAATATTTTCGATCCCCTTTCTT
Source organism: Maratus speciosus (assembly GCA_963932465.1). Classification (NCBI taxonomy): domain Eukaryota; kingdom Metazoa; phylum Arthropoda; class Arachnida; order Araneae; family Salticidae; genus Maratus; species Maratus speciosus. The sequence continues at coordinate 602,905,462 of OZ010787.1, forward strand.
AGAATTCCTTTGAGTTTAACTTTATCCCCGGTAAGCTGCAGAGCAGAATGAAGAAAACGAACAAATTAGCAATTCTTGAGCTTTTGAATGTAGAGAAAGAAAAAACACATAGAAAAAACACACGACAGAAAAAAAAACATTTTTTCAAACCCTTGTGATATATGTAAAAGGTACTTAATTTCAAAATTAAAATTCAGGTAATTTATTCTTTTTTATATTTTGCTATTGCTTTATTTTATATTAAGCACTTGATACCATAATAAGAAATTTTGCATATATTTCTCCTTAATCTTAAAATTGAAGCATTCTCGATTATCCGAAAATTTCGATTTTCCGAAAGATCGTCGGTCCCAATTACTTCGGATAATCGAGGTTCTACTGTATTTTGAAAAACAACCTCATAGCATAGACTAACCTTATCACGGGGCAGATAGAGAGTGTTTTTGGCCACAATCTGCAGTTTGCTGGATTCAGATATCTAAAATATTTTTTCAGAGTACAGAAAAAAAACCATGAAGAATCAATCAATCAATCAATACTAAAAAAAACTCGGGAAGTAATTGATCAATTTTAAGGAATCTTATGGCGATTGAAACGTCTAATTAAGAATTTTAAAATGATAATTACATTTTTTAGATTCTGACTTATACATTTTAATTTAAAAATCGGATTGGCGAGTATTTTCCCAAAAAAACTCAAAGGATCTTTTTAAAATATAATTTCAACGCAAGGGATTGGTACGCAGCTGGGGATTAAATAAAATTTTATTTCTATATTCAGTGGTATCGTTTTGGTAAAAATGGATGAAAATATGTGGAAGAGAATTAATTGTGAGGGTTATGTTCTTAAAGATACTCGGTAACCTTTGAAGAATTTTTTTTACTGGTCTACATTTACTTATTATGTACACATATTGTTATAGGTAATACTTAGAAAAAATGGTTTTGACAAGTTAAAAAAATCATCTTATGTCTAGAAATTGAGAAATGTTAAAGAATTTTAAAGTTTGCTGGTTTTTGAGACATTTACTGTGTTTAAAACACTAAAACTTCTACAAATATTGATTAAATCACTCCATTATTGTATTTTTTGTATCCTCAATTTAGTGTAATTAATATAATTAGGAATCGGTTTTACAATTCATGAATTAGTTCATGAGGGAAAAAAATATATACAAACATAGGAAAAAACGCAGCAAAAAAAACATCATTTCTTTAACATTTCGATTTATATATTTTTCTTTTCCTTATATAGTAAAATCCATCTCTAATTTTATTAAGTACAAGTACAGTATATTGAGGGTACAAAAAATAATGGAGTGATTTGACAAATATTTGTACAAGTTTTTGTGTTTTAAACACAGTAATGTATCAAAAAACAGCAAACCTTAAAATTATTTAATTAAAAAAATAATTAAAATTCTCTATTTTTACCCACAAAATTTTTTTTTGTCAAAATCAGTTTTTCTAAGTATTGTCTATAATAATAATATGTGTATATAATTAGTAAATGTACATTAGTAAAAAAATTCTTCAAAGTTTTTCAAAGAGTATCGAGTCCCTTTAAATGATCAAATACAAGGTTTTTCACTAGTAGCAAACACTTATAGAATAGTATATATTAGAAATAGAGAGTAGAGTAGTATAATAGAGAGTAGAATAGTATATTGAGTAGTACATTAGAAATAGAGGGTAGAGTAGTATATTAGAGAGTAGAGTAGTATATTAGAGAGTAGAATAGTATATAGAGTAGTACATTAGAAATAGAGAGTAGATTAGAGAGTATTAGAGAGTATATTAGAGAGTAGATTAGAGAGTATATTAGAGAGTAGAATAGTATATAGAATAGTATATTAAGGGCATATTAATTAAGGGCATATTAAAGTATATTAATAGTATAATGCAGTTTGTGATGAGTAAAATTATTTTTAAACTTATCCGAAGATGTTATATATATTATATTAAGTTTTATTTACAGTTATAAATTACCACTATTTTATACAAAATAGGCTATCTAGTGTTTTTTTTTTCTTTTGCTGGATTTATTTCCAGTTCGAGGGAAAAAATATTAGTTTGCTATTAGTAACTATTAGTTATTATAGTTTGCAATTTTCATTTACACTTACAATCGCAATTTTACCTCTAATCATTAAAAAAAAATCTGACTTATTGGTGAGTTGGTCAACGTTTGATTTCTTATAGTTTATAAATTTTTTCAGGAATTATGGTAAGTTAAAATAAGACACTGATTAATCGAAATTTAATCACTGAGAAGTTTAAATGAATCGGATGTGTTTCTAAAGGGGACGCTTCAGTGATCCTCACACACTGACAGACCCCATGTTAAAATACAGAAAAAAAATGAACATTATTGATTGATTGTTCATTACATTATTGAAAATTCAGTTTTCAACATCCATAAATTTATTTCTGATATGGAAATTTTAGGTTTTGTACTGGTAATTTTAAGCATTAAGGTCTATGTTAATTTTAAGTATTATTTTTACAAGGAAATTTATATTTTTGAAAATTTTACTTATAAGTACTTGTACCCCTAGCCCTCCCGAAATTTAGGAGTAGGATAACATCAGACATCGATATTCTGATCGTGATTTTTTTTTCTTCTAACACGTGAACTAAATACTAGGGCAAATTCGCACTGTCCAAAATTCTATTTTTCTATAGCATTTTTTCATTAAATTTCCATTTTTAAATAACAAAATGAAGTGTTTGATAAAAATAAATATTACAGTTTGGTTCCTCATTACATTTCGTTTAGTAATCGTATATTATATTTCATTATCACTACATTGCTAATAAAGTTATATGCAGTTGAAGTTACGGAATCCCAAATCGCATTAGTGTGGAGTAAACGGGTTAAATAGTAAGTAATGTGTAATCAATCATGTGTTGAAATTTCCTCAGTGGTTAACTGGGTATTTCACAATCCACGAGTGTCTAAAATGCGATTCTCATTTTAATCATAAAACAATCTTAACTATATAATAGTCAGTCAGTTTAACATGTAGATGTGATAATTACTGCTTATACGGTAATTAGGTATGTTTCGCAAGTTTTGCGACAGTGACATAGCTAGACAATGATGAAAGAGTTATTGAGTTTTGAGAGATTTTTTACTGCTTGCGGAAACTTATTTTTGAAAGTGTTAAGTCTAATTTAAAAAGTTTTCATGAGTTGTGAAGATGGATTCTTGTTAGAATAGAAATTTTCATGAGTTATGAAGAATTGTATGTATAAGAGTTCTCCCAGTATTTAAAAAGACACGGAGTTTTATCATTCAACATGTGGAAAGAATTTGAAAGATTTAGGTCATTCAACAAGTATTTTTAAATGGATTTTGAAATTTGAGAATTTACAGCTAAACAATCACATTTTTGGGGGGGTGATATTCATTAAAAGAATTTTGGATTTCTAAATTTTAAATGTTAAACACTCTTCCTTTTGTTATTTTCGGATTAAACTTTAAAGATGTGTTTTGGACATTGCTTTTAAATCCGGAAATATGCATTTCCAATTTTGCTGTGGCACTACTATGAGGTTAACTCTGGAATGGAAAAATAAGCCACTTTGACACATTTTTCGTTTGAAAAAATAAGTGATTTTTCCATTCCAGGATAATGTTCTCCCATAAGAGAAAATCTATTCTTTTTAACTTAACAAAACGTATGCGATTGGTCGAATCTATCCTGTTGAACTCCAACTTTCTTTTGTTCTGAGTATCCTCGGTAAAATTGTAGTGACTTTAGTACTTTAGGAATGTATGTTAATTAGTATTTTACGTGATTGTTTGCTATAAAATGCGAAGTCTGCTGGGATAACCATCCCAGCAGACTTCACATTTAAAGAGTGGGGTTTTTTTTTTGCAGGAAAACTTTTCCAACTATAGGCAAGCAAGTTGCAGTAATTTTCAGTTAGATGTATGTTCTTGTGAAACTTTTCCTCCGTGGAATGTGTAAAAGCCCAGTCAGATTGGAAGGGCAAGTGAAACTTAAAACATTGCATGAATATTTTATTGTTTTCAACAGCGCCATGGAGGCTTGATATATGTTTCATTTAAAACTTTCATTAAGTTGTTAAAAACCCTATCAGAATAGCGTGAGGAACAAAAATTTAAGAGCTATAGCAGCCCAACTTGTATTCCACTATCGCCTATTATGCTGTTTTGTCTATTACGTGATACAATGACGCTTTTCCTAATATACACTGCTCAAAACAATTAAAGGATATTTGAAGTTTTATATAAAATAAAGATCTAAACGAAATTTCTTTTGCCGAAAATAGAAGAAGAGAATCACAAATGCAAATTTTTCTGGTTTTCAAACTGTGGAGTATGCAAATTTTGAGTTCGACGTCAAAAACGTCGCTTCAGCGGCAGCAAATGAAATTTGACTTTCAACTGGATAAAAGAGAATGAAGACAAGGATGATCGGCATTCAGTGATTGCTTTGTTTCGATGAGTACGATGTCTCAGCGAAGTCATTTGACAGATTCAGAAGCTTTGAGAATTGTTGGTAGGTTAGAAGGGGGCCAAACTCAAGCCGAAGTAGCGCAAGCCATTGGAGTGTCACAAAGTGTTATTTCCAGGATCTGGAACCGTTTTTTGGAGAGTGGATGTGCAGGCCGAAGACCAAGGCAAGGTCGTAGACGGGCAACAACGCCCAATGAAGATCGGTATTTAGCGTTAACAGCTCGGAGACACCGAACCATGAACGCTACTCTTCTCCAACAACACCTTCGCTCGGCTACAGGCACCACGATTTCAACTCAGACTGTCCGAAACCGGCTCCATGCTGTAGGTCTGTATGCTCGCCGACCGATGGTATGTGTTAGATTAACATCAAGGCATCGTCGCGACCGCAGGGAGTGGGCAACCGAGCATGTCAACTGGAGGAGAAATGAATGGAGCAATATTCTGTTTTCTGACGAGTCCCGTTTTTCTGTGCATCCGGATAATAGGCGTATTTTCATCTGGAGGGACCGTGGCAGTAGGAATAATCCTGCGTTCGTGCACGAAAGTGTCAGATTTGTTGATGGAGGAGTGTTGGTGTATGGTGGCATCTTCATTGACGGGCGCACTGACCTCTACATCATTCGAGATGGAGCTCTGACTGGTCGCCGATAGAGGGATGAGATCCTCAGACCTATTGTAGTCCCTTACGCTGCAGCAATCGGAGATAACTTCATTTTAATGGACGATAACTGCAGGCCACATCGTGCAAACCTGGTGGAGGATTTCCTTTTCGAGGAAGGAATCGTTCGAATGGAATGGCCAGCGTGTTCTCCAGGCATGAATCCAATCGAGCACGTTTGGGACGCTCTAGGAAGACGAGTTTCTGGCCGCCAACAACCCCCACAAACTCTCCAAGAACTGGAAAGAGCTCTTCTGGAAGAGTGGGGCAGAATACCCCAACTCGTCATTAATAGCCTCATTGAGTCAATGCCTCAAAGGTGTTCAACGTTGCTGGCCGCCCGTGGAAACCATACCCCCTACTGAAAATGATTTTCTTTGAAGAAAACACCTTTTCTTATTCTTTTTTTCTCATATGCACAAACTGTGTTTTTTTCCTTTAGTACACAAATGCGCAATAAAATGCATTTTTTTCTGCCAAACATGTGTAATTTATTCTCATATAACCTACTATGTCTGTCGACCATGTATCAATCAGCTAAACAGTTTACCAGATACAAAATCCACCTAAAACTGCAATATCCTTTAATTGTTTTGAGCAGTGTAGTTGCAGGTAAAGATTCACGCACTTATCACACTGCTTTTTTCAAACACCAGTTGCAGACAGAGGTTCGTATTGAGGTTAAATATTCCACCTGTAACAGGTGTGATTTTGCTTTGAATAAGCTATTATATAGCGATTGGAATACGCTATTTTAACATGATTCGAATCGATATCGCAAAACATTAGTGGAATAAATAGATCCAGCGGTGAGCTTTGAAGTTTGGTTTACTTCAATAAAGCGCTTTTTTTAATTCACTGGAGTTCCGTTGACCTGAAATTTTTTGAAGCGATATTTTGTAGAGCCTATGTGATTAGTGAGTATCCATAGCTATCATGGAATTAACAGTGACACTGGTTTATTAACCCATTAACCGCTGACGTTGCGTTCACGCAACAGTCAAAATAATTGCTCATGCAATGAATTAATTACATTGGCACCACTATTTTAGAATTAAAACAAATATCTTAATTATTGGTAGAAATTTTGCTATTTTACTAAAGCGAAATTTACCTTACTGAATTTGTGGTGGGAAACTACTTTCAACAAGAAATTTGAATATTTCTACTTAATAGTTTTGGCGGTTAATGGGTTAAGGGGAATTATTTTTAAAAGTATTTCTGACTTTTTGCTCCAAGTTGAGTATATTAGACTAGTTAAATCGTTTCCAAGTAAGTTTTAACCTCAATTTTCTTGTTTTGTTAAATAAACTATTGTTATATTACTATTAAAATTTGAGTGCTCATTTCCCCTAAAGACGTGAAAGAAAAAAAAACCGTTTTTATAACTTCAGCAACAAATTTTCAGGAAACACGAGTGTAATCTGCACTAAAGTTTATCATTTCATGTAGTACTTCTACTACTACTTTATACTTTCCTATCCTTTCAAGGCAAGGTCAACAAATATCACATAGGAATTTTAAATATTTTCTAACAAGATTTTTATTCCAAGGCAGGAGGCAAGTGAAGCGTGTTTAGAAAATGAGATGAAGAGAAAGAAAATAAACTTAATATTGAATTCTGTTAATATATATATATATATATTTTAAGTGCACAAAATAACATATAGAAATTAAGAACCATTTAACAAAGTTCAACTTCAACGAGTGCCGTATGAAAAAATCTGGCTTATACTTGTCTTGCATATTATTAGTTTTATCTTCCCGATAAATGATAGAAAACGAAAAATCCTAGTCGATAATTATATTAATTAATAAATTAATAACTATCATAATGAGAAGCTCACTTAGATAGTTAGCTTTACGAATAAAGATTTTCATAATCCCGTAGCAGTTTTCTCTGTCGTACTAATTACAAGAAATGTCATAATTATGATATTTTATTTTCAGTATCTTGATATTATTTTATGCAATGTCACGGAGGCTAATTCCAATAACAAGTGATATAGTAAGTAGGGAAATGACGTCTGAGTGTTTCGAATAATGATAGTTCTTAGTTAATACATTAAAATGTGAAAAGGATAGAATACAAATCCCTTGAATGGTTTTTGAAAGATATTAATGATATTTGGAGTAACACAATTTGCGTATATAACGCAATATATGATGCATTATATTTTTGCCAAGTTAATATCTTTTAATATTAGTGAAAATTAGAAAATAGAGAGACAGAAAACCGTCATAATAGTAACATTTTGTGTAGACATGTAAATTTCTCGTCCACACTCGAAAATTGAAAAAAAAATCATCAAGCGAATGAAACTTAGCTGGAATGCATTAACGAGTTCCTTTAGTTCAATTCAGTGTCGCTTACTTCTATCTAAAGATGAGATATCCCATGAAACGTGTAAAAAAATGAGGTACTTTTAATTTAGAGTCAACTAGAAATAACTTCTCGGGTATATTAAAATACATTCAATAGTTTATCAGTCATTTATATTACCAATTGTGAACAGAATAAGGCTCTATGTCTCGCATGCTGCGTAAAAGAAACGCTTCACCCATCAGTTGTGCAACAAGCAATGCTTGCATGGTAAATGATTTTCTGGATTTGGTAAATATTTTTTAGAAATATCTAGATATTTAAATCACTGAATAAATTCAATAATCATATCCAGTACAAGTCTTGCGTTTTATTTCGTAAAGGGCATTTGTAACTTTATAAAAAGAATTTTTTTTTTTACAAAATATTATAATTGCATGTTTTATAATTTCATGCATGAAAAGAACTATGAAAAGAAATGCATAAAAGCGATTTTTCTCTAAAATTTTAAACAGTCATTTTTTTCTACGACAAAAATATATCATTTTAACCAGTTTATATTAGCTGTATTCTGTTAAATTATTTTATACTTTCCAAACTATTATCCTACAGCAAAATCTTGTTCGGCTGGTAAGTTTTGATTTGGAAGGTTAAACAAAGATACTATTCACACAATTCTGGCTATTTTTCTGACGCACTATTAACACTTTGAGGTCTAAGCCCGAGTGTCACTCGGGTTGCCGTTTTCGGGGAAGCGAACTAAGCCCGAGTCTCTGGGGATCAATTTTCAACTCGCTGAGCTATAAAAGTGCCTGCTATATGGGGCATTCTCACAATCTTTTGACTTTCATGTCCCTAAATAATAATTTTTATTTTAGTACATATTCTTGCGGGTTTTTTTTATTTCATATACTGGGGAACATCCCATTGCATGAATACATAACAATATTACCAAGATAAATAAGTTTTGGATGATGCTGGGCGTCCAAATACCAGGAAAACTCCTATACCGTCCCGTGTCCCTGATGCTCATTTTTAAGTTTGGAGCTGTCTGTATAAAATTGTTTCAATAAAAATAATTCGGCGTATTTTTTTTCCGAAACTGAAACTATTGTTTTATATAAATATGTAGCAAAAAATTAACTTGCACACATTTTTAATGTTGTTATTATTTTTTTAAACTCTGTCCCTGGGCTTTAGATTCTTTACCGTCCCTCTTCTAAAATTACGCAGAAAATCACTTCAGATGCAGCCACAGATTTTTTTTTCAAGTTTTTTCTCATATAGAAGTATGCTAGAGAAAGAATGTCTAAAATTCTCTGACAGGAAATTTAGTGCAGAACTTAAATCAGTATTTAAATATCAATTTCAAGCATCGTGGCTTTATTGGTAGTCTTACCGTTCCCAAGGTTTATTCCTGCAGTTTTCGAGGTAAATTATTATTATTATTATTTAAATTTAGTCCAACTTAAATAACTGTTTCTAAAAATCAATGAACATGCTGGCTTAGTCTTAACATGATTTGACTAAAATAGGTGGTAATTTTCTTTAAATGTTCCATCCTTACCGTCCCTTTTTTCCTATACCGTCCCCCTTTTTTCCCTATCGTCCCTTCTTTAACACCCCTTTAAGACAATGTTATACTAAAATTTTATACTAAAAATACTACATTGTTATTATTTCTTATTTGAATGTCGGTACTATGCAAATTCATTATAAGTAAAAATTTAGAAGAAAATAAAAAGTTTTAGTGGTAAAATGGTAAGGAAAATTAAACTCACAAGTTTAACATAAACCTCAGTTAAATAAAAAAATTTTTGCTACTGACCATTTTTTCTTTATTTTGAATCATTAAGGCATTCTTCTATCAGATTAAAATGTTATTTTAGCAAGTTTAATTTCATCAGATTTTTATTCCCGAAAGTCAAAAGATTGTGAGAATACCCCATATACGTTCGCGGTCTTTTCATATATTATCTACGAGCCTTTTATTAAAAAAAATATATAAGAAGTCAGCACTAAACAGAAGTAAATATATGAAAATATCTAAAATAAGAGCTTAATTCGAACTTTTTTTGAACCTAGCGGTGTTGTTCTTTGTGAAAATCCCTGTTTTGAAATCTATTACATAAAAGCAAAGTTTCTTAAATAATATTTATATGCAAATAAAACCTATTTTTAGATATTTGTACAACATTTGGGTAAGCTTTTATTCGAGTCTATGTAAAATTTTATGTTTAAAAATGTTTCCTTATGCGGAACTTTTTAAAAATATATGAAACATGCTTTTTTCAATAATTTTTTATTAAATATTAATTTTTAGTACATTTAAATAGATCCTTCATTATGAATAAAAACAGTTTGAAGTTTATAATAAAAATTTTTTATTAAAATACACCTTTTCCAAGTATTTTTAAAAAAAATCATGTAAAGTACCAAATACCCTCAGTCCAGAGGGTTGCGGTTGAAATAGCTCTGACCTTAAAGTGTTAAATGTTTGACTATTGTTAATGCTTTTATAAATGGAGTAGAAATTTCTAATAATGAATATGTGCATTTGTTTGGAAAATGTAACCGGGTGTTCCTACAAGAAATGCCTTGCTGCGCACCATGACGAAACGGCATGCTTTACACAAATTGACTACATATGATGTGCGAGAGAACCAAACTATTAAATATTCCTTGTTATGTATTTTTAATAAGTATTAACTTTATAAATTTTTCTTTCAAAAATCTCAAATTCCTGTTATTTTAAAACAAAAAATTATTTTTAATGAGGCTGGTGCAGAAGCATGTTTTTTTACGCGGACATTCACAGAAATTGACTACACTGTGCGAGAGAACCAAACTCTTAAATATTCCTTATTATGTATATTTAATAAGTGTTAATTTTATAAATTTTTCTTTCAAAAATCTCAAATTCCTGTTATTTTAAAACAAAAAAGTATTTTAATGAGGCTGGTGCAGAAACATGTTTTTTTACGTGGACATTCATTCATGCTCACAAACCACTAACTGCAAGGTCGCACTTGGCAACAGGTAATCTCAATGTTTTTCACTCTTCAAATGCCTACAGAAGAGGAATCTACCGATCATTTTGGGGATCTTGACTTTACGAGTCGAAAATATTGAAAATTAAAAAAAAATTTAAAACCATTCATTGGAATAAAAACCCAATAAATAAATAAAAATAATAATTGGCTCAGACTGTTGCTCAGATTACGAAAAAAAAAAAATAATTTACAACAATATGAAAAATTGGACTACATAACCTTTTTTTTTTTTTTTTTTTTTTTTTTTTTTTTTTTTTCACATGGTACTAATTTTTGGTTTTCATCAGTTCCTTCTACACATTTCTTTCCAAAAACAGAGTTACATGATATGTAAGAGAAAAAAACGTAGGGGAAGGATGGGTAAAGTAACCTTAGAGAGCAATGTGGTCATTTCAGTTTTTTCTGCTGTATAGTGGCCGCGCCACGCAGGAACTGGGTGAAATAGTCGTCGCAGATGCTTGAAGCGGAAGGCTACATTTTTCTAGTTCTGAACTCATTTTATTGTCTTTTCGCATTTTTGATTTTAGGCAAGTGGTACAATTTCTTGATTATAGCTAAATAATATGTAGTGTTATAATTATTTGCCCTTATGTTGTTTTATCAGTCTGAAATAATTTTTTTAATGATGTGTGTTTGAAAACGCTAAGTCTGTAGTTTAGATGATAGGCCACAGTTTTTGTAACGGCGTCAGTCCGGGCAATGTGGCCATAAAGATATCGGGGAAAATGGCCAAATGGCTACTTTGCCCGGAAACGATTTTTTATTCATTTTTCATAACAAAATAATACTCAAAAGTATTTTCTTTGAACGGAAGAAGACAGGTAGGGCAATAACTTCTTCAAAGAAAGGCATACTCTCGGCATTTGTAGTCTGCATGTTTGCTGTGGGCACTTGTATTTCGCCATTTGTCATATTGATACTCATTACTGTTTACTTTATCTTGTAACGATTTAATACTTAAAATAAATATTAGAAAATACAATATTTATTCCTAATCTGTGTTAGTTTAGCTTGTGTGGATTAAATATACATCCTGAATCAGTGTGATTTGTTCATTTACTTCTGCTGGCCACGCGGCCAAAGTGGCCATTTTGCAATTTTTCTTTTAAAGCAACGTGCACATTTAAAAATATTTTTTTAAGTCAAATAGCAAAAGAAACTAAAGTTATTATAGTTATTATTGGTATTTGTTTCCAGAAATTTGCTTATCAAAAAGGTATCATAAAAATTCATCAAACTTTAAAGTGGCCACTTTACCCTTCCTTCCCCTATATGGTTTCTCTTGTTGTGAGGCTTATGGAAGGACTCTACTTAGTTGACAAGCCTTGATGAAAAAAACATATAATTTTCGCCCATGTCTTGGAAATTTGTCGTTTCGATACCTTGAGTGCAGATTCAAACTTTTTTTCTCAACTCCCGACAACACCTTGGAAGGCTATATTTTTGACAACGAAATGCAAAACTGCAAAGGTTTTTGACTTAAAATTCTGTTTGTAAACTCTTTTATAAGAGCGACATGGTAGAATTGTTTTGGCACGTTATAAGTTATACACAATAGTAGCAAGATAATGAAAATACACATTTTTTTTTTAATTAATGAAAAAAATAATCGAAGAAGGTATAATTTAATAGTTCAACAATAAACTTATTTTAGTATCTAAAAATTTGTGTGTTTTCCTTGTTGTTGTTTGCGTAATTATTTTATTAGTGCATGAATGTTTAGACTAAGGAAATTCCGAATTCTTGCCCGACAGAGACAAAAACGACCAGTTTGTACTTTCTTCTATCTTCAATAGAAGAAAGTATTGTAATCGAAAATTTTTTCGACTTCCGGGTTTCGACGAATTTACACGTTATAGGGGTCAGAGATCCCCAAAAACATGTTTATAGAAAATGTCTGTCTGTCCGTCCGTGTGTCCGTATGTCTGTTTCCACTGTACCATCAAAAAGTGTATGAAGTTATGCATCGTATTGAACCAATTTTTTTTTAAGTTTTTGGCTATGGCAAGCAGGTCCAAACTTAATTTGGAAAAAATCCGCCGGCAGGGGGCGCTGTAATAGCGATTTTGTGACATTTTGAATATTGTTCCATCGAAAAGTGTATGAAGTTATGCATAGAATTGAACCTTTTTTAAAAGTTTTTGGCTATGGCAAGCAGGTGCTCCCTTAATTTGAAAAAAAAATCTGCCGTTAGGGGGCGCTGTAATAGCGATTTTTTGAGCGATTTTTGTGGCATTTTGAATATTGTTCCATCCAAAAGTGTATGAAGTTATGCATAGAATTGAACCCTTTTTTAAAGTTTTTGGTTATGGCAAGCAGGTCCTCCCTTAATTTGGAAAAAAAATCCGCCGGTAGGGGGTACTGTAATTGCGATTTTTGTGGCATTTTGAACATTGTACCATCGAAAAGTGTATGAAGTTATGCATAGAATTGAACCAAATTTTTTTATAAATTTTTGGCTATCGAAAGCAGGTCCTCCCTTAATTTGGAAAAAAAATCGCCGGTAGGAGGCACTGTAATAGCGATTTTTGTGGCATTTTTAACAATGTACCACCGAAAAGTGTATGAAGTTATGCATAGAATTGAAAAAAATATTTTACGTATGTTTTTGGCCATGGCAAGAATGTCTTCCGTGAATTTGAAAATATTCCGCGAAAAGGGCACTATAATAGCAATATATGTGTAATTTTCTTAATTTTTCGTAGTTCTATTGTACACCGGCGGCTCGTGAATCGACGGGAACTTCCCATCCTGATAAGCCGATTATTCGTGAACAGCTGATATACAACAGAATAATGAAAAACTATTGATTTTAATAAATATCATGATCGAGATTAACTCGTTTTTACTTCAATTAATTGACTGAAGCAGAAATTTAAGATGAAAGTTAAAGTTGATATAGTATTGAACTAATAAAAATGAAATATTGACATTTGTAACAACACGCTAAAATATTAAAATATATGAGATAGGAGAAAGTTTTGGGATTGGCACATCCAACTAGATTTTCCATTTATGAATGACCTGCTATACATAGGACTCTTATTTTTATTTTATCTCAACTCAAGTTTACCTCAACGATAGTTTTCGTCTATTGCGATTAATAAAGATATATCTACTTCAATTCTTAGTTAACAGTCTCAAAATGGTGAAAGCCTCAACGATAGTTTTCGTCTATTGCGCTTTTAAATTACAATAAAAATATATCTACTTCAATTCTTATTTTATCAGTCTCAAAATGGTAAAAGCTTAAGGAATTTAACACCGAGCTTGTTAAAATAAACACTGTAATATTTTAACAATACACATGAGGTTGTCGTCTAAAAGTTACAGTAAATTTTCTCAGGTCAGAGTACTTGGCAGACTGAATATTTTTAATACTTCCATTGTTTCAGGAGCAAAAATGAACAATGGCAAGAATTTTCGTTTTCTTGTTATGAAACGTAACCTCAATTATTTCCTATTCAAGTTATGAATATTCACTGATGTTCAAGCGTGGGATCGTCATTTCACATTTGCTTGATTTAAAATGCGTTAGAAGTATGAGAAATCGGTTAATAAAATTTATTTAATTCTTGTGAAACTTTTTTTTTATGGAGAAGCCAACTGAATAAGTGGAAATGTAAAATAAATATTTTTAAAACTTGTTGATATACTTCTTAATTAGGTCATTTTTTATACACTTTTGCAAATTTGAGCAAGTCAAATAACCTCAAATGATGAAGTACAATAGAATCTTTTAAAAAAATGGCTGTCTTTTTTTGAAACTCTAGCAATATTTTTATCTTATCACCTAAATTAATCTCTTGAGGGACGATTTTTTTATGCCGAGAAAAAAGTCCTAATTTTTTTAACGATTTATTCATTTTATATTAATAGGACTTCAAAATGAAAAAAAGGCAAAAACAATAAAAATTAATAATAACTATTAATTAACAATAAATAACACATACATTTGTGGCCGCTGAGCGTTAATGGTAATTTATGCGTGAAATGATTTCTTATAAAATAAAAAACTTCCAGTAATTTTTTTCTTGCATTTCTACAAATTGTTAAAACTTAATATATTTAATATATCTGATATTATCGTTATTAAACATCAACGATTTTAAATAATCCAACTTCACTGACTGCCGAAAAATGACTTCATGCTTTTTTTTATATATCTAACTGTACATCGGTGCAGCCAAATCATAAAATTTTTACTTTTCTTGTTGAGGGATTCTGTAGTGAATAAGTTATTATCAAATTTGTGTTCTTTTTATTTTTGACAGTAATAATAACTATAAAAAATTAAACGTCCACATATGTGGCCAAGGGCGTGGAGAGGTTAAAATGCCGTATAATCTGAACGTTCCAAAATATTCTGAGTAATCTTCATGTTAAATTTTCTACCTAATGGAATTCACATTTAAATGTAAACCTGGTTGTGAGAATATTCATAACTCCGTGGTAGTGAAATTTCGCTGTTTAAGACAATTGATTTCAAAGTTTTTTAAAGTCAATTCCAAAACCATTTATTTATTAGAAATTAGATTTATTGTATTTAAAATAATGTTGAAATAGTGCCTGAGCTAATGTTGTTAAAATATTTTATATTCTAATATATTAATTTGTCATTGTGATTTTCCATAATTTAATGTAATATTCTCATGACTAGAATTTCTTGCAACAAATGGATTGAATGCATTCAATAATATTAAGCAGTTGTATATAACTTAACTAAAATTTCCTCTCAGAACAGAAAATGGAAAACTCCTATTTGAAAAATATTTACCCATATGTTAGAATATACCATTTTAAGCATGTAAAAAAGTATTTAAAA
Source organism: Maratus speciosus (assembly GCA_963932465.1). NCBI lineage: Eukaryota > Metazoa > Arthropoda > Arachnida > Araneae > Salticidae > Maratus > Maratus speciosus. The sequence goes on from OZ010787.1 coordinate 602,920,812, forward strand.
CATATAGAACATGAAACTGAAAAAAAAAACATTGACTAAAAGTTACTTTTTTCACACCTACAATAAAAAGAAATTCACTTACTTCTCATAAATATTGTCCATTTTCTAATACAAAATTGTAAAGTATTCAAAATTACCTTTCAAAAAAAAAAATTTTTTTTTTGGACATTTCCGGCTTTTTTAATTTGACAAAAAGAAGTTCATTTTAGCAATAGCGACGTGAGACAGTGCGAATGATAAAAATAAAATAATGACTAAAAAGTACTTTTTTTACATCTGCAATAAACAGAAAATCACATACTTCTCATAAATAGTGTCAAATTTCTAATACAAAATTGTTAAAGTATACAAACTTAACTTTGTACAAAAACCTTTTTTGGACATCCCTAGTCTTTTAGAATTTTATAAAATTTACGAAGTTCATTTTAGCAATAACAATGCAAAACTGCTCAACTGATAAATAAAATTTTGGCATGAAAAATTAACTCAGTATCACCATCTGTTGAGAATTCTATGCTCTATTTATATTAACTGCTATGTTGAGAAATAGGAACAATAAATAAAATCATATTTTAAAGCTTACTGTATAAGTAATATTGACTTTTGGGTATGTTGCAGATCTAAAACACTCTGATACAAAGGGTTAAATTACCGAATGGAACAGGGTTCACTTACCGAAAACAGAAGCAAGAGGTTAAGTCTTGTTCCTAAGCTTGAAGTGGTTAAACGTGCTTTCGATTAATCTAGTTAAAATATTTTGAACATTAATATTTTTAAGTATAGAAACAAAACACGACAATGTGATTTCGAATAATTTTATATTTACCTGATTAAATAATATATATAAGTAGAATTACTGAGCTTCTTTGCATTTCAGTACAATTAATTTAAAAAATAATGAATGATTAAACTAATAGTTTCTTTCGGGGCAGAAAATAATTTTACTTACAGGTGTTCACCTTTCAAAAAGAGAAAACACATGTGTTTTCTTCGGAAGAAGGACTAAATCCTCAAAATGAACGCCCCACCAGTGGCTGGGAGGTTCTGCTCTCGAAGCTGGTAGACGGGAGGTGCTGGGTTCAAACCCAATCACGCCCGTCGGCCTAATCGTTCGGAGTTTTCGTGGTTTTCGCGGAGCCATGGATTTCCATGCGTAAATACGGATTAGGTTCCTTTAGAAAGACCCCCACGAAGGGAACTCCCCCACCCCCCTGGTCCTATATCCCTCGTGCAGATAATTAGCCGTCAAAAAATCGACCAACCACAAAATGAACAGCTTTGCACTCTTTTCAGATGTTCTAAGGAAGTTTTGTATTTTAGTACTGCGTCATGTGCCAATCCTTATAACATTTTGCTGTAGAAGTAAATTTACCTTGTTTACTTAAACGTGAGCCATATTTTGCAGTTCAAAGATGTCGAATGAAGAAAGATATATGAGGCATTCTCACAAAATTTTAACTTTCAGGAATAAAAATCTGGTGAAATTAAACTTAATAAAATAACATTTTAAATTTATAGACGAATGCCTTAATGATTCAAAATAAAGAAAAAATAGTCAGCAGCGACGAGTTTTTTAATTTAACTGAGGTATAAGTTAAACTTGCGAGTTTAATTTTCTTTACCATTTTAACTCTCTAACTTTTTATTTTCTTCTAAATTTTTACTTATAATGAATTTGCTTAGTACCCACAGAGCATTCAAATAAGAAGTAATAACAATGTTGTATTTTTAGTACAAAATTTTGGTATAACATTGTCTTAGAGGAATATTAAGGAAGGGATGGTAAGGAAAAAACGGGGACGATAAGCGAAAAAAGGGACGGTAAGGAAAATTACCACCTATTTTTAGGCAAATCATGTTAAGACTAAGTGATAGGCGCAATGTTTATTGATTTTTAGAAACAGTTGGATTAAATTTAAAAAAAATTATTTACCTCAAAAAGTGAGGGGTGGGGGGGCTCAAAATCTTTTGGGACTGTAAGACTACCAATAAAGCCACGATGCTTGAAAATGATATTTAAATGCTGATTTAAATTCTACAGTAAATTTCCTGCCAAAGAATTTTAGCCATTATTTCTCTAGCATACTTCTGCATGAGAAAAAAATTGAAAAAATTCTGTGGGCTGCATCTGAAGTGATTTTCTGTACAATTTTAGCAAGGGGGACGGTAAGGAATCTAAAATCCAGGGACAGAGTTAAAAAAATAATAACAACCGTAAAAATGTGTTCAGGTTAATTTTTTGCTACATATTTATAGAAATCAATAGTCCCAGTTTCGGAAAAAATTGCATCGAATTGCTTTTATTGAAGCAATTTTATACAGACAGCTCCAAACTTAAACATCAGTATCGGGGACACGGGACGGTAAGGAATTTCGTAGTATATTTGGACCCCCAACGTTGTCCAAAACTTATTGATCTCGTTAATATTATTATACAGTCATGAAATAGGATGTTTTCCAGTATAAGGGAAAAAAAAAACAAGAATTTGTACTAAAATAAAAATTATTATTCAAGGACTTAAAAGTCAAAATTATGTGAAAATGCCTCATGTCTACGCTCAGAAACTTCTCAAACCCCCTAAGTAACATTTTTAGATTTTATTCATGCACCTGTGCCGAATATGTACGAAGATACAGAACGCATAAAATTCAAAACTGCAACTCATTCGTTTGAGCTTTAGACAGTATTGATTACATGAATATTTTCTCATTGCTTCCTCTCATTAATCCGTATATATGTATGCAATCATTTATCCATTGCGAAATGCATTTTTTTTTTTTTTCAGGACAGACATAGATATAATTTTGAATATTATTTTAATAATGTGCATGCATACATACATATATATATAGTTACTAAGGACGTAAATCGAAAAACTTTTCTCAAAAGTAAAGACTGTAATTAAAGCAGTACTAAATTGTCTATATTAAGGAATTAAAAAATATATAATTTTACGAATACGCAGTGGTCGGAAGTAGCATGCTACAAATTAACGAAACTAAGATATTAAAGACGTGAATTATCTCTTTGCTAACTAAGCGTAAACCAACAGAGTGAAAAATATCCAAGCCGGGATTCGAACCTGGGCCCTGGAATAGCGCTCCAGTGCTCGACCACTAAGCCACAAGGACGATGCCCAGCTTGGCATCTCTCACTCACATAAGTCGGTAAGACTGCTACCGCAGCTATTAGATGGAAAAGTCTTCATGAGCACACAATCTTGCGGCATAACACGAGACGCAAATAAACCCAGCATCGGTGAATATACAATTTAATAAATTTTTCATAAAAAGAAACTAAGATAGTTGTTTTTTTATCTAAAAGTTTGTAACGTGACTCGCTACATTTTGAAAATATAATGTATCGAATAGCGCGATACAATAAATCAGTCGTTTGTAGCACTATGTCGTACAGACACTACTTCTAATGCTACTTGAGGGGGGGGGGGGGGTTGTTATTCTCCAAATGACGTGACAGTAACTTGTTTCTTTTGTGTAAAAGATGTTCTGCGCTACAATTTGCGAATTTCAGGGACAGCTGTAGTGTTTAGCAACGCTTCGTTTGATGTCACAAATTTTAAACATTGATACTTGCTGGTAAAATGGTATGAAGAGTCGTGGAAAAAAAGTAAACACCCCTACTAACTCTGTAACTAATTATAATACAAGAAAGTGACTGGTACCAAACGATTGGAAATGAAGTCTACTTTTGAATGAGGTATATAAAATTTGCTTAGGGGGCATCTACAAATCAAAACCAGATAAAATTTGTTTCTTTTCAATAGAAACACCCAGTTTTGGCAATATATTTTTAATCTTCGGTTCAAACTATGCCTAGAAACGAAATTCCATGTCATGTGGGTGATAATTTTTCGAATTATAAACATTAAAAATTTAAAGCTTCTAATGTTAAATTACATTTCATATTTTTATTAATAACGCCTGAAATTTTAATCCTACTACGATAAATTTTTGTGTGGTTGTAATACTAAAAAACACGAACATAAATACATTGAATTTGTAGTTTTAAATTTTTATAATATGAATTATTATTTATGAAATTCGAAAAAAATATGAATTGCAACTTAAATTTTTTTGATAGATTTATATTTACTATGTCCTGCTTTATGCGAAATCTCAATTTCATATTTTTCTTCCAAGTAGTTTTGAATTATGCTTGAAAACGTTAAACGGATGGTTTAAGGGCCGTCTGTGATATGCAGAAAAACATGATTTGAAAAAAATATATTTTACCCATTTTATTGAAACATTTGGATTGGCAATATTCGATACATATTATTCGAGTAAAATGGTCATATTGGCATGAAATCGAAGTGACATAGTTATTCTGTAGCATTTCAACAATCGAGTACTTTGGATAAAGCTCCTAAAATGGCTCATTTTAAAATAATTAATTTCTCTGAAACTAATCGTGCGAATTTAATGAAAATTTGTATTTAGACAAACTAAAAGGCTTAGAATTTATTTATGGTGTCAAACTTGGGTATTGCCAAATGTAAAAACAAAGCTCTGTCTGGTTTTGATTTGCAGATGGCCCCCTAAGCAAATTTTATATGCATCATTTAAAAGTAGACTTTATTTCCAATCGTTTGGTAAGTAATTTTCTTCTACAATAATTTGTTGCAGAGTTAGTAGGAGGCGTTACTTTTTTCTGCCGACTGTGCAACAATAGACCGGCGTTATATCACTCGCTGAAATATGTAATTATATTTTTAGGTCTTCCGAAAGAAATAAGCTATAATTTAAACACGTCTTTTATGTGACTATGATAAATGTTAATTGTATAACTTACATCTCAACTTACTTTCGCTAAGAAAAATGTAATGAGTAGCAAAGCGCAGGTACAAAACAACAAGATCAAAATGTTAAGTAACCGGATTAACTAAGTTCACATCTCAGCAGTAGGCACAGCCGATAGGATGAAGATCTAGGCTCTCGTCAGATTTTTTGCTGCTACACGGCGATTAGGCGGTTACTGCTCCGATACCAGGTATCGAACCCGTTCAGCTGGGGGGACCTGGCAGGTAGGGGCCTGGTCATCGGTTAGAAAAAAAATGTGTATAAGCTAACATTTTGGACACAAACAAAACATTTCTTACATGCTAACTTATTTAATGTTTAATCTTCTCGATTATAAACCCACTTATTTGATTGTATCCTGGAAGATGCAACATAACGAGGAGTTGTTGCATTATTTAATCCTTGCCCCCAATTTCGAGTTTAGATTGAATCTTTCTACAAAATTTGGAAAAGTAGTTTGTAGCCGCTATTTTTTGAAACAAGTAGTTGTAGTTAACTAACTGCATTTGCGATAAAGTAGTTGTAATTAACTACATTTGAAATAAAGTAGTTGTTGTTAACTACATTTGCGATAAAGTAGTTGTAGTTAGCTGCATTTGCGATAAAGTAGTTGCAGTTCGCTATAAAAAAAAGTAGTGTTTCCGACCACTGCGAATCCGAATACATTATAAATTAAGAATTTCATTATAAAATTACAATATTAAAAATCGGTCATTTATATATTCTTCATCACTAACTGTATTTTAAAAGATAATTCTAACTCATAACATATTTTATAAAAACTTAGTTTTTTAAGAAATAAAATTCTTACCTGAACTAAAAGAAGTGTTGAAGAAACAGACTCTCGATTTTTTTTCAGGCGATTTCCATACTCGGAGATACTATATTGGAATTTGAAGCATCCAGTAGTCTCTAACTTTGCATATCTTTCTGTTTTCCCCCTCTGAATCTTCAAATATCTTTAAAAAAGGTGGTTCTTCAGCGTCGTGTCTTCGATGGTTTTCTTGTGATTTCTCGTTAAACAACGCAGACTTGTAGAGAGGAGCCATGCATAGAAAAGTCATTTCTTTCAATCAACAAAAGATTTTCCTTCTAGAGAAAACACGATTTCTTTCCTCTTTTCTTTTCCACGATCGATGTTCCCTTGTCGTTCCCGATGAATTCTGTCGCCACAAGCCCTTATCAGTTCTCCGTCCAGTTCGCAAATACAGTCTGGACAGTCGAATGATAAGGAAACGTGGAAACGGGTCTTGATATTAGATGAGAATTTTTACTGGGTCATTAGTCTATTCATCTGTAAACACAACCTGTAAAATATTACACATTAAAGAATATTTTTAGTAAATTAAAAAATAGTATGCTTACGAAATACAAGTTTTTGGTTGATGAAATTTATTCGTACTAAAACATCAAAGGGGCATCCTGCGTGCCAGAAATGTTTAAAAATAAAGTTAAGTAGATGTTTATTACTGGTAACGAATGAAGGATACACATAAATGTTTTAATAACTTCACGTAATATACAAAACTTATAAAGCGATTTTTTGTAAGAGATATCTGGATGAGTAAGTTTTATGAAAAGTAAAGACATATTGTCTAAAAATTCTAAAAAAAAAAAAAAAAAAAAAAAAAAAAATGTAAAATTCGCTTAAGATTATTAATATATATTTCGTTTGGTGCATTTTGAAGCACTCTAGTGACGAATATTTAAATATATTCTTATGCAAGAGAAACAAAATCTTTAGATGTCATCAACATGACAAACAGATAATTATACATTAGACCGGGAGCCGGCAGCACAGACAAACACCTCATCGAGTTCACGGATGACATTCTTGGATTAGTTAACTCTTGATTCGCATATTAAAACGCAAATGGTCTGTCAAGTTCTATCTTGGTGGAAAACACCTAAAAGCCCGATTTTAGCGGTAGGTTTACCATTGTGTTTTCCTGCTCCCACTCCTCCATGTTTTCATACCTTTTGGTATAGGAAAACACAATGGTAAACCTACGAGTCAGCCGCTAAAATCGTTTTTTCATGTGTTTTCCACCAAGATATGACTTGGCAGACCGATTGCGTTTTAATATGCGAGTCAAGATTTAACTAATCCTAGAATTTCATCCGTGAACTCGATGAGGTGATGTCTGGGATGCCGGATCCCGGTCTACATATAATTCATTGGTAATACATGTTTTCATAAAGTGCATCGCTGAAAATAATCTGAAAGAAAGTCATTAGAGATTATACATATGAGGGCGGGAATTTCAAAACTAGCCTTATCCAAAATTGAAAAAATCGTGTTTTCTGTTTCAATTTATTCCATGGGTAAACCTACACCGAAAAACACAACAATCCGCAAAAAAAAAAAAAAAAAAACTAGTTTTATCCAGTAATTCTGGCATTGTAAAATATTGGTTTACAATGGAAAACATTGGACGCAAAGGCGAGTTTTGAAACTCACGTTCTCATATATAAATGCACACTTCATAATTGACTCGTTTTTAGATTGTTTTAATGCTTTTTTCATGTTTATTGACAGTTTAGTGAAGAAAGGAACTAAATCGGGGTTACTACCTATGCATGTTTGAGTCTAGAAATGGTCAATAAACATGAGAAAACATTTAGACGATCTTAAAAAGAGAAATGTCAAAATATTGACTTAGTACCTTTCAGCAATCACCCATGTAATTAAAAATTATGAGACTAGGGTTAAAAAAACTTTTCAGCCCCCGTTTTTTTTAAATTAAATTTTTGGTGTTATACTGTTACTCAAAGGTGAAGGAATACTGTCATTTTCTGTATAAAACAAAGTTGGTTTGCATATAAGTCTCCAAAGTAAAGCAGTTGAAGAAACAATGTCAGTCCTAACTTTGATATGTACTTTTCTCTAAATCTAAATTTATTGGAGTGGGCTGAAGTAGATTTCCCCTGGAGCATCCAAAATCACTCTTTTTTATAATGCGTATAAATAGGATTAAATAGCAGAATTTATTTTTAATATAAATTTGAATCATCATAAATTAAAAATCTACTCTTCTGGCACGATTACTCTTGCTCAGTGCTTGAAAGTTCCTATTATATGTTTTGAGAATTTTATGATATAATAGTAGAATGAAGTTGCACACGAAAACATGTCGTGAAAATAGGGTTATTATAACACATCTAATGTCTTACAGAAGAAAATTAATGTGTTCGCTAAATGAGGGGAACTCGATTCAAGAGAGAACGTGAAAAACTTTGGTCGTTTGAAAAAATCGTTATTTATTTCTATGTACATCTGAGATATTTATTTTTAAATACGCACACGTATTGCATCAGAAAGACTCATCCGAAAATATTACAAGTTACAGATTCGTAGAGATCATTACATTCGTACATTTTCTTTTATGGAAACATATATTTGACTCTTTCTTTCCTAGTATTACTCAAAGATCTCTTTACAAACTTTTACTGTAACTAAGCGCAAAGTGAAAATTTCAACATGCGTAAAAAAAGATTCGTGCTGAGACCGTATACTTTTATTTTGTTACCATTTTTAGAAGAATTTCTCTTTTAAAAGGACAGGTGTTCCAGGAGTAGTTATGTCTTTCTTAACAAATTCGCTCTCTTTCATTTTTATTATGTAAAATAAAACTCGCCAGAAAAGCCCTTGGCTCACATATTTATTTTATCTCTTCATGATTTGCTTTTTAAAATAGAATTGAATAAAAAAAATTCAATAAAGGCAGGTTTCTTTTCTTAAAATGAGTGATTATTCATTAAAACTTTTCAGTCGTAATGCATGTGTGAAACACATGCGGTATTTCATATAATAACGACTATCTTGGCTTGCTTGAGTGTAAGAATTACCCGAAAATAAATTAAGTTTTATGATTACCAAGTTAAAAATGTGTAATTATATATTAATAATTTTGTAGTCTTAAATATTTCTTGAAAGGAAAAAAAGTAACATTACCCACAGAGGGAAACTTAAAAAAACCAACAGATTAGTAATGCTTATTTAGTATGATACAATAATTAACGACTTTAAATTGTAAACGATGAATATGATATGTTGAATTACGTTGAATATGATACTTGCAACCGTAAAGTTCGGAGGTCTCATTAAAGATCGTTTTAATATTTTCGTGGTGAATTTGATTTTGTATGGGAGAGAATATTATTCCACATTGTAAAACACTTCAGCGAGGATTGAAATCATGGAAGTATATACTTTAAACTACTTTACTTTATACATTAAATATATACTTTATACTTTAAACAGTAAGATTGGCTAAGATACCATTACCATATGATCAAAATTCTGCTATTTGATGAAATGTCTTCCAAGGTTTAGGTTACTGTGAAAAATGGCGACATATAATATTATCCTATTTGAAGAAATGGTAATCAAACATGTGACACTACTGCGTTGAAAGATGTGCTGATGAAAAACGAACAAAAATACACAGTGCATCCCTGAAATATAGTCACCACATTTATTTTGAAGAGATTGATTGGCCTTTAAATAATAATTAAAAAAAAAAACACAAAATATCTCATATGATTTTTAACTTATGCTCAGTAGTTTATAAAAATTCAAATATGTGAAATATTTTCATCAGAAATTTGTCAGTTTTAATTATTTTAATCCCTAATACAAGTGCTTTATTTAAACCAATGGCATGTATTGCTTAAAGAGTTTGTGTGAGTTATTTTATATGAATACCATGCTTAAAAATTTAGCAGCGGCTGAAAGTTTTGATTGCTGAAAAATGCAATAATTTAATTTTTTGAAATCGAACGATCTCGCAGTGTTACATTTACTGTTTGTAAATATTATTCTTTCAATTTAATGAATAAAATATGTATGAAATAAGATGTTTCATTCGTAGAATGAAATAAATGTTGTTCCAATTGTTGTTTCAATTGTTGTTTCAATTTTGTTCATTAATAGATGTATCATAGGTTGTTCATCGTATGTTCAATAAGCTAAAATCTTTATTTTAAAATATATATTCGTTATATGCATAGCCATCGACCATATACCTGTGAGTGGAAAGTTTTCAGGGAAGACATTGGAAGAGGAAGATATTTCGATTTCTTGTTTTCAAGCATGAAAAACCTACGATGACCAGTCGGATAAAGTTATATATACCTGTCTGTTTTTTCAAGCGAAAAATCCTATATCAAACGAGAAATTTTACTTTATGTAAATTTTTAATAATGTGCCTAATTTCTATGTTGAACTTACTTGATTTCACGGATTAAGAAAAATGTCTGGTACAACGTACCTTTATTTGACTTTAAAAAAAAGGATGCTTTACAGCTATGGATTATACGTAATCGATCCCTCGAATTTGGGCAGAGGGTTTTCTCGACATTTCTTTCTGGCACGCTAACAACTTTTATTTATAGGCCTTTTATTTCCTTAAAAATTTAGTATCGAAACGTATTTTAACAAATTATTATAAAGCCAAAGTATTAAGCTCTTTTAAATATTAAATTACTTTTCATTAATAGCATGAATGAAGTTTTATTTGAAACTGTTTATGGAAGTCTTTTAAAAGCTATCCGTTAAATTCCTGGAAATTTTTAAAAGGAAAATGCACATCACAAGTGTTTCGAGCAAACTGAAAGACATTAATTGATTAAAACCTTTACATTTTTTCTTTCATTAATGATGAATATTTTCAGATTCTAAAATGTCACTGTTTTACTTAAAGGTGAACTCTGCTTGCTAGAGAGGAAAAGAGCTCCAATGAAAAAGAGAGATGAAAATACGGAATTAGTTATTTTCATCGATTTTTTTTTCTAAGCATCTGTGTGCATTTGCTTTCTGCTTTTTACAATTTGGGTTCCAGTTTAATTAAATCTAACTAAAATGGAATGTTAATATAATGAATGTTTTTAACGTGCATATGTGCTTGGATTTTTTTAAAGGTACGATTTATAAGAGCCACGCCTTTTTGTTTTCATTGTTCAATAAAAAAAGAAAGAAAACCCCCCATAAAAATCTTTCCTAGTTTATGTAATCTAAGTTATTAAAATTCTTTGAGAACATCCTTGTAACCATTTTCAAAATACCCTTAAAATTATCAAATGCTTTGACATAATAAATGCTTTTTTTTTTCCAGAATGGCTAAAAAGATCGAAATTGGACAATTATGTACATAAACAGATTAACTTGGGTTTGAATCCGACTTTTCTCAACTACTATTCATAATGCTTTAACCACTAGACAGATTTATGAGCTTAAATCCAATTTATTTTTTCCGGCCACAAAGAAACTATTCACAAATATCTAGGTGAATTCAATAATTACCAGGATTTTCAAGGTATGAGTCCAGTTAAGATTTTAGAAAGTATCAATTTCTTAAAACTATTTTTTATATTGAAACAAAGAAATTTAGTTTTTTAAAATGAATACACATCTTTGCCACAAACGTTACACGAATTTAAGCGACCATAGTAAAATTGTGCAAGCATTCAATTGTGAGGAATTTAAAAATTTGTTCTGAAAAACGAAATTGAAATGTTAGTATGATAAATTAAATTGATTAAGAAAGTATATTTATTAAATAATAAATTCTTATAAATGCCAAAAAAATGTTCTTAAATAGAAATTTTCAAGAAAGTGAATATATTTAATGAAAACATTTCATAATTTTGTATTTATAAAAATAATGATCGACACAATTAAAAAAATATTCAGAGTATACTTTTTTAACTTACAAAATCAAAAATATCTATAAATCTATTGATAATGTACGTGATGTATAAAGAAGGCGTTTTCATTTCTTCAATTTAATCTACTTTTAAGTTCACATCGTTATGTTAATTGTAAAATCCAATATAGAATAATTTTTTGGAAGACAGGTATTATAATTTTTGTGATGATTTTTCCTCTCTTTCAATAGTTTTATAACCATATAAAATATTGTCTCATGTTATATGTTAACTAAAATAGCAGTTGCAGAAGAATGCCATTCGTGCAATAATGAAACTAAGTTGGAATAGAAAAGAAAACATTACCTAACATTCCAAAACTTGACTTTTCACATCAAAAGATCTCGAACACGGAATCAATAATTTACCTTTTGTATATTATATGCATTAATTGAAGAAAATATTTCGTAAATTACTGCAGTAATCAAAGAAATTAAAATTATTCTATGACTATTTCAATAGTGAGGTTTTTTGAAAAATCTTCTGCTATTAATCACAGTAATAATCAAGCATTAAAAAATATGACAACTAGAGTTTTATTATTTTCTTAATATGAAGTTTATAATAATTTTGGGGACATTCTAAAAAGTTGGGTGAATATTATTGTCTGTTTTTCCTTCGGTGGCTGAATGGTTTCAATAACTGGTGTTAATAAAATCTACCTCCAGGGCATTAATGAAATTTATCTGCAGCGATACAATTGTTAATTCTAAGAATTATAGACTATACAGATTTATAGAATTATTCCAGAAAAGTGCTGCTATACAACGATGTGGACGGGACAACAATGCAAAAATATAAGCATTTCCCGAATCCTTTTTCGAAAGAAATCAAAGATCTTTTTAAAGTATATCCTCAAATACTGGACAATATTAAGTCAACATACATATGCATATGTGTGTACTTATAATTTAACGAGTTGCTTGAGTTCATACATACAATAATAATAAGTAATAAAAAATTTCCCAACAAGTGAGTATAACAAATAATGTGTTTAAGGTTCCATTAATTATTTTTTTTTAATAACTTTTATAGTCTTCTATATGAGGGATAACTTGAATATGCTTTCTAAAAGTAGAATATTTTAACTCGCTTTAAAAAATTGTAAACAATATTTAATGAAAAAGTGAAGATTTATAAAACAAAATTTTTTGTTGTGTGACAGTTTAATACTGGCAGTGTTTTCTCTCTGACCTTAAAAGATACCTTAATAATATATTTGTTTACATATTCCAAGTTATAACATGAAATTTAGCATTTTCTCTGTTGGAGTTGTGTGAAAAGTCAGCAATAGCTGAATAATATTTATTTTCACCTTTTCCTTGCTTCCTTTGTTTTTGCTTTCGCCGTACAATCAGCCACAGCAATTATAAAAAAAAATATTTTTGAATAAAGTGTTTAAGGCAATTTAAATTTGATCCAAAATTGAAGCAGTATGGTTCCCTAAGTAAAAGAGAATTACTTGTATTTAAATGTGATTAAAACAAATCTACTAAAAATAGATGTTGCCGTTCTTCATTCATAAACATAAGAAAATAGAACCTAAAGTTTCTCGTATTCTCTTCAAAGATTTTCTTCGATCCTTCCGTTCAAACCGCTTAAACTGAAGAACAGTCCGAACTTTTTTTTTTTCCCTTTTTTATGCACGTAGAATTTAGGGGGGTTATTTTGTCTTAAAAGAAACATTCTCCCTGTAGATATCTTTCTGAGGTCATCGATATGGCAAAAATATTTAAATAGATAATACATTGAATTTACTACTTTTCCAACTTGCAATAATTAAGGTGGTCCACTAATTATTAAATGACTCACTCGATGTTGTGATTAGCATGATTGCTACAAGTATAAAGAACATGGTGTTAACGTTCTCCGGTTCGATTCAACACAGTGCAAGCGTTGTTGTGTAGAGTTTTTAGGGTTTTTCTTAAACTGAGACAACAATTCGACTACTGCTATCTGCAAAGTTCTTTCCTGCTGGGGTCAATAGTGAGATTTTCTACTAATATCTCTTTAACACATGCACACTAATTATTTACTATTGAGACCAAATTCAAACATGCAAATTTTATTTTTTCTCATAGCAAAGACTTCCAATACCAAACATGCGAATTTTGTCTTTTCTCTTAGCAAAGAATTCCAATTCCACACATGCGAATTTTGTATTTTCTCTTAGCAAAGAATTCCAATTCCAAACATGTGAATTTTGTCTTTTCTCTTAGCAAAGAATTCCAAACATGCGAATTTCGTTTTTTCTCTTAGCAAAGAATTCCAATTCCAAACATGCGAATTTTGTCTTTTCTCTTAGCAAAGAATTCCAATTCTAAACATGCGAATTTTGTTTTTTCTCTTAACAAAGAATCCTTTCCGATTTCAAGTTCTCTAGTTCTCTATTCCAGAAAGAGCTTACAAAGTTCTCAAGGTTTCTTTTTTAAAAAAATTGTATTAAATAGGATTTTCTATATCAAAAAGGTAACTTTGTGCAAAAATAAGACGGCTTTAGTATTATTCACCTAAGACAAACAAGAATATCTTTGTAAAACAAGAAAAAAGTCATTATGGAAAATAGAATATTCTATTTATGTGAAAGTTATGCATTAAATAGGACATGGTCACTTTTGGAGGTAAAGAGTTTTAATGAACTGCATTTAAAAGTCACTTTCGAATCCTGATAATATTTGTAGCCAATGACTGAGGGATGTATTTTTTTTTTAAATAAAAAGTTGTAAAAGCTATGCTAACTTTTGCATGAAGATAGCTGAATAGAATAGTTGAACTGTAACCTTTTACTTTTTGCTATATCTATATTTTTTAATCGACTGAAAGTTATCTACAACGTTTTTTTTTTTAATAATGTCATTTGTCAAGAGTTTATTTGGAAGTTAATTAGTCATAATTAATGTGAAACAAATGCTAAAGCCTTAAATTGCTAATGATTCATTTTCTTTATCACATGCTTTGTGAGAATAAATTCTGCAAAAAGTAAAAAAAAAAACCAACAACAAAAATGCATTTTAGGAATACATGGGGAAATGACTAGCATTCACCTAATTATGGAAAAGTCATATTTCACAATTGTAAAGTCAAGAGTTTAACAATTTTTTATTTGAAAATGCAGTTGTTTTAACTGACAAATATATCAATCGAAAATATGTTCCTCATGATTTCCTTTAATTATCCTCTTTCCATAAACATTAATTTTTTAATACTTCTCCTAAATAGTGAGAGGAAAAAACGGAGACGAGCGAAAAGCACTTGAGAAAGTATGCTTTAAATATTCTGCCATTTTCAAAAATGCTTCGTTAAAAAACAGAGAAAACATAAAATATTTCACGCAATGAAGAAATATTTCAAACAGCATTCATTTCTAGCAAAACAAAACATTCCAACGATTTATGACATTCGGAGCGAAAAAATTATTTAATTTCATATTCTACAGCAATAAAAAATCGCCGGAATGCTAAATTCTTTACCCCATAAAATGTCATTTTAAGGGAGTAATGGTTTGTGAGTGAATATAGTGGTGAAAATAAACAAAGCAAAAGCTTCGAAGTGGAGAGGGATGAGTTAAGCAAATTAGTGTTCCTGTCCTTCAGACCTCCCCCCTCCCCCCCTCAAACCATCTCGTCGTCTGGTGACGTCATAAAAACACTAGCAAACAAGTGAGAAGAGCATTAGCCAAGTTTTCCCCGCCAGTCTGCAGGAAATGGGAGTTCACAACCATGCAGGCATTTGGCCTAATTGCTAGGGAGATGAAACAAAAGATGCCAATATTAAATTGTGAAATTATACATTTTTCATTTTTAACATGCATCGAGGCATCCATGACGCCTCTCAAAAATGAACCCTAATTAATTGAATTTTTTATGGCAATAAAAATAATTTTAAAATTTATAGCCAAAATATTTTCAGTTTTTAGGAAATGTCTAAAGATTATTCCAGCATATTTAATATGGGATAACGCCGTCCAACTTCCCTGTCATTTTTTATAGTACATTTCATTTTTTCGAGTGAACCGTATGCTGTTCATTTTTAATAGAATAAACACTAACTACATCTAGTGTTTTTGATGTTGGGATGCTACAGAATTTTTTCAATAAAAGAAATAAGACAATCAGAGCTTTCAGCTTAAAGTGGCTGCGAAACCACTATAAGCAACCTCGCTAGTACTAGACTTTTGAACTAGAGGCGAACTACTACAATAGACTCCGGACGGGCATATTTTATGAAGGAATTGAAGATGTACAATTAAACGTGGCAACACATTTCCTTATTCTGTTTAATGATTGGGGGTTTTTTTGTGACTATTCATTAAACATATGAGACCGTTTTATACAAAATATTTTTAATGGAATTAAAAAAAAATGTTGTATTTCCGCATTAATTTTAATTTAAGTATTAAAAATAAAATTAGATATTGCTGTTTTAACATTGAACAGGCAGCTTAAATATTCGACTTTGGGCCTTTGCTTTCTAGATTAAAGAAAGAAAACCTTTCTCGGGTATTATTTACTATTAAATTTCGGTTAAGTTGTTTTATAAAAAATGATTTTAATTGTCATTCAATTATATAAAGAAAAAGTAGTTCTTATCATACTTGTTTAAGTGTATAGTTGCAGTTATTTTATGGAAAACATGTTCATATGAATTTTCTGATTCCACTTTAAAGAAAATATTTTTTTCTTGAATTTAAAATAATCAAATATTAGCTGAAATAGAAGGAAATTTCATATTACCTTAAATAGACTATTTTTATTATTATTTTAATTACATCTGTTTTTATTTTTAAATCTGCTTTTATTATAATTTTAATTATATTTACATCAAGACTTTAAAACGTAGTAAGTGTTAGTTTTATCATAAAATTAAAGTAGTGAAATTGACATTAAGTTAAGCACAATTTTGACATGAATGAAATAAAATATAAAATAGATTTTTATATTAGCGAGGGAAAAACTGCATGTGAAGCCAGTAAAGGATGTGAAGCAGTAAAGGACAATCGAAAATAAGTCGAAAAAATAAGCAGACTATATAATTAAAAATTCTACATTTTAATTTCTTAAAATATCCCAAATATTATGTCATGTAATTTTGTTTCAATATTTATTTTGAAAAGAAAAATCGACTGCTAAATTTTCTCATACACAATAAGACAAAATTCTTTAGGCCATGATTACTTATATTTCAACAAAAACATCAAATGACTTTTTGAAACTGAATCTACTCATTAAATAAAAGAAGAAAATTAATGTATGCTTGCTTTCAGATAAGTTGTAAATAACGTATCAACGCCACTGATGAGATATAATGAAGACAACGCTAGCCTGTTTCACATCCGGCATTTTTTTTTTTATGTTGCTTCTTTTAGCGGCATAATTTGTATTGAGTGAATGTGAAGGGGTTCTAGGTCTTTTTTTTTTCATTTGCCTTGAGAGCCGGAAATGAAACCTCATAGCTCTATGCCATCTTTTGCCTTAATTACGATGGTCCAATAAAAATATCTTAGCCATGACGTCACTCATAACCACTATCGACGCTTTCATTTATGGGGGTGGGGGGGGGGGGAGGATGATGGCTAATGCTAACAGACGTGGAGAAAATACCCGACAGGACATTAATATTGGAGTTAAGCTTACTTCTTTGCTTTTTGACACTAGCAGTTTATCACTCCGCGAAAATAGCTTTATACACATGCTGGGATTTATATTACTGAGACAATGTCGATTCACACGGTACCTGCTAGCTTCATGCGACAAATACGGATTATTTACTTTATTTTATAGCTTTCATAAAATAAAGTATTATGAAGTAAAATTCTACTTATAAATATCTTAATATTTTCGGCGCTCAAGATAATGCATGAATAATTTATTCTCTATTCCAGCATATTTAAAATTTTATGAACAATTTTTTATGTGAAGAATATTGTTTGATCTGTCTATTAAAGAAGAGCTTGCTATGCAAGTACAAACATACTAAAGAAAACGTAAGACATGTTGTTTTGCATTTTTTTTTTTTTTTTTTGGTTGGAAGAAAAAAAAGCTCCAGATGTATTTTAATAAATATAACATCGCACTTTATCTTGTAACAAGGAAATCAGTCTACTTGCACTCTGTCAAACCTTAATTACAGGTGTCTTTTTGATGTAAATACATCGGGTTTGATTGTGTTTCTTTTTTTTTAATAAAACATTGTCTGAACAAGGAAATCAGTTCAGTAGACCATCGTTACATGTGGTATTTCCTTTTATGTAGAGATATCTGACTTTATCTTGCTTCCTATCAAACGGGTTTGGATTACTGCAGTTTTGTACTTCTAAATAATAGGCAAAAATATAGAAAATGTAAAATAGTAAATTTTGCTTAAAAATAAGTTACATTTTGATTTTGAAAAAGCACTAAACTTCAGATATTACATTATTTTGTTTATTTACAAAAATAATTTTCGTCCATGAAAGTCCTAACAAGCACACATAGCACACAATCGAATTAAATTAGTAGAAAACGGTTTAATTTTTTATTTTTACTATTATAAATTTTTTTATCGATTAAATTAAAAATTTTCCTAAGTTTTCCTTCTGTAACTGTACAGCAACTTTTAACTCGTACATTATATGTGACTAGACTGAAATAGAATAATCTAAACCTCAATATGAAAAAGCTTTCTTAATAAACAAAAATTGAGTAACTCGCAGAAAACATGAGTTTTCTTTTTTATAAAAATTCGTTAAATTGTAACAAACAAAAATAGCAAAAGTAAAAAATTTGTCTTGTTGGCTGATGAGTTTCAATAAATCTAAAACATGGCTGAAGAATTTTCTTGAATCTAATTATTCAAATCAGTATGTTAAAGAATTTACTTTGACTGTACAAATCCAAAGTTAAATCAAAATCTTGAAATATGCCAGAAAAATTGCCTCCATCTAACTGTACCAGCCGCAGAGTTGAAACAAACTTGAAACATGTCTAAAGAATTTGCCTTAAATTAACTGCACTAGCCGGAAAATTGAATAGAAGATGAAATATGACTGAAGAATCGGTTATAAGATTTTCAACTTTTCAAATAACTCAATGCAAGTGTTAATTTTAAATACAATAGAGCAGCTGTTCTTAAATTCTTAGCTATCACAGATTCCCTTTCAAGATTCCCCTGCCTTCGCAGAACCCCAGGATTTAAGAATCAGTTCATTCAATACAGGAATTAAAGAAATTAATAAACTAATAAGATTATATTACAAAAATAAAAACTTTTAATACTGTATTTTTTAAGAGTAATATAATTAGTTTTCCCTTTAATGTTATTCGCAAGATTTCGCTCAAGTTAATTACAAGTAAGAAAGATTGCATTAGATGTGAGGTCTTCTTAGACCCCCTAAAGGTGCATTTTGCACCTCTTGGGGTCCGAGGACCATAGTTTAAGAACCGTTGCATTAGAGCACTTTAAACATTTTGTTTGAAGGTTTTTTTTTAATTTTAATTATAACTCATTAATAGAACTTTAATTCTTTGAATAAATTGATGATAAGAAATTTTGAAATCTTTCGAATACCCGCAACTAGCCGCACACATATCATTTTGCATTATAATCTATTCAACCGATAATAACTAAACATGATTTTTTAAAAAATAATAATACAACTTTTAAAAATAAATTTTGAATACTACAAGAATTTTTTCAATAAAGCAGGAACAATTTTAAGCAAATATTTCCCCACTTTTTTTCTGGAATATAATTGTACCCCTCCTCTCTTTTATAGAATATGTATAATTCAATATCTAGGATTCATGATCGAGTTGGATTTTAAAATATATAGTGAGGAAAAAAATTATTTCAGAATAGGAATTCATAAATGCATAAAGATGTCAGTACTCATATATTTTTAAGATAAAATTGGGTAGTAACAAACTAATTATTGAAATACAAATTATGTTTTAAGATGTAGTTTTAAAAACACGTAAAAAAATTTTTCGTAACAAAATTAGATCCATTAATTTTAATATAACAAGTTTCTTCTTCCTGTTGCATGTGTTTTCTGAATATAATTTATGCATTCAGGGATAGCTAAACACGTCTAATATAAGATCCTTTAATTACATAAGCATGTTATGTTTTAGTTCGAGATATAAGATTAGAAATTTGAGAGCATACAGATATTGGAATTTCCACTTAAAAGCTGTTCCGAATAAATTAGACTAAATATACTTTTGACCGCGTAAGATTTTATCAAGTAGAATGTCTAATAATATCGCAATGTTTATAAATACTTTATCGCTAACTTTAACCCCAGAATTTCGCAGTGCCCTTACTAGCTTGGATTCAGTTCTTTATTTTATAAAAGAAAATTTCGATTGATTCAAGTTTAATTTTATGCTTTCCATTTTCATCAAATATATAATAAAACAAAATAATATGAATGTATTTTAGAAAATTCGTTATCGGTGGAAAATATAGATATTTTATAAATTTAAAATTGATATATTTGCATGTAAGATATGAAAGTGAAGTTTACGCACCTTATTATATAGCATAACTGCATACGCAAAGCAAATGTTACTGGCAAATCCAAATTAGCATAAATGCACAAAATGTTCTTTTATTTTTAATTCACTTTCTTAAGTTATAGGGCGAAAAGTTTTGCTTCATTTAAGGAGTTTACATTTCGTTGCTTATGTTTTTCATAGGTGGAATAAAATAATTTTTTGCCTATGACATTAAGAACATATTTGAAGTTTTGTGCAACTTCATGACTTCGCAGAATATATTTTTACAATTTATGCACTTCATCATACTAACCTGTAGAACGTCTGATATTCCATTATATTTAGAAGTTCTAACTTTGTTGGAAATTAAATTCTTAGACATATGTTTATATATATAATTGGAATCAGCCTTATTTCATCTTGTTATTGCAATGTTTGACGATTGAATCGAATATGAATCTTTTACTATAGGAGCACCCAGAAGCCAGTTCAAATATCATTGCTATAAAGAAAAGTGCCACTTTTTTTCAATATTTTCCTCATCGAGATCTTGGATAATAGTATAAACAATTGAAAGAAAATTGCTTTGCGCTCTGTTCAACTTCAGGAAACGTGGGCGTAATTATTCAACTCACCTCTTTAAATTAAAATCCGAAACACATGCTGCACACTAAGGAAAAATATTTATGATTTGGTTACACAGCTTTCAAATAAAAACATAAAATCAACGTCATCTTGTCGTTGTATGTAAATCATCTATAGTAAGCACTGCCACACCACCACCAAGTATAAACATTAGGATGAAGTTAACGCACGGTATAAAGTTGCAGAGGATGCTGCAGGAATTGAAGTAACATGCAGATTGAAGCGAGCGAAGTTTCATCCTCCTCTTGGCACTCTTTCTCTCTCCAAGCTGGCAGGGGGCTACGTACAAATTGAGCCAATGGCATTCTGGGAATAATTGATGGTGTATTATGATATGTCACATGGGGAAATTAATTTTCATAAAGCTTTCAACAATGGATATTTCACTGTTGGTATTTCTAGCGAAAGTGGCAGTGGGAATTCTCCATTTAATCAGAAATTTCTGTGGATTATGACTGATAAATTGCACCAAAAATTTACGTTTGAATTGTTAGATGAGAAAAGCATAAATTACAGTTTTCGAGGCTTCATGTGGGAGATAAGTACAGTTAACTATTCATTTTCTGTATGCGCGTGCGCACAAACATAAGATATTAAGGACATAATAAATGTAGGTTTTAGTAAAGTCTGTGATATCTAAAGAGGCCTTAATTATTTTGTTATCAAAATACAAAATCAAGTCGATATGGAGGCGATTTCAGGCTAAAACGCGGCCTGCTTATAAGAGATAAAAACGTGTATTAATATTACAATTATAAATAGAGTAAGCAGATACCAACCTTAAGTTTCTAGTAAAAGGAAAATTCAAAAATATTTTGTTTCTTTTTTCTGTTGTATCTCGTTATTATTTATAAAAAGTTGTTTTAAAAAGTTTATGAATAATACATGTAGAAAACATTTCATAATTTTTATTCTCTTGTAGTTAAGTTAAATATCAAATATGGTTCATCTGTTGTGGTATAATTTACTTATTTTTGTTCACTTCTGAAAGCCTTTTATAATTAATACACTAAACCTAGCGATATTTTTTAATATTTTCCCTCGCTCTATTCTTTGTCAAAGTGAATGTTAACGTTGAATCACTTCAGACAAATAGCATTGCCTTAAATGTTTGCAGATGTAGCATGTGAAGGGAAAAACAGAATTAAAATATTACACTAGCAAACATATTCCTCACTGTTGTTGGGCCACATTCAACGCTGAGGTTAGCATGTTGGCCACACAATGAGGAGATTAGGCAGAAGTTCGCCGGTTCGATACCAATGAGGCCTGTGCGGGGTGACTGTTTCAGGTTTTCAGAGTTTTCCTTCTACGAGAACAATAATTCTGGCCACTTTCCCTTCAAAAGTCCTCCCTTAAGGTATCTTCCTATAACAGTAAGGTCAAATCTGGCTGAAGATTAACAAAAATTTTCTTCTCTTCACTATGTTTGAGGATATATCGTGAAAAAGACTAATAGTGTATTAAAATCCAGATAAGTGAAACTAATATAAATTAAGAAAATGATTAAAAGCTTGATTTTTATGCAAATTAAAAATCTTGTTCCTTATTGATGAAGTTTTGAATCCATTAAAACTGCCAGAAAGCATTTAAAGCAACCCTGTTTTCGTCATCATGTTAACAGGAGTGATGGCGTCACTAATACCACTACAGGACAGCGACACATGCATTTTGTCACCGACTTATCTGTTTGGCAGTTTTTTGCCATTTTTTTCTATCCATCTTTCTCGTTTTTTTTCTGCTTCTTTTCTCATACTTGTTTTCGGGTGCGTGCAATTACTGAAAGTTTAACTCAAAGACACTGTATATTCTACTCCGGGATGTGTGGAAAGAAGAGACTTAAGAAATTCACTCTGAGATTTTTGTGTTAGGTATATTGTTAGAGATAGTGGTATAGTATTTCCGATTTTCCTGGAGCGTGAACGTTCTGCCTTATTAAGACTACTTTTTATTTGTTATTGTAGGAGCTAATTTTCCGTAGCAAGGGAGTGGGTTTAAATTAAGATTAGATGTTATAATTAACAGTGATGTCAATAGATGCTAATGCATTCGTGAAATACTACATACCAAAATTAATTCATATGATTGTAACTATGTATATTAAAATCATTACACCTGATATTATAATGGAGAATTTTGATACTCGAATTTAAGAACCAATTTGTTTACCGTTCAAAAAATTTACTATTGAAGGGTTCATACGCTCCTACATTTCCAGTAGGAGGTATAAACCACTATTTTCGAATACTAATCTTCCCCTTATTTAATCGTAGAAAACTATTATTAAGAATTACTCGGAAATAGCGTTATTGGACAATTAGGCGCGCTTATGCTCTGTATTATAAAATAGTTTAGTAAATTAGCATATTTATATTTCAAAATTCTATGCTTATCAAAACAAAACTATTTAATTTATACAAAGCTATTTAATTATTTTATTAATTTGTTTAACTTAAATAGCAAAAAAGAAACGTATGTTCACAAAACTACAACGGAAATTGCATATTTTTAATGAATATTTGCAAAAGGATGGACAACAAATGCATTTAGTTCGAATGGGCCTTAAAAAGAAAACTGAAAGAACGTGCAAATAGATATGAATGCGGTATTAGCCTGTTACTATAATTGAAGAAACTGATAAAAAATTATAAACTTTAAAGTAAATATCCTCTCTTTTATGCCGTAAATTACTTCAAAGTAAAATTTTCGGGCACGTTGTAGTGATAAAAGAATTTCAAACACTAAAGTTATTCCTGATTCCTGAAAATATTTTTTTACAGCTTTTCACTTGGCTGGATCTGGTGGGATTAGACTAGCAAAACAGTTTCTTTCTGATAATAGGACACTAAAAAAATTCAAAATTATTCCTTTTTGAGTTTCGATTTATCACATAAATTAAAATTAAAATTTAGAAAAGTATTTGTGCAAACGTCAAGATTAGAAAATGAAAATAAAAATTATCAAATTTTCATTGAGTAATCTGATGGTGCAATACTTTTGAAATTCGATGCTCTGAAAATAAGACTTAGTTTTAAATGAGATTAAAATAAATCGAGTAAAAAAATTATATATATATACATTCTTACTCTGCATTCAAAGTTACTACTCTCTGCACAAATTCTATTAAATATAATTCTATAAAATTAATTTTATTATCACTAAAGTACTGTTGATGTGTCTGATCAGCACGCTTTTCTATTCTTATGATACGCGTATAAAAAAAACTATAGACCGCGGATTCTATATTGCATACTTCGGTGTCATTTTCTCTCTGTGTGTGTGTGTGCGTGTGTGTGATATGATGTTTTCAGATTATTGTTTCTACATGAAGTAAAATTTTTAATCATCCGCTCAAATAAAGAATTTATCCAATAAACATTCTTAAGGAATTCGATAAAAAATTGTCTTTCTTTACTATCTTAATTTTTTTTTTTTTAAACTAATCGTTTGAAATTTATAGTGAAATTATAGATATCATTACTTAACTAAACTACTATTTCAGGAGCATAGACTATTTTTATTCAGTACTACAAAGCTTAAAGTAACTTATATGCCGCACTTAAATTTGATTAAACTCTGAATTTTAGGAATACTGTAGTTGAATAAGTGCTTTTTTCCATGGTTGGTTTGTTCACCGAAATTATGATAATAATGTAACACGATTCTAAATAATAATATTAATAATAATAATAATAAATTCCTCTCCTATTCTGTATTTTGATTGTGATTAACACTTAGGCCCCCCGCCAGATTGTAGAACATAGAACTAACTAAAATTCTAGATTTTAGTGAGAATAAAATTAATTTTATAGAATTATCTTTAATATTTGTATAAAAAATAGTGATTTTAACGCTGAGAAACGATATATATATATCATTTTTTTTCACTTGGTTTATTTTAATATCACTGTAACTTAGAACTACCTGAAATCCTAGTTGAGTTTTCTCCCTTTTTGACAAATATAAGCTATACTGAATTCACGGTATTCTTTTTCAGACTGTGTCGTTGAGCAAATTTACCTTTTAGGGGATACCTTTCAGTTTTGCAAACAGGCATCCGTGCTTCCGCAAAAGAGACATTGACTCAAAACTTTCCGCATATATCAGTGGCATTTGAGACATTGTTAGCAAGAAATAAAAGCTATTTATATGTTATGCAACTGTTAGCATTAGCGGGTCAAGTATTCATTAGAAAAGGGTGATTAAGGCAAGAAGAATTCAAAAAATATGTTCAAAGACTCACGATCTCGTGACCTGTGAACCTTCAAATCTTGCGTCACTCGAATGATTTTAGGAAGACCATTTTATTGGCGGACTTAAGGGGATGTATGCATATTGCCGAAAGTATTCTCTCACATCCGTAAAAGTGAAAGAAAGTTCCGAAACAGGAACGGAAATACTTAAAGTGTATATTTATGGTATTAAACTATGAAGCTTTATCTACTGCGGTCGCGTAAAATCTGTCAAAGCAAGTATATATAACAAGTCGAAAATTGTACGTCAAATGTGGCAAATGATGGTACGTTCGAACTTAGGTAGTTTTATAAATATTCTTATCTTGGTGCAATAGCTGTTACATTCTTATGCAAAAATGCATGACTACAAAATTTATTAAATTCAGTAATACTGAAATAATAGAAATCTAACGTAATCATTATGGCAACCTAGAATCATTACCTATCATGGGAACGCATTGAATTAATTACGTATGATAGGATTCAATATAATGAAGAAAACTTTTATTAGTATCTTTGTAAGTTTTGATTGGATTTTCATAAAATTTGAAATGACTCGACAAAATTCTGCAACGATTATATATTAAATTTCAAACCATTCGGTTGGGTAGTTTTTACGCTGTTATATGCGAACAGACGGACAGACAGACGAACGGATCAGACGACGACAACAGTGTTACATATTTATATAAGTACGAACGCGCCTAAAAAGGCTATATGGAAGTTATTTAATAACTAAAATACATAGAAGCAAAAATTTTTTGGATGATTTTAATAATAATCTTTATTATTAATAATAATGACATAATTTCAGCAGTTATCACGGAATAAACACTATTTAAGTTCGTTTAATTCATTTATTCTGTTACTTTTAGAAAACAGTAAAGGTTGAAAAGTGTCGTGAATAAAAATACTGTCACGCATATTAGAGTTAAGGAGACTGGTAGCTACGGTTTAAAACAAATTAATAAAAAGTGCGGATATCTAAGTCAAAACTTGGACATGAACATCCCATCTATGTGCTACTGATCACTTATACTAGATAAATTGGTGTGCAGGAGAAAAATAAAATGAAATGTGTATGCGCGTGTTTTCACTTCTGTTCACAAACAGATGTTCACTTCGGTGATGAAGTTTCTTTTAAAACTCAATATTTTAATTTTAAAAAGCCATTAATTTAAACTCGATATTCATATTCTTATTTGTGCTGAAATTTCATAACTATATCTGTTGTTTCTTTAAAAAATCTTACAGTGGAGAAAATAGTATAAACTTTTGCGCTTAAAATCAGTTCGATAATGTTAAGTGTAATTGGACACATCAGTATTCTTTACATTCACTCATAAATATATATAATGTACGATGAATACACAATAATAAAACTGATGGGTGTTTTCTGTATGTTTTTAGTTCAGTAAAACTGACCAAAAGCGTTAATTTGAATTTTATATCATTTCGAATCTATCCAAATATATTGTATTTAATTCTGCTTGAAATAAATATTTTGTGAAAAATTTACATAATTACAACATTGCAAGATTTAGGTCTGTTTTTAAAAGCTTGAATCGTATATATTGATCTAGAGTCTGCTCGGTTTTATGTTTAAATCTTTGTATTTTTCGTTTCTTGCCTTCTTTTCCAAAATTATGTGTAAATTTTGCATAATTTCTAGCCTACTTGATGGGGAGATGTGCAAAATTTACTTGTGTGAATTTTGAGTATGTTACTGATAACACAAGGCTTCTCCTTCAAATAAGTCTATTGATATATTGTCCGTCAACGCGCTGAGTAATTATGACATTATTAAATAAGAGAAGTTCTACGAAGAAATACTAAGAAGCGCCTTACGTAAAATTTCAATTTCTAAAACTAGGGGAAAAATAAAACTTCACAGCGCTACAATTCAAACATGATCATGGTATATGTCCTGGAGTGCTATATGACATACTCTCTCAAGTTGTCAGCCCGGCGCGGGATCCCCAGAGTTTCGTTCCCCAAGTATGCTTGGTATTTGAAAGTCGCTTACCTAGAATTCTAATTTCCAAAACAGTGAATTTAAAATAAAATCTGAAGTGTACTGTTACCACTGTCGTAAGCAGTATTAAATCTGAAAAAAATCATAATTACCCATGAAATTTACTAAATAATATCTTATATATTAATTAAAACATATTTTAGACAGATTTTAATTCCTAAATCCCCCCCCCCCCCACACACACACACACAAGCACAAACTACCACCAGAGCCTCGGTGAATCATTGTAGCTAATATAAATATACAAATATAAGAAACATCGCGCTGTCTTTCATATTTTGAAGTTTTTACACGTCTAAAGTACTAATTCCGTGTATATGCCCTAGTTTTAGAAAAATTTGTATGTATTACCAAAAGGGTGACCACCTTTCATGTGTAAGAAAAGAAGTGAATTTTTGAAGCACGAATAAACATTCTGAAGCTTGGTCTCTTTCTACTAAGCTCTTTTTCTTTCTTCCAAAAAATTAGGACTCGTTTGTTAGTGAAGCAGATACGAACAAAGGATGTGCAACTAATAAGGATGCAGCATTTTAGAGCAGGTTAAAATTAATTTCGAACTTCCGGCCGGGTTGGCAATGGCATATGCATTCATCGGCCATTCAATGAGAATTCGAACAGAAGGCGAGTTATGGGTATCATTGCCAACTTCATGCTAGGGGATCCGTTTGGGATCTCGCCCACCCCTATTGTGTATTAATAAAAGGGGGTGGCGGATGGGCTATATTTTTTTTATCACCAGCCAACGGGGGACAATTACATCTAGAGCATTGTAACATCTAGGCAGCTGCCGCATAGTATGGGAGAATTTATTAATCTGTGTCCTGAAGCAGAAAAGATGCTGCAACACCACACTGTGGGGAGAAACCAATAGTGTATTGATTTTGTCTTTCTAGATATTCTTCATGTTATTTAGATGCAAATTAATGATCAAGTATTGGGAACGATGTTAGTCTTCTGTTTTTATGCAGAAACCGCCCTAACAATTAAAACTGTGAAAGCATCTAAAACAAAAATAAAATATCTTCCATTAATGCTATAAAATACGACAAAAAATAAAAAGTAATATATTTAATAACTAGTAAAATTGTTTAATGTGGTTAACATGTAAATTAATTTTATAATGCAACAAAATAACTTGAATTCCTTTTTTTTTTTAATAGATGAAATCGAAACCTTGGACTAATGTATATATTGTAAGAATATTATGTGTTTCATTTTAATGATAATAATAAAAAAAAAAAAAAAAAAAAAAAAAAAAAAAAAAAAAATGAAAGAATATATAACCCCTGTAAATACTGATCTGTTTGAAATGACGTATTACGCTTTCGGAAATTCTGAAAAACCTTATAAAGGCTACTGTTAAAATATGGAAGAAAATATTTGGTCATCTTAGATTTGTAAAGTAAAATCACAAAAGAAACATTTTTATAGTTTTCCAAAATTAAGCAAATTTTGTATGTGAAAACATGTTTAAGAACATCTCAATACCTCTGTATTTTATGATGTGAAAATTCTATTTATTATGGCATTTTCAATGATATTTTAGTAATAATAGATTAAGAGGCAAATATATCATTATTAGGGATTGTAAATAAGTGCTATTAACAAAATTCATCATGTATTATAGAGAAACATTGTATAACAAATGGCAAAGCTTATACTTCTAATTAAATTTTATAAATTACTGCTGAAGAAATTTTAGCAATTGAATTAGGAATTCCAAAAAATCTCTGGGAAGTGAAATGTTATTTTATAATGCACTAGAAAATATTTTATATATTTATTAATTATTTTATAATGCACTTAGATTTTCTCAAAGAATTCCTGCTTATGGATCTGAACAAAAAATATCACCCATTTTGTTTTTAATTTTTTACTTTGCAGTAAATTGTCCAATGTTTAAATTATCCCAAAACAAATTAATTACCTCTTAAAAAAAAGAAAAATAATACTTTATATCGCTTTTTTTCTTTTAATAAATGTAAGAATAAAAAAAAAAATCTACGATATAAAGTACGATAGAGTTAAAAAAATTCATGGAAGGAAAATGATTATCGGTTACTTTGTTCAAAGTTCAGTTTAACGTTAACGTTAACGTTCTATAAAGACTTCAGAATGGTAGTTAGAGGGAGAAACGCCCTTTTGAAGATGCCTTGTAAAAAAAGACAGGGAAACGTGACTCCCTTTTAAAATCGGTAAAAAAAATCCGGAAACAAGAGGTAGATTAAAGAGTATTGAACTCCAGTAAAATCTTTCTGGTTCTAGAGGTTATGCAGCAATCGCCTGCGAGACATTTTTATAAGAAAGAAAACCATATGCATTATTGAACTGATCTATAATTAGGTGGGAGACTAATTTAAATGTGAACTGCATCCCGTGATCCATTATAATATCTATTTACGTAATTTTTTGCAACGGTTAAAAAAAAACCGTTAGCTTCAAGATGAAAATAAGCGACATCTTTTCTTCAAATTTGAAAACTATTCGCCTTCTTTTTACTTTCAGATACTTCAAAAATATGAAAGTATTAATCTCCTTTAGTCATTTTTTCCCATTTAGGCAAAATATGTATAAAGTGCAATAGTAAACCAAATATAAATAATAGTAATGCAAATAAAGGAGACAATCTTAAAAAAAAAAACTTTAAATTTGTTAGTTCCTTACGAACAAGTCATATATATATATTTGGGGGAGAGGGGGGCTCAGGAAAAAAACTTATGGAGTTCGCATACAGGTGTTAAGTTTTTACGTCATTTAGCAACTGTCTCTCTAACTGTTACTCCCATATGCATACTTCAAATCTCTAAAATGTTTAAAGTTATGCAAACGAAAAGAGTTATTTTTTTTTAGCCAAATGAATTCCTTATATGTCCTTATATACCTTCCTTCTTCCAGATGGATAACGGTTTAGGAACCTACTTATAACCCTATGACAGTATACCACATTAAATTCCTTTGAAACTGAAGACTGCAATAATATTTCATTCATTCATAAAATTTATTAAGATAAAGAAAAACTCTTAACGTTATTTATTATAAATTTTAAAGTTAAAAAAAAAAAAACAATTTTAACTTCATTTTCTGCTTGAATACGAGAATACCTTAAAGACTGAGATAACTTCCAGTAACTTCAGTAGATTAATACAAAGATGATAAATTTGTTTGGAAAGATACATATAAGGACTACTACTGATTTTCAATAGTAATGGAGAAGTCCCAATAAATTATTTTAATAATCATTTTTTGCATGTAGGCTGCCACAAAGTTGCCTTCGAGTTTACCAGCACCGTTTATAGGTATTATTCATGAAATATTACGAATAAAAATTCTTGTATGTTAAAGGTATTGCACTAAAACTTCCGTAATGTACGCCTCCGAAAAGCGGATAACTCATATTTAACGAACATTTTTTTCAATCCCCAATACCTCTATACTTGCATGTTTTTACCAATAAAAACGAACACATTTCGTGGTCCCGTGGTGTCCGCTATTCAATGTTTTTCCTGTATTTTGTAATTTAAAAAAAAAAAAAATGATACCAGTGGGCGGTTATGCGCCAAAAGTATTTATATTTGTGTATTTTAGATTAGTCTAGCTACGATTTCATGTAAAAATGGCTATTTTCATATTTAAAGGTTAATATCTTACGTGAGAATATGCTTCCTTTAGAAAGGCATCTTGCCAAGAAATACTTTCCTTAAAGGAATTGTTTTCTTGTCTTTCATCTATAAAGTGAAAATTCTCGCAGAAGAGAACAAGAAACATTCTCATATGTATTTTTTTTTCTTCTGTGGAATATTCGAAAATATTTTTGGAAATATACAGTCGTTTTAAATTTTCATCTATTGAATAAAGTTTTAAAAATATGTCTCAAGCATTTAGGAATCAGTTAAAACTGTGCTTTGCAGTCCAATGTTTAAATTATCACAAAACATATTAATTATCTCTTAAAAAAAGAAAAATAATACTTTATATCTTTTTTTTTTCTTTTAATAACTGTAAGATATTTTTAAATCTACATTATTTGTTCTAAATAACTCATTTTAAATTTAATTTAAGTGTATAATATGTCTTAAAAATAATATATGTATGATAAGGTTAAAAAATTTTACGGAAGAAAAATGATTATCGGTTACTTTGTTTAAAGTTCATTTTAACGTTAACACATTACTATAAAAACTTCAGAATGGTAGCTCTAGGGAGAAACGCCCTTTGGAAGATACCTTGTAAAAAAAAAAAAGAAGACAGGGAAACGTGACTCCCTTTTACAAACGGTTAATAACTTTAATAAGATGTAGTTTATTATTAAAATTACTTTATTAAAGTAAGTGTATTATTAAAGTAAATATCTTAAAGTAAGTGTATTATTAAAATATACAGCATTCTTTTCATCCATCATTTAAACTCGAGTGACCGAAACATGTGTCAGAAGTGAAGCATACGTTTAAACTACACACAAGTAGATGATTTCGTTGCTTGAAGGGTAAGTAAAAATAGCTAGAATAGAAGGAGTGTGCCGTGGCATTTCTAAATAAAGAACTAACTCCTGTCTGTTTGAAAGAGAGTAAAAAGTAACTAACCTAGTCATCTGGTTTGTATCGCATTTAAATATTTATTATTATTATTATTAGAGTTTACTAAACTAAGAGCAATGAATTCCATATCTTCATTTTCAAAAAATGAATGCTTTTTTTTTATGTAATAAAATGCTATGCAGACTTCTCAATGAGTTTTAAATAAGTTTGTTAAAAGTTTTAAGATTGCAGAAAACACTCAAATTAAAAACTTAAAATGTGTTTTATATTGCGGTTAAAGAAAAATGTAAAACAATGCTAATGTTTTGTCATTGAAAAAGCTATAATATTGTGAAAAAGTATTTTGAAAATGATTAAAATGTTTTTATTTTTAATTAACTGTTCCTTTTTTGTATCTTTAAAAATGTTCTAGGCACAAAATACAGAAATTATTTTCTACTATATTCACTATTAGGATTCGAACATTTGCGCTCGATTATGTAAATCAAGATTTTATTTTTTTCGCATAAGTTATTTCTTGGTCTGGAACGTTATAGTCATTTCTGAAAATGCGAGTAAATCGAACCGGGCTTTTGATTAAAGAGGAATCCAACCAGTTGCATATATCCATGCATGAATCTGGTTTCGAACCGGGGACATCTTAAATGGCAGAGCAATCAGGTAAATCTTTTCCCATAAGAAACATATATATTGTAAAGTTCGGATAGAAATAAAATCAAATCAATTATTTCTTAAACATTATGATTCATATGTATTGAAAATATTTAATGTATTAGGGATTAATCAGTATAAAAATACACAAAATGATTATTAATCTGCAATAATTCTGAACATATGCTACGCTCTTAGAGCGTTCATTAATTTAAATGAACTAAAAATGATACAGAAATTAAGTTTAACAGAAGCTGAAATTAATTTCGTACCTCCATGGAATGCTAAGTAGACTCCATTCGTTTTTGGGTTTTCGATATCAGTAAGTACAAAAGATCACAGAATTTCATGAATGAAATGATATCCGTAAGATAAATTTGGATGACTAGAAAAATTTACAACAAATTGCTGAGCAAAAATTCGTGACGTAAGTCGAGTCACTAAGTTCATATCCGAGACCACATGTTGGTAGCTTAAGATAGAAGTGAAGTGATACATCTAAAAGATAACTCTAGATTGAGTAGCGGTTAACTCAAATGCTTAAGGTCATTCTTTTATCATGCTCTTTGTCCCACTACACTCTGAGATAATAGCAGAAATAGAGTGGAAAAGCGGAGCCTGATCTTTGACTAAAGTTTTTTCACAGGCTTAAATCTGTAGTGGCATAGACTCGGGGAGTGGTTGTTTGATAGTCTAGAAATACGCGCGCTTTATCGCAAGTCTTTCTTATCCTTTCTTTTATGTCGCGAGTCTTTTATTTTTCTTACAATGCAAATAAAGAGATGAAGCGCCATCTTTTGAACAGCAAGCAAACTTGCTCTAAAGAATTTCTATTATACATATTGTTTTTCCTTAATTGGAACATTTTGAAGTCTTTTAGTCTTTAACTCTTTCGTATTTGAGCATCTTAAGCTCGTTCCCTGATAAACTTATATTTTCAATCGTTGGAAAAAATTACGAAAAAAGACGCAACATTTTTAGTTTAAAATTTTCAGCAAATGATTATTAAGCAAAAGAAAATAAATAATTTGAAGAAAGAATTATTCTAAATATGCTAAGTAAATGGTGATGATATAGGTGTTTTGTTAAGGCTGAATACCTGTGTGAAGGGTATAAGCTGAGCGGAGGATTGCCCTCCGTGGAGATCTTTCGAAGGGAACATGACTCGTATTGACGCAAGGTTCGGTTACAACCATGGGAAACTTCGAACGGTTAGGCCCACAAACACGACATGGGTTCGAACCCAGCACTTCTCGTCTATCACCTTTTTGAGAAGAACGTCTCGACCGCCGGTGGATGCTTAGTAAAGGGTTTATTTTACTCACGTGTAGCATAGTTTTCTCCTTTATGTTGTTATGTGACTGAAAAAAGAATTAATTACGAAATATTAACTGAATGCAGTTTGTGTTAACATGTCGTTCATGATAAAAACATGGGCTATGCATAACGATTAATATTAAATACAAATTTAGGAAGAACGAAATTCCTGTAAAAATACTTTTGACACGATACAAATATTTTCTAAATCAAATTTCTTCCTTAACTCAAACACAAAATAATTAAATTTAAATTAATAAAAAAGTCGCTAAAATAAATGAGATTTCATTAAATATCCTTTTACCGTTTTAGAGGAAATTATTTTTCAGCATGAAAGACATAAATAGAAAATAAACCCAATCAAAAAGATACCAAATTTGCTTTATGGACGGAAAAAATACATTATAGGAAAAGCAAAGCAAAAAATACTCACTCAGATTACCTAATGTGGAGTGCCGTTATAACTTATAGCAACCACACCGTTTAAAAGTGTAAGTGATTAAACT
The DNA here is from genome assembly GCA_963932465.1 of Maratus speciosus. Taxonomy (NCBI): domain Eukaryota; kingdom Metazoa; phylum Arthropoda; class Arachnida; order Araneae; family Salticidae; genus Maratus; species Maratus speciosus. Next base: position 602,954,742 of record OZ010787.1, read on the forward strand.
CCTTTCAGCTAGTGACCAAAATTGTAGGACTGTTGAATTAGAATGCTGTTGAACTAAGGCACTTATCAGAGGAAATCCGCAACAGAGGATTTCCTCCTTCTGTAGGCCTTGTTTTCCGCGATAATACAATCTTATACGCCTTGACTCGCCCCCATCTTTTAACATTGATTACTGTGAAATATTTGGATAGATTGCATTTGTTGAACTATCAGGTTTTTACCCGCAATATTGAGATAATTTCTGCGTTTCACAGAAATAATACTAACCAATAAATAAAGTTATTTTTGCTGTCTTATAGCAAAAAATCATTTAACCCTTTACTTACGGAATTATTAATCAAGAAATTGCTTAACCCTAATAATTATCTCTTCTAATATCTGAAGATATATTCGAATTTTAAAATAATAATAATGTGAAATTTAGATATGTTTTTTTTCATTAAAACTGATTAAATAAATCGGTAGTTATAACTTTTTTGTAAAATATTTACAAAAATAATCAGAATCCCAATTCTTATAAAAGCAACGTATTTAAATGTATTATGACCCTCTCTGTAAATGGAAAGGTTTTTGCTGTTGAAAATGTTTCATATAACTTAATATTTTAAAAGGAAAGCTATACCTATGCAAATTATTAAGAAAATTACCACTTTTTGAAATATTTAGCTTTAACTGTTTCTCCACGCTTTCTAAATTTGATCGAGCAGAAAGTACCGTCAGTGCATAAAAGGTTAAATTGGGCATAATAAAATTTGGAATGAGAATGTATAATAAATTTCACTAAACACGAGGCTTTCGAATGTCTGTTCCATAGATATAAAATTTAAAAACACCTTCACGCAACTGTCTTGAAAAAATATTGAAACATACATACCTCTCAGTTAAATTTTTACTTTTTTAACAGTGTGTAAAGTTATATTGCGTAATTCAACATTCCAATAGTGTTACATTAGTTTAAAATATTTTTAAATATGTTTATTAGCATAGTTGGCAGGGAAAATCAACAGATTCAAAAACTGCGCAGTATGTCTAACAAGATGGTTAATTATAAGCTTTGGAATGAACATAATTTATAATAATAAAGGAAATAATTGTTTATTATTTATTTTGTTATGGAGAACTGATGTAGTGTTTAAAACATAAACAATAATTTGCTTAGAACTGAATAGAAAAAAATATCTATATGCTTTTAATGAACTAATTTAAGAAATTTTTAGTCAAATATTTTTAATCCTGTTGAAAAAAAATGTATTGTTTTATTTACTCAGGAAGGATACAAATTTTTAAACTTTCGATAATTCTTAAAATTCAACAGATTAATGTTCGCACATTTTTTTTTACAGAAAAATTAAATACTTAAAAAAAAAAAATAGGATTTTTAAAAGGTTAGAATCTGATTATTCGTATTATATTTGATTAATGCAGCTTTCATACTTCCGCATATAATACTTGCGCTATTGCAAACATTTAATAAAAAAATAATCTGTACAAAATACCCACATATTAACTGCGCAAAATCAAAGTGTTTAAAAAGTGTGATTTGATTTACTTCGAATAAAATATTTTCATTCAATAAATTCTGATTTGATATTTTATAAAATTTGTTCAGTAATTTCTAAACATTTAATAATTTACGAATTTCTATCTGGTCGAACAGGATTTTTGTTATAAAAGAAAAAAAATCACAACATATTTTATTAGTTTCAATCTTGCTAAAAAAATTTAATTCTTTTCTTATACAAATGGTTCAAATGATGAATAAATTTTTATTTTACTGGGAGTTTAAAGTTATTGTAAAGCTCGGTATAATAAAGTATTTCAACTTTTTTTTATTTTAAATAATGATTTAGTTGCTGCTGCAGAATGTGAACTAGGACTTATGAATGTATAATGATTTTGCGTGATGAGTATTGTTTCAAATTTGAATTTAAATAAACTACCCGACTTGAGAACGACCGAGAAGGAATCTTTTCCGAGAAGAATTTCTCCTGAAATTTTACCTATATTTGCCTCAAAAAGTAGATATAGCGCAAAAGTCAGGGGATATACACAAAAGAACCCGAATCGAATTAGGGATAATTTAATATAAAAGACAACCTGAAACAATTTTAAATCTATACCGTAGCATTATACCACAGAGATTTTAAGTAGCGTGACTTACTTTAGTGTTTTGAAGCATTTTAAAATATTTTCTTTAATGGAAAGGTAAACATCCTGTGTGACACCTTTCAAAGAATCATTTTTTTGAATGATGAAATCGTATCCATAAATAAAAATTGATTTCATCATAATATTTTAGACTACAGATGCTGGATCTGAACCGTAGTTTAGATGTTGGCAGTATTTCAGAATCCTTGTAAGCTAGATTGCTCTGTCTATTTAGCCTCTATGTGGCATAAAATGTTCATAGCGCTCCCCAAAACAAAATCCGAACTGTTACTGTATTTGATTAACTTGACACTGATGCAGAATGCTATATCCAGATTCCTTCAGATTGAATCAAAAATGTTAAATTAGTGGATAGATTACGCCATGTGCGAGTTCAAGGTAAAATCAGTTAAATAAAATTTGATGATTTTTGTAAAATGGCAAAATAAATTTCATTCACCAATGGCTACGAGAAATTCTACGACATATCTGTCTTGCGTGTCAAAATTCTAAAAGCAAAGCGAACTTTCAGTCAATATCTGGAAACGATTTGGAGAGGAATTTAAAATATTTTACCAATACCAATAAATGCCCTGTTTGGAAAATTATTACTGGCCAATATTTATCTAAATAGGTCCAATATTACAGAGCGAAATTCATATCGATATGTCTATGTAGGCAAATTATAACGTACAATGGACTCTTTTTCAAAAAAAAAAAAAAAAAGTTCAACGCTCGTTCATTAGTAATACGAAACATTAGAAAAAATTAAGTTTACATTTTTGGATATACTGTATGTATATGGATAAAACGCTTTTTCAGTAATCTTCCGCAATTCTAAAGACCTTTATTTATCTCCAGTATATAGACATTCCATCTGCAAAATTGTCTCAATTTAAATTTTCAAATTTAAAAATTGGGAAAATCACGAAACAAAATTTCTCTCTTTCACAAATTTGAGGGCATTCTTCGATTTAAGATTGGATTTATCATTTTGGATACAGCATTTATGCGGATAGGTCACCTTTGTGATATGACTACCTGCACCCTTCGAATGATTAACATTCCTTTAGTACGCTTGCCTTAATCTAAATTTTCATCATTAAAAACTGAAATAAAGATGATTTTTTTTTTTTTTTTTTGTAAGTTTGTTTTTAAATATTTATTTTTTAAGAAAGTTGTAAAAATTCTCTAAAACTATTAAGAAAGAAATTTTATATTACTATATTTTGTTTGCGTTCGAGATATAAAAATATAAAAATAATTTTATACATCCTAATATTCCATATTCAGTAATTCTAAATATTTGATATTTTATAAAGAACTATGAATTTCTAAATTTAAAAGATACTAGAAATTCAACTTTAGAAACATTTAATGCAGTTGAATTTGAAAAGAAATGCTTATTACATATAAATTTAAACGCGTGTTGAAGTTTTAAAAAAAAATGCTTTCTATTATTTTCCTTTAGATAAAGATTTAAGTTTTCAGAGAAAGACTTAAGATTTTTCTAATACATTTATCTCATTCTCATAAATATGTAAATAATATTTGTATAAGTTTTATTCACGCTTTTTAAAAATATTTTTGTTATCAAATCCTAGTTTATTGCTGTAGCTTTTAAATTAAAGGTTTATGCCTTTTTGGTATATTTTTTTATATGCTTTCAGTAAGGGTTCGGTTTTACAGCTTTACTCTACCGATCTGGTATATGTTGCTGTGGTTTTGAAGATTGAATTTTTTATATGTTGTTCTTGAAATAAAATTTTAGATGACCTTTATGAAACATTATTAGAAAAAGTAAAGGGAAAAAAAGTTTTATCATACTAAGCTTTGGGACCATCGCCTTCATTTTTTTGTTACTGGGAAAATATTTTTTATGATATTGGTAAAATATTTTACGAAATACCTTTTTTAATTTAGAAATTTTTGCAAGGATGTAAGTAAATAAATGATAAAATGAAAATATTTTCATTAAAAAAATAAAATGTCATGGGATCGCTTAGAGACCGTTTCAGGTCCTAATTCCGAAGAATTAAATTCTAAAATTTTATTAAATTGTTTTGTAGAAAAAAATAAGCTTACTCTAATTAATTTTTATTTAAAAATTTACAAATGCTTCTCAGTATGCGTTGCTTTTTTACGCTTATATAGCACTTATCTCTGGAATTCCATCTCACCCTCAGTAAAAATGGCAAAATTTTAAATGACATTTACACTTTCAAATTTAGTATTGAAAAATCTGATGTTTTTAACCTCAGCCTTGAAAAAAAAAAATCCTAATATATTTTTTTTAAATTAAATTAGAATAGATTTTTGGTAGAAATATTATCTTTGAAAACTTTTCAAATCCATTTTGGAAAGGTTAATTGAAATTAAAATTTAACTTTCACGGATCTTTGAACATGAACAGTTTCTTTTTCAGCCGCATCCTTTAATGATAATTTAAAAATAATTTTAGCTATTTAAACGAATAAAAGGAAATTTAAGAAAATTTAGAAATTTTTATTTATCTAGATTTATTCACAAGAATTTATAGCTAAAATGAACTATTAGTAGGGCGTGTGTTATTCTAAAAAGCAACAAGTATTAGCTGCTCTGCTTGAGATGGAATATCTTCACTGAAATATTTCCTGAGGAATACGCACTGAATATGGGTTTCGCCTGAGAAAATCCATGAAAAGCTTAGTCATTCCGCGCACACCGCATGGATTCGAACCCCTGAACATCGACATAGAGTTCGTCGTGCATATGCCCTACATGTGAACTATTAAGTTGATATCTCCGCATTTGGTATTTGAGATGCTTAAATGTTAAACAAAGTGTTGTGAATAGATAAGAAAATGGGACACATTTGAAAATTTCCTAAACTTTTTAAAATTAGAATTTTCCAATGAAATGCTTGAATATGTATACAATTAATTTCCTTCGAATATTTTGATGCTTAATAAAGTAAGAAGAGCATAATTGAAACAGCAACTTTATCTAAAACACAGAACTGTGATGCAAAAGAATAAAACTTTAAAAGTATAATTTCTTTTATAATTCATGGTCCATCAAGTGAAATTTTTTTTGTCATGCTTTTTAGATTAAATATTGCTTTAAAAATAATATAGTGAATGGGGCAAAAGGGTTAAAAAATTAGGGATAAAATTAGTTATTTGCTCCCGTAATAGTTAACAAAAAAAAAAATGTTATATGCAATTCTTGACAAAAAAAAAAAAAAAAAAAAAAAGATTCAAACTAATTTATTGATTTTATAGACTAAAAAAATTCTAAAACCGGAACAGATCGAGCAAAGATTTGCTTACTGGATAAATACACATTTGACTTCCTGCTTTTTCCCCTCCCAAGTTCAGTTAAATTTTGACATTCACTGCTCTTTGATCAATAATTAGATTTTACGTGCCATCATCTAAGACCAACATACACTTCCAAATATTGGCAAACTTGGAGTGGATTTGATTTTTTGTACAAGTTCTGAGACTGAAAAAAGCATCTCCATCCAATGCAAATATGTTGCGATAAAACCCCCTGTTAAAATTCCTCTACCCTAAAAGCTTGGTCCAAATATGGATATAAGAAAATCGCTTCGCCGACTTACAATTCAATAATTTCGGAAGTTTCCTTGTCCACACGTTACTTCTGTGCGGATGTGAATGGTAAGAGTAGTGCTTCCTTCCGGTTACCATAGTTACGTAATGAGATTCAGCATCCAAAGCAGCTGCATTATTGTCCCTCTGAGTGCTTTATTACTAGCACAAGGGAGTGAATATTTCTTTTCTTTGTGCTGTTTCTTTCATTTGGTTCAGCATCTTTTATTTTGCCTTTTGTATAGTGGGAGAAAAAGGGTAACTTTTTTAATATAATTTTAATTTTTTTGCGACTGATTTCATACTCAGACTTTGAAAGCCGAAAATTGTTTCCTTTTACTCGCTTGAGGAATTACCTACGTTTAAGTTGTTCTCAAGAGTTATGCGCTGTTCTTAGATAATCGAAAGAGAGCTCGGAAAAATGCTGAGGAAGTTTTATCTGTTTTGTAACAGTAACTGATGTAATTTTCTTTTGCATAACTTACGAAATAAATTTTGTAAATGTTTTAAGGAAATAAAAGGGAGTATAAAATGTCTTCAAGCTCTTGACCATCTAATGAATTTAAAAACGTTTTTCAATATAGGTAAAGGTATCATATTAAGTTCCAAAGGACAACAAAAGCAAGACATATTGCTTTTTAAGGCATCGATATCAAGTGACGCAGGCGTTTTTAACCTGGGGGGTCATTTTCATATCCGGTTTCTATTTATGTCATATCTGAGAAAATCATCTTTATCTCCGTATTACCCACCTTCACTTCTTTATTTGCTTTTTTTTCTTATGTGCCACAAATCACTAATGGCATAAAATTTTAATTAAACTGCATGTTTCACAGTTTTGTAAGGCATTAAAGGTTTGCATGCAATCTAGGCTGTTTTCTAAAAAAATATATTATCTTTAAAATTCAAATTAAGTTTTTTACACTAGGATAATTAAACCCCGATAATAATGTAAAAGGCTCCCTTTTTTAAAAATTCTAATGAAACAAAATTGTGTAATATACGTAATCAGTATTAATTAACTCAGACGTATAGTAACACTCACATGGTATCGCCAAAGACAAAACCCATCCTACAAAATACATTACTTTTAAACGTTTTTAATGCAAACGCAAATGTGTACGAAAAACATATTAAAAATTGTTCTTTAAAATTTGCTGAACAGTAATATAAGACAGCTTTTCTTAAAAGAACTATACATACGGGAGTTATTTATATTTTTAATTTTAGGAAAAGTTTAATTCTCAAATTTTGTAAGAGGTCTAAAAAACGTTTTATATATATTTATATATTGCCTTACTGATTTTAAATGTATTTTAATTCAAACGCAAATGTGTAAGAAAAACATATTAAAAATTGTTTCATAAAATTTGCTGAACAGTAATATTATAAGACAGCTTTTCTTAAAAGAACTATACATCCGGGAGTTATTTACTTTTTTTAATTGTAGGAAAAAGTTTAATACTCTAATTCTCAAATTTTGTAAGAGGTATAAAAAAAAAGTTTTATATATATTTATTTATATATATTTAATTAAAAGTTTTACATTTTTGAGGACCTATTCATCGAATAATTGCATTTCTCTCATTGCATAAAAAAAAGAGAGGTTTTACACAAACATCTCGAAAACTTTCACGAATTTCTTTTCGACAACTAAACTCTGATCCCCGTACTCATAAATATTTCCGTGATGCTCTACGTTTGTGAGAGGCGAGGGAGTTTAATTGTTTGACCCCTGAGAGATGCTCTAGAATTTATACCATAGCACCCTTAGCCACTGAGGACAATTGATGAGATTGGAAGGGGGGGGGGGGGGAGAAATGACGTTTCAACAAGCGATGCGTCATACACACCTGGGGAAAACTGAATGAAAACTCAAGGCTCGCTATCCCCTGGAAATGACAGTAAGAACCGAGTTGGAGAGAGAATTTTTACCCTACAATAATTCCGTTGTGATTACAATCTTGTGCTCAGAAAATATAGCATGAAAATACGATAAACTTGCTGGAAAATTTGTATTCATTGAATTAATTGAATTTTTGGCAATTATTCTCAGGTTCTTTATAAATAGAATAGGACCATTTTAAACTTTAATTTTGTGGGTGGTAAACAAATTTTATTTTCTTTTGAAAAGCAATGCTATTTTTAAAATATTAAACAGACTTAATTTTTTTCTTTTCATCTCTTTTAATCCAAGTAGTAACAGAAAATTTTGGACTCATAAGGTATAATGCCTATTTCTTGAATGTTTGCAGTAGAAAGTAAAAAATCTGCTTTTTTTCAGTTCTTTTCAGTATGCTAAATGATGCAAATATGTAAAGATAAACTTAGTATGTTCGTGAAATTTTCTGGTTGTTCAGACTATATAATAAAAATTTAAGAAAAACAATTCACCAAGACATATACTAAAATTATCTGTTACATTATTTTCCTCAAGAATAAACTCAGAAAATCCAAGTACATATTAAAATTTTACAGCTATAAAATTGGTAAATTCTTATAAATTAACCCAAAACACATTTTAAGAAGAAAATATTAAGTAGATATACATTGTTATAATTAAATGTATTCTAAAACATAATATAATTTATAGTTAAAAGAATAAATATTCTATAAAATATTTTCTAAAGATTAAAACAAATGTTAGAAAAAATAAATAGTCAATAAATTTATAAATATAAATTTTATTTTTGCTATTTTCTAGCTTTTGGAAAAACAAATATACAATTCTTATAAATGTACAGCTTCTGTTTAAAAGTGAGTCATATTTTATGAAGGCACAATGTGTTGTTGGGAAGTTTCGAGTAAAAAATAGTCGTGAAGCTGGTTCTTCTTTCTTGGTTGTTTTCTTCAAGGCATAAGGGTATAGATTTCAAAAATTTCTCCAGACGCCTTTTTCGCTCGAATAGGCAACCTTCCCGATCCCGTGAGCAAAATGTCCATCAATCTACGGATTTTAAAAATATAAATTTGTTTTATTGTTGCTTTAATTATAATAATATATATAATTTTGATTAACTAAGCAATAAACATGACTTGTCCTCGAGGCAGCGCCGGCCATACTATACATTTCTTCTGAAAGAAGAAAATGTATTGATTGTAATTTTTTTCATCGCATTTTTTATGAAAAATAAATGGTGAATATTAAAATATAGATTTAATCTTGCATGAAAATATTTCTTTATTCGCATAAAAAATATACTGTCGGCTCTGCCTTTAGGAGCAATTATTTATACAGTGTAAAGGGATGAAAAGAAGAAAACCCTTAACATTTTGTTTTGAAAGATAGAGAAAACTCTCCATCAGGAAAAATGGAGGAAAAAAATTACATACTTAAAAAAAAAATTAAATTTCTCACTATTGCTTGAAATATCTTGCTAATAGAATCAAATTAATGAAAAAAAATTGCTATATTTTCTATCTAAATTTTGATTCGGAATATGAACAATTTTGCTCACGTGATCGTCCGTTGCCTAACTCACTTTTCTAATGTATTATATTATTTAAATACTAAATTAGCTTGCGTTAAAGGGAATTATTTATTAAAGGGAATACTATTAACCATATGTTTTGAGTAACTAGATTTTTAAACTATCATTAAAGAAAGAAATTATCTTTATAAATTTGTAATTCATTTAATCTATATTTATCTAAAGGCAAAATTAAAGGATTTTGTAATCATTGAAGATGGTCTCACATTCTAATATTAAAAGTTATTTAGATCTGAATAAAAGGTATTTTAAGCCAGTTAAAAGGTATAAGAAATTCTTATGATATGTACTAAAGGATACTTTTTTGCATGATTTACACTGGTAATTATTCTTAACGTATAAATCCTGTTCATTAATATATGTATTTTCTATAGAAAATTTCATATTACACATATTAACCCTGCAGCTATATATTATAAATTTAATTTGGTCCATAAATAGTCTTGAAGACATAGATTATGAACAAAGAGGGATTAGCTGGATAATATTATTAAAATTGAACGATTATTTCCCCTACTTCAAAAATTTGATGTATATTAGTGTTATAGTAAAATGTATAAAACATATGTTCAAAGGATATATCGAAAATCTGAGTGACTAGTTATAAGTATTTGAATATAGGAAATAAGGCACAGAAAAACGTAGCTCAAAAATGCATAGTTTTTCAAAAGTAGGAGAGAGAAAAAGTGCAGGAAGGGATGAAAGTTTTGTTTATTTTAATATAGATACTATAAATTTCAGAAAATATCTACTATCGTTAATTTATAATATATTATTTTTCTATTGTATTTAAAATATTTTAAGTATAAAATTTTAAAAATAATTTTTAAATATATTTAAACAATTTTATACCAAATTAATTCGAATTTATGTAAATATAAATTGAATAATGAGTAATAGATATTTAAAACTTACCTTTCCAACAAAGAAGAAGTTCCGAAAAAATCTTGCCATGAAATTTCTCATACCAGAAAACAGTCCATTTCTGCTAATTCAGCAATATTAGCACAACCAGAAAAAATACTGGAGAATTCTTTCCTCAGATTTTCGTAAAGGCTAAACTTTTTTTTAACTTACCTTGTCCAATTAGAGGCCATCTAAGATTGCTGGACTGTATTTAGGGCAAAGAGCATCGGAGTTAAAGTGGCGGTAGTAGGTTCAGGTATCAGGGACGCAGTCCCAAAAAAGTTGCAATCCAAGATGCTACTGGTAAATAATCCTATATTCAGCATTGGAATTAAGAACGGATAAAGCGAGCAACCACCCGGGTTCTGCTCTTCTGGGGATCACGCGCGGTACATCTTTAAAATAAGGAATAACGCCCAAATCCAAAATTCTTCAGGATAAATCCTTGCTAACATTACGTAGAGCTTTCAAAATTATTGGGAGGGATTAAAACTCTTTTACACAAACATATGTATGGGTTCAGTATAAAGAATAGCTGTTTAATGTTGCTTTTTAATTAATGTTGCATTTAAACTCTCTGTTACTGAAATTAAACAGGATTTTATATGAAGTGAAAAGGCATAAAAAATATTTTTTATCGTAATATTAATTCATTAATCTTATTCAGATTTCTATTTATAAAACTGCATATACTTTTATTCTTTAAATTGCATGTACTAAATTAGCACAATTTAAAAATTTGAATGATTCAAAATACACTATATATAAGAAAATCTTGGAAGGAATTGTGTGTCTTTTGAATTTACGATTTTACTATGTTGCTTTTCTCCTTCAGGAAAGAGAAAAATAAATAACGAATTTCGGAAAAAAAAAACAATAATTGCTAAAAATAGACTAATTAGTTTTTTATATAAATTATTAGACATTAAAAAATCCAAGAACATTTTCATATGAATTAGAAGAAATTGTGGAATATTTCCGAAGTTATTAGAGGGGCTAGAGACCCCCTCCCTCTCACCAGTCCATACAACTCAAAGCTTGCAAATATGAATGGAGTGGGGTTCCGAGATATCTAAAGACCACGTCTGAAGGTATTGTAAGGGCGCACAATTTAAGATTTCTCCTAGTCGCCAGAAAGTTTAGAGATGACGTTTATTGAAAACAATTATTCGTGCAAGAATCTTGAATATTTCTGTAAATAATTTTCTGTTATTATTATTATTATTATTATTATTATTATTATTATTATTATTATTATTAAAAAAGTGCGAGTTTGCTTTCTATTCCCAAGATTACTTAAGACCCATTCCCTTAAGTATTTTTAATTTCGTATTAAAATCATTTTTACACAATTTAGGTAATAATCCTTGGTTTTTAAGTAAAAAAACAAAATTTATAAAACTGTTTCCAAGCATATAAGATAAGTTTATAAATACTTTACAAAATTAAACGCAAGCGAGTCACCAGCATTCAGTCAAAGCTGTTAGTGTTAACTTTAGCTCTATCCTCTATTGCCGAATATAATAAAAAAAGGGTTTTCATTAATGTACTCAATAAAATTTTCAAATTGAAGTCTTATTATGGCTTTATATATTTTAGTTTAATTTTTAACTACATAATAAAATTACGTATATACTTACCACTGATTGTCCAGTTAAATAAAAATGAAAGTGTAAAATACACAGTTGATGATATGTTAGATAATTTTGTATTCTGAGAGTATAAATATTCTATGTATACATGGCAGTATACCATAATTGTTTCGATTTTGAAATAATATGGAGTATTTTCATTTAAAAAATATACCAATATATTTTGTCATAAATATCAAGTTGATTAGAATTAATTTAGAAATATATCCATCAAAAGGCTGTTAATCAATAAAAATTAATTTGCAATATGGGATTTATATTTTTATAACATTATTGATGAAACATTCGGAAATATTGGTTCATTGCCAAGGTTTTATGTTCAGACAAGTAAGGCATATTAAATTTGATCTCGCAGATTAGATTTTAAAAAATATATTTTAAAATTATATTTTAAATCATAAAAGGTTACTTAAATCAGATTTTTCTATAGTTTTCTGAGATTATAAGGCTTTCAATTTTGCTTTATTATTATTATTATTATTATTATTATTATTATTATTATTATTATTATTATTTCTATGAGGATGCAGTTCTTATAATCGAGGGTCAGTAAAATTAATCTAATATAATGTACAAAAATTAATTTATTTGCCCTTAATATCCCTTAACTTGTGTACAAATTCTTAATAATACAAATATTTGTTTTCGGTAGAAGAAAACGCAGAACTGAGAACACAGAACAAAGAATTATGTATTAAAAAATAATCCTTCGAATTTAAACATAATTTAGATAACACTTCTATGTAGATATTTTTATTAAATTAAACCGTTGAATATAAATTAGTTTTATTTTTTCATTTTTAATGTATAATTTAAATTGATGTATAATTTATGTTACTGCGTATTAAAAATTTATTTCAGCGTGCAAGTACTAAAAAAAAAGAGAAAAAAAACACTTACCTCTAGTCCTAAGGAAGGTACGCAATGCTTGCCATGCTCTTAGACTGAGGACGTTCCTTAATTCTGTTTTCTAAAGGCTTTGTGCATCTTATGCTTTTGAGCCAACTTACCTGCATCTAAGGATTTGAAACATTATAAATCAAAATATCAAAATGTCCTCAGGTTAAGTAGTACAATTTCATGTATTTTTTTCAAAATTTAAAAAAGTGTAAGGCAAACAAGCGTACAAACAATGTAGGTAGATTAAAAAACAAAAACAAAAAAACCCTGTTTTGCAATGTGTACATCTGATCTTCTAAATTAAATTACTCATTGATAAGTTTTAGAAATTATGTTATAATTTTTGAGTAATATAAATTGACATGCATATTCTTATTCAAAAATGAGTAAAGTTTTCTACGCTAACAACCTGCACCCGGAATAGCTTTTAAAAAAATTCAGAGAATATATGGAACTGACGGAATACATTTAATAAAATGTGTAATTTGAAATTACTCTGCAATTTTGAATATATTTATGCAATAATAAACTTGTTTGAAAATATTTCTAATTAGAATTATATTAAAAAAGCTCTTAATAATTATAATTAATATAACTTGTCTCATTTCTTTATTATTGTTATTATTTTAATATGTGTTTCATTCTTAATTATTTAAAGAGAATGCTTTCTAAAGAATGTCATAGATGGCAGCACTAGTATTGTGAAATAATGGAGAAAGCAGGAGGATAGAATGGATTTTTCATTTCGTTATTATCTCCACTGAGAAAATGAAATTTCTAATAAATAACCATTAAAAATAACCATTCCAGAAACTGTTAAAAGGAATTTTCGATTCAGATTTTTGTTTTGATAATGTGAAGAAATTAAAAAAAAAAAAAAAAATCAATATTACTAAAATAAATAAATTAATTTTAGACAGTTATTTTCCCAATTTATTTTTGAAACAGCAGACTAACTCACTTATCACTCGAGAAAGTGTGTTCTGTCAGTTACGAAACCACTTTCACTTATGAAGGGCATAAGGGAATTACCTTAATTCAACCAAACCTCCCTCTCCCATTCAATATTCCCTGGAGGTTCCCAAAATCGGGGTCTTCCATCCCTCATTATTTATTAGCTTTAGCTGAATAGAGCATATGGAACCTCATCTTGAATCAGCTGCTCTTCCTTTGTTATTTATTGCTGTTTTATTTCTTTAGTTATTTAGAACGGTTTTGGGTGTTTGAGGCTGAATCATATGCATGTTTAACTTGCTTTTCATGTTTGCACTATGTAATTTTTGTTTTTCTGAAATTGTCTGCTAACGTTATAAATTTTTAGTTAACGTTTTAAATTTAATTATCATGTTACCTGAATGATTAATATATATACATACATATGCATAGATTTTCTTTTAATGTATCAATGGTTTTTGTTAGAAATTGTGTAACGAAGTTTATCATGCATGATATTGCTTTAAATGTTTTAGAAAAATGAAGGTACATTTCAAAAATCGTATTTACATATAATGTATGACATATTTTGTTAGCTAATTCTTCTTTTATAAAGGAATAAATAAATTTTCATTATCGGTTTAAGTAATGTTATAAAATTAGTAACTTGTAAAAAAATTTTTTTATCACTTACTAAGTTGATTATTTATATTTTAAAGAGAGAAATATTAGAGAAGTAGTGCGCTTGTTACTTAAATTTATTAAAACAATATTTTGCTAAACTGAAGTTAAAAATAAAATGAATGTATATTCTGGTATTCATAGATTTACTATGTTGCAATAAAATTTGCGTTTTCTGGAGCTTTCTAATTAAAAATGTAATCAATTGAATAATTTATACTATTAAAATTTAAGATTTTCTAATGGAAACAGTAAATATTTTATGAATTTGTATGAACAAAAATAGCATATTGCGTTATTTTACCGCTTCTCTGAGCTATAATAAAGAGAATTATTGGCTGGGGAGTTTTTGTATGAAGAAAAGAAAACTTCATTTTACTTTCAATCTCTTATATATACATACATTGCAAACTAATTTTAAAAAAGCATTGCTTTTTTTAATAAAAACAATTTTAACTTTTCAAAATAAAACTTATTCAATAAAGAAAAATACCTATCAGCATGATTTATTAATCTGAAAGCTAAACTACACAGGTGGTGTTATGTATGGCGACCGATTATCTACACGAGGGATATAGGCCCGGGGGGAGTGCTGTCCGAGGGGGTCTTTCTAAGGGAATTTAACCCATATTTACGCAATTATACCCAAGGTTCGAAGAAAACCACTGAAAATTTCGAACTTCGAACGATTAGGCAGATGGGCACGATTGGTTTCGAACCCAGCATCTCCCGTCTGTCTACCAGCTTCGAGAGCAGAACCTCTCGGCCACTGGTGGGGCCACTAAACTGCACAACCGCTAATTTTATTGAAGTAAGCAATAATATTTAAAGACTAAGATCTGGCAATATTTTAGTTTTATCAAAAGTACCCCTGGTTTTATTTTATTATTTTGTTAAGTTATGTGGGTAAAAATACCATTCGACCTACAAGTTTGATAACAATTATTTTTATTATTTACTTACTTATTTCCTTTGCAATTTCTGAACTCCGTATCGTCTGATTAGGTTAAAAATAATTTTTAAGTGTTAGATATTAAAATTTTTATTACAAATTTGGTTTCAAAATTGCTATTGATTATTTTCTTAAATTTTCTCAAAACTTTACTTTGATACATGCATACGAATATTCAATTTTAAATTTAACTAACTACCAGTATTTTGTAATCTGTAACATTCCATTTCATCAACTATCCCAGAAAATTCGATTCAAAGCTAAAGCATGCAAGTACGTTTTCAGATTTCAAGACCGTTAGAGAATGTGAGTGTTCACATCTCGCCACCCCTTCAGCTTCAACAAACGGTTTTTATTCTTCAACCCCCCACTCACCCCACTGAGGGGTTTTATGAAAGAAATGTAAAAAAAAAAAAAAAAAAAAAAAAAAAAAAAAAATCTTGCACATGGAACAAAACTGGAAGGATCAATCAAAAGGGACCGTGTCCAAACATAAAGCGTTAATTTCACGGCATTTAAAAGAATGTTCTCTGTGACTATATTTTTTTTATAGGAATAAATAGCTGTGTTTGTTTATGTTGCCCTAATCTTTAATGGTTATGTACTAATATACAATTTAATTTTTATGTTTTAATATACAATTTAATTTTTATGTTTTAATATAAAATATAATTTTATGCTTTAATATAAAATTTAATTTTTATGTTTTAATATACAATTTAATTTTTATGTTTTAATATAAAAAATAATTTTATGCTTTAATATACAATTCAATTTTTATGTTTTAATATACAATTTAATTTTGGATGTTTTATTATACAGTTTTATTTTTATGTTTGAATAGACAATTTAATATTTATGTTTAAATATATGACGTGAATATATTAATGCATTCATTCATTAAATTTAGACTGTACATAAACAATATCTATGTAGCATATATATTATCTGGCATGTTGAGAATTTCACATGGTAATTATGTGCATCAGTTACGTTTTAATTAATAATGAATGGATTATTTTTCCGAATCTTTAAATCTAGAACTTATTTAGAAATTTGTTATCATAACTATTATATAATTTAATTTTTATGTTTTAATATAAAATTTAATTTTTATGTTTTAATATACAATTTAATTTTTATGTTTTAATATAAAATATAATTTTATGCTTTAATATAAAATTTAATTTTTATGTTTTAATATACAATTTAATTTTTATGTTTTAATATAAAAAATAATTTTATGCTTTAATATACAATTTAATTTTTATGTTTTAATATACAATTTAATTTTGGATGTTTTATTATACAATTTTATTTTTATGTTTGAATAGACAATTTAATATTTATGTTTAAATATACGACGTGAATATATTAATGCATTCATTCATTAAATTTAGACTGTACATAAACAATATCTATGTAGCATATATATAATCTGGCATGTTGAGAATTTCACATGGTAATTATGTGCATCAGTTACGTTTTAATTAATAATGAATGGATTATTTTTCCGAATCTTTAAATCTAGAACTTATTTAGAAATTTGTTATCATAACTATTATATATATATATATAACAACTTCATAAACTCT
Organism: Maratus speciosus; assembly: GCA_963932465.1. NCBI lineage: Eukaryota > Metazoa > Arthropoda > Arachnida > Araneae > Salticidae > Maratus > Maratus speciosus. The sequence continues at coordinate 602,971,592 of OZ010787.1, forward strand.
TTTTATGTTTAGTAATAAATTACAATTTGCGCTATTTAACAAACTACATGTTGTTCTTTATTTTGTATTTTTAAAGATGCATATATAAATACGTTTTTTATTTTAATAAAATTATTTCTCCAAACGGAATTGTGTAAAATGTAAGATTACGACTTCCTGAACTTTCGCTAAAAAGGGGAAAAAATTGTAAAGTCAAGAAATTTCTATAAAGTATGAATTTTTAATACAAGGTAAAGCATGAAAATGATTAAAATAATATTTTTTGTTATAATTAATATTTATTTCCAATTTTATAATCATTAATTTACCAAAATCTTGTTTGATTTCTAAAACATTTCCTTTTACAAGTAACATTCAATGTCATTAATGTGAGAAAAAGAAAAGAGATTTTCTTTTTCATTATTAGTAAATAAGTTTAATTAGTAAAAATGTGTCAATTTTATATGCTTTAGGAGAAATGTTTCTTCTCTTTATATTAAACTAATAAAACTTAATCATTTAAAACTTTACAAAAAAAAAAAAAAAAAAAAAAAAAAAAAAAAAAATTCTAAACTTCTAGGAGATTTATTTTTATGTGTGCTGTTTAATTTAATTACGAATCCATGTTTAATAAGGACAACACCCCCTTTTCATTCCGTAATACATGACAATCAATGCCTATTCAACATGAACCTGGTTCGATATGGAGTTCGACTAATGATGCATCCCCTCCCAATTATTATCCTTCGCTCCCACCTCCTCCCCGTATTGGTTGATCCTACACATCTTTATCACCATAGCAACCGGAGAACAGATGAATCATAACCCCACAAAAGATTAGTTTTACCGTTAAAATTCGTGCTTCTCGCAATTTTCATATTTGTCTTCAGCTGGTATTGAGAGCTTCAAATTCGGGGCAGATGTTTTATCGGTTATTAAATACTACGGACTTAAATGCTATGAAGTTAAACAACAACAACAACAACAACAACAACACATACTTAATTTTTAATACATTATTTTAAATAGAAATTAAATTCATCACTTTATTTTTATAAGGGTACAAAAATATGTAAATGTGTATTTTAACAGCTCGTAATTCTTATAAATTAAGTATTACCCACAAGGAGGGCTTAATTTATAATCAAATATTACAAAAGTTAATAAGTTATATTGAAAGCTATGCGACAAATGGTAATAAGGTAATGTAAATGTAATTAAAATAACATTACGTTATTGTTATATTATTACCCCTCCCCTCCAAAAAATAAAATAAAATAAAATAAATAAATTAAACACTATAGAAGTAAAAGTAACCAACATAAATTTATTATTTAAACAAAACCTTCTTTAAAAATTAAAAGATGAATGAATTAAAATAAGCTTTCGTGATTATTACGTTAAAAGACGAAGAAACAGATACATTGAGAATTAGGAAAATGAAAATCATTAAAATAAGTTTCCGTAATTATTATGTTATAACGTGAAAATATTATACTTTGAAAATATTAAAGTAAAAGTCATTAATATAAACTTTCGTGGTTGTTACGTCAAAAGAAGAAGAAACAGATGTATTGAGCATTATTAAAATAAAAGTCATTAAAATAAGTTTCCGTAATTCTTAGGTTATGACACGAAAAGATTATACTTTGAAAATGTTAAAGTAAGAGTAATTAAAATAAGCTTTCGTGATTTTTACGTTAAAAGATGAAGAAACAGATCCATTGAAAATTAATAAAATAAAATTCATTAAAATAAATTTGCGTAGTTGTACGTTATGTCATAAAAAGATTATACTTAAAAAATATTAAAGTACAAGTATTTAAAACAAGTTTACCTAACAGTTTTGTTATTAGCCAAGCAAACATATGCTTTAAAAATTTCTTTTTACCATTTTTTTTATCGAATCGTCTTTAACTTATTAAATTTATTATGTAAATTTGAATGCAAATAATTTTATTTAAAGGTATGGTACAATTTTGGTAATAAATTTGTGAACATATTTTAAATAGAAAAATACTACTAATTTATTTATTTATTTATTTATTTTGTTTCAAGATATTTTTTTTAGAAAATATCAATTAAGTTTTTTTTCAATAAGATATAAGTGGTATCTAGATAGAATAACAGTAAATATTATCGAATATATAAACTAAACCTGGAGCTGTTGGTTGAATTCCATCGTATACAAAGTAGCTTTGATTAACAAAAATTAAATCCATGCAAAAATAATAAAATCTATTTTTTAAAACTTAATTTCAGTTTTAATCAAAATAATTTAAATTCAGAAGTATTCACAATAATTAAAATCAGAAATATTTTCGTTAGCTTTACTGATGATTTTAAAATCTAAAACAGAAATTCTCTTAAAAATATATACTAAGTTCCACATAAAACGTATATATTACACGAATTTAAAAAAAAAAAAAAAAAAAAAAAAAAAAAAAAAAATCTTTCTTAAAATAAAACAAATCTATTGTGAAAATAATTTAAAAAAATTAAGTTAATAAATTTATCATACATTGGCGGCATTCAAAACCGAAGATGACGATTCGTCTGATTTGAATGATGCAAGAATGCGAAATGAATTTCTGATTGCAATAAAGTGCAGTAAACAATAGACTGAAAGCGAAGTAGTGCAGGAAAGAAAATCAAGTTAAAATCAAATAAAAATGTAAGGACGAACCAATCGAACAGGCAGCAGAAAGTGCATCAACGGATATCGAACTCGCTGGAGCATCCTCGGAGTAAGCAAAGGATGTCATCTAATGCTCAAGTAGGGATGCCTGAGAGCAGGAGCACTGGGGAAGATGTAGAGCCGGATCTGAAGCTTCGTTCGTTATGAGCTTGAGTACACTTATGCTCTGACTACAATTCTGCGGTAAGAGCTAACTGCGCATGCTCAATGGATGATGCTGCCCTACTTGCTGACAGTCTGCAGTATGAGGCCAATATGGCGGAAACACGGGCGGTACTGGTAGAAGAATTGAAAAGGTGGGGGGGGGGGGGGGGATGGTGAAATTTGAGGGAGGGTTTTGAATCGATACTGGCTACACCAGGGCTCAGTCTTAGAATTTTTGTAATTCAATATGAATTTTTTAACCCTCCCAAATCTCCATACACTCCTTTGAACATATGAATATACAAGGAAGAAAACAAAGAATTTTCATTTTATACACATATTTGCATGAAATAAATATAAAAAATAGTATGCAAATTTCATGAGAAAGTATCCCGAACATCGATACTCAAATTTAAACATATTTTATGAAGTATTTTCTAAGATTGTTCAACTTAATTAATCACAAGTTGTAAAATTAATTAATATATACCAAAATCAAATTATGGAATATAATTACTGCTAAGCATTAATATATATACGTACACATACACAAATGGAAGTATACGGTGCAATTAAATAAATACAAAATAGCTTTATAGAATCTTAAAAATAGTTTGTTCATTTATCACCGTTTCAATTTCGTTTCAAAGCACATAATAAGAAATATTATTGCATGCAACTGGTTAAGGTACTTGTTGCTCTTTTCGAACGACAAGAAACTCTTGAACTGTTGTCAAAGTTTACGGACATGATATAATTGCCAAATAACAAACTGCTGCGCATACGCTTTAGACTAAAACACACTTTTAATACTTTATTTAGTTATATTCTGCTTTGGAAAAGTTTATATCTGTTCAGGTATTTAGGTAAATTTAAAAAAAAAAAGTATATATTTTTTATTTTAAAAAATTTATGCATAAAAAAAGGATGTAAAAATATTTTATAGAAAAAATATATTTTTATTTTTAATTTACTAATTTTTAAAATAAGAAAAAAAATCTTTATTCTTTTAAAATTTTGATTTTACATCAAGTAAACTAACAACAACAACAAAAAAAAAAATATATATATATACAATTTTTACTATGAAATAAATTTTCCATTCATTATAAAGTTTAAAAATTAATTAAAATGTTTATTAAGGAAAATTTAAAATTTGCACGAAGAAAAAAAAATCTTATAATATATATCTATATATATATATATATAAACCTATTAGTTTTATGTATTAAAAGAGTGAAACTATACTTTACCATGTTTTGGACTTCTGTTCGGGGCAACAAGTTGAAGAGTATCTGGAGTTCAGTTTTTGAAATTTCTAAGAGGACAATTGGGAGAGAAAACTTCTGGTAGAACCAGGAATGGGTTTTGGGATTTTAAAACATTTTACAGGAAATACAAAATAGAGTAAACGGATATGGAAAATTGCATTAAAAAATACCTTCTGGATATTTATAAATATAATTGTTTGTTCAATTAAAATTTCAGTATCTCTTTAAATGTTTATTTTATTTTATTAAAAAAGTCTTTTAAATCTTATAATTTACGGTATATTATTTATGCAAAATTGAGTTTGCTTAGTTTTGAAAAACTGAATATTAGTTTAATGAATTAATTTAAATTTTAAAATTTTTATTCAGAATATCTTTTTAAATGTATATAAACGATTTGCATGGGCTATACAAATCACTTGAAGATTTTTTTAAAAAATATAAATGTAAAGCATTTCTATCATATTTTAATAATATAGATAAATGTTTATTTTTTTAACAAATACTTTTTAAATTGTTAAGAAAAATTCTAAATTCTAATCAAGTTATTTTAAGATTGTGGTGAAAAACAGAACATGTAGTTTTTAAAGTTCGCCGAGCATTTGAAAAGAAGTCTCGAGGCGAAAGATAAAAGTTGAATGTTTTGAGCAAGTCCCAAAGACTAAGTGCTGAGAGATTCGCAAATGAAACAATGTTATAGGGATAAATGAGGAAAAACTGGATCGAAAGAAGGGAGGATGAGGAGCAAGAGGGAGTCAGAGAGCGGAGGAAGGGATGTTTTCTCCAGGAGTACCAGCTGTGGCTCTGAGCGAGAACTGGAGAGCGGGCCGTACTTATGGGAAAACCGGCGGAGGGTGAACGTTACCATGGCAACTGTATCCTGATTATGCTAACACTCCCCTTATCGGCGCACATGTAGCCACGCACCTTGATGCCAGCGCCTCCACTGACAGATCTCAGTTTTGATGCATGGACTGTAGACTAACCAAGAACTGACGGCCCATGCTTGTTTTCACCCTCCCCTGTACCTTTTATTATGTACCTCTTCCTAGCCCCCTTAATCAAAACTCTCTTTTCCTCCCCTCACTCTTCGCTTTGCACTTTTATATTCCTATTTCCCCCATAGTCGGCCACGGCTCTACCACTCTGCAATTCCCGGTGCCCTGTAGTAAACGGAAAAACGTACTGAACCGCCTCTTAGACTTTATATTTGTATTTTGACACGTTTCGGGCTCGCCTGTGGCTTTGGGAACAGATGGTTTTGCGGCCGCTTACTTCTACCAGCGCTTACTGATTTCAAACCGAATACAGTTTCAGTCACCTACCTGGCCACACCGTGATTTCAGCCGCCGATCTCGCCTCTCTTATCCAAACCGACACTATTCCGTTTCGCGCCTCATAGGCTTTTAATCCATCTTTATACCCTCGATGATGATTTACAAGCCTTAGAAATCCTACAACTCATTACTGGGAAGTGAATAGAGATTAGCCGATTAGGTTCTGAAATCTGGAGCAAATTTTGGCAATTTGCCTTAATCTGGAATCTCTGATTATTGGTGAAAATTGTCTAAGCTGCAGCGTACACTTATTCCTATTTTTATAAATTGCAAATTCGTGTCTTTTGTTATTCTGTCATTTATTTCCTATTTCAAGTTTTGTTGATTTTACATAGGGGGGATTTACTTTAAATTCACATTAAAAGTCTCATTCATGAGAAAAATGAACATTAAAAAATATTACATTTCATAATTTATTGGTAATGAATAAAAATAACAACCCCCAAAATTGTTTTAGAAATTTATTGAGGAAGTGTAACATAAGTTTTTTTTATTTCCATCAAATATATACTTTGTTATACCTATAGTTTTGAATTCATGCTGCTATATACTCCGTTTCATATTGTAGTTTTAAAAGAAGGCAAAAATAGTTGCTCATGGAAAAATAAAACAATGTTTGTCAGCTGCTGACAGTACTTTATTGACCTAGTATATGATGGTGATAGTAGAAAACATTTCTTTTTTAAGACCGTAAAAGCGTTATTATTAAAGATTTTGCGCGATGAAAATAGTTTATCATTTTAGGGGTAAGGGAAAGGAGAAGTATAGAGTTTCAGTTTTTTTCAGTAAATAATATGCGAATAATATCATTTTATGGATACAACTAAATTCATTAATGGGTGTAAGAATAGCGATTTAAGAGGTAAGTCGCATTTGTTTTTTCGTTCAGATTTTATTTATTTTCGCAAGACCCTGTTCCCTTCCTGTCTCTGCGTTTTATTTTATTTTTCTCTCTTTAGATGGGCATGCTCTCTTCCCTGAAATTTTATTAGTCAATTATTAGAATAAAAAAAAATAAATAAATAACAGATAAGCAAGCAGAAGAAAAATAAAGTGCAGACTTTTTCACTCGAATAGCTAACATTTTGAAAGGTAAAACATATTGTACTTCCACAGAACACACAATACACGCATCCACTGTCACATGCCTCAAGTTAAACAGTCATAAGTTCCATGTTAATTGTTCGATAGTGTATAAGGAATAACTTTGGCACATGTTTGCTAACAGATTTTTTTATAAAAGATCCACTTTTTTTTGCCACGTCATACGAAAAATGAATTTTTATTATGTTTTATAAATATACCAAATTATTACTAATGGTTCAAAAATATTAATTACATTTTATCTAATACTCGTTTATAATTATCTAAAATAATAATGAATATTCATGCACCTATCTCTTATTTTTGGAAATATTATTAAAATAATTCCATGCTGAAAGTTCAAGCAGCAAGTAAATTAGACATTTTAAATTTTCTAAACCAATAAAAGTTTTTTCTTTTTGTAAAAAAAAAGGTGTTCATTTTTCTCAGATTAACGACAAATCTAAACTTTATATAATGGAACTTCACTCTCTATTTAATTTTCCGATTCCAGATGTAAGCTTGATTCTACTTTTTTCTATAAAATTTAACTGATAAAACAATCTTACAGTAAGACTTACAGTTCTACTCACTAAATTAGTGAAAAGAAATTCATAGAACAAAAAATAATTTTTCACCCTTAATATATTTTTTTTCGTGCAAATATTTTTATTTATTAAACAGAGTTCACTTTTCGTATAAATAAAGTTAAAATTAATTTTAGAGGCATTTAAGATTCCATTAATAATTATTTTTGAATTAAATATTAGATGCGTGATAATCTAAATAATTTGATGTACGCATTTCTTGATTAATTATCCACGCAGATAAGTTAATCATCCTAAAAGATAATTCATTACCCGGGACAAATTCTTTCTCCAAGATCTTCTGATATACAATGTTTATAATGCACAGAACGATGATTTAAAGTCGAGCGCAAAGGAAAAAATTTAATTGTTTTCTCCTTTCGCAATTTTTACTTTCTGCTGCGCATATTTCTTCAAAAAGACACTTTCAAAGAAGAAAAATGTGAAGAGTAGAAAAAATGCATGAACTACTCTCACTTAAACAATATGTACTTGGAAATATTTAGTATAACGAAATATATTTAATTTATGTAAGCCAAAGTAAAGTTTATACAAACATATATGCTATGTTAAACGAGATGTTAGTAAGTTGTTCATTTGATTTTAAGGGTGATTTAAAGGCCAGCGCAAAAGAAAAAAAAATTGTTTTCTCCTTTCCATTTTTACTTTTTGCTGCGCGTATTTTTTCAAAAAGACACTCTCAAAAGAAAAAAAATGTAAAGAGTAGAAAAATGCACGAACTAGTCTCACTTAAACAATATGCATTTGGAAATATTTAGCATAACAAAATATACATAAATTTAATTTACGTAAGCCAAGTAAAGTTTGTACAGAAATATGTGCTATATAAAACTGGATGTTAGCAAGTTGTTTATTTAATTTTAACGGTGATTTAAAGTCCAGTGCAAAAGAAAAAAAAAGTTGTTTTCTCCTTTCTAAATTTTTACTTCCTGCTGCGAAATTTTTTCAAAAAGACACGCTCAAGAGAAGAAAAATGTAAAGAGTAGAAAAAATGCATGGACTAGTCTCACTTAAACAATATGCATTTGGAAATATTTAGTATAGCAAAATATATTTAAATTTAATTTATGCAAGCAAATAAAAGTTTATAAATATATATGTTATATAAAACTGGATTTTAGTAAGTTTTTCATTTGATTTTAACGGTGATTTAAAGTCTAGCGCAAAAGAAGAAGATTGTTTTCTCCTTTCTATTTTTACTTTCTGCTGCGCACATGCTTTCAAAAAGACACTCTCAGAAGAAGAAATATGTAAAGAGTAGAAAAAATGCATGGACTAGTCTCACTTAAACAATGTGCATTTGGAAACATTTAGTATAGCAAAATATATTTAAATTTAATTTATGCAAGAAAATTAAAGTTTATAAAAAATATATATGTTATATAAAACTGAATGTTAGAAAGTTGTTCATTTGATTTTAGTTTTTCATGTTCTAGTTAGACATTTTTTTTTCCCTCGTAATAATAAAGAGATTCTTTAAATACTATTTTCGGACTTCTTCACAATACATATTTATTTATTTTTTCCTTTTCACTGCGAACACGAATCAAACCTTAAACATGAAAACATTTTTTTTTTCATATTTAAAATAATGTCATTTAAAAATATAAAATATATATTTCTGAAAAAATCTGTATGACTAAACATGTCTTAAACTGCAATTTAAAAAGTGAAAAAAAGGGGGGTTTCTATTTTTCCTGTGTCTTAAGAAGGAATATTAAATTTAGAATTTGACTTAAAATGTAATTTAGATTAAGATTTTAAAGATTCTTATTTGACTAAAATTATTTTTAGATAATATTGGACAAGATCTGAAATCATCATCATTATTATTATTTCTTCCAAATCGTCATGAGATTCTAACGCAAAACGCATTTTTTTGTTGTAGTTATGCAATAAGATATCTAGATTACTGGAATTAAGTGATTATACATACTAAGATTTTAAATAAGGTGAATTAACCCTCCCGATGCGTAATTAAAAAAAAATCAAAATAGGTTCAAAAATTGCGCATTTATTTTATTACATATTTCAAATCAACATATATTTTAGAGTTAATATATATATATATATTTGGGAAAGAGTTCTTTTTTTAATATAGAATTAGATCATAAAAAAGAAAATCGCGGAAATCGTGGGTTCCGCAAATTTTACTACTTTCACATTGCCCGTGGAAATCGCAGGATGCACAGCTAGAGAATCAATAATTTAATTTATTAGTTGATGCTCTGTAATAGGCTAAAACACAGGTTTCCATTGAAAAATTATCAATAACAGCAATAGAATAACTATCAAAATAAGAAAGAAAGACTTACTTAAGTATGCGGATTAACTACGTATTTTCTTTACAATGTTAAAAGCATTTTAAATGAATTTTAGTTGAATTTTTAACATTTTATCAAAGATAAATTAATGAGAATTAATATAGTAATATAAATTATGAAATATGTAGAAAAAAAGAAAATGTGCACAAAGGCAAAAGTACCAAAATATATTGAAAATGACTCATTAAAGAGACGAAAGAGAAAAAAAAACTTTTTTAGAACTTTTAAAGTTTTGAGGAGTAAAAATGCACCTTAGAAAAAGTGTCTACCTTAAAAAAAAAAAAAATGTGAATACGCGAAATAGTTTTCTTAAATCGAATCGCAGTATTTAGAGCTTCTGTAAAGAAATATATATATATATATATATGCCCCCCGCGTCTGCCGTCGAAAGATTCTTTAAATGGGAAATAAATATTTTTACTGGATTTTTTTTCTTTTATTAATTTTAAAAATTCATTCCATTTTATAAAGTCAGTATAAAGATTTTTTTTAGATAATACTTTTGCTCATTTTAAACGTTAAACGCAGAGTTTCTTGAATAAAGACAATTAAGTCTTTTATTTACTGCTTCGATTCAAACTGTTGCTTTAGCTCTTCCCCGTTGGAACAACTCTAGGAGAAACTTTCCGGATTCGTTGGTTATTTCAGTGGGGGGAAAAAATCAAAATACAATCTTGCGAACAAAAAATACTTGTAAGCATCAGATATATTTTTAATTTTTACAGTCAATATACTCAGTAAATCAAAAAGTGAGGAAGCAGGATTAATGTTGAAAATAAGTTTATTCATAAGATTTTGGAATTTGCATTTTTTTTTCCCAATAAAGCGTCAAAGCGATTTCAGTTACTTAAGCACAAAGATAATTTAATTTTGTTCTGTGATTTTTAATTTTAATAGCGTTGAAACCTTAATGATTTCGTTTGAAAAGAAAGTTTAATTTAAACACCATTACATGAGTAATAGTAATAATAATAATAAGGTATTTCATTCTTTCCATTCAAAAGCTAAAAATTAATTAAAATAGTATGGAGAGTATTTTCTTTATCTGCAAACATTTTGCTGTAATATTGCTTGATATATTAGGATGAATGTCGATGTAAAAATGCTTGGGGACACAAGCAATTCAAGGACACACAAAAGAATTCCGTTACATTATGGTCTATAGGGGAAAATTGTTTGCTGCGCACTTTATTAAATACTGTTTTCTAATCCAAAGGAGCTACTTTATGGCACATTTCTGAATTAATTAATATTTTTTCATAAACGCGTGAAATTGTCAGGTATTTTTTTTCAGAAGCAATTTAATCGAATAGTGTTTTCCATTTATTTGTAAAGTCAAAAGATGTTTTAGAAAATACTGTCAAAAATGGCGTTTTTAAACAAATTTCCGGGCACGAAGGAGAAAAACCTGTCGTCACGTGACAACTGTCGCTTATAAATCCATAAGTAATTTATTTATCAAAAAATAATAACTCTGGGAATTATTCGCCGGAGAAATTGTAGGATAATATATATATACATAGTGTTTTCCATTTATTTGTAAAGTCAAAAGATGTTTCAGAAAATACTGTCAAAAATGGCGTTTTTAAACAGATTTCCGGACACGAAGGAGAAAAACCTGTCGCCACGTGACAACTGTCGCTTATAAATCCATAAGTAATTTATTTATCAAAAAATAATAACTCTAGGAATTATTCGCCGGAGAAATTGTACGATAATACATATACACTTACTGCGAAATGAAATATAAAGCACAATACTATACACGCACGAATCTTTCTATATTATCAAAACAAGTTCGCGGATATTCAGTTGAATTATACTTAGATTCTGAAAAATTAGAAACCATAAAAGGCAACATTAAGTACGCATACTTAAAATTGTACAAAGCCATTTATCTCGCAGTTCTGTAAAAATAAATGTTTCCGTTCTTTGCTTAAATTGTTCTCCAATCAGGACTAGAATATGTACACATAGTCAGACACTCATAAATTTTGGAAAATGAATTTAAGGATTTCATAAGGATCTGAAACATTTTGATCGATGCGTCAATTACTTTAGTTACCATCTAGACCATTTGGTAATGGTTATGGGCAAACACCGTTTGTTTTCCATAAAATGTTTTCTCCGTAATTTTACAACTTAATTTAAAACTGCAGATAGCTATATACTTTCTTTATCTTTTGAAGTACGATAGTATACATCAAACTTATGATATTTATTAAGAAAATTCTTTTATTAGATTTTATTTAACCAAAAAAGAAAGGTGAACCATAATATATTTCAAAGGAATGTTTTAACGATTCTCGCTGATCTCGAAATTCTACGTTTTATTATAGGGAAATCTATACACGAGCTATCACTTACTATAATTATCAAATTTCGGTTTTCACCATCAGAAAGCCGAAATGACTGCGTTAAAAAAAAATCTCCTTGGTGTTTTTACGAAGATAAAGGATTTGGAAATTTCGCTGAAGTAAAAAGTTTATAGTGTCAAAAGTTAACTTAAAATTTAGAGAAATACTGTTTGAAAACTCAGTACATCAGCTTCAAAATCGAACTTTCTGATGATGGAAATCAAATTTCGATAATTGTATTAAGTAATGAGTAATCTCGTGTTTAAATTATTCCTTAGTTTAACGTGGAATTTCTTAATCTGTTAGGGGTGAAAAATCTGCTTCCGCGGAGTTTCTCCCTTAAAGTTGCTCATAAGTTAAGAGCTACTTTACTCTAATTTTATTTTATTTTTAAGGGGAAGATTAAACGCACACGTTATGGATTTTTTCTTTCCATTTTCAAGCTATGCTGGACATAAAATAATTCGTTTTATGTGCTTTAAAAGAAATCATCGAAACTTAGTTGACGAAAAAAGGGTTATACAAGTAAAAACGATTTTCAAAATTATGTAAATGCTAATGCGAATGTTAAATCACTCAGTTTTATTATTGTACCAATGGAAGTTTAATTCCTATGCACTTTATACATAGGTGTAAATTTTTCTCATACATAAATTATTATGAAATTCATAGAAGTAAATAAAATTATAAGACGAAATGCAATATTCCACCTTGTTTCGATGACAAAATACGCAATATGAACTTTTAAAAGCTCATTGTTTTACTTAATAGGCGATAAAAAAAATAATACAGATGTTACACGTTGAAAAATATACTTTTTGTTTGAAATTTCTTAGTACTTTTGGCCTGCAAAATTCCTAAATTTTATTATTTAAAACATATGAATGTTTTAAAAACTTAATAATAATAAAAATTTAATTTTGAACAACAAAACAAAAAGTATTTGTATGAAAGGAGCATCTATTAATAATAATAATATTCTTAGATGATGGTCGCGAAAATTTCAGGCCGAAAGTACTAAGAAATTTTAAATAAAATGTATATATTTTAAAGGGTAGTATCTGTATTATTATTTTTGTTATCGCCTTTTAAGATAAACAGTGATCTTTTTACAGGGATGAGAATTCTCGGCTTTTTTGCATACTGGTATAATATTAGAGAATATGTTGTTTTGTTAAATCGCAGTATTTTCCGATTAAATAAAATAACATTTTCTCCAAGATTATACTGGTGTGCAAAAATGCGGAGAATTCTGATCCCTGTTTTTAAACTTCATATTGTGTATTTTGTTCATAGAAGTATTTCAATAAATCGGACAAAGTTATAGTGTAACAGTATTGGGATCAAAACTTTAACTCTGGTTATTGCTATTTTCTTTTCAAATATATACGTATTTTTCGGACAAAGAAGTCCGTTAACATACTTACAAAATTTGAAAAGAGAAAAAAATAATGCGCGTCGGTTAAATCAGGCAAGTTTACTCAATTACCTAACATACTGTTGCATTTGACAGTTTATAACACTGGTAATTATTCTTTGTTTTTTAAATGTATACGCAGTTTTTTGACAAAGGAGTCCATTAACATACTTGAGAAAATCGAAAGAGAGTACCACGAAAAGTAATTCGCATCGGTTAAGCCAGTCTAGTTTGCTCGATTATATAAACGTACAATTGCATTTGACAGTTTATGATTCCGGCCATTTTTCATTGTTTTTTAAACTGGATGTTCAGTTTCTTGAAGAATAAATCCATTAACGTACCTGAGAAGAAGGCAATGGAGGAAAAAATCTAGGGAAATAATTTGTATTTTAATTATTCGCTATAACTGAAAACGGAAAATCGTTTAACCTCTTCAGGGGCGATTTTTTTATGGTGAGGGAAAAAAAAAGTTTTTTACAATTTATTCATTTTATATTAATAGGAATTCAAAAAGCACAAAAACAAAAGGAAAAACAATAAAAAATCACCAAAAAACCCCCATAAAAACGTAGATATCCACATTTTAGTTCCTAATGCCTGTTTTTTTTTCTCGTTTTTCTCGTTATTTTCTCCTTATCAAACCTTATTTTACATTTAAAAAACAACTTTACTATCTGTAATATATACAGGTCTGTTTTTATAGAAATACATTATAGCTTGTTATATACAAAACTTTATAGACATAACATTTAAAAAATATATATATTAATGAGTTTATATATACTATACATTACGTTATAATGTATAGTATATGTAAACTCGTGAATATATATGTATATTTTAAATGTTTCGTCTATAAAGTTTTATATATAGCAAGCTATAATGTATTTTTTTAACTTACCTGTATATATTACAGATAGTAAAGTTGTTTTTAACATATAAAATAATGTTTGAAAATTGGTATGTAAACGGGAAAATTAAAAAAAAAAAAAAAAAAAAAAAAAAGAGGTCCACATTTGTGGCCGCTGAGTACTAATGGTAATTTATGAGTAAAATGATTTCTTAAAAAAAAAAAAAAAAAAAAAAAAAAAACAGTAAATTTATTTCTTACGTTTCTACAAATTATTAAAACTTAATATATTTAATATATCTCTAACATCGTAAATAACATTATCAGTGCAGCCCAGCCATAAAATTTTGACTTCTCTTGTTGAGGAATTCTGTAGTGAATAAGTTATTATCAAGTTTTTGTTCTTTTTATTATTGACAGTAAATATAAAAAAACTGAACGCCCACATATGTGGCTAAAGCATGAAGAGGTTAGAAGTCGTTTCTAATTTCACTGGATTTAAATCCAATTCAAATTAAATTAAGATAAAATTAAAATGAAGCAAGTTATTTGAAAGGAAGGAAGAGCACGGAAGAAACATTTAATAAAGAAACTAATTATTTTATGTTATTTAGAAAATTAATAAAATATCGTCAGTTTTATTCACTTTCTTTAAAAAAAGTATAGTATTCTTTGTATACAAGAAATATATTTTAAATAGAATAATTAACATTAATTAAAGCCTAACTGTATAAAAATTAACCATTCTTTTAAATGCAAAATAAACGATATAAATTTCAAATAAAGAGCAGTGGTAAAATATTTGTATACGAAATAATCCTGCTTATTAATTTTTTTACAATAAATTTTAATTATTTTTTAGAGAAAATATTAAAATAGCAATAAAATGCTAAATAATGAAATATTTCTACGTAATATATTTTTCTTAAACTATTATTCTTTCACCCCCCCCCTTTTTTTAAAAGTCGATCAGCTGTATTTAAATTATAAATTTATTTTCATTATTTCAAACACAATTCGTTTGTGCAACTTTTTATGTCGAATAGACTGATTTTCCTTATAGGAATTCTTCAAATTTTTAATTCGGCACAAACGTGTTGAAAACGGGTCTTTTTTTTTCTTTGTTTCTAAAATAAAGAAATATGTAAATATAACAGCGAAAAACTTATTTTTAATTTAAGATTATTTTACCCAAATTTTCAATCTCTTGAACGCTAAGATTTTTTCGGTGCATTGCAAAAGGAAATCATTACTAACCTATGAAAAATTGTAAACGTCCTTTAATAGTTATTATCATCCTTTATTTTGCCTTTAAATGAAACTGTGCCATGCATTTATAAAAAGAAAACATTGAAAAATATTAGTGAAGTTTTGCGTTTTTAATCTTAAATTTTACGAGTAAGAAGTTTAAAGAAGTAGATAAAATGAAGCTACGTATCCTTTACGCACGTGAATAGAAAACTGCAGGAGATTTACTGCACGAAAAATACATTCGAAATGTATTTTTAAATTCGTTAGAGTGATAATATCAGGTATAACTTTTTTTTTTAAACTTTAAGGTCGTTTTGCGTTTTTAATCTTAAATTATATGAGTAAGATTTTTAAAGAAGTAGATAAAATGAAGCTACGTATCTTTCAATACCACACAGCTTCCGAATTCCCCTCGCTAATGCTAAGTCAATGGGTGTAGAATACATTCGTATATTTAAAATATCTTCTCGGGAAACTAATTCGTTACTTCCTAATAGCAGATCTGCGAAATTACTTTTTACAAGTTTTTTCTTCCTTTTTCTTTCGGTAAAAATCCTAAACTGGTAAACCGACTTCCAGTACAATTTTCGTATTTTCATGAATTTTCTTTTAAATTGTGTATGCACTTTATGCAAAATAATATATTCCTTATTTCCATAAAAATGCTCAAAATGTCTTTTTATTTAAGTAAAAAATAAAGAATTTCACTTCTGGACATCGCTTTTAAAATTCTTAAAGGATTTATTAATTTTCAATAATTTTTTCCTTCGTTGTAAACCTGTTTCTAAAATATATATTTAATTTTGTGTGAAGTGTTAAAATCTTACTCACAGTTCGTCAGTTTCTAACACTTAAAATATTAAATTAAATATGTATTTAAAAAAAAAATTGAAAACTAAGAAAAAAGAGATATCCTTTAAGAAGAGTACAGAGAAAAAAAGGAGTTATAAATATTAATTTTCCGAGGAGATATTTTAAATATACGAATGCATTCTACGCTCGTAGACGCGAGGGGAATTCGGAAATTGAGTGACTAGTAGCCTTAAGTATTTTAAAAGCGATGTCCAGAAGTGAAATTCTTTATTTTTTACTTAAATAAAAAGACATTTTGAGTATTTTTATGGAAATAAGGAATACATTATTTTGCATTAAGTGCATACACAATCTAAAGGAAAATTCATGAAAATACGAAAATTGTATTGGAAGTCGTTTTACCAGTTTAAGTTTTTTTACCGAAAAAAAAGGAAGAAAAAACTTGTAAAAAGTAGTTTCGCAAATCTGCTATTAGGAAGTAAAGAATATGCATTTAAGAAAATTATTGACGAATAATAGCACCAAAACTACATATAAATTCTTTTCTAACTAAACAAACAAATTAGATAGAAATGCGAAATTGGAATGGCGACCCAATTACCAGTGCAATTTCTATATTTCAGCATCATTTTTTGTATATTGTAGAATACTTTCTGGATATAAAAATCTCACTGCTGACCAATTAAAAATTGGACGAAAACTATGTGGAAACTGTACACATTAAGAAAACATCCAATTGAATAGAGATAATTCCCGATAAAAATTATCATTAAGCACTGAATATTAAAATATTTTATTTCTCATATATTCACTTATATGTGACTTGTAATATTTTGATAACTTACAAAAATTTCTATACCCTACGCAAATGCCTTGCAAAAAATATTTGAAATATGGAAAAAAGGAAAATGTATGACTGAAATATCATTTATGTTAATCGTACTGTATTTACTCGACCTGTATTTGTCTTATTTAGTATTTTTGGCGATCTCTGCGTTTAGAAAATATATCCCCCCCCCCCCCGACTAAATAAATAAATAAATAAATAAATAATTGCTTGAAAATTGTAAATCAATTTTGAATGGTCGTATGAAATTTTATATTGATCCCACATACAGGCCACTGATTCCAGATTTTCCATACCATTATTTCAGCATATTAATATCAACCCTATTTTATCGCAGTACCTTTGTCATTAAGTAAGGTTAATATTATTATTCGGAAATAGTAATATTCAAAATCCGGAATCAGTGGCGTCTATGATCACACCAAGTGTGGTCTGTCGCTTTTCCTTATAAAATCTAAGTTAAATTAATTCCCATTTAAATCAAGCGTTTTATTTAAATAATTAAAACAAAAGCATTATTAATTTCAACGAAAATTTTAAGTTAAGGCGGAAGTCTTAAATTCACCTCGGTAATGTTAAACCCATGGTCGTATGATGTATTCGTGTTTTTAAAATATCTCTTTAGGGAAGTAATACATTTAACTATTTTTTCTGTGTATTATTCTTGAAGGATCTCTCTCTCTCTCTCTACTTTTCAACGGGAGATGCTGGGTTAGAACCCAATCGCGACCGTCGGCCTAACCGTTCGGAGTTTTCGTGGTTTTCTTCGAACCTTGGGCAACCTTGCGTAAATACGGGTTAGGTTTCCTTAGAACGACCTTTCCCCACGGAGGGCACTTTCCGTAAGGCCTATATCCCTCGAGTTGATAATCGGCCGTCAAAAATCAACCCAACTCTCTACTTTTCAAAATGTTTCTAAAATATATACTTAATTTATAATTTTGTATGTTAAAAAAATTAGCGAAACGGATTAATTCCTCAAATAAAATTAAGTGTATATTTTAGAAATATTTTGAAAACTAAAAACATAAATAAATAAAATAGATCCGATCTCGTAAGTTTAACATAGGCGAGGGGGAATTTGAAATTTTACTTATCAACATCCTTGAAGTTTTGTTTTATACAAAGCAGCTATGTAAAAAATAAGGATGTTCTTTTCTTTAACCAATTCTTTTATAATACAAAAAAGTTTACTCAAAAAATGTCATTTTCAAACAATTAAAAATATTGTTTACAAATATATTCAAAATGCTGAAACCTTTCTATATAGGTAAAATGTCTCTCTTTCTATGTTTTTGTTTCTTTCAACATACACTGAAATGTGAGAATAAAATCTTTTATAATACAAAAAGTTTTCTCAAAAAAGGTCATTTTCAAGCAAATAAAAATATTGTTTACAAATTTATTCAAAATGCATTACCGCCACTTATAATGCTGAAGCTTTTCTATGTCGGAAAAATGTTTGTCACCCCTCCTCTGTTTTTATTTCTTTCGACATACACTGAAATGTGAGAAAAAATCAAACATTACTCGATAAAATACGCATGCATTTTAACTAAATACTCACAAAAATATGACACGAAATAAAGAATGCTAAGTGAAATCTTTATATGTGATTAATAGTTCAGATAAAAAGTGTTATGAGTGCATTTATTTTTCGATATTAATGACTACCAAGAAAGTACACACACAGGGAGGATTCCCCACACACAAGAACGTATTGAAAACGACTGCAAAAATGTGGTTTACTTGATATGAATTTTTTCTTTACTTACGTATTATAATTTTTTGGGATTAATCTATGTTCGTATTCAAGTGAAAAGAATCGCCATGCATGTTGAAAAAAATAATAATAACCCGCGTTTTCTTTCAAATCCCCAATTCAGGTTCTTAAAAAAATCTGCGGGGAATACTTAAGTACGATTGGTCTATACTCGTGCATTTTTTTATTCGTTCCATTTTAATTAAAATGAGAATTTAAGGCGAGATTTTTTTTCCGAGACTCTTTTTTGTCCGCGTTTTCAGTTTAAATCTGGAGTTAATTTTAAAATTGTGAAACTACGTCATTTAACTAATTTGAGATTTCACTGATCATCATCGTTGAAGTTTTGGTTTACACAAAGACGCTGTGGAAAAAATAAGGATGTTTTTTCTTTACTTTGGTATTATAATTTTTTGGCGTTAATCTATGTTCGTATACAAGTAAAAAGAATCACCATGCATATTGAAAAAAAATAATAATAACACGCGTTTGCTTTCAAATCCTCAATTCCGGTTCTCGAAAAACTGCGGCGAATACATAAGTACGATTGGTCTATATTAGCGCATTTTTTATTTGTTCCATTTTAATTAAAATGAGAATTTAAAGCGAGATCTTTTTCTTTTCCGGGATTTCTTTTTATCAGAATAATTTTCGGTGTTTTCAGTTTAAATGTGGACTTAATTTTAAAATTGTGAAACTACGTAATTTAACTAATTTCAGATTTCACTGATCAACATCCTTGAAGGTTTGTTTTATATAAAGCCGCTATGCAAAAAATAAGGATGTTTTTCTTTATTTATTATAGTTCAGGATTCTTTATTTATTTAGGTGATCAGCGATACAAATTTCGATTTGTATTTTGCAGGTAACACTAATTTCCAAAATTAGCGATATTGGATAGCATGGATATTCTGCTAATTTTAAATGCATTATTTAAAAATTCAAGAACTCGCGGATGTACCCCAAAGGCATCTTATTAACCCTTAAATCCGCGATTTTGTATTTTGTTTCGAAAAAAATATATATGATTCTCTGAAGGGTTTATTACACAGGAAAAATAATGAAAGAAACCATAGATACATTTTTCGTGTAATACGGTAAACTTTTCTTCTGTTCCACATCTGCAATACAAGTAAAAACTACTGTCGTGTAGCTGTTTTACTCTAAAATAATGCAAATTAGTAAATACTTTAATAAGTATGTCTCCAAATACCTTATTTTATATAATTATTTATTTTATAAAACTTAAATTTTAATTCTTTAATTCCTATGATAGAATACGTTGTAAAAATTACGTAGTTCAGATAATTTGACTTTTCACCAGAAAGTTTCAATGGTTAATTTCGCTTTATTTAAATACGGAATATCTGTGTTTTAATTAAAGCAAATATTGTTATTTTAATTTTGTGGAGTGAATTAGGTATATGCGAACAAAAAAAATCTATTAAATTCAAAACAGTGTTCTTTGCATACATGCAAAGCTGCGCACTAAAGGGGTAATATTTGTGGTACATTTGCTTCAAAATTTTTATTATTTTTTTCTTGCCACTTTGTTAACGTTCATCAGGATTCCTTCTAATATGAGTTTTGTTGATGCTTAAATATTCAAGGAATTGAAAGCTTGTAATCGAGTATACATATGAGCAATAATTTTTAAGACTATTAAAAGCAAAAGGAACTTATTCTTAGGAACCCATTATAAGCTTTCTCGTGTATGACATTCAGCGTTATTGTTTGAAGTGCAAATGAAGTTAAATAAATACAATTTTTATTCTAGTTCATATTTAAAGAAATCTATTCAGTAACGGAGTTCAGTAGCCCCAGAATTCAATAATGCTGTTTATATATTCTTTCAATAAACAGGCTTTGAACTGCCAGATTCCTTTTATGAAATAAATAGCTATTTTTAGGTGCGTTCGTAATTATATAAATACGTAGAACCTATAGTCGTCGTTCGGTCCGTCTGTCTGTCTGTCTGTCCGTCCGGCGGAGCAAAAACTACCCAACCGAATTGTCTGAAATTTTAAATATATAATTGTTGCAAAATTTTGTCGAGCCATTTCAGATTTTATGAAAATCGGATGTATAGTTTAATTGCAGGGACAGTCCAAAGTTTTCCGTTATTTTGCGGCCAATGGAAAGAAATTATTTCAAGTGCATTTTAACGATATTACAGCCTTTCATGCACTTATGAAGTTCACTAAAATATACATTGAGTACAATATGCGGTGCAATAAATATTTATAAAACTAGTTATAGTACGGACGCACCTCATTTGCCACGTTTGACGTGCAATTTCCAACTTGTTAATTTTACAGATGTTTCAGAATAGAACAAATTACAAACGGCGGTTATCTTTTCAGTTTATTGTTCGTATGCCTGGATTTTTTTCATTTTATAAACATACACAATTTTCAAAGAACTGTGGTAAGAAAGGAAGTGTAAGACCGTACTTCCTGTTCTCAAGTGATTTACATTTCGGAGAGAGAGTCATCAATTCATGTCTCTATCCATAAGAAAGTCTTTTATTTAAAGACATTACGCCTTTCGTTGAAATTTATTTCAAATGTGCATTTATTTCAAATTAGCGGGGTATAACAATACAAAGATACCAACATTGCATGAGTAAAAAAGTGAGTAAATGTTGATACAAGGCAGTGAAATATCCTCTGAATTAGTTACAATGTATGCAATATATGCGATATCAATATTGCAATGTAAATATCGATATATTTTGCAATATGTGCAATGTTTACCGACATTGCAATGTCTATGATGTTAGTGTTATCGAAGTCAAACTAAATTAATATTTACTGAGATAAAATACTTTTAACAAGGCAAAAAATACCTTTATTTATTCTTATTAGACATGTTTAATTACTCCGACGGCAACATTCTCAATAATAAATGATACAAATATTTTCGATATACAAATATTTTATTTATTTATACCGGGTGTCCAAAAAGGACTGATGGATTTTAAAATTCCATAACTTGCAAACGGTGACAGATATTAAAAAAATTCTTGCAGGAGTGTTATGCAAGATGTCAGGAGTTTTTATGCTGCGATTCTCAGTTTTAGTTACAAATAGCATCGAAAGATGGCGCTGCAAACAATAACCGCTAAATCCAGGCTGGATTTTTCGGCCTCTTTCTTCTTCCATGCGAAAAAGGGAGATTAAAATATATTGAATGGATCCCGAAGTACCAAAAATCGGGTCTGGACTGAGCACCTATTGGTCTCAGCGCCATCTATTGTTTAAAATTCGAACTAAAATCAAGAATCACTGTAAAAAAACTCCTGACATCGTACATAACTCTCCAGCAAAAATTGTTTTAATATCTGTCACCGTTTGCGAGTTACTGAATTTTAAAATCCATCAGTCATTTTTGAGACACCCGGTCTATGTCTAATATGATAAATAAAGGTATTTTTGCCTTGTTAAAAGTATTTTATCACTTTAAGTGGTCTCATGACTCTTAAAGCTTTAAAATTTTCGAAATTTTAATTTTTTCAGACATTAAACTACTATCTTTTCTGAACATTTTGGTATAAATGTTTCCTTAAAATTCCTATTAGAACAGAAGTTATGGCTTTTAGAATTATACACGCTCAATAGCTGAAGCGGCGTTTCAGAAATTTTGAAGTCAATTTTCTCCAAATGACGTTTTTGGGCATAACGCGCACGATATCTCAAAAACTTCTGAATTTTTTTTCATGAAATTTTCAAAACATATGTTTCATGTTTGTTTGTATTAACTGAACTTAAAATTTCCTTCTTATTGTTCAGAAATATATTCTTTATAGGTGATTATACTGTTGAAAATTTCTAAATTTTGCATTAACTATATACAACTTTGTATTAAAAATAGAAAAATGCTTTAAATACAAATTTATTTAGGTTCAGAGTAATTATTACAATATGAAGCATAAGTAGGACCCAAAATTTTGCTTCTACTTGCAAAATTTATTTTGTAATCGTGCGCATAATCTGCTATGCCGATTTTCCACTCGTCAAATGTCTGACATTTTGGAGCCCACTGTAAATTCTAATTCTGCATCTTGTAATTTTTCAAATACATGAAATGAAAGAACATACTTATATCTTTCATCCCAATATAAAATTTTGTCTTAAAATCAATTACATTTTAAGATATTATATGTTGAAGATGGTCTTTTTTTTTTCGATTTTTCCAATTTTAAGAGTCCTGAAACCCCTTAAGTAAATATTAATTTATTTTGATGTATTCAAGTAATTTTTCATATAGTTATCAAAGTCTTTAAAAACTTAATAGTTTTCCTTGCGAATAAAAGGCATTTTTAAATTTAAAGTTTAGTTAAAAATTTCACTTAAATATAAATTTCAGATGGAATAATGCGAAGACATATAATGTTATTAGGACACCAGACACGAAAGAGTTATTTTTATTTTGTGTGGCTTGGGAATTATAGTTTAATATTTAAACTATTTAATTCTGTCGTGCATGTCAACCTTATATGAGGTTGTATTAAAAAAGCCCCCCAAGCGAACTATGCTAAATCTCATACTAAATTCAGTAATGCTTGCAAAATGCACAATATATAACAGGGCTATTACCTTTTTTAATATTCAACCACAAAACTTACGCCTGGATTTTCTTTTAGTTATGCACGAGAGTATATTATCTCAAAAGATTGCTGCTTATAGATCTAAACAAAATAAAGACCAACAATAATTTTTTTTTATTTTTTTTACTTTGTGATAATGTGTTCCAAGTTTAAATTATCACAAAACTATTTAATAAATTTTACTAATAAATTTTTGCTGCTGTAAACGTTACATCAGGGTCATTTTGTAATTTTGTAATATAAGATTGTTTAAATTCTTAATTATTCGATCTTAATAAGTCTTTTTTACATAAATTTGAAGTGTACAATAGATTTTTCATATACTTAAAAATACTTCATTCATGAAAGAGTTCAAGAAGCAATAAACATTTTTAATAACTCTATTTAAATCTCTTTTTATTAACAAAATCTGAAATCGAGAATAACAGAATATACCTCATCGTATTAAAACCTTGCTATTAGGCCATATTATAAATCTTAAATCCCTAAAATTAAGGTGTTAATTACTTTTTACTCTGAGAATGTCTTATTTATTTATTTAAAGAGGAAAAAATGACCTAAATCACTTACATTTTTACTTCGTTTCATGTACCTCATTTAATACATCATCGTATTAAAACCTTGATCTTAGGTCATACAATAAATCTTAAAGCCCTAAAATTAAGATATTAATTACTTTTTATTCTGAGACTGTCTTATTTGTTTATTTAAAGAGGAAAAAAATGACCTAAATCATTTATGTTTTTATTTAGTTTCACACCACTCTAAATAATTCATGCATTTGTAGTATGAAAAGCATTGAAAATTGTTCTTATAATATCGCCTTTTTTTCTTATGAGCTGAAATATTTACTTTAAAATCCTGATAAAAATTTCATGTAATTAGTCACGTTGGCTTTAAGAAGCTATCGTAACATGATCACGTAATTCGCAAGAGAAAATATAGCTATATAATGTATGATGGAGAAAAAAAATTCCTTGGGATTGTCCAAATATTAATTTTGAATTTTACAAGGGTAGCTTTATTGTATTTATTTAATTTTGACATTTTTCTTTAGGAAAATCTATTGTAAAACTTGAAGTCAGTTATATTTCAAATAAAATTTGTGAGTCTAAAACATACTTCAATATTGAGTTTGTTCTGTATCTTTTTTTAAACAGTCAAAAATGATCCTAAAAATCTTTTTTCCTGAGTTTCAAACCACTAAAAGAATACATGAAATTGTAGTAATAATAATAAACCAAATAGGAAAATATTAAAATTTTAATTTTTTTTTGTCAGTTCAGCTAAAACTTTATAATCTAAAAACTAGAAAAAAGGTATACTCAAATTTTAGAAAGATATGTTGTCAAATTATTTAAGTTTCTTAGGTGCGTTCGTAGTTAAATAAATACGTAGCACCTATAGTCATCGTCTTGTCCGTCCGTCCGCATATAACGGCGCAAAAACCACCCAAACGAATGGTTTGAAAATTAATATATATAATCGTTGCAGGATTTTGTCGAGTCATTGCAGTTTTTATGAAAACTGAATCAAAACTTAAAATCATATTAATAAAAGTTTTATTCATTCTATTAAATCCTATCGTACGTCTTTAATTCAATGATATCCCGTGATAGGTAATGATTCTAGGTTGTCGTTTTGACGATGTCAGATTTAAGATGGAGTCCTATTATATCTGTATTGCTGAATTTAATATATAGAATCGTAATAAATTTTGTATTCATGCATTTTTGCATAAGAGTGCAACAGCTATAGCATCAAGATCTGAATATTTATAAAACTAGTTATAGTACGAACGCACTTCAATTGCCATGTTTGACGAGCAATTTCCGACTTGTTTGTATGAGGCTATGACACCAAAATCTAGCTTTATAATGCACAGTAGAAATAATACAACGTTTCTTTCTGATGGTTGCTCCGCAATCTGTATATTTTTTTTTAATTTTGGCTGGCCTGAATAAAATTAATTTGCAAGTATCTTATGTATACATTTATATTTAATACAAGATTATTCAAACATTAATTTTAAAATTTGTAACTGCAACTTTATCACTTAGTATTTAAATTTAATACTTTTTCAATCGCATTCATTTTATAAAACTTAAAATCTGCGTAAAATTTCAATTCACGTAAAATTCGCAAACATAAACAGCAGTCAAAGCTTCTTTCTCTTATTTACTGTTTTATAAAGTGAAAGATATTTGATAACAATGCTTCATATAGCTATATAATTAATTAATATATCAAATATTATTGCATTTAAAAATGTAAACAGTCGGAGAAAAAACTTTATTGCCTAACAAGCGATTGAAATTTTGCAGACAAAAAGATATTTAGAGTTTTTGCGACTATAATAATAGTGCAAATAATTCTAAAATTGTAAACAAAGATGAATTATTTTGTCTGTCAGTCTATTTAGGTAGAACATCAAACAAATTCATTGACATGTTAAAATTTTCTAATAAATAAAGGAATTAATTAGGATAAATTACGATTAAACTCTCTAGTAAGCTTTAAGGCCTGTTATTCATCTCTTTATATCTTTCAATGTATTGGCAAAGATGTAAAGTACATCCCATTTATTAATATTTGCAGATTGTATTTGTAAATTCTCAGATAGGCTGAAGTTTACTAATAAATAAAGAAATTGACTAAGATAAATTGGGGTTGAACTGCCGGGGAAGCTTTAACCCTTTCCGGTACAGAAAAATTCTGTTCATAAAATGATGTGACACCAGAATTTACAAACGAACTTCTTCGAAAGTAATAATTTGTTTTTTATTAATTTTCATTATAAAAGCAAAATTTTAGTAAGATATTCTTTGTGCCGTTTGTAAGTTTGGCATTAAAATTAGGTTATCAGGCAGTGGGATCCCTGCGTTTGAAAGGGTTAATTACCTTTATTTAACTGTTTAAAGGTTCCAGTATACAGACAAAGGCGAAATATATCTTTTATGAGTTGGAACGCATTACAAATTTTATCAGAAAAATATTACACTGGTCGATTTCCGTCGAAGAAGATGATAGAATGTAAGCGATTTTTCACCCATGCAATGAATGTAAGCTGTGAAACTACACAAATGTCCTAAATATAACAGTGTCTGATACCGAAAAATTTACTTTCTCAGTCTAAAAAAATATAAGTGTTAAGAGCTTTTGCATTTTAAATGTAGATATTTGAATTATAACGCTGCTATATCATACTATAACAGCATGAGTCAAATGGAATGATCTCTTATAGCATGAACAGAAAGATAAATAAATGTCAAAAAAAGCAATTTTCCATCTAAAAAAAAAATTCAGTGTCACTTATTTCACGAAGAAGAAATACGTTATCCACTTAAAATATTGATATTGCAGTTTCAGTATTCGCGCCATTAATCTGTCGGCTATTCGCAATACGATGGATTTTACTGTCGGCAAAAATTAATATTTCATTTTGTTCCTAAAACTGACTAATAAATTTCATGAATAGGGAACTAAATACCGAAAAATACGTTATTTTATTTAAGGAGTTACATGGATTTCGAAGGTTAAAAAAGCTTATTTTCTCTATTTTTTTTTAAATATATAATAAATAAATTATTTTATTCAAAATTTTAAGCTTATGAAAGCGCAACATTTAAATAATATTTTATAAAATTTTCATTCAAAAATTTGGAAAATTCATCCGGTGGGACCTGATTTCCGGAGACCACTCCAAAAAAAGATGTCCTCGTAGTAGTCAGGATAACTCATGGTAGGTTTATCTGAAATTGAAAAACCAATTTTTTTTTCTGTTAGTAGATAAGTATAGCTCGTGATTGAATAAAGGATTTAAATAAAAATTGAAATTTGAATTTTTGCCAGAGTTGTATGCAAAACAGTACAATTTTTTGTGCAATTTACACTACGTATAGCCTTGTAAAATTTTTTGTAATCGAAAAAGAGTAAAACCTTCGTTCAGTCACTAGTCAATCCTATTTTGAAGAAGTTCAATCAGATCGGTGCATTAGTTTTTGAGAAATAGTGTCCACCGACTTCAAAAATAGTGTTTTTAGAAAAAAAAAAAAAAACATATGCCAGCGTCGCTTCCGGCCGGTCTAGCCTATCAATTTCCAAAGAATTTCTCTCCTAGACTTTTACTCCGATTGATTTGAAAGTATGGGAAAATATTTAAGAGATATTGTACTATTAGATTAAAAAAAAAATGGATTTTTTAAAATTTTCAAACCAATGCAACCCCTTCATACAGTATTTTTTAAAGTACATATCCAGAGTACCCTGCTTTTACTTACACATTGTCGATTGGATAACATAAATCTGTCCTTCTTTGCTTTTTCTTCTATATATTTATTGAAAAGAGAAAAAATTATACTTTCTCTGATACTTTCGCGGGCGTTATATCGAAAGCGTATTTAATTTTTACTCGCTATCAACAGCCACTTTCTATATCTTTAACATTACTTTAGTTCGTTAACGGTGCATTGCAAAAAATCACTGGTAATAGCGCGATTATAGTTTAAAACCATGCTTGTTATATCGAACTTTCACTGTAACAAGTACAAGTTGTTTATAAAGTTATCAAAGAAAGAATCGCTTATAAAAAGCACAACTAACCAGTAAAAATTCAAATTTGGTTCTTGAATAAAATTTATAAATGTAAGATATATTGTAGTTTTATGTTATTAATTTATTTAAAATTTATTCGTCGTTTGCACAATCATAATAAAAAATTCTACATTATCTTTTTATAATTATTATCTATTTATTTATGAATAACATGTTGTTATCGTAAACACTTTTAGAAGTTTCTTTAAAATTGTTTTCATATTCAAAGATTATTTATTAACGTCAGTTTTAAATAATTTTTTTATTTGTGGTAAGATATATAAAATGCAATAAATTTTTTATTTGTGGTAAGATATATAAAATGCATAATGAGGTGCTGCAAACCTTTTACATCAAGCTCTACTTGTAAATTCGTCAATTAAATTAAAATGTTTTTGTTACCTAAATAAAATATTTAGGTGTGCAACCTTTTATCATGTTAAAAAAATAATAATGTACTGGATCTTTTAATAATATATTAGTTTGGTGATTTATTAACTTCTCGAATTGCGGGAGACCTTTTTAGAATCAGTTTCTACAGCGGAGTCCCTTAAGCTTACTATACCGTAAAACCATAATCCTAAGTCGTAACTGTATAACCCTATACCCATAAATTATTTTGTTCCTCACGTTTGTTTCAAAAGTAACATTACTAAGTGGATGTGGAGACTAAGGCATGTAATATAAATATTATATATATCATAGCTGCCAACTCTTTCGCTTTTTTTGTACCAGAAAAATTTAATAGAAATGTTTGTCTCATTTAATCGGCAGATTACAGCGAATTAAAAAGATAATATTTACTATACAATTTTTGTGGTACGAAATAGCGTAAGATGTTGGCAGCTATGATATATATATAAGCATTTTAACAATGTTCATGCGATGAAATTAGATATTTAAAACATTGAAGTATACCTTAATAACTCAAATTATTCTCAACTAAAACCAATACACATACTACTATTAATTTTTCAATTTTTACCGAATTAAGTTCTTCAAAAATTTAATATTATACTTATTGTTTCGTCAGAAGAGCATTTGAATAAAAAGAAAACTCATTATATCTTTTTAAACTTATCATTAATTTTGATACTTATGTTTTTTGATTTTTAAAGATTCTTTTTAACCATATGATTGTTTTTTACAAAGTGTTTTAAGTAAAAAATGAAAAAAATCAATTATGTCCTGTCCTGCGAAAATTAATAAAGTTTTTCTTGTTGTTACTTGTCACATATACGTATTACAATTAGTGACGATAAATTAAAAACAACACAAGACATGCATCTCTCAATTGCAGCACTCTTTCTACTTAATTTTGATTATATTAGCTGCAATCTACATGCATGAAATTTTGTTTTCTCATCTCGAGTAAAAGAAAGCTTACTTCTCAAAGTAGAAGTTTATCGACATATCATTAATAACAATAATAGAGCTAATATTTTTTAATGAGGTTTACAGAAATTGTTTAAATAAAGCAATTTGAAATGAAGTTAACAAGCAAAGTAAAGATTCGTTTATAAAACTTTTCCAAACCAAAAACAGAAAATAGGTAACTCTTCTTTCGAAAGAAAAGTTTAGAACGCACTCCGTTTTAAACTTTGATGGCAATAAATAAATAATTCAATACCACTTATCCAATTCCATATAACATATACCAAATAAAACTCACTTTTTTCCCTGCACACTTTCTATTAATCAAGAAATCTAAGTTTTTCGGTACCAATAAGTTCTAAGAGGGGGCCACAAAGTTTTTCGTTTATTGCACAAATTTTGATCACGTTGCATTTTCAAAAATCTATTTAAGAGTAATGTTTTGGGAGATGTTACACGCATAATAATATTACGTATGAAACAGAATAACTCCTAAAGTTTATAAATCATGATAATAAATGAATAAATTTAGAGTGTTTAAAAATTTTGCAGATACGTTTATTAATTCAGTTAGAGAAAAATGGAGATTTAAAAATATTAAAATCTCCGAATAAAAGCCGTATGAAAATATCAGTATATTATCTAAATTAAAAGTGTAAGAATGTACTACACTTTCAAATACAAGAATAAATGAAATAAAGTTTTGAATATTTATTTTACTGGTGTTATACGTAATTATAGTAGAGGTGCACAGCTGGCCCGTGGGTCACCAAGATACATAATATTACAGGATACAGAATTTTTATACAAATTAATTTACCTTATTTAACAACTGAAACTGTGCTATTAAAATAAGTCGAAGATTACTTTTGGAATATTATGGTGGAAAACGACTTCTATGCAAAACGGTTGTGCAACACTAAATTACATTGTATAATTTTTAAAGGTAACATAAGATGTTATCACCGAATTTTTGCTTAAAGAAATTTCATTTGCTGGTATTCTTTTTTTTTCTTTTGACCACCGTCTAGACTATCCTCGAAGTCTTGCGTAATGGCACATATTTTGATTTCGCTTCATTATCAAAACTCTCCTAGAAGATGGATATTTTGAAGCTATCGCACACATAAATACATTATATATGAAAGTATAAATATTTATCTAAGTTTAAGGCTGTTTTAAATTTTGAAAATAATAAAAGGACATTTGATAAAAGAAAATGTAATTATTTTTAAAGATGAAATGTTTCCAATAGATTTTTTGTTTAGTTAATTGCATATACGTATTTTTATAATAAAAATTTAGCATATTTCCATCCCAAATCCCTATGATGTACTATGGATATTTGCGTTAATTGCGCATATTTTGATTGCGCTAAATATTATAAAAAAAATTTCCGAGGTGAACATTTCGAAAAAACATTACACATATAAAATAAATATATATAAAACAAATGATTATTTATAAGCTTATTAATAAAGATCTAATCAGGGGTGTAGTGGAGGGTATTTGGAAATATACTTCGTGTACTTTCTGGATTTTTTTAAGATGCTCATATACCCCTTGTTCCTCAAATAAAGCTATAGCGTATACCGCAGTCATGAACATTCATGACTCTAGCTTATACCCTCTGCCTGTAGCTTTTAAACTCCCTGCTTTTTTTTTACGACTACAACACTGATCGTAGTTTAATAAATGCACAACGCTTTAAAATCTTGCATTTGTTTTTTAAATTTCCATTAAAAAGGCTTGTAAATAAAGAGGGAGGGAAAGCAACACATGAAGAATTACAAAAGATTTTATGTCTTTTATTTTTTTCTTATAAGGACTCGCTAGCATTTTTGTAATTTAAATATTTTACAATACCCTTTTGACATATTATTAAATGATTTTATTACTAAACTAGCAAACCCCGCGGCTTTGCTCGCGTAATATTTGAAATATGCCAAGTGATATTTATATGTCTAATTTTTATTAAAAGGTTCTAACTAAATTTTTATTTTATTAAAAGTTAATATTTTATTTTATTACAAGGTTTTTTTTATTTTTATTAAAAGGTACATATTACTTTTAGGAATAATTCAAAAATTACTATTTAAAACACAGTTTGATTAAACATCATTATTACACTGCATTAGGCAGAAATGAGACTTAAAATAATAAAACGAAATAAAACTAAATAAATGATAATTTAGAAAATATTTTGAAACTTTTATGCTCAATTAATACGCTCATTTCAGTATTCATTTGAAGTTTTGAATTTTTTAGAAACCATCTTCTTACATCTTAAAATTAACCATCATGTCAAATTCCAAGTCCTACCACCTCTCTCAACATAAAGGGCTATGTTGAAATAGGAACTGTCACGATTAATTTGCCAACATTAATTTTGAAATCGGTTTGTTATTTCCTAATATTCCACAGAAACGTAATTTAAAAAGTTTTTAAAGGCCTTTTTTAGAACGTTTGTTATTCCTGTGAACCCCAGGTGGTAGAAACGCCGGCATAAAATATAGCCTGTGTAGGATCAGAGACTGTTACCATTGATTCGCAACTATTACTTTTATAATCGGTTTATATTCCCATAAATTGCATAGAATCGTAATTTAGAACTTTTTTCGAATGCTTTTCACACCTCCGCTTCACTTCACCCTTTTTTAATTCGAATTTATTTTCGACGTTCTTCGAGGGCATTTATATTTTAGAAGTAACTACCATTCCATATTTAAAATTTCTAGCCTTTTCCGTATCACAGAAATCGCAATTTAGAAAGTTTTAGCTCCTGCAACCCTGTGGTGGTAGTGGAACAGACATAAAATATAGCTTATGTTTGAGCAGGTTCTATCACCAACAATTTGTCATCATTATTTTTTTAATCGGTTTGGTAATTTATAAGTTTGCTTAAAAATTGTAATTTATAACGCTTTTCACTCACTTCATCCTTTTAAGTTTGGATTTTTTTTTTGACTGTTCTTAGAAAGCAGTTGCATCTTGTAAGTAAATACCATTACATACTTCAAAGTGTTAGACCCTTCAGTTGTGCAAAAAACGCAAATTAGAACATGTTTTGCTTTTGCAACCCTCAGATGGTAGTGACAGCAACATAAAATATAACCTATGTTATAGCAGGGACTGTCACCATTGATTTGCAACCATTACTTTTGAAATAGCTTTGGTATTTCCTTAGATTGAGTAGAAATCGCAATTTAGAACGTTTCTAGGACGCTTTTCGCGCATTTTCACCCCTTTTTAAATTTCTAATTTTTTCGAAACTGTTCTTAAAGATCATTTATATCTAATAAATATGTATCTTGCCTAATTTTAAGTTGCTAGCCCCTACCGATCACAAAAATCGAAATTTAGAACGTTTTTTTGCCCCTGCAACGTCTTGGTGATAGTAATACCGACTTAAAATAGCGTCTATGTTAGAGCAGAGGCTGTCAGCATCAATTTCCTACCATTACGTTTGAAATCAGGTTCATTCTTCCTGAGATATTGCCGACAAATCGGCATTTAGAACGTTTTTAGAACGCTTTTTGCGCATTTTGCTCCTGCATTTCCTCTGGGGTAGTGGAAGCAGATATAAAATATAGCCTATCTTGGAGCAAGATCTGTCACCATCATATTTGAAATCGGTTCAGTACTTCCTAAGATTGCATATAAATCGCAATTTAGAACGTTTTTTACAACGCTTTTTGCGCATTTTGACCCCTTTTTAAATTTCGATTTTTTTTATGAAATGTCCTTAGAGATCATTGACATCTTATAACTAACTACCATTCCAAATTTCACGATTCTAGCCCTTCCGTAACGCAAAAGTCGCAATTTAGAAGGTTTTTCTCCTGAACCCCCTTTGGTGTAGTGGCACCGACATAAAACATCGCCTATGTTGGAGCGAGGGTTGTCACCATCTTTTGACGCCATTATTTTTTAGATCGGTTTGGTATTTCCTGAGATTGTATAGAAACCACCATTAGAACGCTTTTTAGAACGCTTTTCGCGCATTTTCACTCCTTTTAAATTTCGAATTGTTTAAGAACTGTTCTTAGAAATCCTTTATATCTAATAAGTAGCTAATATTTCAAATTTCTAGGCCCTTCGGTAACGCAAAAATCGCATTTTTAGAACGTTTTTTGCTCCTGCACCCCCTTTCGGGTAGTGGCACCGACATAAAACATAGCCTATGTTGGAGCAAGGGTTGTCACCGTCATTTTGATACCCTTATTTTGACACCATTACTTTTTAAATCGATTTGGTATTTCCTGAGATTGTGTAGAAACCACCATTTAGAAAGTTTTTAGAACGATTTTCGCGCATTTTCACCCCTTTCAAATTTCGAATTGTTTAAGAACTGTTCTTAGAAATCCTTTATATCTAATAAGTAGCTAATATTTCAAATTTCATATTTCTAAGCCCTTCAGTAACACATAAATCGCATTTTTAGAACGTTTTTAGCTCCTGCACCCCCTTTGGGGTAGTGACATCGACATAAAACATAGCCTACCTTGGAGCAAGCGTTGTCACCATCATTTTACACTAATATTTTTTTAATCGGTTTGGTATTTCCTGAGATCGTGTAGAAACTACCATTTAGAACGTTTTTTAGAATGCTTTTCGCGCATTTTCACCCCTTTTAAATTTCGAATTATTTAAGAACTGCTCTTAGACATCATTTATATCTTATAAGTAACTAATATTCCAAATTTCATATTTCTAGGCCCTTCAGTAACACTAAAATCGCATTTTTAGAACGTTTTTTGCTCCTGCACCCCCTTTGCGGTAGTGGCGCCGACATAAAACATAGCCTATCTTGGAGCAAGCGTTGTCACCATCATTTTGACACCAATATTTTTTAAATCGGTTTGGTATTTCCTGAGATTGTGTAGAAACTACCATTTAGAACGTTTTTAGAACGCTTTTCGCAAATTTTCACCCCTTTTAAATTTCGAATTGTTTAAGAACTGTTCTTAGACATCATTTATATCTTATTAGTAGCTAATATTCAAAATTTCATATTTCTAGGCCCCTCAGTAACGCCAAAATTGCATTTTTAGAAAGTTTTTTGCTCCTACACCACCTTTGGGGTAGGGGTACCGACATAAAACATAGCCTATCTTGGAGCAAGCGTTGTCACCATCATTTTGACACCAATATTTTTTAAATCGGTTTGGTATTTCCCGAGATTGTGTAGAAACTACCATTTAGAACGTTTTTTAGAACGCTTTTTGTGCATTTTCACCCCTTTTAAATTTCGAATTGTTTAAGAACTGTTCTTAGACATCATTTATATCTTATAAATAACTAATATTCAAAATTTCATATTTCTAGGCCCTTCAGGAACGCTAAAATCGCATTTTTAGAACGTTTTTTGCTCCTGCACCCCCTTTGGGGTAGTGGCATCGACATAAGATATAGCCTATGTTCTAAGTTGGACCAACACCATCATTTTGATACCATTACTTTTGGAATCGGTTCGGTAGTTCCAGAGCTTACCTCCGACAAATAAACAATTTTTTCCTCTTTATAATAGGAGTATAGATAGATTATACAACTCTGATGGTAGAATATGAAAAAATAAAATTTGTTAAGAAAATTTTAAAACCGTGGTCCACCCTTGAGTGAAGACTCAAGTTTTTTTATGCTGTTTTTTTTTTTTTTTTGAGGTATTGCCTATAACTGTAAGGATAAGATTACCAAAAATTTAACTAATTTCAGAGAAAAACTAAAATGTCATGACATTTGTATAAATAGAGCAATAGAGACTACTTAACATTATTATTATTTTTAAAATACATTATTTAGATTATTGCAAGTCTGACACTTAATTTCTTAAAACATACTGTAAGGAAATCGACAAATATATGTTTCTGTGTTAGCATTTTGAATATACTGGTAAACTGGAAAAATACAAACTTAGAAAATCGAATTGAAAGATTAAAACTGAATCATTGGGGGAATGGATTCAGTAAAAAAAAAGCCTTTTTAACATATTTATAATTATAAGATCTTAGAGTAATTACGTCATAATATACTAAAGATGTCTAAATACATTTTAAGTAAAAAATGGAAAAATTAATATTTTCGTCACTTTTTTCAAAATGCAATGCAGCGAGTCCCCGTAAGATTTTACTGATTCACAAACTGAGCAAATCGAATTTAATGATTACAACTCTGAATCATTGGGGGGAATGGATTTAGTTATCGTTTTTAACATATTTATAATTATAAGGATCATTGCGTAATTTCGCCGTAATATACCAAAGATATATAAATGCATTTTAAGTAAAACATTGGAAAATTAATATTTTCGTTACTTTTTCCAAATACAATGCAGCGAGTCTCTTTAAGGTTTTAAACAAAAACAGAAAATTTAGGTGTTGGCGTTGTTTATGACGGCCAATTATCTACACGAGGGATACAGGCCCGAAGGGGGGGGGTACCCTACGTGGGGGGTCTTTATAAGGGTACCTACACGGTATTTAAGCAAGGAAATCCAAGGCTCAAAGGAAACCACGGAAAACTCCGAACGATTAGGCCGACGGGCGCGATTGGATTTAAACCCAGCACCTCCCATCTACATAGCTTTGAGAGCAGAACCTATCGGCCACTGGTAGGGAAACGGAAAATTTAGTGAAACAATATTTATTCCAGCCAGTCCTTTAATTTTCTTTTGATCAATTTTTCAAATTTTATTGATGTTTTATAAAGTTATATATATTTTAGGCAAATCAATATGTTTAAAAAACTATTTTTATTTCAAAATACATGAATAAAATATTTGAAAGTAAGAATTGCAGAATTTTTTGATGAGTACGCATAGTATTTCTCCGTTGTTATTTCTTCTTGGATATATTTCTATTATGTTTGAAAGAGAAATAAAAGTGTACAGCAATTCTTTTTTTTAATTAAATCTGATATATATATTTCAGGCAAATCAAAACGTTTAAACAAAACGATTTTTATTTCAAAATACATGAATAAAGTATTTGAGATTAAGAATTGCAGAATTTATTGATGAGTACGCATAGAATTTCGCCATTGTTATTTCTTCTTGTATATATTTTTATTATATTTGAAAGAGAAATAAAAATGTATAATAATTCTGTTTTTAATTAAATTTGTTATATATATTTTAGGCAAATCAAAATGTTTAAACAAAACGTTTTTTAGTTCAAAATACATGAATAAAATGTTTGCGAGTAAGAATTGCAGAATTTATTGATGAGTACGCATAATATTTCGCCATCCTTATTTCTTCTCGAATATATTTCTATTATGTTTGAAAGAGAAATAAAAGTATACAATAATTCTGTTCATTTTTTCTTCCAGGTCTTATTTATTTTATACTAAAATTTATGTTTTGATATTTAATTTTTGCGAGGAACAAAATAAATCCGAAGTCTGAAATTAGCATAATATTTATATTTTCTTTATACTCTCTGTGATAGATGTGAAATGGTAAACAGAAAATTTTACATTACATTTATATAATTATTACAGCAGTTTGATTACATTTTCTAAAGACGAAGAATAGGAAACAAGCTTCCGTTTTGCTACACATTTTATTAATAGTTCAATTATTTTCTAAACTCATGAGAATAATTAAAAAAAATTTTTTATATTGTAAATATAATTTTTAAATAAACTATTATATATTGGTATTTCTCTTAATTAGAGGGCTGTTTTAAAGTGTATTTGTTAATTACATAGATACTGTCCTTTTTTCTGTAACTTTTTTATTTTTACTCGGGAATAAATGTCTCAAATAATGTTACTCTTTTTTAGGAAAAAGATATTTTTTATATCTCCTTTGTTTAAGTTATTAAAATATGGTCAGACAAACGGTATGAAAATTATATCCTTATCCAAAATTAAATAAAACATGTTTTCTCTATCAATCTATTCTATTGATAAACCTGCCTCGAGAAATACTACATTCTGAAGAAAAAAAATAAATAAATAAATCTAGCCTTTTCCTGTACTTCTGACATTGTAAAATCTTGGTTTACAATGAAAACTAATGGACACAGTTACAGCTATTTTTTGAAATATTCATATTATGAATGTTTTAAATAATGAAATATTCCGCTGAAATAAATGAAATATTTTCAAATAATGAATTAAATGCCGTTAATCAGTAATAATGAAATATTCATTAATATTGATTTATAAAATGTATTTTTTTTATGATTGTGTATAAATATAACTATGCATACAAATATAGGATAAATATTATTGTATAATCGTAATGATTTGCACAGTACCAAAAAAGAAAACGTACCACAAATTGCCAATTGCCGTAAATTATCGTATAATAATATGACCGATACCAATCTATTAGAAATAACGTCTACTAAATAACGCTATACTTCAATCTCGTTTAGGGGTTGTCTACATAAAAAAAATGGAACTCATTCTAAAATTTCCAATACTAACACATAATTTTGGCATCTCGTTTGGGTTCGCCGGTAAATTATACTTTCGAGTAACAAACGGAAAGACATTCGATCAAGTAGTTGAGGAATTATGCAGGTTTAAAATTTTGGAACTCCTAATGATAAATTTATTTTTTTTTTAGTAGCTAAACATATTTCAGTGCGGGTTGTTTTTGAAACATAGCTCCAAAATTATATGCAGAATGAGCAGTCTTTTTGAATTCGCTTATTTTAAACTGATATAAATCGATTAATATTTTTTAAAAAATTATAGGATAACCTTCATAATTTTTTCAAAACTATAATGCCAAGAGATAATATTTTATTTTTTAATTTACTTCTTGAAGAAGGAAATCATTTGTAACCTGTGCATTGTTTTAACAGAAATGGATTTTTAGAAACTTCAAGGGAACTCGGTGCTCTTTGAAGAACTTTTTTTTTTTACTGATACACATTTACTTATTATATACACATATTATTAGAGATAATGCTAGTAAACTGATTTTCAGAAGGAAAAAAAATCATTTTGTGGTAAAAAATTGAGAATTAAGATTTTTTTTTTTTTAAAGAATTTTAAAGTTTGCTGTTTTTTGATACATTACTGCGTTTAAAACACTAAAACTTCTACAAATATTTGTAAAATCACTTCATTATTTTCCTGTATCCTAAATATAGTGTACTTAATAACATTAGGGATTGATTTTTTCAATTAATGAATTAGATTAGAAGAAAAAAAATATAAATAAAGTATACAAAAAATAAAATAAAATGTACAAACATAGGCAAAAACGCTGAAAAAAAACCCATGATTTCTTCAACGTTTCGATTTTTATTTTTATTTTTTTCATTATATTGTAATACCATCTCAAATTTTATTAGGTACTATATTGAGGATAAAAAAAATAATGGTGTGATTTGACATATATTTTTAGAAGTTTTAGTGTTTAAAACATAGTAATGTATCAAAAAAACAGAAAATTTTAAAATTATTTAAATTATTTAAAAAAAGTTTAAATTCTCAATTTTTACCCTCAAAATGATTTTTTTTTTCGTGTCAAAATCATTTTTTCTAAGTATTACCTATAATAATATGTGTATATAATAAGTAAATGTATATCAGTAAAAAAAAAAAAAACTCTTCAAAGTCCTTCAAAGGGTACCGAGTCCCTTTAACAATGCTCATCAGTGTTCAAACCCGAACTAACTCATAAAAAGACCCACTCCTTTTTTTCTATTATTTATTTCTATTCTGACATGTCAAACTACAGATGAAGAATGATAGTAGATGTATTGCTATTTATTGCAAGAAATCCCCTTTGATTTGTAATGCGTTTATTTGGGACTGTATTTTATAACAGTACATACATGGGGCATTCTCACAGTCTTTTGACTTTTAAGTCCCCTCAATAATAATTTTTATTTCAGTACATATTCTTGTGTTTTTTTCTTTCATATACTGGGTGGGGAACATCTCATTCTATGACTGTATAACAATATTAACGAGGTAAATTAGTTTTGGACGATGTGTGTATGTGTAGAGGGGGGGGGGGCGTCCAAATATACCAGAAAATTCCTACACCGTCCCGTGTCTCTGATGCTGATTTTTAAGTTTGGTTTTTAAGTCTATATAAAATTGTTTCAATAAAAGTAATTCGATGTAATTTTTTTCCGAAACTGGGACTATTGTTTTATATAAATATGTAGCAAAAAATTAACTTGCACACATTTTCAAGGTTGTTATTATTTTTTTTAAATTCTGTCCCTGGGTTTTAGATTCCATACCGTCCCTCTTGCTAAAATTATACAGAAAATCACTTCAGATGCAGCCACATTTTTCTCTTTTCTAAAGCTAGAGAAAGAGTATGCTAGAGAAAGAATGACTAAAATTCTTTGACAAGAAATTTACTGCAGCATTTAAATATCAATTTCAAGCATCGTGTTTTTATTGATAGTCTCACCGTCCCCAAGGTTTATTCCTGCACTTTTCGAGGTAAATTAATTTTTTAAAATTTAATCCAATGTAAATAACTGCTTCTAAAAATCAATTAACATTGTGGCTATCACTTAGTCTTAACATAACTTGCCTAAAAATAGGTGCTTTTTCCTTACCGTCCCATCCTTACCATCCCTTTTTTCCCTTACCGTCTTTTTTTCCTATACCGTCCCCTTTTTT
Organism: Maratus speciosus; assembly: GCA_963932465.1. Lineage (NCBI taxonomy): Eukaryota > Metazoa > Arthropoda > Arachnida > Araneae > Salticidae > Maratus > Maratus speciosus. The sequence continues at coordinate 603,011,520 of OZ010787.1, forward strand.
TCCTATACCGCCCCCTTTTTTCCCTTACCGCCCCTTCTTTAACACCCCTTTAAGACAATGTTATACCAAAATTTTGTACTAAAAATACTAGATTGTTATTATTTCTTATTTGAATGTCCTGTGGGTACTATGCAAATTCATTATAAGTAAAAATTTATAAGAAAATAAAAAGTTATAGTGGTAAAATATTAAGGAAAGTTAAACTCGTAAGTTTAATTTAAACCTCAGTTAAATAAAAAGGTTTTCGCTGCTGATCATTTTTCTTTATATTGAATCATTAAGGCATTCGTCTATAAGTTTAAAATGTTATTTTATCAAGTTTAATTTCACTAGATTTTTTTCGTGAAAGTCAAAAGATGGTGCGAAAGCCCCACATACGTTTAAGGCGGTTCTCAAGTCCACTGCTTAACAATCCAGAAACTTTCTTACACATTTATTGACCCATTTTTGTACGTACAAGCACAAAATTGGCAGAACTGACTATGCAAGCGATTTGGAATCGAAAGACGTTTCCCGTTTTTTTGATAAATAAATTATTTAGCGAGTTATAAGTGATTTTGAGGTTTTTTTTCTCTTTGCTGACCGGTGTTTCTTTCTTTGTCCGGAAATTTGGTTTAAAACGCCAACTGTGGCAGTATTTTCTGAAAGATCTTTTCGTTTTACCAAAAAATTCGACAAGTCTTTCGCTGACTTACTTTCGGAATAACAACACTTGCCACTTTCATGCGTTTCCGACAAAAAATGAATTAAAGCTTGTGTCATAAAGTTGCCCTTTTGGGTTTTAGAATGGCATTAATTATTGTTATAAAATTGTACATTGGAATATAGTTTCCAAGATAATAAGTGCATGTAATTTAATATAACTGCATCGGACCAATGTTTTATGTAAATAGAAAGGGGTAAATGATAAAACTGAGAAACATATGCGCATGATTGGTTGATTTTGATTGGAAACTGTTTTTTAAGTAAATACCTAATATTTTAAGTTATCGAAATGGATGAAAAAGTACAAGTATAAAACGCCTTGAAAGCATTTTTGAACGCATTTAAAAATCCAAAGTTATACGCAATATATATATATTTTAATAACCTACTAGATATAAATTATTAACTTTTTTAATTTTAACATAAAAAACTGTTTTTTAAAACATTGTCTCGATCTTTTTGTCTTCCTTACGTCTTCCCAGACAATTGTATGTTCAAACGTAACAGTTTTTATCGATTGGTGCTGAGTTAGATTTATTAATTTGGAATTTAAATAAAATACAAATAAAAGAGTATTAATAACAAACTTTTTTACAGGAATTATATTTTAGATGAAGAAAATTACAATGCAAATTACATGTATTAGCTCTAACAAGAGTAAACATATATTTGAAAAAAATCATGTACATATGTAACTAAAATACATTTAACATGGAGAAAATAACGATTGCACAATATAGCACAATGCATAATTACTTCCGCCCATACACATAGTCTTGTCATAGTCTTGTCAATCATAGTCTTGTCAAAGTCACTATAAAATTTCAATTGTTATGTGGGCTAGTTGTTAAAATTATTATGTAGGCTATGTGCATAGCATTAAGCAGTAGACGTTATTGCCCTTATTGCAATTATAAAGTAACACATAAAGCTACGTGCTATGCACAGAAGAAAATATTTTATATTAATCATTTTTCCAAAAATAATATATACAGTTCTAATCAGTAATAAATATTTAAATTATTGTTACGTCAATGTATTCGGCGTGTCTCATATAAAAACTAAATTTTCTTGAACATTCTGGTGCGTGTAAAAATGAATAAGCTTGCTTTTTTAAAAATCTTTGTTGAGTAATATTGGCAATTTGCAGGGCTCGAAATGGAAAATCTACCAGCCGGAACACAATTTCAAAACTGATGTTATGTTGACTAAAAGATTTATTAAAAAAAATATAGACAAATTTGCATATAATAATACAAAAGCAGTTTAAAAAATGCGTTCAGGATTCTAAATAATAAAAAGAAGTTACAGGTAGCACAATAACATAGCTGCCAATGACATTTTTTTTTTGCCTTATTTAATCGGCAGATTACGGCGATTAAAAAAGGTAAAATTTAGTGTTAATTTTTTTTTAGTATAAAAAAGCATAAGTGTTGGCAGCTATGCAATAAGTTATATACATAAAACTGTGAAAATATTTTAATATGTTTTAACAATTGCAGGAACCGGAACAGTGTTTGCTATAATTTCACTAATCGAAACAATATTTTGTCATAATTTTACGAACCGGAATGTTGTTCCGGTTTGCTCCGGTACATTTCCAGTATTTATTCGTTTAAATTGCAATTATAAAGTGTTTCCTAGATTATTTATTTTAATTGAAGAGTAAATAAAAATATCACAAAAATCAATTTAAATGAAAACAGACTAATGATAGAAAACCTTCTGTATAGAATAATCTGAAATTTCCCTCTACTCTTTTATAATCCATGTGTTTTATCGCTAATTATTTACTGCGGGGTTTTTTTCAAGTCAAATTAAAATTACAATCGGTAGTTAAAAAAAAAAAAAAAAGATGTCTGCTATTTATATTTTGCCAATTATTAATGATTTCAGAAACCCTTAAAGTTAAAATAACACGCTAATTAATATTTTTTGCGAATAAAAAATTGTGTCGGCTGCAAAAACTTTACTTAAGCGCTGAATATCGGGTATTAATAATATATATATTTTTTTATATAAATGAACGTCGTTAGAGCGCTGTCCTTATTTTAATAAGATGAAACAACAGGTGAAGAAAAAATAGAATTAATTAACGAAAGTAATTCATCACACGTGTTTAAGAATTTAGGTGTTGTGGGTGTGGCAGTGTTCTTGTTACCAAATGATAACGCATATTACGTCAAGAATAATTGTAAGCCTCATTCTCGATATTTTTTGTTCCGTGTACTAGAGCTAATGAAATACCTTTCAACGCCAGTACCTAAAATGACTGATAAAGATATTTCACAGTTGATTTTTCCAAAAAATATATTTTAATTTGTGCGATGAAAATGTAGTTCTATAGGATTTCGGGGTTCATATGATGTGTTATTTTTTAAAAGGTGTTTTAATCTATATTTATCTTACTTTATGCAATACATTTTTTAAGACTATTTTAATTTATATTTAACTCTTTATGTTATTTCGATATGTAAATAATATTGACCGTAAAATACGAATCATACGATAATATCATATAATTGTGAGGCAAATTAGTATTTTATATTTTAAAGAAAGTTCGACTATTATCTGGATTTTAGTGGTAAAGTGGTCCTTCCTAAGTAAGTGGTAAAGTCCTAAATGGTCCCCTTTTGGAATACTTGTATTTCCTAAGAAACATTTTTGTGATAGATTTATGCAGCATTAGTAATAGAAATAGCCTTCGGTGTAGGGTTTTTTAAATTTCTAGATTTTATTTGAAAAAAAAAGTGGTATTTAAAAAGCGGATCATTAGGGAATCCTAAAAATACTTTACTAAAGTATTGTATGGAAGATATGATTAACCCTTTAATTCTCACTCCCATCATATTCACGGGCTGTGTCTTTTTTTAGATTTATTCAGATTTGCTTGATTCCTACCAGTTCTATAAACTAGTGTAATTAGCTTTATTATGCTATCATTTTACCTGCCATTAAATAAGGTGAATATTTCTTTTTCAAAAAAGTGGTACCAATAGCAAATTGAATTTTTAAACCGTAATTTAATGCGACCGTTAACGGGTTAAAGAAACGGAGCCTTTAATCCTTTTCATCATGTTTAAATACAACATTATAACTGTATACATAAAATATGCTCCTTAACCCATTTTTAACTAGAATTCTTTCTTGCTTTTTTATTCAAATTGTTTGATTGTTGCCACATTTTTGAAATAGTAATACTCACCTTATTTTATCTGTCATTAAACAAGACATTAAAAAGGTGAAATATTTATATGGAAAAAGCGATATTAATCAAACAATCTGAATAATAATAATAATAATTTTAAAAAACCTTGCCTAACTGGCGAGACCGCTTGGCAGGAAATTTTATCATTCGGATAATATGGGTTAAATAAAATTGCAAACGAAAATTATTATTTTTCTTTTAAAATATTATTTTTCTTTCCTTGAACTAATCTTGAACTACCTTGAACAAAACAGTTTTTTGCTCTCATATTATTTGCTTTTATACATATTTTTACAAAATGATACCGTACTAAATAGCTGAAAGTGTTAGTAAAATTATTTTTTAAATTGTTGGAATAATTAGTACATGCTTTTGTTCAACGATGCCGAATTTATTAGGATAAAAGCACAGCACTAAATTGTTTTCCTTTCGATGCTTTTACTTAAATACTGTAAAAAACATATTTAGATGCACAGAAGCGCAAATTTGAAATTTTGCTTATTACCTGCTTTAGATTTCTGTTATTGCAAAACGATTAAGGTAAATACACCTATAGTGAGCCACATACCAGTAGTGGGCAAATAATTTTTAAAGTTTAAAAACAAGCCCAAAATGCATTTCTTGAAAACGATTGAAAGAAATCTGATTGAATGATGATCTGATGATTTTTAAATGTTAACTTTCCATCAACTGTTTGGAATAATTGTTTTTTTTTCTGCTGGTACATTGGTTTATTTTCTAGAGTGTCTCCAAAAACAAATTTTTGGACAAATTCTTAGAGATTTCATTAAGTGATAAGTTTTTATTTAAAACATTGTTTCTTTAATATTATGTTTTATTTTAAATTAAACTACTGTTGATATACTCTATTACATTGTAAATAATTTGTTGAATAAGCCGAAAACTTAAAGATTCATGCATCAAAAATTCCCTAAGCCCACTACTGGAGCATAGTGTAAAGTAACATTTTTTATTTTTTATTTTTTCCGAAGAATATATTTTGAAACGTTGAATGTTTTTTTCTGATACATGAAGGCTAGGACATGGATAAAAAAATATATATCTTTTGGAATTTCCAATCACTTTAATAATTAGATAAATATCCTTAAGTGACCCACTACTGGTGCGTTTACCTTAATATAAATATTAACGAAAAATGAAACTGACTTGCATATACAAACTGAAAAGTAAAAATTTATTGGAAACTTCTTTGCTGTATTAGCATTTCGATATTACTGAATGAAATGTTTATTCTTGAAGGGGATATTTTAGGCTCTTTCAGGTTATATCAAAAAGCGTAAAATGTTTATATTAACGTATACATTTTTAACGTAATAGATAAACAAATTATTGTTCTTTTTTGATATTGCACATATTTTGTTGTTTTATAGATAGATAGAATGTTAATAACATTGAATTAAACGATTAAAAAGCATTTAAGTTTATTTTGCATCTATTACATTAAAATCTGCCTGTTTTTTTTATTTCTGCATTACTCCTATAATATAAAAAAAATTAGGCGATGAAATTAACAACAGTTATCCACATGGATACGTGGAAAGGTCTCATAATTTTAAAATTTTTAATTATTTTCCGAGATGTGTTTTTGTAAATTTTAATGGCATTTCTGTAATAGTGGAAATTGAATTACTCCAGTTTTTGGGGATGAAAGAGAGAAAAGTAGAAACGATAGAGATTATTACATTTTTCGACATCATTTTATCATTAAAATTGAAGAGATTATAAATTATTTTAATTTTTAAATTATTTTAATTAAATTAAATTTTCAAAGAAAATTTCAAGAAATAAAAACATATTTTAGATATTCAAGCTTCATGAATCAATTTATTCTGCAGAATCAAAAATCATCTGGCTAGGCTACATATTAATATTTCTTGATTTTTTTTTCAACTTTACATCAAACCAAGGAGGACGATTAAGCTCTGTGCACGTAAGTGGACAATTATTGCCTTATATTTACAAGTACCGAATTTAAAGAAAAAGCAAATACTATTTTCAATAATTTTTGAAAGATGGCTGTTATAACGTTTGACAAATGCACTAAAACTAAATCTATATTCGGGTAAAAATGACAATTTGGTTTCTTGTAAAGCATTTATTTTAATTCAAAAAGCTAAAAAGTATATAAGTTTATAAGTTCGTCAAATTTCAGTGACGTCATTTCATTTCACCAGACCCGAAATTAGAAACCATAACTTAAAAGAACAGTATACTTTTGACAAATGACGTTTTGCAACAAAAATCACGTAATTTGCGAAGTATAATTTCCGCAATTTCGGTTTAACCTACATTGTAAGTATGATATCTGACTTGAGATTTAGTATTTAATCAAATCAATGTTATAAGTTTTTCAAAATGTACAATAATATTAGATTTATTTTCTCCTCATGAAATTGAAAGATTTCATGCAAAGAAAATGCATCGCACAAGGCTGCCGCTGCCACGCAGTTAGTAATAATTTAATGCAACTAACTACACTTTAACTTTTACACTTTTACACTTTAACACTTTAACTTTTTAACTACAAATAATAATAATGATAACTAGAGAACAGGAATTCTGGTTTTTCAGAATTTAGTGTCGGTCTTGATGAAAAAAAATATATATATGTATATAAATATAGATAGTACAAAACATATTTCAGTTTTAAGACTTAAAACACACGCTTTTATTTTATATAAAATGACGTTATTCGCGTCCGCTGAAGAATTCCACATGTACGTTGGTTGATTGGGGTTTCATGGCGAAAAGTCTCTTTAGGGACATGCTGCGCCAACCACGTGTACGATCCAATCTTAAACAACATCTAAAGTAAAGTAATCGCTGAATAATACACAAATCCAGCAAAAACCGATATCATCATTGAAGAAACTCGGCAAAAAAATCGGCTCTCTAATGATTCATATGCCTTTATTTGTTTGTAACATTAATATAGATACTTAAAATTAAATATCGTTCCATGTTTTATCAGAACTCATTCATTTATATTTTTTCAAAATAGCACGTATTTTAATTACATTTTTTTCAGTTGTTACGGGAAAATGATAACAAAAAAATATAATTACTATTTTCCAACTATTGTTCCTTTAATGTCTACGGAAATGGAGTACTTTACTTGCCAATACTAAACATGGCGCTATAAACTATAAAAAAATTAATATATCAAAATTAAATTGAGAAGCAGTTTTCAAACAAATTGCATTTAAAAGTACTTTTTTCCCCAATGCGGCGGTATAAAAATTGAAAATGTGCGAAGCTGAGAAGTTTAAAAAATTGCAGTAGAGATCATCCGTATTTAATCGTACAATAATACATCAGCTTTCTTTTACGGCTGGCTTATACACTGTAAAAAAAAATTTGTAAAGTTACTAAAGTTTTTCTAGGAAACTGGGATTCCAGGAACTTTTTATGTAACGGCAACAACAAAAATTCCTGTAACAGACTCTGTTACAGGAATTTTTCTTGTTGCCGTTACATAAAAAGTTCCTGGAATCCCAGTTTCCTAGAAAAACTTTAGTAACTTCACAGATTTTTTTTTACAGTGTATAACGTAACGTTATTTTTTAGAGACGACACTTTAATTTCTGGCAGAAAGAAATAGCATATAGGGGGCTAATAATAATAATTTCATTTATTTATTATTTTTCAAATTAAGTTTTGTACGGATGTGTTAATCTATAAACAGAGTAAAACCAAAGTGATTATTTTAATACATATTTGATAATATGCTAAAACATACAGTTTTTGTGTTAGAATAAAATAATGTTGAAACTCCTGAGGAAAGATGATACGACAAACGCTGTATTAAAAATCGCAGCATAGCCTTCAAAGCAGATGACGCTTGATAACTAGGCACAAAATCTTCATAAGATATGATAGTAATTTAAACGATCTGAGAATAAAAACGGAGGAAGCTTTTATTTATTTATTTATTGCTGTGTACACAAAATTCCATATACCGATACTTGCATGCATACTTAAAAATTAATCAAAACAAAAATATCGTTAAAAAAGACCCAAATTAATTTTGTCGTTTATGATTATCATAAACATTAAAAAATCTATTTAAAATTTATAAAATGCAGTAAAATATTTTATGATATTTTATGATTATTTAATTAAATTATAAAAGACATTCTTTAACGTTTAATTTAAGTTTCACAAATAGAAAGTAAATACTTCTGAGGCTTTAAGGAACATTTTAAGGTATCAGTGATTATTGATGGACACATGGTGCGAAAGCATGTATGATTGTTTCAGTTAAAAAGAAAACGCCCAAGCGCATTTGAAGTAATTTAAAATACGGTGTAAAAGGAGCTGCACTTCTCCTATGCGGCTAAGTACGCTGGATTTAAAATTTAGATTTTATCCCATTAAGAGCTGATCAACACTGTAAAAAAAATCTGTAATTCTACAGATGTAAAGTTACAGAAATCTGTATACTTATTAAAAGTATTCCTGTACACTGTACAAAACAAGATGTAAATCTACAAAACTAGTTTTTGTAAAGCTACAGAAATCTGTAGCTTTACAAATGAATCTACTGCAATTACAGTAATCTTTCTAAAATTTTATCTGTAACCCAGTTGCAGTTACATAAAAAGCTCTAGGCATTCCTAAAAATTCTTAGTAACCTGATAAATGTTTTGATTTACGTTGCAAAAGTCTGTTACATGAATTTTTGTTGCCACCGTTACATAAAAAGTGCTAGGAATCCCAGTTTCCTAGAAATATTTAAGTAACTTTACAATTTTTTTTTTTTTTTTTTTTTTTTTTTTTTACAGTGTACACAATTGTGTAGGTGATCCTAAGGAAAAATAAAAAACAATTTCCTCTTTTTCTGTGATTTAAAGCCGAATCTGCACACAATTGTGTGGATCCTCTCCTGACGCAACCTGACATTGAAAAAAAATCAATCAAATATGATCCTATTAATTATGGTTAAAAAGCAAGATTAATTTAATTTCTACCAAAACTCTTCAGGTCTTAAAGGCATATATATTGAAAATTCATATTCGTCAAATTCACGTGTAAAAACTACATATTAAAGTTTCAATACAGGTTGTAATAAAAAAAATTATTTTTTGCTCCGATTCTTTTAAAGATGTGGAAACAGGAGAGAAAAAAATGATTATATTACTGCAACTGGTATTTTTTATAATCGTAATAGACAGATGTTTATTGTTCAGACTTGTGATAATAGATTTGAAAATATTCATGCTAGAAAATTATTTAAACTATCTAAGATTTCTAAAGCGATTTCTTAACATATAATAATGAATAATTTAAACTCTTCACGCCCTTGCCACATATGTGAACGTTTAGTTTTTTTATAATTATAATTACGGTCAATAATAGAAAGAACAAAATTTTATGATGATTTATTCACTACATAATTCCTCAACAAGAGAAGTAAAAATTGTATGGTTTGGCTGCACTGATAACATTATTTCCGATGAACAGTCAGAGATGTAAAACAAGTTGGAAATTGCACGTCAAACGTGGCAAATGAGGTGCGTTCGTACTATAGCTAGTTTTATAAATATTTTTTGTACCGCATATTTTAGTGCCCTTCAATAAGTACATATCAATTTCATTCTGTTCAAAAGGCTGTAACATGATTAAGATGCACTTGAAATAATTTTTTCCCATTGGCAGTAGTGTAACGGAAAACATTGGACTGTCCCTGTAATTAAACTATACATCCGATTTTCATAGACTCGACAAAATATTGCAACAATTATACATTTAAAATTTCAGACAATTCGGTTTGGTAGTTTTTGCTCTGTTGTATGCGGACGGACAGACGGACAGACTGAACGACGACTACAGGTGCTACGTATTTATATAATTACGAATGCACCTAAAAAGCGTGAAATCATTTTTTGGCAGTCAGTGTTGTTGGATTATTTGAAATCGTTAATGTTTGATTAAAAAAAAATATCAAATATATTAAGTTTTCATAATTTGTAGAAGTGTAAGAAAGAAATTTACTGTTATTTTTTTCTTTTATAAGAAATCATTTCACTCATAAATTACCATTAACGCTCAGAGGTCACAAATGTGGACTTTTTTTGTGAGTTTCTATTGTTTTTCCTTTTTTTTTCTTTTTTTGCTATTTGAATTCCTATTAATATAAAATGAATAAATCATTAAAAAAAAAGGGTATTTTTTTCTGATCATAAAAAAAATCGTCCCTTCATAAGTTTAAATTCATTTGTTTATTAGTAACTAAGTTTCCAGAATTTGAAAATATTGTTTTGTGATCGGCAACTGTGCATAATTACTAGAATTCTAACACATCAATTAATGAGCGAAAATTCCATTACGAAATTTCCTCTTTTCATCCATGGACCATGTGTAATAAACAATGTGTGTAATAAATACGTGTAATAAACAATGTAAATCAGATGTATATTGTATATTAATGGATTCAATTGCCCATCCTAACGAAATAGGATAACTGCAAAACGCATTATTTCTGTACCGCATTTCAGTATTGCATTGGTCAAAGGAAAGTTTTATCAAGACTTAACAACCCAGAGCTTAAAGTAGAAATTAAATATAGCCTTGTACATTAACATCGATTTCGCTGTACGTTCTTCCATATGAGGAAACTTAGTAACCCCCTCCCATTTTATTTTTTACTTTCGATCCCCTGAGCGCATGCAAACAGCTGCGATGCATTCGAAATACAGAGGAGCCTGCATTGAATATCCACCCCTGCAAGCGCGGTAGATCCCCTTGGCAATCCCACTTAACGTTGGTGGCTCATGAGTGTGAAAACGGAAAATAAGGACAATTTTTTGGGTGGTAAGGGGAGAATTAGTTGTCACCTGGAAAAGAACATTGGCTTACGTATTTTTTTTTTCCGTCCAACAAAGAAATTCAATGAAGTTCACAAAGTACTGGAAAATATCTATACTTAACGTTAAAGAAATTTTGTTTAGAATAAGAAAATATCGAAAGCAGATTTTAAAAAGTTGTATATGAGGACGTGAGTTTCAAAAGTTGTGTTTTCTCTATCAATCTATCCCACTGGTAAACCCGCACCGAAGAAACACTACAACCAGCAAAAAAATTAGTTTTATCCTCTAAGATTGTAAAATCTTGGTTCACAATGAAAATCGATGGACGCAGTTAGAGGTTTTTTGCGATTTTCTGGATAAGGAGAGATTTGAAACTCACGTCCTCATATATATATTTTTTATTCGTTACAGTAAAAAAAGTCTTATTCAACCTATGTATATGAGGAACTCTAGAGATAATGCAGATGTTTCATGGAATTTCTATATTATATGGAATTTCTACAATATATTGCTTATTTTAAATAGTATGCCTATTTTATGATTTTAGATATAGTTGGACCCATTTTGGATCTATTATATTCAAATATGCCTGTCTGTTTCTATTTATCCATTACTCCTCCTAGAATGTTCAACGTAATGTTACGCGTAATATTTGTATCTTCTTTATTTTTTCATTAATTTCAAAAGCATAGAGAAAATAAATTAACCCCCCCCCCCCCTACTACACCAAAAAACGCATAGTGGTGAGTTGGTGTGCTGCATTGGGAAACTGTTGAAAAGTAACATCCAGTCTTTAATACAAAGCTTATTGAGCAATTGGGAATTTTAATAACAGGTAAAAACTGCCTTTTGTCAATTTTAATGTTAATTTTTTTTTTTTAAAACAGGGGACACTTTTTAAAAAGGTTAACAAAAAGCGTGTTTGATGCATAGTTTGTACAGAAAAGGGAAAAATTACGTGTAGAAAACATAACCAAATTAGAGAGAGAGATTTAAAAGAGTTTTATACTTGGTAGATTCTATTAAAAATCGAAAAATATTTGAAGATTCTACTAAAATAATCTAATGTAAAAAAAAAATACAATGTATTATGCAGAATAAATTTTGGTTCATTGGTGTTAAATGGTTTTACTTAGAAGTGGATAGTTTTTACGTATTAAATTCACTGAAATTTTTCAGGGATTATAAGGGGGAAAAATGTAAAAAAACTTAACATTTAAATTGACCTCTAAAATTTAAATCCAGAAAGAAAATTGTATGTATATTAGCGTTGAAAACAAATGATCGCTTATGGTAATTATCTTTAAAATATTACTATCATATAAACTTATTTTGAGACTAATGATAGTAAAAATTGTGCTAATTCACTAGGGCAGCATTTTAATTAGAAGTTTTGAAGGGATATCTTAATGATAAAATGTTATATTGTTGCCTTTATTTTGAGTTATGTGCATTAAATGTTGCAGTCAAAAAGAAATTTAGGAGAAGAAATTATGTACTTAAATTCCGAGAAGGGAAAGGTTTAATTATTTTTTTTTCTATAGATTATCTGATTAAAAAAAAAGTTATATAAACATTCTTTTATTGATATACGTTCTCCAAAACTTTTAAAGCGTTTCTTCATCGTTTTCTAAAACCCATGGGAAGTTTTCAGTAGAACTAAATATCCAACTTATTTAAATATGTGAAAAAAATAAACGATAAATCTATCTATAAATCAAAAACATGCCGACATCTCTTTAATAGAGAAAACGATTTCAACAATACATTTCTTTTTTTTCTTTTCATATTTATTAAGTCTTAAATATCGCACAATTTCAATTTTTACATCGTCGAATAGAGAAATAAAATGTACTTTCAAATGCAATTTGTTTGAAAATTATATCATAATTTACTGATTTTTTATGCTTTAAAAAATTATTTTCAAGCATGAGTTTATCTCTATCGCTTGCAAATAATTACGAATGAATAACCCGTTTGCACTTAAAACAATGTAAATGCATTTGTTTCCAGCTAAATTTAACGACGAAAAGAAAACTTTAATTCTGACGAAATTAAAACTCCACCAAATAAGTAAATGAAACGCAAGTTTAAAATATATATGACCGAGCTAAAACTGAAATAATCTGAATCGAAATGTCTGTTTTAATAAAAACAATCTTCGGCTATTTCTTCAGTTTTTAATCCGTGGCGTGCGGCTAACTCGAAAGTACCATTTTTGATAAATTTAAAACTTTATTGGAATGAATAATTGATATTTTTTACATAAACTTGCTTTTGGTTGGCTAGGGGGCAATCTAAAAAAATATGCTAAACGTACACTTTTTTTGGAGTTTTCAATTTAAAAAGATGTTTTTCAGCTATATTCTGTGCACCGGGCAGTATATCTGTAGTCCGGGAAGTCCGGATTGGATCTTTTGGTTTATCTAAAAGAGTTCATTGAGAACATTCTTTCAAGGATATTATATTTTTGTTTATCTTAGCATTATTCCTTTTATTAAAATAATTGAAACAAAGACAGTTGAACAATCCGCTTGTATTGTTTTATTTTGGAGCCGATGGTCTGATTTTCATATATTTTTGTTGAAAGGTCTCTATCTGTAGATTATACCGCGTCAGTATCATTATGATCTAAAAATGATATTTTTGTCTATCCTTTTACATGTCCTTATCAGATGCGTTCGTAATTATATAAATACGTAGTACCTATAGTCGTCGTCTGGTCAGTCCGTCTGTCTGCCCGCCATATGTTTGAAATTTAAAATATATAATTGTTACAGAATTTTGTAGAGTCATTTCAAATTCTATGAAAATCGAATCAAAACTTAAAAATATAGTAATAAAAATTTTCTTCATTTTATTAAATTCTATCGTACGTTATGATTCAGTGATATCCCATGACAGGTAATGATTCTAGGTTTCCATGGTGATGATGTCCTATTTAAGATGGAGTCCTATTATTTCCGTATGACTGAATTTAATATATAGTTTCGTAATACATTTTGTATTCATGCATTTTTGCAGAAGAGTGCAACAGCTATTGCACCAAGGTCTGAATATTAATAAAACTAGTTACAGTACAAAAGCACCTCCTTTGTAACGTTTGGCGTACAATTTCAGACTTGTTTTACTTCATACGCTTTAACTTTTTAAAAAAATGACCAGTCGCCACGAATTTTCAGTATGTTTGCTACAGTACACAGTACTACTTTATGTTATAGTCGTGTCGTGTTATTTTTTCTTTCTTTACCGTAACACCTTAAAAAATGTTCATATATTATCGTATATTTTCATATATTTTTATATACGTTCATATATTTTTGCGCTTCAAAATAAGCGATGTTGGCAAAAATGAGATTTAAAATGGTTGTGTATTGGAGTCCTTCATCAAATTCTGTTTCCGGATTTTAGACAAGCTCAATCCGACAGCGATTCCGGCCGGTTCGTGTTCGTCAATATTTTTTTCATTGCGGATTCGGATCAAGCCGGGTTGACTCTATTTCTTTTGGGTTTGGGTCTGTTTCGAGTTAGTTTTTACCTTTTGCGGGACTAATTTGTTAATACTTTTTCAAAAAAAAAAAAAAAAAAAAAAAAAAAAAAGAAGAAGAAGTCCGTAACATTGTTTAAAATGAAAAACAAACAACAGCATGTAGTTGAATATTAATGAGTAAGGTTAGTTGGGGCAACTGGGCCATGATTTTACAATGTGACTCTGGAGCTTCTGACAATTCAGCTTCAAAAAGCTAATGTTCATTTGAATTAAAGTCTGAACTTCTGTAAATATGTTCAGTTAGGTTCTCTCTATCAGACAGGAATGCTCAAAATTACATTTTAATATTTAAAAATATAAAAATATGCATATTTAATCTGGCTTTCTTCATGGGTCCAGTTGCCCAATAAGAATGGGGTAAGTGGACCAGGAGGGTCTATGTTCCAACCGCGTTTATTTTTTCCCATATGGGATATCAGATCCTGTTTGAAAAAGCGTAAACAACTTTAAAAAATTTAAACCAGGCAGATAATGCAAATTATATGTCAATAAAGGGCGTTGTAAGGGAAACCTTTGCTGTCAATGTGTCTAAACAAAGCACTAAAAGTGAAAATATTAGATTTATTTATACCAAAAACAAAAAAATTAAGTAAGTACTAATGTACTTTAGTATATAGGTAATAAGTATAAAAGTCACATGGGTATTTTAAGGAAAAAAATAGCAAGGTAAATCTATGAACAAACGGCTACGCAAAGTACTTTATCTGTATCCAGGGGTCGCATTACATTGGGAAATTTTTATTGTTCCTTCCAGAACCCTTAATGAGTTACCTTCATGATCATTTTATTTAACATATTCTAAAGAAATGTGCGATGAAGATATTATTTTCAAAATAGTGGTAGGAACAATAAAATTTTCCCTATAGAATGCGACCCCTGTGTATCGCTCAATTTCAAGGTTTGGCTATCTCGCTTTCAGGGGTAAGGTACTTGCATTCGTAAAATGTGGAAATAATTTAATGACACCAGTATTTACAAGAGAATTTATTTGAAAACAAGTAAAATTATATTTTCGTGTACTTAATAAAGGTGAAATTTTCGTTATAAAAGTCCGGTGCCAATGTGGCAATTAGGAATTAAAATTATGTGATGCCATAACGACATCACCGCCTCTCAAGGGGTCAAGAAATTTGGTTTGATACCACCCAATATGCTTTTTTTAAATTTTATTACGTAATTTTAATAAGGCATTCTATAATTTTCTTTATTTTGAACAAATAACAATGGAGAAATTTACTTCCCGTTGTAAGAGAAACTCAAAAAAATTATTTATAACTATTGGGGTAACTGGATCCAGCATGGGCCAGTTACCCCGGATACGTGTCCCAGTTACCCCATTCTTGAAAAATGTATGGGGTAACTGGGACACCGGGCTTACATTTGAAACTTGAAGTAAATATGTATAGATACATAACAATATCAACGTAGTTATATGCCTAATCTTTAAAAAAATGATTGTTTAATAAAAGTACTTACAGTATTTTAATAAATAGCCGAGGAAGTTCAACCAAATTGACGTTGTTTTTTAAAAAAGAAACGCAAATTTTCGACAACCTATCACAGCAAAGAGAGAGTTATGATTTAGTTGACACACGTTGTTTTAGGAAGTAGAGGTTAAGGGGCATTGTTCACAAAAGCTAAAACTTAAAATACATCAACGGTTTTTTATAACATAGCCTATGGCCCAGTTACCTCGTGGGTCCAGCTACCCCAACTCACCTTATATAAACATTCATTTTTCTACATAAAAAGTAAAATTGGTATTCGAGATATAAATAAAGAGTATTATATCATAATGGCATTAAATTAGTGATTGATTCTCTGTCACCTCGGTTTCTTATTGACGTCAAATAGAACTTTCGAATTGAGGTCCAGTATAACACAACCCGGGCTGACTGTTTCTACAGATTGTTTAAATTTCCTGTTTCCGAAGATTAGCATATTGCAATTATAGAGCTAAAATAAAATAACATTATCGTCGTTTAACATCTAAAACAACATTAAGCATTTTGAAACGGTGATTATGTTTTAAAAAATCCCCTTTAAAATACTCTTACTGAGAATAGAAAATTAGTATTAGTTTGAATTTCTCTCTTTGATTAATTTGCAAATTACAAGAGCTAAAAATACCGTGCACGCTGTTAAAAATGTGGCCAGTCATTCAACCGTTTTTCTAGATAATGATTACTTCTTGTTTTATGATTTGAAATTTCGCAATAACGTACCACGATTCGTTATATGGATACATGATATATTAGGTAGATTTCGTATGAAATACTACCTATTGCGATCACTCCTACGTTGGAATTTCTGAAAACATTTTGCAGATCTACACAGATCATGACCCCTAGAACCCCAAATCCACCCTCAGTAACAAACTTTATCTCTCTCTCTCTCTCTCTCTCTACATATATATATATATATATATATATATATATATATATATATATATACATAATAATTCTTATAATAAATTATTTGGCCCTTTTTTTATACTTACAGCTTTAATTCATAATATTACGGTTTTTGATGGTGGTAGGTTATGTTTAATTAATGGTTATATATATATATATGTATGTATATAACTTTTTTTATGGATATTATAACTTCCGTAATTCTGCACAAATCTCTTCCAAACTGATACATAAGATCAAGAGGTAGAAAATCTAGGTCAAGTTCGTTAATGGGCAAAATCGGACCAAGGGGGTGGAAATAGGGAGGGGTTTTGTGAAAAACGTAAAAACCCCATAACTTCTTAATTTTTTATGCATACCAAATCAAGTTATTATTACTTCTAGGAAAAGGGCTAAAAATTTATGTATCACAGATTTTTGATAAAATTAACAAGTTGGAAATTGCTCGTCAAACGTGGCAAATGAGGTGCGTTCGTACTATAACTAGTTTTATAATTATTTTTTGCACCCCATATTGTACTGAATGTATATTTTTTTGCACTTCATAAGTGCATAGTCTGTAACATCATTAAAATGTACTTGCATTTTTTTTTTCCCATTCCCCGTAATGCAACGGAAAACTTTTGTCTGTCCCTGTCATTAAACTATAGATCCGATTTTCATAAAATTTGAAATGGCTAGACAAAATTTTACAGCAATTATATATTTAAAATTTCAGACCATTCGTATTCTGTAACATCATTAAAATGAACTTGCAATAATTTTTCCCCATTGGCCGTAATGTAACGGAAAACCTTTGACTGTCCCTGTAATTAAACTATACATCCGATTTTCATAAAAATGGAAATAGCTCGACAAAATTTTGCAACAATTATATATTTAAAATTTCAGACGATTCGGAAGGCTGTAACACCATTAAAATGAACTTGCAATAATTTTTTCCTATTGGCCGTAATGTAACGGAAAACTTTTGACTGTCCCTGTAATTAAACTATACATCCGATTTTCATAAAATTGAAAATAGCTCGACAAAATTTTGCAACAATTATATATTTAAAATTTCAGACGATTCGGAAGGATGTAACAACATTAAAATGCACTTGCAATAATTTTTCCCATTGGCCGTAATGTGAAGAAAAACTTTTGACTGTCCCTGTAATTAAACTATACATCCGATTTTTATAAAATTTGAAATGGCTCGACAAAATTTTACACCAATCATACATTTGAAATTTCAGACCATTCTGTTGGGTAGTTTTTGCTCTGTTATATGCGGACGGCCAGACGGCCAGACGGCCAGACGGACAGACGGACTGAACGACGACTATAGGTGCTACGTATTTATATAATTACGAACGCACCTAAAAATGGGCTCAAGGGGCGCAAAAATATGATTTTAAGAAGAAAAAAAATCACAATTTCGTCAATTCTTAAGATATCAAATTCACTTAAACTTTTTATAAATCGTCTTAGTATTATCTACAATTTTTATATTGACTAATTTTTGATAGGACCAATACTGCAAACAAAACTAAAAACGAAAAAAAAAAAAAATAGGGTTTGAAGAAGAAAACAATTCATAGCTTCGTCAATTCACAATATATCCAATCCGCTTAAATTTATTATATATCTTATCAATATTATCTTCAAATCTCATACTAACAAGTTTTTGATAGAATCAACTCTTACAACAACAACAACAACATCAAAAAATTAAATAAAAATAAAATAAATAAACAAAAATAGGGGTTGACGAAGAAATTATCGCATTAAGGGTGTACTCAAATCCAAACGGCTTATTTTCAGTCTCATTTTTAAGTTCATTTTCGCTCTGAAACGCATCCAGTTGGCAAGTTCTCTTATTCAGAAACTATGCAAAGTGCTGTATTGGTTGATTTTTGATAAAGCCAGAATATATTTTAAAAAATGCTGTCAAAGTGGGCATTTTGAACCGAATTTCCCGAAGCGATAGTGCTGGAAACGAAAAAAAAAAATGGTCGTACTGAGAAAATAATTGTAAATCAAGTTCTAATTAATTGAACAGAAAATAAAAACACATGTCGCTTATAAATCTGTACAAAAAATCACGTCAGCAATTTTCATGCCTTTACTTTTAAAAATGTGTCAGAAAATTTCGAGTTGTTGAGCGGGAAAAATATATTTTTTAATACCGACTTAATATGATTTTGATAAAACGAGCTCTTACAGAAAAATGAAATTAAAAATTTGTCAAAATTGGCCTGATAAAATTGTTAAACTGGGTTTATCTCTAATATTGATTTAGTTTTTGTTGATGAAATTAGTACTTACCTTCGAAATCTACCTCCGCCTGTAGGCCGAGCCGACAGGGATGTTTTGCTTTTTTTAAGGGGTCTCATACCTTTTAAAATCACCGGCGCCAGTGAAAAAGTGATGTAATTTCCAAGTTCTCAAAAATGTCTTAATACTTATTTAAATTACGTAAATCTGTAAAATATTTAAGCCATATTTGAGGATTTATAAAATGTAAAAATAAACACTTATAATATAATATAATAAACAAGTAAAAATTAAATTTAAAAAATCAAATCACCCGACTGCGTAAAAAGCGAACTAATTAATTATTTCTCATCAATGTGAAACTATTCTTTTTATATTATTTACCTATTTTTTTTATTTACTTGTATTGGTGACTTTTAAGTTGTGTTTAATTGTTAGTTCCTATCTATAAACACTGTTTTGATGAGGCCTATAGATGTCTATGACGGTTAGAGTTGCAGTGAAGCTAGAGATCCTACCTACACAACGTCCAGGTCGTGTAATATTTAAACGGAGCTTCTGACTGTAAAATAGTCAATGAAACATCGTCTTCATTTTGAAAGACCTATCCAATGATATGCCACTCGATAGGGTGCGTAAAATTATTTTTTTCGTCTCTAGCGGCATTTTGTATTTTACGGCCGCCATTTTGAATTTATAAAAACAAAACCTAGCCTTTAACCATCGGACGGTTAAGACGAATCGATAGAGGCCTCATTCATTAAAATCCATCCATCCGTTGGGATGTTTAGAGGATATAAAAAAATCCTCATACCCAGATACGCGTGAAACACATAACCCTTCTTGGCTGTCGCGTAAAAAAATACTATTCAGGTAATATTGCAAATTTTTTTAACATGGTCTGTCACAATCTGCACGATAACTTAACTTAGAATAGATATATAAACATAAAAATTATGTTAACCTACATTTTATAGAATGAGTTAATATTATTGAGATAAATAAATATTTTCATTATTTTTTAATGATTAATTAATTATTTTTTGCATTTTTCAAATTTCACTGAATTTTTAAAATAGTTTCTGTCAAAGAATTTATATATCATTAATTCGTTCTATAAAGTATAGTTTAAAGTTCATTTTAACGTAAGTTTCATGTTGATAAATCTATTCTAAATTAAGTTAACTTGCGGATTGTGGTATACCATGAGAAAGCATTTTCCAATATTAATTGAACTGTAATTTTTATTATATTACATTAAAAGGCCTTTATTTTTATATTTTATAAAGCCCTAAATATGGCTTAAATATATTACAAAGTTTTATGTAATTTCAATAAGTATTTAAAAAGTTAAGAGAAATCGAAACCACATCACTTTTGTAGATTTTAAAAGGTATGAGACCACTTAAAAATCTATTATATTTTAAAAATTGTGTAAGGAATACAGGCATGAAATTTAATTCACCTAACAATAAAATATACAGGGTGGGCATTAAGTTTCCAACACTTTTATCTTAAGTATTTCAGATACTCTAAAAAAATGCGTTTGAATACAGAGAATTAATTGAAATTAGATTCATGGTCTAATTCATATTATTACTGAAGCTATTCATGAAGGTAGCATATTATAATAATAAAAATGGTTACATTTTGTTTTTCCTAATTATTGAAACTTTTATGGTCCATCCTGCATACAAATGAGTGCTCCGTATCAAATCTGTGCCTATGGCCTCCAAAAGTCTTGGGAATCCTATTACGTAAAGCCATCTGCCTGTGGAAGCAATCTTTTGAAAAGAAATGAAGGCATCTGGACATATATGGAAGGAGTAAAACATGCTTAGTGTTTAATATAGCATTGTGTGCAAAAGTAAATAATACGGATAAAAGTGCAATACAACACGGAGAAAAAAATATGGTTCTAGCAAATTGTGGCTCTAGAAAAAATAGTTCCCTGTCCTCCCTATAAATTTTAGTTCCCTTTGCTATAGACTCCTACTAGAATTCAAGAACGTTTTCCTATATTCTCGTGGTCAAACTTATTTAAAAATCTCTGCAAATAGATGCGAACACAAGAGGTTCGTTTTAGTAACTATAATTCTAGTTTATGAAACCATTCTAGAAATCAAGCAATAATTCCTCGCTACTGAAACTATTCATTATCTTTTCGTGACCTAGAAAACAAGAGACTAGAAAGTCTAGATCTTTTTATCTATTCAGCTTAGTTGTTTACCCTATTCGCATAGCTCGGAAATCTATATTTCTAGTTCAGAATTCAGAAAATGACTACCTATTCATTCTAGGTGAAGACGGTATTTTTTTTTCCTCAGCGAAATGTTGGCAGACGACAAGAACCGCAATAGAAACTTCCGCATGTATCTTGCGCTTATAAGTTTGAGACGCACTGATTTTCATAAAATATACGTTTTCAGATAAACACGTCAATTCTTACTCATACTTACTCACTTAGCTCTGCATTCGTCCATTCTGAGAAAATTAAGGCTATAATATGCGAGAAAATTTGTTGTGATCAATACACAATTTTTTATTAACTATCACTGTCTTGGACGTTATTTTATTTTTCATATACACAATATTATCTATCTTAGAATAAAATATAAAGTTTATTTTTTTGTGTATTTTAATCGCTTCTCAATTTTTACAATCCCAAAGACAAAAATGAAGTAAAAGGAAACTAAGTTGTAAATTAACGTCAAAGCATGATTTTCTTGTTTTGTTCAGTAATCATTCTTCTGACATTTTAAATACTGCTTTCTTCAGTATTTCCATAACATTTTTTTTTATATTTATTATATTTCATTTTCCGTCCATTATTATTAATATAAAATGCATGGATTTTCTTACCTTTACATTACATCTTTATCCTCATATTTAAATGGAATGAGTATAAAAACTGGAAACAGAGCTTGTACTTAATGGTAATGAATTCTAAAAAATCCCCGACGGCTCGGCCTACAGGCGGAGGTAGATTTCGAAGCTAATTACTAATTTCACCAACAAAACCTAAATCAAGATTAGAGATAAACCCAGTTTGTTCGCAAAGATTAAGCTCTAGGGACCTAAACTTTTTGTGAAAATTCTAATATACACGATAACACACACGCATATTTATGGGATATATTTAAAAATAGCGAAAACAAATTCAAAGAACCTCAAAATGTTAAAATATGTTAATACTTCTATAGTCGTTTTTTTCTCATGTTTTAATACGTTTTTCAACCTCACATGACGTTTCGTATTCACCAGCTGACATCCATTATATTTCCAATATGACGTAATATTAATTTTTTTTCAATTCTTCAAACTATTTATTTCATTTACATTTTTCACGTGAAATCTTGCAATAGAAAAGTAATTGTTGTGGTGAGAATTTTATTGTTGGCAACTGCTGTAACGAAAAATGTTTATTTTTTCTGTACGAGCTGGTTTCATCAGAATCATGTTTAGACAGTATTCAAAAATTTTTACTCTCCCCATTACCAACTTTTTTGCCCATTCAACAAACGATTGCAACAAACGATTTTGCCCATTTGCAATCCACGCCGAGATATTAGCTATCTCAATGTTTTGACGAGTTTGAGGACGATCCGTGCTTAAGTGGGACTCTTATTATTACATAACAGGCGCCAAAAGTAGCTCATATCAAATATGAGCTGCTTATGGCGCCTGTTATGCAATAATTTTTCATTAATTATATATAAAATATTACTGTATGTGGCTACGGTGAGCTGCATTCTGCGCTTCTGTCATATATATTTTTACATTTCATTACGACTTTGAAAGTTGGTGTATATCTTGTTATATTACTGTTTGTTTTTTGGATTGGCATATTAAGCCTAAAGTGCTTACAAAAATTTATGCATAAAAATGTTACGATATATATTTAGAAAAAAATAATGAGATATTATAAATGTAAAAATAAAATATGCAAGAAGTGTGTGTTGGTCATGCCGACAGTCCACCACAATTTAATAATTATACTCCTTTTTGTAAATTTAATAATGTAATGTATAGAATTGTTTGTTTAACTTGACAACAAAGTTATGTGGGGCAGACAGAAGGTTAATTACATGTAAGAATTAATCAGCATCGTTCTGATGTTTGCAATGGTAGTAGGAAATGCTCCACTTTTGAGATTTTACATTTCAGAATTCATAGTTTCAGTAATATTAACATTCAAATTTTATATCATGTTGAAGTAAAAAGCAATAGATTAGATAAAGAAAATGATTTTATGTTTAAGTTTAAAACAGTATATCCTTATGGGTTAAATACATTGATTAACAATATAAATTTAATGGAGGTTCATAACGTACAAGATTTATTTTATAATTTTAGTGAAAAAAATTTATAAAGGAAGGAAAAAGTGGGTCTTGTAAATTTGGTAAAAATATTAATTATGTAATTCCTAATATATGGATTAAAGATATGGAATTTAATTTTATTAAAAATTATAGTATTAAAAATGTTAAAAATGTTAAAATCTTCAATTTAAATTGAAGATTAATATACTTAAGAAAATTTAAAAAATGTTTTGTTGCTTTCAAATTTAAGAATTTACAGTTTAAGAATTTGTTACATGATTTAATTAATTTTAAGTTATTGAGTAGAGAAAATGTTAACAAAAATGTAATTAATTTTAATATGAAATTTCAATAGAAATCTTTTGATAATTTGCATTTAAATAAAATATGCAAAGATATTTACGACCTTTTTCCTCTTAAAGATTGTATTATTTCAGTTGCATATAATTATCCTAAACCATTAAGTAATAAGATTTTTAATTATAGACAAATAGCTTTTTCAGATGTGAATCCATCTTTAGTTTGTTCTTGTAATAATATGGAATATAAAGATTGTATTGACAATTATCATGGTCATATAATTACAGGTAATCTTGATATAATCAAAAATAAAAATGTCAAATATTTAATGAATTTTGGTACAAAATTTAGAATTAACAGTAAAATTTGTAACAGTAAAGCACTAAAGATTTTTAAGGATAATGTCAATAATTTTATAAAGAAACAAAATTATAAGTTTAGTATGCCTTTGGAAGCATTTTTCGAATGGAAATCTCAACTTTTGGGGCATTTCAGTAGTTTTTTGAAAGATTATTTAAATTCAAATACTTATGAATATCAAATTTTTAATGATGAAGATCTAAATTTTATAAAAAAAATTACATAATAGTTTTGTTATTGTCCCTGTTGACAAAGCTGCTAATAATTATGCAATAATATGTAGGAAATTTTATATTGAAAAAAATAGAAGGTGAATTGGGTAATACAGATTTTTATGCAGGGGTTAATATTGATAAGGATCCTGTTGTTAATTTTTTTTTTGCATATAAAAAGAAAGTGAAAAATATGTTTTCTTACAATTTTGATGTTTCTACTCATCACTGTTGGTCGTTTATTTTTTTAACACCCAAGTTTCATAAAAATCCGCTTAAATTTAGGTTTATTTGCAGTACTTCTAAAAGTGTTAATAGAAATTTCAATATTGGTTTACATATTTTTTTAAAAAAGATATATGGTTTTTTAAAATGTAAATTTAAGAAGTATAATAATTTTTGATCGATTGATAATAGTATCGAGATTTTGGACAAACTGCCTTTGACTCCTCAGAAAATGCAGGTTTTCGACTTTGAAAATCTTTTCACCAATATAACTATTGATTGTCTTTATAATGTTTTAATGAACATTATTTATTTATTTTGTTTAAATGAAGAATTGAATATTAATAGATTTATTTTTAAGTTTATGCCATTTTTGTTTTTATAATAATTACGTAACTTTCAACAACAATACTTTCAATCAGATCTGTGGAATCGGGATGGGGACAAATTATTCTAGTACAGCTGCTAATTTATTTTTATTTTACTATGAATTTAAGTATACAATAGAATATAATAAATCTTTAAAAATCTTTAGGCATATTGATAATATTCTGATTTTCAATGTTGATTTTACTAATGAATATGACATCATATATCCAAAATGTTTAAAGTTGAATAGGGCAAACGGTGATGATTACGATGCAGATTTTTTAGATATTTCTTTTAATATTTTTGATAATAAATTAATTTTGGATTTCTATGATAAAAGAAATAGTTCTCAATTTTTTACAAGAAGTATGCCACATTGTTTTTCTAATTTACATAAAAAAAATTTACATAAATATTATAATTAATCATTTAATTCGTTTTAATAAAATTTGTGGCAGTAATAGTAATTTTTATAGACAAATTTTTAAGTTTTTAGATAATCTTTTTTACAATAATAATTATCCTATGAATTTTTTGAAATATTATATAAAAATTGTTTTGAAAAATAACTTGCAACACTATGGATTGGCGGGGTGACCAACATATGGTAGCATACTTCCTGAATATTCCATATGATGTGTGAGCCCTAAAGTCTTGTATAAAGAACGAGTTTACATGGATGTTTTGAATAGATGGAGGCTTGAAGACTAGGATTTTTTTTAAATTTTGAAATTGGATATGGAAAGAAAATTAATGGTTTGCTGTTATTAACAGGTGAAGGGCATTATACAGGTATTTCTGTTTCATGTTTATGTATTTTTCTTGTAGGTTTGGGTGGGTGCACGTTGTTTTGCATTCATGCATGTTAAGATAATTTAATTTGTTTATCTTTTAATAATATTTAAGTTGCAATTTTAAAATAATTTTCTAAAAGATATTTTTTAAAAGCCTTTTTGTTTTGTAATTTAGATTTTTTGTAATACCTTTTTTGTTTAAGTTTGATTTATTTACCTTTTTGAATTTTATATCTAAAATGACAATAATTTGGGTTTTTTTCTGTATTGAGTGCAGGATGGACGTGTGTTCAGAAACCTGCAAGATTTTAACAGTAGGGGTGGAGCTAGGTCTGTCTGTCCACCCACTGATGAAGAACAGGCAGTTTTTTACCTGTGTTTGTTTTTCACCTGTGTAATTTAAATTTGAAGGTTTTGGGATTTTTATAGTTAAATATTATAAATATTGTTGATATACACCTTCTTTCCAAGGTTACGGTGTATTTGAATTTTTATTTATTGATGAAATATATATATATATATATATAAACGTTTTAGGTGGGGGGTGGTTTTGGGTTCCTAGGGTCATATAATGGAAAGTTATGACGAAGTTTTTCAAAAGTCGCACCATGGTAACGACTGCAATAGGTAGTATTTCTTATGAAATCTGCCTAAAGTCATCAAATGTTACAAATTCCTATTTGCAGCCGAAATGTTTGCGTAACTAATACTTATACCTTGACATGACACATTTTATAGTTTAATGCGAGTTTGCCTGATTTTGTAACATTTCATAGTACGTTTTTTAATAATAAATAATTTTTTTACACGCCCAAAGACGAAAATGAAGTAAAGGAAAACTAAGTTATTAATTAATGTCAGTGTATGATTTTCTTGTTTTGTTCAGTAACCACATTTGTGACTTTTAAATACTGCTTGCTTGCGTATTTCCATAACATATATTTTATTTTTATTATATTTCATTTTCCGTCCTTTATTATTAATATAAAAGGCATGGATTTCCTTACCTTTACATTGCATCTTTATTTTCATCTGTTAGTGGAATGAGTATAAAAACTGGAAACGGAGCTTGTACTTAGTGTTAATTAATTCTAACAATCATCAAATGCTACAAATTCCTTTGAGCTTGCGGCCGAACTCTTTGCGTAACTAAGACATATACCTTGCTGTGACATATTTTATAATTTCATGCGAGTTTGCCTGATTTTACAACATTTAATAGTACATTTCTTAATAATAAATAAATTTTTTACATGCCCGAATATAAAAATGATGTAAAAGAAAACTATTTTATTACTGAATGTCAATGCATGATTTCCTGGTTTTGGTTGTGCAAGAAACACTTTTGTGACCGTTTAAATACGGTTTGCTGCAGTATTTGTACAACATTCCTTTTATTTCTATTATACATAATTTTGTGTTATCAAAATTACAATAAATAAATAAATAAATAAGTAAATTGAAACTCCTTCTTTAACTAATAAGTTTGAAGTAAGTTTTAGTCACTCACTAGAATTGATAAACAACTTGAAAATCTGTATAACATCTTCGATATAACACTTTAACCCTTTATGCCCCGACAGTACTTTAAAGTACCATTAAAATAATTTGTTATAAAATTCATTTAATACATTTATTAGTAGTAATACAGTTTACAATGAGTTATAGATACTTTACTTTATCTTGTTCCAAAAGCATTATTGGTTGCACAAAACAAAAATATTTTTAAAAGGAAGATTTCTTTTGCCTTTGCATCTTTTTAGCTTTCTTGATGTTGAAAGATTGGGGGGGGGGGGGGGGGGTTCAGTTTGGATATATTTCTAAGAACATTCATTATATTTGTACATTTCCTGATTCTACAAAATACTAAAAGAATATATTTTAAATAAAAGATTTAAGTGGAGTTATAAATATTGTAAAAACCCCTATCAATTCAGATTTAATTAATTAATTTTAATTGTCAAAATTCTTCTAAATTTTTTTAAATGATTGTGTAAATCTTCTAATGTAGTTTTAGAAATTCACGAAAAATGCATTAGAAGATGAAATTTTTATGATTTCATAATTTGGGACATAAAGTGTTAGAAGGTTGCAAACAAGTGAATTTATTCAGACTTATTTTACGAATTTGTCTTATAATTCATGAAATGACATTTACCAAAAACACATGTTTAACCTGTCGGCTCTACACTTTGGTTCATCACCCGCGCACTGCATACAATTGCGATTTGGGATTCCGTAACTTCAACTGCGTATAACTTTATTTGTATTATAGTTACAAAGAAATAGAACTAGAAATCGAAATGTAATGAGAAATCGAAATGTGATCAATGAAAGCATGCTTTCTAAAAACGTCGACATTTAAAATTTTGGTCTTTGCCAATTCACACTAGTGTTGAGTTCAAGGGTTAAAACAAAAGAATTGTCTATTTTTTTAATTTATAATTTGCTGTCACACAGCAATAGTAAATGAACAATTTTTATTTACATCGTAAAAAGTATTTATTTATTTATAGACCGGGAGGCCATCACCTCATCAAGTTGAAGGCTGAGAATTCAGGATTAGACTGAACTTGATTCGCATATTAAAATGCAACTGGTCTGTCAATCATATCTTGGTAGAAATCACCCCCGATTTTAGTGGTTGATGGGTAGGTTTATCATTGTGTTTTCCTGCACTCAAAGTTATGAAAACATAGAGGATTGGGAGCAGGAAAACACAAGTAAACCTGCTATTCGACCACTAACACCGGGTTTGTACGTGTGTCCCACCAAGATATGGCTTGGCAGACCAGTTGCTTTTTAATATGCGAATCGAGTTCTGTCTAATCCTGGAATTTTCCGATGATATGATGGTTTGTACACCTGCCTCCCGGTCTATTATTTACCTTCATTCGGATTTTTGTTTCTTTTTAAAGGTGCATTTTTTCTCCATAAACGTGTTTAATGTACAGTGCTACTACTGTTCTCGGACGTAATTTGTTCAAAGAAAGTACCGAATCCAATTTTATAACAAAAAAGAATGAAAATATGATTGTTTCCCACTTTCCAAGTTACTCCCTGTTTCTTTTTAACACAATACAGTACACTGTACAATAAAGTAAATTATAAAAAGAAAATACAATACAGTACTGTATATTACAAGAAACAATAGCAGTTTTAGAAAATATAAATAAAAGTTTAAGAAAGATTGATCCCATATGTTTATTGGTCAAAATATGGAAGACCGTGAGAATCAGGAAGAGGAAAAAGAGGTTCCATTCTTATATTTTTTCCGCACAACAAGATAATTTTCTGTTTCTGAATCCCAAAATACAGGAAATTCGTTAGCACTGGAATCACTATATCGTATGCATATGTGTTTAGCACCCATGAAAGAAAAATAAAAATAAAATAAAAGAAGAAAAAACAGTGAATTTAGCATCTTGCTTTAGGCGAATTTCAAAATGCATGCTTTTTGTTAACGTTGCGATCACTGCACCTCATGTAGCAATAAGTAGATTGCACTTTGTATTAAAAAAAAGAAAGAAAAGAAAGAAACAATACTTGCAGTGATTTTCTAAGTCTAAGGACCATGTACAAAGTAGGAAACATTGTAGAATTTGAGAAAATCGTCAACTACGCACATCGTATGACGTCAGCCGTCAAGAAGAAGAAAAGTAACGTAAGAGAATTTTTCAACCAACTCGTCAGCCGTTAGTTACAATATTCAGCTAAAAAATCTAAATTCTTATAATTCAAAAATGTTTATTGTATTACTAAATAAAAAAGAGGATACTTTTAGAATCTAAAATAAAAATTAATGAATAATATGGGCGCTTTTTGTAAACCTTTTTCTGAAGATACGTCTTTAATACACGACAGGTTACAGCAGTGGTAAAAATATCCAGAATATCTTTTAGTTAGCCTTAATGTATTGTAAAGTTATACGATTAAAAACTTACTGGGAAGTTATATACACACAAGATTTAGACTATTTGACTTGGACGTGTGTTATGTTTGAATGCAAAAAAAAAAAAAAAAAAAAAAAAAAAATCGAAACTACAACTGTCCAACCGTATAATATAGATTTAAAAAAGTTGTTGAACCCGTCTAAAGGTAGGTAGGTCTTACTATCTACTGTGATCTGAATTTCTTTTATTAATTCAATAATAATTATAACCATGTTTCAAAATGGTTCTAAATTATATAACTACGAATCGATAATTTTTAACGAATTAAAAAAAAAGAATTTATTTAGATTTCTAATGAAATTAAAAAATATATATATATATATATTCTAAAGCATTTTTCCCGATTTGGAATCCAAATGTTCATACTACACTAAATATTGAACATAATAAATAAAAAAATAGATTTAAAGTTTAATTATGTTTCAGTATATATTTGAATGTATTTTACATTTTCTGGAAACTGTACTCATTAAATTATTATGTATATTGAAAAGAACAGGTTTGTAAAGTCCGTTTTAAGATATAAAACAAAAAACTCCACGTATTAGTCTTGTAGGATAAATTTGACATTTAGTTTGACATTTCATATAATTTACTAAGGAAAAATAAATCTAACCTCATAGCATTAAAACGTTTTTAAATGTATGATATTTTAGATCTTTTACACCGCTTTTTTATTTTTAATTTCTTTCTTTGTTCCGTACTATCATAGCTAACCAAATTTATATAGGAATAAAATACTCTACTACGTGTGTTTTAACCCTTTATATACTGAATTATGAATTCATGAAAATATTATCTTATAAAGAATTTTTTGTGAATTGTTTAAACTACATTAGAAGATTTACATAATCATTTAATAAATTTTAGAAGGATTTCAGAAGGATTGAAGGATTTAGAAGGATTCATTAAATTTGAATTGATAGGGATTTTGTGTAATATTTATAACCCTACTCAAATATTTTATTTTAAATATTTTTCTTAGTATTCTGTAGAATTAGGAAATGTACAAATATAATGTTCTTACAATATAAATATAGAAATATTTTCGAATTGAAAAATCCCTCACACAACGCCAAGAAATTTGAAAAGATGCAAAGACAAAAGAAATCATCCTTTTAAAAATATTTTTGTTTTGTGCAACCCATAATGCTTTTGGAACAAGATAAAATAATGTATCTATAAATCATTCTAAAATGTGTTATGACTAATCGATGTATTAAATGAATTTTATAGCAAGTTATTTTATTGTATTCTTATAAATACCGTCAGTAGATAAAGGTAGGTTCTTTGGGTTAAAACCCGAAGAAAATAGTCAATCTTCGCTTTGAATTTGATTAAGGTCATGAAGTAGGATAAATGGTGTTCGATTTTCTAATTCCGTTGAATTCTGTCAACGTACTTGAAAAGAAGATATTCCAGAATTTTTTTGAATTTCATTTCAACTTTGAGAATCTAAGATGGAAATGATTTGGTGTGATTCGTAGCAGAAAAAAAAAAAAAAAAAAAAAAAAAAAAAAAAAAAAAAACGAGTGCCACACCTAGAAATAGATCATAAATAAACAAACCGCTAAAAAGTCAAATTCCCTAAAGTAACATGGTGAGCAATAAGGGTGAAAAAAAAATATATATATATTAATAACAATAAAGTGTAAATCCGCAATTTTTCACAGAACATTTTTCGATATTCCGTTATGCTGCTTCTGCGCTTTTATAAATAACTTTTTTAAAACCATTTATATATTAATGTGTAGCGCATTTGTGCAGCTTAAAGATGTAGCAAAAAAAAAAAAAAAAAAAAAAAAATCAAAAGAATAAAAATCGTCGCCATTTGTTAAGTAATAATAATTTTCGTCTCACTGTGTACCACCCTCCCCTAAGGGAGCAGATCACGTTGAGCAGCCAGAAAATGACCTTATTTAAAACAGTACGAAAAACTCTGTAATTTCATAACCAATGAATTAAACGCAACAATGTTTTTCCTTTACTTTCACACATTCTTATGGTTTCATAAAATATTCAAATACACATATATTTAGTAATATTAATTAGTTAAATCATAACGAAAAAAGTGGCTTCTGAAAAATATGAATATTGAAATATGCATTTTGCGCGCACGATTTTACAAATTCTACAAATTGTGTTTGATTTTACAAATTGTGAAATTTTATGGAGGATATAATAAATGTTTGGGAATTTGCTTGAGCGAAAAAAAAAATTAGGAATCCGTTCTTTAACGATTTACACATTTAGCACATATTTACGATAAGTTTAACAAATTTTCTTATAACCAAACATAGCGGTCATCATTTTCAGATGCTATCTGCAATCTTAAGATAGCTTGTTCCACAGTTGACCGCGTTCTGTTCTGGGAAATTCTAGAAACATGTCGTGAAATGCTGTCTTTAGAATCAGGTTAAGTTAGTAACTAAAATTTCTAAGCTATCATAATGCTGAATGTGTAATTTATTAAAAATTGCCCTCTGGTGGCAATTTTGTTTTTAGCTTAAATAATACCCTATCCGTTAATTATGTCTTTCACAAACTTTCACAAGTTTATGAACAATGGTTTTGTCTGTAGACAACTTTAAAGTAGGGTCGTTTAATTATGGACACCCTGTATGTTTAATGTTTCATATTTTGTTACTTATAATACTATATTTTACACTGAACCTAAATTTGAAAGTATATTAAAATTCTTTAGAATGATTTAGAGCTTTTCTATTCATATTCACTAAATTTCACCAAAAAATGTATAATATTTTCAATCCACAATTTTCAGTGACAAAAGTGAGACTAAATTGAGGTTCAGCATAAACTAACACATGTAAACTAAGAATATACATAATTTCAACGTTCTATGAAAATTAGTTTATAAATGAGAGTGCACGCAATACCAAAAAATCATTTTTTAGAAAAATGGCTTCAAAGCTGGCTTATAACATTACAGCAAATGCTTTTATGCAAGATATTTTTAGCCATAACTTCTGTTCTAATTGGTATTTTAGTAAAATTCTTTTTGCAGTGGATGCGTTTGAAGGTGTCCATTCTGAAATTAGTGAAAAATCCTTTTTTTAAACCGTCAACCTGATGTGCCCCTTAACACAACTCTGCTATGCAGAACTGTACTGTAAGCTTCATTAGCAGTTTACTAATCTTTAAATCCTTACACTCGTCGTCAAGTTCTATCCGTGGTTTGTTTCTATGGGCTAAGGACTTTAGATGTTTTTTACAACGATTTGGTGCTGCTGTAATGTTTCTGCTGCGACGCGGTATCGGTTTATCTCGAGAGATGTATGTTAATTATGCAGTATGGTTTATATCGCATATGTGTATGGTCTGAAATGCATTGGAGATGCAGTTTATTATTGTTTTTTTTTTAATCATTGTTCAACATCGTCATTAAAAAAAAAAAAAAACTTTCTCTTTCAAAATTTATGATGTTTCAGAAAAGATGGAAAGGTTGCAAAGTCTCAAACAGTTACTGCTGGTATGAATAAAGTTAGTCATGGACAGCAAATATACAATTCTTAATATGGCGTGTATCTATATGAAATTTTAGAATCTTTTTAACCCTTTAGTGCGCAGATTTACATATATGCAAAAACAGTGTTTCGAATTTAATAGATTTTTTTTATTCGTATATACCTAACTCACATCAGAAAATTTAAATAGCAGTATCTGATTTAATTAATAACAGACATTCCGTATTTAAATAAAGCAAAATCAACCATTGATACTTTCTGGTGTAAAGTGAGATTCTCTGAACTACGTAATTTCTAGAGCGTATTCTATCATGGGAATTAAAGGGTTAAAGGTTAAATTTTATAAAATAAATAATTATATAAAATGAGGTATTTGGAGACATACTTATTAAAATATTTACTAATTTGCAATATTTTATAGTAAAACAGCCACACGACAGTAGTTTTTACTTGTATTCCAGATGTGCAACAGAAGAAAAGATTGCCGTATTATATGAAAAATGTATCTCTGATTTTTTTTATTATTTTTCCTGTGTAATAAACCTTTCAGAGAATCATATATAATTTTTTCGAAGCAAAATAAAAATAAGTATTTATTATTATGTAGTATTCATTTAAGGGTTAATAAGATATAATAAAGCATGTTTCTGATTAGTTTAAGACGTTAGAAAATTTAACAATAAAAAAGTATTATAAAAGTCCAAGATTGATGTTACTGAGCACTTAATATTGGTTAAATTTCGTTTAACTAAAAGTACATGGACAACATATACTATAAATATTTGGATAGGCTATTCAAAATTTTTATTAATTTTCATCATTTCTTCCGACTTGATGATTAGTTGAGTTGCGAATAGAATATTCAATAGTACTAGTTTTGTTTGAAAAATTGTAAATATTTGCACTTTCCTAAATTATACAATTTTGAATTTTAAATTTTGTCTCAAATGCATTGTTCATTTTATATTACTTGTACTAGTTTCATAATTAATACATGAAAAAATTAGGATTTCTAGAGAACAGGTTTAAATAAATTGAACTAAAAATTTAAATAAAGGGAATGTGAAGCAGCCGAGATTTTTTTTTTTATGCATTCATCATGTTTTCAAAAAATAAAAGTAGTCTGGAATATTAATTAAGGTAGTAAGTGTACATAAGGTGAAAAAGTTAACGGAGTTTTGTGTGGATAGGTTTGCACCAGACTCGAAAATTCCGATTGCATTCAACCCGACCCTGATCCCGATTTGAGAAAACTTTCGTCATTTTGATACCCGACAAGAAAAATAAAACTTTAGTCAACTCGAAACCCCACAGGTATCGAAATGGAAGAAAATTAATTCATGTTTTAATACAATTATGGAAAGCTAGTCTATAGTTAATCAGTTTTATCTTATGTTTAAAAAATAAATATAAATATATTCATTAATGTTCAAATATACAGTTTTTTCATCAGAAAAAGTATTCTATACTTTTTAAAAACTGAGGAGAAGAAAAAATCGGGTAAAAGTCAAATCTCAAACCGACGCTGATCCGAAACTGAAAAAATTAGTCAACCTGACACGAACTCAATCGGCAGTGAAAAAAATTAACGTCAAGCCAACCCGAATCACGGTTTGGGTCGAGTCGCGTTAAATCAGGATATCCAACACGATGCCCGATCCAAACCCGAAAATTCCAATTGAAGTTAATTCGACCAAACCGGACGAAAAAAACGTTTGTCAACTGAAGAAGCAACCCGAAACCGACAAAAAAAGACTTTCGTCAACCCGGTATCCGGCCAGCACAGCCCTCAAAATGGAAGAAAATTAATCCATGTTTTAATAAAATTGTGGGAAGTTAGTCGACTTTTACATCTCTATTGTTATTTTTGTCTTTTATGTTGAAAAAATGAACATTTATATATATATACATAGTCATTAACGTTCAATATATAGTTTTTTACATCCGGAGAAATATTCTGCACCTTTCTAAAAAGCGGGTAAACACGAATCCGACCTGCAACAATAAAATCCCAATCCGAAACAGACCCGAAACAGAAACAATTAATTAACCCTACTGGCAGTGAAAAAAGTATAGCGTCAAGCTGACACGAAATGCGGTTTGGGTCAGGTCGGGTTAATTCATGTTACCCGACATGATGGAGAACTCTAATAAGACTCTATTAGAGATTCTAAGGAGACTCTATTTTTTAGAAGGTAACACTAAAACAATTCAGCGTAAATCTCTTTTTTTTTTTTAATCTTGTTTTGCACTCACTTATTAACACTAAAACTACCGGAAATTTTACTCAAGTTTTATAAAAATATTTTACACAAGAATTTTTATTTAAAACTGTTTAACTTGTTTATTTAACTTTTTCTTCCTTGTATTTTTTAAACTTATTGTATAAAGCAAAACCTGGTACGAACCGATATATTTTCAATTGGTAAGGGTCAAAATGACCACTCACGGTACGTTTAGTGTTAATAAATATAATTTACTATTTGATTTGTATAACATTATGCTAAAAGTTTGACAATATGTGCCCAACATTTAACAATATAAAATTTATTTTTATTTTCTTCCATTGTGTAATTCAGATTATAGAAATTCTATTTGGAATATAAAGAAGATGACATAAATCTGTTATATAAATCACATAGGAATACATTTAAATATGTATATCCTCTCTGAAATGCATAAAATCTTTGTACTTAGCGCTTTTAATTATTCAGAATCTATTCAGTTCTTTAGGAAATGATGATAAATCTTCCATCGTTCCATTACTATCCTCTGGGTATTTCACCGCATCTGTTTAAAGTCATCCTACAGGATTTAAAACAAATCCCGATAATATTATTTTTTTATCTCAATTCTTAAAGTGCATTTTGAAAAGGATACTAAAAATTTAAAAAGTAAAGACATTGCTTTTTCAAGTAAATTATTTTCTAAAGTATATGAGTAATAAAGTGTTTTACATTCAGAAAGATTATTACAAGCAAAATATTTTTACATTTTAAAAAGTTTGCTTTGCATCTGATGGTGTGATTTATTAAAAAATATAATGTAATAATCTGTATAAAATAGGCATACTTGCCAACTTGATTTATTAAAAAAAAAAAAAAAAAAAAAAAAAAAAAACATATTTTGAACCAGAAAATTTGTTTCATTAAATGTGTTTCGGATTAAGTATGGTAGTCATAAGAACTCTATTTAATTTGAGTTATTAAATAATTTCTAGTTTAAAGTATGTTTTTTTTTTTTTTAAACAAAAGCCGGAGTTTGGCATGCATGCATAAGGATCTTAACCCCTTAACGGTCGCATTAAATTAAGGTTTAAAAATTCAAATTGCTTATTAGCACCACCTTTTTGGAAAAGAAATATCCAGCTTATTTAATCACGGGTAAAATGATACCATAATAAAGCCAATTACACTATTTTATAAAACTGGTATGAATGAAACAATCTGAATAAAAGACGCAACCCGTGAATATCACGGGAGCGATAATTAAGGGGTTAAACTTGTGGCCTCCGGGCTACCAAGTTGTCACTATTTTAGAATAGAAAAAAAAATGCCTTATTGATAGAAACTTCACGATTAAGTGAAGCGCAGATTACCTTTCGGAATTCGTGGTAGCAAATGATATTCAGGAAAAAAGATTGAAGACCCCTAGTACAACACATATAATACAAAAAGAACAGAAACATAAATACAACAACCTGACTCGCACAACAAATAATAACATGTAACTATATGCTACGTCTAAAAAATATTACACGGTTATTACTCAAATTACTACAATACAATTCTTCACATTAAGAAGTATGAGGAATATGTTTTTTTCTGAAATATTTCATGCTTTAGCTAATTGTGGACAACCGAACTGGCGAGGCAATGTTATTTTAATCGGGAGTAATACGTGGTGAGAATAAAGAATTTCCTTGATTGAAAAAAGTATTATGCAGAAACTAGCACACTTAGGCATACGTTTATTTTTATAAATTGTAAATACAGTAATGCAGCTTATAACAAGATCAATTTCCTCAGTAAATTTCAACGCTCTGTAAATTTTTACTCTGTCCAATGTTACAAAACAGCACTGACAAACCGAAGTGTAATGACTAGCGGCTTGTAAACGGTCGATTCTTTCTGTGATTCACAGAAGCCAATTGAAAGTCTCTTTCTGACTCGACTACTACACTAAAATGTTCTAAACATTTAAAAAAAAACTTGTATTGAAAGAATTAAAATTTGATCATGTATGTTTCTTCAGCTATGATTTTGATAGCACTCAAGTAGCTACGAAATTTGAAAATATCGAGAGCAAATATTTTCCCCATTTTTAAAAATTGTCATCATATGAATACATAACATTTTTAGCGGTACTTTAACGTTTAAATATATTATCAACTACACTTTGTTTAATGCGTATTGTATTTAAAATTGAAGCATATCTAACGCTATGGTATATAACATTATGACTTAGGAATCTTCTAACAGTTACGCTTATTTGTTTGAATATGGTTATTGGTTGAATGATGCGTATAATATTTGAAATTATAACATTTCTATCATATCAGCATATATCAATGAAACGTAATAATCTTCTAACAGCTAACACTTGACTGATAGATGATGCCTTATATTTGAATAGTGCGCACATCTTTTGTAAATGTATCTACTTTAGAGGCATATGATATTGTAACATAATGATCTTTTAACTACTATAATTAATTATTTAGACGATAGTTTTTGTTTTACGCGTATATAATGTTACTCGTATTTACGCGTATATTATGTTCACTCTTTACAGAATTTAAGGTCTAAAAATTAGGTATATACGTGGAATACTTACGAGAGTTATATGAAATTACGCACGCTTTCAGTAAGTTACTACATATAATGCATTGATTCCGCGATAACATTGTACGAATGTATAAGTAACAAGTAAAATAAGTGAAATAGTTGCACTTTTACAAGCCGTAGAGGTATTACCAAACACACGGTAATCTTTCCACTTTCAGCTTAATGTTACGTTGCTTCTTTTCTAATTTATTGTTTTTTGAAATAACATTTCTTTGTCGATTTAACCCTTAAATGCCTGATTTTCCAAAAATCATTGTAGTAATGTTTTTCGGCTTTCATTTTTTAAATAAATCATGGGAAAAATACTTTAAAAAATCATATTTTGTTTTAAGTATGGTTTACGGCTAAAAAACAGTTTGTTACTCATCGGCAATACTGGTCTTTAATTGAAAAAATAATTTTCCTTGATAAAATTGTATAATATTAAACACACAAGAATTTTAGGAACTATAATAAGAAATAAATTTTACTTGCTCACTGCAGAACAAAATAGGGTATTTCGCAAGCTTCCAAACAAAACAAAAAAAAAACAAGTAGCAACAATTGAAAAAATAAATCTATCTTTATTCTTAAACAGCACAAGTGTTGCCATGTACATGTTAAAAATCGATTTAATAATATTTTCAGAGTGTATTTTATTGGCAACATTAGGCATTATAGCTTCAATATTATTCTAATAGTATTTTAGAGCCTAAATTGGGTATGTTGCCGAAAAGCAACAGCCGGCATTTAAGGGTTAACACTGAATAACATATATTGCGTTAGAAAAATTGTTTTTACTTTATAAACGAAGCTTTCGGTGGCAAAAATTAAGCATCCCAGAAAATTTATTTTTATGGTAGTTTAATAAATTGGTTTAACTATCGTAGATGTATGCTAAATGTCTAATTCATTTAAAACGTCCTCTGGTGGCGAAATTTTGAACTAATTTGTTTTTTCGTTCAAACAAATTCCCATCTCTTTATTCTGTCTTTCACAAAATTTCACAACTTTATGAACAATAGTTCCGTCCGTAGACAACTTTAAAGTAGGATCACTTAATTATAGACACCCTGTATGTGAATACGGAAGCTAGTTTAGAAAAAAGAATTTCTCCAATTCTGATATTCTTAATAATTTTGGTCTGATTCATAACAATTGTCTACAGTAATAATAGTGTGATGCGTTTTGTATATCATATATATATATATATATATATGATATATATATTAGGTGTGCCGTTTACGGACTTTAAGAGATGATATAACCCACTGTAACAAATATTTTTGTATAAGAAACCAGGGTTGTAACTCTTATTTAGTCACAAATACAAGGTGTTTGACTAAGATACAAACACGGATTTTCGTTCATAAATTTAACTATAATAAAGATGCTACAACTATAGCTTGAGCACTTTTTATATGATGAAGAGGTAATTTCATCTTTAAATCTTATCATTTTTTTCAAAATGGTGATTATGGTCACTGCACACATGAATTCTAAGAAATGGCAGAATAGAATTTCATGAAACTTCGACTGAATGTATAAAACTTTTACATTGTACTTAAATGACCTGTTATTATGCGCATCAAGTATGAAATTTTATAATTTTGACTATTTTTATAAAATAACGTTTGAGTTTTTTTAAATATTATTATGAACTAATCATTTTATATTTTCCATTGTAGGTCATTTGATACACTATTATATCTCTAGTCAATAAAAAAAAAATTTGCTCATCGTGACATTTTATTTATGAGAAATCCTGCGTGGCATATAAGGTGAATTCATTTGTTAAAAAGAATAAAATTAAAATTAAATTTTAAAACATTATGCATCTAGGCTCTTTTTCAAAACACTAACATTTAGCATAACCTCTTTTAATGTGTGTTAAAAATATCATATCCAAACGTTAATCAGATACCGAGTTATTGCAATCTGTATTAGGGTCATTTTTTTGTGCTCGTAATTATATAAATACATAGCACCTATAGTCGTCGTTCGGTCCGTCTGTCCGTCCGCATATAACAGAGAAAAACTACCCAACCGAATGGGCTAAAATTTTAAACATATAATTGTTGTAAAATTTTGTCGAGTCATTTCAAATTTTATGAAAATCGGATGTATAGTTTAATAACAGGGACAGTCGAAAGTTTTCCGTTATATTACGGCCAATGGGGAAAAATTATTTCAAGTGCATTTTAATGATGTTACAGCCTTTCGAACAGAATGAAATTCCTATACACTTATGAAGCACACTAAAATATACATTCAGTACAATACGCGGTGCAAAAATATTTATAAAACTATGTATAATACGAACGCACCTCATTTAACACGTTTGATGTGCCATTTCTAACTTCTTACATATAATTTGTCCCTTTTAAAGGTAACTGATCCCTAAATATACAGGGTGTCCATAAAAGAATGTGGCTGTTATAAATTTTGATTGTATTAACTGTAAACATTGTAAAATGTTGATTCAAAGTCACAAATAAAGAGTCACTCAAACAGTTTTAGATAAGCGTATATGCGCGAGTACTGCTTTGTTATTGACTCGTTTGCAGTGCCACATGCGCAAAATGGCGACTCCTGAGTGTAAACCGTTGTTGCTGGGCTGAAGATTTAAAAATTGATAGAGCCAGGCAATTTTTTTCCTTTGGGGCTTTATAAAAGATCTTGTCTACGTTCCGCCTCTATCTAATGATTTGCAGAGTTGAGACATAGAATTGAAGAGGCTGTGCTTCCATGACTCCGGACTTGTTAACGGAAGTGTGGGAAGAATTGGACTTTAAATTAGATGTGGGCCGTATAACTAAAGATGCACCTAGTGAACATTTGTAAGAAAAACTAAGTTAGTTTACCTTCAGTTTCATATATGATTTGTTGTAAATAGTCTAAATTAAACTGTTATAATATACCATTGAAACTGGGATATTCTTTTACGGATATCCTGTATGTTTGAATTTTAAAAATCTGCATCTAACAAGGAAGGTCTCCATACGGGCATAATTAGAAAAATCTGAAAAAATTACAGAGTGTTTTTCTCATGTGGATATGTATGTTTATAAAAAAATTTTTGGCGGAAGCTCGATAGAACATTCGTAAAAAAATAATGAAAATTTCGATTATTTGGCGATTCATCATCGGTTGGCGATGAAATGAAATTTCGAAAAATACTTTTTCATGTCGAATACTCTTTAAGAAAAAAATGTTTCATATTGAACTTGTTTAAATAAATTTAACGTAAATAACTTTAGTTTTGTCAGTTTTAGTTTGATTTAACTATAGTTTTGTCATATATATATATATATATATATATATATATAATGAAAGTTAAATATCAAATTTTATAAATTAAAACAAAATTAGAAAAAATTAAAATTGTTTCAATATCTCAAAATTAAGTCATTTAGTATTTTTTATATATGAAATTGTTTTTAAAGTAATAAAATTAAATAACAAGCAACATAAATATGTAATATGAAAAAATGTATTGATTAAACTCTCTCATTGTTTATGTTTAAATTGATTAAATACTTTCTACACGCTTTCTAAAAATCAATTAACAAACAATTTTTAGGTGCATTAAAATCCTTTGCTTTTGGTGAAGAAAAGTACTGCTCGCCAAATCGCGTGACACTTTTGTCTTTTCGCGCCAAATACTCGAAAGTATTTTATTTTTTTACAGACTTTCTACTGTAATTCCGCCGCTAAACTTCACTGATCCTTTATTACATACGTAAGTAGTTTAATTGGTATTTTTTTTTCAAAATATTCTGAGTATGCCCAGTAAGGAGACCTCCCTTGTAAGCACTTAAGGGGCTGATCACTCAGCTTTGGAATTCTCCTCCGTGATGTTAAGTCTATGGACTTTTGATACATTCGTATATTTAAAATATTCTCGGGAAATTCATATTTTTAACATATTTTTTCTGTGTACTCTTCTTAAAGGATGTCTCTTTTTTTTTCTTAGTTTTCAAAATATTTTTAAAATCAATGCTGAATTTAATATTTTATGTGTTAAAAGCGGGCGAGCTGTGAGTAAGATTTTAACACTTCCTATAAAATTAAGTCTATACTTTAGAAATATTTTGAGAACTAAGAAAAAAAGAGACATCTT
Organism: Maratus speciosus; assembly: GCA_963932465.1. Classification (NCBI taxonomy): domain Eukaryota; kingdom Metazoa; phylum Arthropoda; class Arachnida; order Araneae; family Salticidae; genus Maratus; species Maratus speciosus. Next base: position 603,053,455 of record OZ010787.1, read on the forward strand.
TTAGAAAGCGTACACAAAATAGAGAAGTTAAAAATATTAATTTCCCGGGGAGATATTTTAAATATACGAATGCATCCAATGCCCATAGACTTTACATTAGTAAGGGAAAAACGGAAGCTGAGTGACCAACCCCCTTAAAACTATTTTTAAGCAAACAATATCTCACTATATATATTTAAGATAACGTTATCCAGTTACTCCCGCAAAGAGGACACAAATTAATGTTAGAGAAGAGAAAACCTAGAAAAATCAAACTAGTAAGGTTTAATTTCGTTTTTGGTCTTTCTTATTTAAGCAGTTAACGTACTAGACGTAAATATGAAGGACTTGTCTAATAGTGCAGCTAGTCGGTGAGATGTCACAAATGTTTAAAAACCTCACAGTCAACAAAAATGTAATATTTTTAATTAGTCACATTACATTTCTCAGATGACTGTCATTTCTTTACACATCTGTGAAATTAAGAATTGCGATATACGAGTCGTTTGCACATTATCACAAAATGAGACTTACCGACTTCACATGATGAGTGTTGGTGTCTGTGTTGTTTTATGACGGCCGATTATCTGCACAAGGGATAGAGGCCCGGGGGGGGGGGGGGGTGCCCACCGTGGGGGTCTTTTTCAGGGAACCTAACCCATATTTACGTATGGACAACCAAGGATCGAATAAAATTACGGAAAACTCCGAACGATTAGGCCGATGTTGCGATTGGGTTCGAACCCAGCACCTTCCGTCTACCAGCTTCGAGAGTAGAACCTCTAGGTCACTGGTGGGGCCTTCACGTGATGGGAATGTGAACAATATGATTTGTATTTGTGTCGCAGTGCTTTCACATGGCGATCACATTCTTGTCAAGGTGATATTAGTGTTGTTGTTACAGTTCTCGAGTTCGATTCATAACTAGATTACAGGAAGGATTGTTTAAGTTCGTCATATTTTTCTTGGCAAAAAAAGTCACTTTTCAATAAAATGTCCTTCTTGAAGTCATTTGTCCCATAGCAATAGATCTGAAATCTGACTTTGCTTATACACTCATTTAATTTCCTTACACATAATTTAAGTAATAAATATGTAAAATTATAACAATGCAACATTTCACCAGGTTTGTCTATTTGTCGATGTAATAAAATTTAAATAACTATGTTCAGTGAATATTTATTCGGTTTATGAATATATAGTGTTTATTTGGAATAATTGTTTTAAGCTGTACATACAAGCCAGACGTATACATTAACCATTAAATTAGTTTTAATAAATTACTTCAATTGATTATAAAGTGATACAATATTTGTTCACGAGATAATTTTTAAAATTAAGCATTACTTAAAAGTCGTTAAATTTGTTTTACAAATATGCCTCGATTGATTTTGAGAGCTCTATTTTTCTTTGAAATGTATATTGCTTAAAAGTATTCTGAAAAAAGGCAGTAACAGATATTTATCTTTGTTTTTTTATAAGCTTACCACGACTGATTTTAAAGTCAATATTTCGCTATAAAATATTTTAAATATTATTACAGCACTGACAATCAACGATATATATTGTTTAAAAGCTTTTATAAGAAACTATCATTATTGGTTTTAAAGCATAATGTATTTGTCGAGGAAATTCAATTTTTAAGAAACATAAATGCATTACAAAATTACTATCTCTACATGATGGTCATTAACCCTTTCCGGCGCAGAGCGCTTCCATTGCTAAAATGATTACATGAATGAATGGCACCGGAATTTACGAACAAATTTTTTTGAAAATAAGAAAATGCTTTATTTCACATATATAATGAACGGAAAATATTTGTAGCAAAATTCGGGTGCCCTTGTGGCATTTGGGAATCAAGTGGGGTGCTCCATGTAATAGAACACTGAGCCACAAAGGCTTTTTTTTTAAATTATTGCCACCAACGATACATAGTGTTTAAAATGATTTTTAAGAAACAATCACGATTGGTTTTAAAGCTATACTGTATTTGTCCAGGAAATTCAATTTTTAACAAATATAAATGCATTAAAAATTACTAATCATACATAACGGTCATTAAATTTGTTTTTAAAACATTGCCGCGTTAGATTCAAAAGTCATACATAATGCAGGGCCGAAACTAGCCTTTTTTGCACCCGGGGCAAGCATGGATTTTGGCGCCCCTTCCCCTCCTCTTCCGCAAAGTATCTTACAAAGAGAATTTTACTACTTTTCTAATAGCCGACTTATTTTAAAATTTAAAATACGTAATCTTAAAATATGTAATACTGAACTACGTAATCTACAATGGCGGATCCAAGAGGGAGTTCACGGGGGTCATGACTCCCCTCTGAACACCAACGAAAATATTCTAAAGATCATTTTAAAAATGAAATATACAGTAGAGTCCCGATTATACGAGTCCTGCTTAACCGAGTCCCGATTATCGGAGTTTCCGCTTTAACGAAGTTATTTTCTTCTGATGGACTGATGGCCTCTATTATTATGAAACAGCCATTATACATGAAGTGTTAGGTGAAGATTAAAGAGCAGTCGAAAAAAATTTATGGCCATTTTTTTTCTTCCCATTCTGACTAGAAAATCAGAGTTTTAACTTTTTACGACTGCTCTTTCATCTTCACCTAACACTTCATTTATAATGGCTGTTTCATAATAATAGTAGCCATCAGTCCATCAGAAGAAAATGATCCATTCTTTCATTTGGCGCCCCTTTGTTCTGGCGCCCGGGGCACATGCCCCCTCTGCCCCCCTTAGTGTCGGCCCTGACATAATGTGTACATAAATGTTTCTTTTAACCCTTTACTACATACACTATATGGCCTAAGGTGACCGGTCACTTGCGATTTTAGACGTTTTTTTAAATATCTAGAAAAATACAAGAGGAATTAACCAGAAACTGCAGGTGTGTAAACAGTATAGTATAGGTCATATATTTCCGCGAAGATATTTTCCCGAAACCCCATAGGGGGCCGTAAAGAAATTGAAAAAGAACGAATATCTTTTGGATAACCCTGTAAAAACTAATGTTGTAAAAGCGTTCAAACTCAAGATTATTAATAAGCGGCTTATTGTAATATACTGTGTTCATTTTTATGAGGACAGCATGTATACTCGTAGAGAAATTAAGGTTTGAAAGTTTTGAAAATTATCGTCGATAGAATAAGCTCGAAATCCGTTGTTCCCAAAAAGAAGCAAAAAGATGAGGGGTTGTATCAAATATCTGTTGATTAGTGCCAAGATAGCGTGCACAATATTGCACGTACTACTATATTCGGATACAACCCCTCATCTTTTTTCTTCCTTTTGGGAACAACGGATTTCGAGCTTATTCTATCGACGAAAATTTTCAGAATTTTCAAGCTGTGATTTTGAGACTTTCACAAAAGTTGCTCTATATACTTAGCTAATATATTATGCACGTTATATTTTGATTGCATTTGCGCATGCGCTGTGAAAAATTTATTAGTAAACCTGCTCATTTTTCATCCAATTTTTACTATTTTTTAATTCTGATTGCAATGTATTGTGTATAATGTTGTTTGTCATATTTTCTTAAAAGAACGTTTTTTTATATTAAGATCTCTGCAAATTATAAGCAAAAAACTTGGCGAATTTTAGGACTGTTTTTATAAAAACATTAATTTCTCTACGAGTATACATGCTATCCTCATAAAAATGAACACAGTAGATTACAATAAGCCACTTATTACTAATCCCGAGTTTGAACGCTTTTGCTGTATTAGTTTTGACATGGTTATCCAAAAGATATTCGTTAATTTTCAATTTGTTGGCGGTCCACTATGGGGTTTCGGGAAAAATCTTCGCGGAAATATATGACCAACCCTATACTGTTTACACACCTGTAGTTTCAGGTTAATTCCTCATGTATTTTTCTAGATATTTAACAAAACGTCTAAAATTGCAAGTAACCGGTTACCTTTGGCCATATAGTGTAGTTAAAAAGTGTTTATGAATGCGGCTTGTCTGATCGTTTGTCTGCCTTCTGTTCGTGCTCTAACTAGGGTAAATATTGTCTGATTACCATGAAATTTATATACGTTATTGGGGTATACAATGAAATGTTGGAATTTATATGTATCACTGAGGTGTACTGAAAGGCGCTAACTGTAGAATATTGTGTGTATAAAACTTATCTTCATTTACAGGGACACACAGAAGAATTTGTCTACAGTACTGCCTATGAACATTAATTGCTGGGAATACGTTTTAAGTTTTGGTACGCGTTTTTATTGTGTGCATAAAACGTATCTTTAATTTACAGGGACATACAAAAGAATTTGTCTACAGTACTGCCTATGAACAATAATTGCTGGGAGTACGTTTTAAGTTTTGGTACGCGTTTTTATTGTGTGCATAAAATGTATCGTCCATTTATAGAGACACACAAAAGTATTTGTGGTACTGCCTATAAACAATAATTGCTGGTAGTACGTTTTAATCTGTGGTACGGATTATTTTTGCATATTACTTGGTGTGTATGAACACTATAGTTCATATACAGGCCTACACAAAATATCTCGAATACATGTCGGTATATTGACGGAAATTTCTGATGAGCTATTTTCAGCTGTGCTATGCGTTTAACCCTTTCGAGGGCGGTGTCCTTAAAAAAGGACACCTAATTTTAATTTCAAAATTGACAAACGGCACCAAGTATATTTAATTAAATTTTTCCTATTATAATGTAGTGAAAATAAGAAAGTTCGTATTTTCTAATAAATTCGTTTATAAATTCCGGTGTCAGTCCATTATTTCATCAGTTTATAAACAGAATTACTCTGTGCCGGTAAGGGTTAACTGAACTAACTTCCAGTATACTATGTAGCATACATACAAATCTAGATATCATTTACAGGGCTGCACAAATAAATTCGTATAACTTTCCGACTATTGATGGTAATTGCAGAAATTGGATTTTCAAATGTGTTATGCTTTTTACAAATTGTATATTTAGATATCATCTTTTCCCTTAATAAACTAAGAAATTTTATTACAGTATTCTGAACGTACTGGAAAGTATTTCATAATCCATGCTGGACGCACAATTTTTCTTTTTTATTAAATATTATGAGAGCATTAGCAAATAACATTAGGAAACTTCCCAGTTTTATTTTAACATTTCTAAAGAATGATAAGCATTTGTACTTTGAAATACAGTATTTTAGACATGTATAAAATGTATTCAGGGATACCAAGTCATTCTTTTTGAATGAAAATTTTTCTTTCACACAAAATATTAATTACATATTATCTACTTTTCTTTTCTACAGAAGTTTTTTTTTTTTTTTAAGCACCGTTAATACAGCTGATTTCTGAATAAAATTATAGGAATTTAAGAATAAATTTGAATAAAATTCTATTTCAATCACGATTTTAACACGACTTAATCATTAAAACTTTTTACAAAAATACCAAAAGTGTTGATCGCTTTGATTTCTTCTCGCAATGAAAAGTAATAACAACACGGATATGGAAAACGACGAAGTGAAGAAAATTTTTGAAAAGTCTTGGGGAAAGTTGTCGTGGAAATCGAAAGTACGGTAACGAGTGAAACGTAAATTCACTTTTCATGTTATTTCGCGAACTACAACTGGATTCAGAATGGAGAAGTACGGGGATCTGGGGATGGAATAGAGAGAAAGTCTTCGGAATTTCGTGTGGTGTCGATCGCATGTCAAAATTTTACGAATCCAGAACGTGTCGTTTAACGATGCATATCGGACCCGACTTCCCATTTAATTCACACTGGAAGAAGTTGATTGTTTTAATAGAGTGTGGTTGATGTTAGTCAGCCGGAACCGATTACAAGGCGAATAAAATAGAAAAACTGATATACAACGAGAAAACAGCTTTAAAAGTATTTGGATCGGAAATCACTAAAAAGAGATGTCGAAATAAAAAATGAAAAATTTCAAAAATATCCCGTAGTTATTTTTAAAGAATGTATTTACTCCCTTTTTAACAATTTTTGATTATTTGTTAATTAAAAACTGTGCTTTAAAAGCTTTTGAGCTTTTTTGTAAGATAATTAAAAAAAATGGAGTATTTAATTTTAGAAAGGGTTTTTGCTTAATGTACACTTATGGCTGTTTAAATGTTAAGAAAACTTTAAAGGACGCATTCGCCCATAATAAGTTTCGTGGAAATTAAATTTATTAAAATTATATGCATTTTAGTGTTGTTTTCATATTTTAAATTCGTCAAGTGAACATCTGAGTTTTCTCTACAGTAAGTCGAGAGTAATTTGGTGCTTCATTTTTAATTATTATTATCACGATCTTATTGTATGCTATGAATCTTGAAAAAATTATTACAAGTACTTACACATGTGTACTGTGCATTAAATATATCCCAGTTATATAAGTAAAACATTTTCAGAAAGAAAGAAAATATTTTCTGGAATCGGTCAAAAATGCAAACTGTAGTGCAAAATAACACCCAGAGTTGGGCAAATTTGTAATCTCAATTATCCGCAATACAATTACAAGTTAACTGCATGTAATTCATTGTAGTTACACACATTCAGACGCAGAAATTTCGTCAAATAATTGAATGGGGGCGGTTTCGGCTACAGTGCTGCAAGAATTTCTTACGGCATGTAATTTAACTATAATTAATTACATACAATTATATTGTAATTACATTGCAAATAAGTAAAATTACAAATTTGCCCAACTCTGATGACACCCTTCAGAAGTTTCAATATATCTCTACTTGCATGAAGCCACAGGAAAAGCAAGATGATGTACGTATGAATAAAAATTGTACTGGTATGTTAAAAGTACACTCTAACAAGTATTGTCATTTTTTCATTCTGCATCTTTGAAAATGACTCAAAAAATATATATATTGGTGCAAGCAACAAATTGCACCGCATAAAAAAGCGGGGTAATTTGGTGCCGTTGAATCTTACTTATAAATTGATTTATTTTTACTGTAGTTTTATTATGTTTGCTGATTGTCACTATCATTTTTGTGGGGAAAAATTGTGTGTGAATGTGTGGTTATTCGCATGACAATTAACTCTGTGTCATTTTGGGGAATGTAAAAGATCTTGTCTATTCACGGTTGAAAATGTTTACGCTATGGCATAGCCTTTTAATAAGAAAGCTTTTGAAAAAATTATTTTTTCTATATAAACCTGTTATTCAGAAGACTGTAATATCTAAAATATCATTATTTCTATTCTAAAATATGTCACTCTAGCCTGCATCAATGAGGGGGTTCATTTTGTCCCCTTTTGTAAATTTTTACACGTGTAGGTTCAACATTGTTGATAGCTATTTCTGAAGAAATTGTTTGAAATTTTTATTATTATTGTTATTATTTTTCAGAAAGCCCTAAGTTATCATAACATCCATTCTAAAATGTTTCCCCCTATATTATTGAACTGGGTCCTGTATTAAAGCCTTCTAAGTACCGTTTATGTTTACTGCATTAAACATCACTCATGTTAAAAAACATGTGTAATAAAACTTCTTTTCCAATTAGCCATGTTATATTAATTTTTTTACTGTTAACTTAGTTTGAAAGAGCATCTTTTAAACAGCATAAAGCAGTATGAATTTCAAAAGAGCCCTCAAAATTTGTCATAAAATTGCTATTTAAAACTGTCTCTAAGAAAACCTATGCTCTCAAAGAAAAATTCACAGTGCTCTCAAGTATTATCTGATTAAAAAAGAATATCAGTGTTCTGAATAGTTCATTGTAAAGGTTAAAAAATGGCATGCACCTTATTATCCCAAAATATACGATAGTGGGGTGGCAATAAGTACAAAACGTGATACAAAATTACTCCTCAATGGGTAATTTGGTGTTTCCTAGATTTTGTTTTAAAAATAGCTGTAACTGCTAAGTACTAACCAAAATTCCTTCTTTCTTTTATTAATATGTTGTTGTATTCAAGGCCCTGAGAGAAGTTGGATTTAAACGGCTACGTAATTTGGATACAAGGCCAGTGTAGTGATCTCTATGTAGTTAGGTATCTCGGATATTGGCAATTCAAGCACCGATGACACGTTTAACGCGCACTAGATGCCTATAGAGCGCGGTGCATACCACGTATCTTTTTTTACAGACCGCTGGAGTCACGTGATGCTTGAATGCACCAATGCAGGTGTACGAAAAAAGCATTACGTCACTCTAGAAATCTGTAAAAAAAGACACTTGGGATGCACCGCGGTAGCCTGTCTTTTTTGTTAGCCTCGGAGTGGATCAACTTTACACAGCAATTGGCACAAAACGATGGGCGCGTCGCTTTGTACCAACCACCGTGCAAAGATGATCTACTCCGAGTGACGTTTTAAACGTCATGAACTGGCCTTGTATGTCGTTGGCCGCGGTCAAACACGATGTCCCGATGCTCTGCCAACTGGGTTATCGCGTCTCAAATTTTAAAATTTATTGAAGTAAAATGATAGTGCCTTGAAGTATTTTCCTATTTAAGTACAACAAAAACAGAAGTGTGTTGTGCAAAACGCTCTAAATTTTGAAATGATTATTTTTGTCTGATATTTTTTTATTGTTTTATTTTTAAGTAATAATAATACGAACAGTATATTTGTATTAGTTTATAAATTAGGATAATTTTAACACAAGAAAAAAAAATTAGTATTTTATTATACGTCATAGGTTATTTTACGAACGTCACGCTGATAAACTTTAAGCTGTGTATACATACATATGGGGACGAGGACGTGAGTTTCAAAACTTTCCTTATTCAAAATTAAAGAAATCGAGTTTTCTCTATCAGTCTATTCTATTGGCGAACCTGCATCCAAATAACAAATCTGCAGAAAATAAACTAGTTTTATCATGTATTTCGGACATTGTAAAATCTTGATTTACAATGAAAACCAATAGACGCAGTCAGAGGTTTTTCGCGATTTCCAAAAAATTTGATTTTCTGGATAAGGCGAGTTTTGCAACTCACGTCCTGATATACATAATAATTAAAATTAAATCACATGTGTAAGAATAAATAGAAAATAATATTCAAAATATTTAAGCACAAGACAGTGAAAGTGCAAAAGCAAGAAACTATGAATGTTAGACCGGGAGCCGACAGGGATGACCGCCCCGGCAACCCAGCTTTCGCTTTAGAGTATAAGTGCAATCCCTGGGGGAGACTCAAATCCACTGCATATGGTAAGATACATTAACAATGACAATATTCTTAAAACAGTTAATAACATACAGAAAAATAAATTCAGTTTGCTGTTTTTGACTCTGAAACTCACAAGGAGTGTCATCAGACATACATTGACAGCAATTGCACTATGTTGTATACATGCATAAACAATTACAAGACTTGTTTTTTGAATATTAGAGCTGAAAAACTTTAAGTGAAATGCATATGCTGATAAATATAATGAAAATACTAAATAAACAAACCATTGGAAATAAGAAAAATATTTACATTATGTACAAAACAGGGGCTCCTGTCTGAAATGGGAGCTAAAAACAATGAGTTTGCTCAGCTAGCTCAGAAAGGGAGGGGATTGGTAAATATAAATTCGTTGTCTTCTAAAAATGTCATACAATCCGCTATACGTTGCAGGAGAACTGGACGGTCGAGCAGGTAAGTTAGCCAGTCAGGCAGTGTCATCTGTTGTGGCTTTTTAACGTGATAGTGGGACGTTAATGTGCAATGTAAAATATAGTGTAATGATGTTGATAAGGATCCACAAACGCAAAGAGGTGAGTCCCGTTTATTTATGGTATATAAGTGTTGTTGGAAGAGACCATGATTCGTGAGAAAGAGATACAGGTATCTGTTACTTATGAAAATGTTTTGTGAGACCTTAGGTATGAAGTCACGCGTGTATTGACCCACCTGCACTGTGGACCAACGTTGTTGCCATCGGTGTAGCATTTGTTTTTTGAGTTCTAATTTCAATGTTGATTGTGGGAATGGAAGAAATGTTAGTGGTAAAGTTAAATCATCGACTGCCGACCTCGCCAACCGGGAGCCGACAGCACAAACAACCACCTCATCGAGTTGGAGGCTGAAATTCCAGAACTAGCTAAAACTCGATTCCCATATTAAAATGCAATCGGTCTGCCAAGTCATATCTTGGTAGAAAAACCTAAAAACCCGATTTTAGCGGTCGACTCGTAGGTTTATCATTGTGTTTTCCTGCACTCAAAGGTATGAAAACAGGGCGGACTGGGAATAGGGAAACACAATGGTAAACCTACGAATCAACCGGTAAAATCTGGATTTTAGGTGTTTCCACCAAGATATGACGTGACAGACCGTTTGCGTTTTAATATAGGAATCGAGTTTTAGCTAATTCTTGAATTTCAGCCTCTAACTCGATGAGGTGGTTGTCTCATGGTTCGTACGCATCCTTGAATTTTGCAGACCAGAAAATTTTTCGGCACCAGAATCTCCAGAATATCTTATAGAAAAACTCTTCTTAAAAGAAGGTGAAATTTTGCGCGTTTAACCTAGATTTATTTTTCTATAAAAAGATGCTGGTAGTTTTCCTGGAGAAATAACGGTATCCGTACGAACCATGTGTCTGTGCTGCCGGCCCCCGGTCTATGTGTTATGGATTCTTCAAAAGAGCTTAATAGCACAAATTATAGTAAAGATGTGTTATTTCGTGGATTATTGTCGACACAAGAACTAAAAAAGGACAATATTAATCTCCTTATAACATATAGAAAATTCAGGATGAGTGAAATATATTATGATAACTAAAAAATAAATGAAAATTCAACAAAAGAGGCAAAATCTTGAAAAATATCTCAAAAAAAAAAAAAAAACAACTCACCAAGATAAAATAAAGAAAGGTCAAAGACGCAACTTAATTGAGATCGACTATACATATGTGTGTAATGAAATAAATATTTTGCGAAATTATTACTTTTGAATGAAATATTACAGAAAATGTGACACAAAGATTTTCGAATACGTTTTTACGAACGCCTCTTTAGTTAAAAATTGTTACATTGACATGTTATTGAATGAAAATCCTGAACTGTCATAATGTTAGATCAAAAAAGAGAAGATGCTTCATTATGCTTCCTAGTTTCAAATGACATATTTTCATCACATATTCCGTGTTGCCATGGAAAGACTTCTTTCGGTAATTTAGGAAAATTCTCATTACATACAAAGAAGAATCTGAAACACTTGGAAAATGAGTAAGATAAAACTTAAGGGACGGCAACAGTTACAAAATCACATGTGAAACAGCTGACTTTAATATACGTTTATCTCGGGAACTATTGAAGCGATTTCATTAATATGTTGTAGCAGTTTTGGTAATAGTCAAACTATTAAGTGATAATTCGGCATAAAGTAAAATATATATACACAACCGTTACGCAATTTTGCAAAAAAAAAAAAAAAAAAAAAAAAAAAAAAACTAGGTTTTTCTAAAATTTAATATTGTTTCGTATATTTTACTTTTATTTTTTGCCGAACGGCCAGTTTGTAGTTTCTCTACACTCAAAGCTTAAAAAAAATGACTGAAATCACTCCAGTAGATCCCGAGAAAAAGATACATCAATGTAAGCTGTTTTGCAGTAATTTTTTGTTTGTTTGTATAATCGCGCAACTATTGTAATTTTTATTTTCCCCCCTGAACGATCATTTTATTATTTAGCCAAAAGCATTAAAAAAAGTATCGACATCTGTGCAGTAGCTCTTCAAAAAAAGGTACATGAATTTCAGCTGTTTTACGTATGATTTCTCTACTATTGTCGAACCTTTAAGGGGACAAGGAACCTTCAAACTCATTACTTTATTTTTTAAATTACACTTTAAATACTATTCACGTGCACAACTATGCTATTCGGACGATACCCAGCCTGGCACCCCTCACTCATATGTTCTGGGATTCATTCCGCCTCATTTTTGCCACAGTGCTGTGGCTCATGAAGATATTCCATCTTGTGCTGCAGATGCTGCCTTGCCAACATACATGAGTGAGGGATTCCAGGATGGGTATCATCCGGATAGCTCAGTTGCTAAAGCATTCGTGCACTATGACAATGACCCGGATTCGGTTCCCAGCTTTTACATTTTTTGACTCTGTTTTTCTACGGCTAGTTAGCAGTGCAAAAATTCATGCAATTAAAAATATTCATTTCTGCCCGTTTTAATATGAAGACTGCTCCAAAAACATAATTTATGCATTTAATTTAATGGTAATCAGTACTGTCCAATTTATATGCACCAGTGTTTTATTATTTTTTTTTCAGATGGTTTACGGCAGAATTAATAACGGATGTTCACCCTTTTTCTAAAATTCTGTTTTTTTTTCTATTCTCTAGTACAATTCTTTAAATTATACTTAGTAGTAATAATTCATGTAATGTAGTAATTTTTTTCATAGTAATGTGAATATTAAGACTGAGAAAAGATATATACATATATATGCCTTTGAGATGCAAAATAAATCGATTAAAATATTTGTATTCTGCTCTACATACGATGTAATCGAAATTCAAATTTCCATTCCCTTGATAAACCAGCTTTTATTAAGGCAAGGAAAAAATAAACAATCGTGAAAATTATTCAAAATTGTCATTCACATTACCTTTTGAATTTGATAACTTTCCAAAGTTAATAACAGCTGATAATTCTTCCTCATTTTTATAGTGTTTTAACAAACAGGAACACTGTTTTTTATATTTCTACCCTTTTTTATGCTTTTAGCTATCTTTGTGGTATTTTCCCACTTTTTCTTTTTCCACTAAAAGCATTTTCAGCACCTTTTTCTAAGATAAATATGTTAAAATAAATGTGTTCTCTTTCTTTTGGGATTTTGCTTGAAATTTTCCCTGGCTAGAGAGAATGAATTAAGAATTTCAGCCTACATAATGTTGAATAAAATGAACTTGTTTAGTCACTGCTGGTTTATTAAAACGAAGGTTTAAAATGACGAAAACGTACTAAAATTTGAATGTGGATTAGAAAGCTGGTAATTAGTTTAGACTATCACTTCTTTTTTATTTTATTTATTTGTGATTTTAAAAAAAATGTTAAATTGCTAAAGAAAAAAAAAATAGTTTTATTACTATATGACAAAATTAATCTTGCAAAACTAGTTTTTTACTTTTATGAAATCCGTATTTCTTATTTTTCCTTGTCTAGAGAGAATGAATTAAGAATTTCAGCCTACAGAATTTTGAATAAAATGAACTTGTTTAGTCACTGGGAGATTCTCAAAAGGTGGGATCATTAAACGTTAACAATATGTAATTTTTAAAATTTTCAAATTTAAGGCCAATTTTTCTTTAATAGTATAGTATTTTGTCTATAAATATAATATATTAATATTTTTAATAGTATGTCTACAAAATTATACACAAACATTAAAAGACAGCAACTATTCTGGAAAATTAATTATTAAAGCATTTAATTAGCAGTTGTGTACGTTACAAATTTTGGACATTTTTTCGCACGTACGTTACAGATTTTGGACGTTGCGCTTAGTATTTAAAAAATTCTTAAGACTAAGAATATAGTAAATGTGTCCTATAATTGTATGTGTATACAATTATATGTATAATTAACTTTTTTGTTATCCAGTAATAATAATAATAAAATCAAATGCTTTGTCGCGTACGTTACTTTCGGACATAACAAAATACAAAAAATTCTTTATAGAAAAGTCCTTCTATCTTCAAAAAAGCAATAAATTAGCCTGCCATCTCTTAACGAAATTATCAATAAATCATCCGTTTCCTTTATGCATTCGTTGTTTACCATTAGAACCACCTGGAAAAAAGTTAAAACTCTTTTTCTTGGTGGTACATTGGAGCAGTTAATGTTATGAATGTCCGAAATTGGCCTCTTTAGCATAAAATAATAAAATTTTAAGATATTTATACAAAGCTTTTACAATAAATTATGTCATTTTCTGTCTCTGAATATAATTAAAAACTCAGTGTAAAAAAAAAATAAAGTCAATGATAATTAAAGTTATGTTTGAAAGGCTTAAAGTTATGACGTGTGTCCAGTGCCCACATTTTGAGAATCGCCCCACTGCTGGTTTATCATAACGAAGGTTTAATATGACGAAAACGGACTAAAATTTGAATGTAAATTAGAAAGCCGGTAATTAGTTTAGACTATCACTTCTTTTTTATTTTATTTATTTGTGATTTTTAAAAAAATGTTAAAATTGCAAAAGAAAAAAAAATAGTTTTATTACTATATGACAAAATTAATCTTGCAAAACTAGTTTTTACTTTTATAAAATCCGTATTTCTGAGTCGTGATTTCTTTTCTGTACTGTTCAGTATCTCGATAGTCTATTATATCTGAAAAAAACAATATATATAAAACCAAAAAACCAAAATCCACGAAAAATATCATATTTTTGGTTATAACTATTGTTTGTTTTTCGTACAGTTTGTAGATGATTTAATTTCTTTTACTAAAAAAAAAATAAACTCTTAAAGGGGTCCGGGGCTAAAAATTCTAAAAAAAAATGCAATTTTTTTTTATTGGCTTAAAAAAATACTGAGTTTTAGCGTTAAATACCGGAAACAGCATGCTTTTATGTTCATTAGATCTAGAGATATAACACCTTTTGCCTTGAGAAGCAATGCATCAGCTACCCTCTGATGAGAACTTTAACTTCATTTATCTCAGAATGAATTTTTTCACGATTTGTCAACTTTAAAAGAATATATCTAAAGTTCCTTGCAAGATATATATATGAAATTTTCAACAGAGATTTTATGCCATATTTCCAACAAATTGCCTTCAGGGTTTTTAATTTTGAGTGATAATTGTGAAAATATGCTAATTAATGCAAAAGTCACTCATAAAAAAAATTCATTTTTTTTACTTAAATTTTTTTTTTATAAAATTCCTAATCAATATTTTAAGAAATCCTGAAGACGAATTAAAATGACACGTTTTCTGTAAACAAAAGTGTAAAAATTTTGTAAATCGAGTAAATGCTTCCAAAGTTATATCAAAAATTAAATATGTTTAAAATTTTAAAATTTAAATTTAAAAAAAATATTTAAAAATTTTCAGATTTTTTTTTACATGCAATATTCTTATTATATTAAAACATATTTGAGAAAAAAAATCCATAACAAAATCTCTATAAATAAAAAAAAAAATAGAATTTTGAGCCCCGGACCCCCTTAATTCTGTTAAATTCTTCAAAAATTATAGTGGTAAAATCGCTGAAAAGTAGTTTCGAGAAAATCCATTTTGAAGTTTCGGCACCGTAGGTATCGCCAGGTCTGCGCAGCTCAACGTTTACGGCTCGTACAATGACAATTTAAGAGATTTTCTTTTCGGACCACCTGTACGACATTCTTAACCCTTAAATGCGCGATTTTTTATTTTGTTTCGAAAAAATTATATAGGATACTGTAAAAGGTTTATAACAGAGGAAAAATAATGAAAAAAATCAGAAGTATATTTTTCATATAATGGTCAATCTTTTCTTCTGTTGCACATCTGCAATACAAGTAAAAGATACTGTCATGTGTCTGTTTTTCGCTAAAATATTGCAAATTAGTAAATATTTTAATAAGTATGTCTCCAAATAGCTTATTTTATGTAATTATTTATTTTATAAAACTTAACCTTTAACCCTTTAATTCCCATGATAGAAAACGTTCTAGAAATTACGTAGTTCAGAGAATCTGACTTTACAGCAGAAAGTTTGAATGGTTAATTTCGCTTTATTTAAATACGGAATGTCTGTTATTAATTAAAGCAAATATTGCTATTTTAATTTTCTGGTGTGAATTAGGTATATGCGAATAAAAATATCTGTTAAATTCGAAATACTGTTGTTTGCATATATGCAAAACTGCGCACTAAAGGGTTAAGGGAAATAAAAATTCACTGAAATAAAAATACGGTAATATTAAACCTACCGGTAATGTTATACCTATGGGCAGGTTATTTTCAAATTTATCATTTATATTTCAAAATTTTTATTTTTATTTATTTATTTATTTATTTATTTTTTTTTTATAGGAAAGCTGAGCTTGATCTCTAATAGGGCCATTTTGTACTTTTTAGATTTTGGTTGCAGATTTTTTTTAAATAAAGGAAATTTCACTTTCGAAACTTGTTCCGAAAGTGAAAGTACCTTTATTAAAAAAAAACTGCAACCGAAATTGAAAAAATAAAAATAGCCATGTTAGTTTTCGACGACAGATAAGATACAGCAATTTATTTATTTATTTGCTAAATTCAGGCCATTTTCTATGTCCTTGATAGACATAACCTACTGTGACCCAAATATTGAATTAAACTCTTCATTACCTGGGTCCACATATGTGGACCTCTATTCTTTTCCCCATAAAAACAAAACTGTTTGACTTTTTTACATTTTGACTTCATTTCTTAATAGCTGAATGTTTTTTACTTTAAAAGCCAACCAATAAATGGCAAAATCTATGCTGATTTCCTCTTAAAATAGATGTTATTTTCATCTGAGTTTGGAAAACGCCTTCAAGAGGGTGTGGCCAAGAAATTGAGAAATTTTCATACTTATTTAACTTAAATCCTTTACAATAAAATGTTTTGGGGATTTGTATATCATTCACTTGATTAAAGGCCTTAAATTTGTGATTGTGTGAATTTTGGTTAGTGATAATTAAATTGATATTTTAACGGAATT
Source organism: Maratus speciosus (assembly GCA_963932465.1). Lineage (NCBI taxonomy): Eukaryota > Metazoa > Arthropoda > Arachnida > Araneae > Salticidae > Maratus > Maratus speciosus. Next base: position 603,070,083 of record OZ010787.1, read on the forward strand.
TGTAATTTTATATCCCTATTTGTAAACCTAAGTTACTAGTCCCCTAAAGTATCAATTTCCGAAAAGTTCTTATTTCTGTCATCTGTGATGTCATTTTGTTTGTTTAAAACCAATGAATGAGTATTTTTAGTATTGTTTTAGCTTTGGGAACGAAGAGGTTAAGAAAAATTCTACCTGAATAATTTTCTCCTTTAACATCTAAAGATAGATGAGATAATTTACCTAGCAATAATATGAAATTTAGAAACATTTCGATTATGAAGGTTTATTTATTAAATAGGTAGCAAATTTGCAGCAATACTTAAATCAATTAAAATATAATATTGTTTGTAGGAACATCTATTTTCTTGTAATGTACTAATATATTCATTCAAGTTATCACTTTGGTGATTTATCATATATTTTATGTATGTTAATTTATAAAAAGTAGCTCTAAATCTACGGTAAATTCTCAAATATTGAATCCAAAATTTCCTTAAACTTGAAACATTTCAGAAATCGTAGGTGATCGGTTTTATATAAACTTTATTATATTTGATGGATAAAGCTTTTTTCGTAACTGAATGTTCATGGAAATTAAGTTTTGCAGAAAATGCATTTAAAGTTTCAAGTTCTTAAAACTATCCATATTTTTATGTGGCACGTTCCTTAATCTCAGTATTAGCAGGTATTTTCTTAAGGTCCTTAAACATCAACTTTCAGTTATCTAAATACATGCTTCTGGATTCAGAGATAATAACCGCCATAACCACATTTCTAATTATCATAAAAATAAAACTGTTTTTGGATAGCTAATACCACAGTCTTTCAAATAAAACAACAAAAATAATATGTAATATTTGTCCGAAATTAGCTATTTAAATAACTGGTGCACATTATCCAATCAAAAGTAACCGGATACTTTCGATTTTAGGTGTTTTGTCGAATATATAGAGAAACGTATTGACAAATGCTTCTGGAACTTCAGGAATAAAAATAACATGTTTACTACTTATTTTTTAACGAATGTTTACTCAGGACTTTTATGGTACATCCAGCAAATTGAATAAAAAAGTATTATTTTCAATCACGAGTATTATTGCTGTAAAACAAAATGTAGAAAGTAACTTTGTGGTTCATTTACAACATTTGTGTAAAAATAGCACGTATATTCATGGAGAAGTAAAAGTTTCTGTAAAAAAATTAAAAGAAATTCCCCATGATTTTTTTTTATGGCATGAAGGGCGTTCAACTAAATTTAATATCAATTCCAGCAAACTTGATAAACTGCAGTAGAAACAACATACCGAAATTAGGACATATATATTCAGTGAAAGCTCCTTGAACGGCCACCTCTAAACAACGAAAACCTCCGAATACCGTCCACATGCTGATGGAACCAAACACGTTCCATAGCATTAACATTAGTACTAACCTCTAAATAAGGAATTCTGAACAACGGCCACTCAAAAGTCACGAGGAAAAAAATTTACAGATCCTGGTACAATTTCATATTTATTTGCATACTGAAATGTGAAGCAGATCAAACAAAATTTATTTGGTATGCGAACCAACAGAAAATGAAGACATCAATAATAATTGGGAAATTTTATATAATATTCTTAGAGCTGGAGACACAACTAACGTAAAGGCGATCTTGTTTGTATGTCTGGTCAAAAATTTGGGAGTTACTGCCACACTTGATTCCATACAGTAAATGGTGGAAGATAGAAAAGAGGACGAGGAAATAGATAATAGAATCACCCAAAATTTCCAGTATTAATACATATACAGAAGATTTGAAGAATCTTCGTGAAATCCAAAATTTCTCATAGAATCATAATGATAATGAATTGTATAGCAAATCAAATCATATTTTCTTTTCTTCGGAAAAAGACATTTGCAGCAAAAAAAAAAAAAAAAAAAAAAAAAGCAAATCACTGATTTTCTTATTACAGTACCAGCAAAAAAAAAAAATCTTGACAGTCATTGATAAATTTTAAAAAAGCCCTCTTTTCAAAACACTACCAAGACTCAAAGAGAAAAAAAAGAGAGAACGCTGGGTGATCTCAAACTGCAGGGCCACCGCTCCACATGACCAACCTGCGTTCGAAACTCTAGCCCGCCTCTTCTATTTAAAGGAGGAAAACGTAAAATAAAACATCTGAACTTTGAGATTGTGGCTTGAGTGTCAAGAGTTTTTTTTTAAGCACTTTATATTAAAACAATGAGGATTAATTAAAATGACTGTGTGTATTTCTATTTAAATTTATGTAATTTTGATTATTTTTTAATGAAACCCCTGAATAACACCCACCTCTGAAAAGCGATCACTTTTCACCGGTCACACGGGTAATCGTTATTCAGAGGTTACACTGTATATATATATATATATATTAAATGTTTGATGAAATTTGAGCATTTGCATGCAATAAATTTTAACTGCGTATACTCGAAGTATAATAAAAAATTGTTTTCAAAATTTAGTATAGGGCAACTCTTATAAAAATGTCAGTTGAATATCGTAAAAATTTTGAACAATACCAGCGACAAAGGGAGCTTAATTTCAGTCGCTTTTTAAAATTAGCTAGACGATAAAATATTTAAAAAAATTGTCACTTTTTAGCTCACAGGCTATCAAAGCCTGAGAGCTTATGTGCCCACCGGTTCTGTATGTACGTACATGTGTATGTACGTAACGAGATAACTCTTGATAGAAATATCCGATTTGCTTCAAATTTTTTTTCTAGGTTCTTTCTGATAAGGCGCTTCCCTGATTAGTTTTTGGGGTTCATTGGTTCAGGATAAAGGGGGAAAAGGGGGGCTAGTCCCCACCTTTAATTTAGATAAATGGGTTTTTCATGCAGAAATATTCGATTTGCTGCAAATTTGGTATACCGGTTTATTATGTTAAGGAGCTTCCCTGATTAGATTTGGAAGCTCATTACTTAAGTGTAAAGGGGGGAAAAGGGGACTACCCCCCCTTAATTTAGATAAATGGGTTTTTCATGTAGAAATATTCGATTTGCTCCAAATTTGGTATACCAGTTTATTATGTTAAGGAGCTGCCTTGATTAGATTTGGAGATTCATTAGTTACATATAAAGGGAGGAAACGGGGGGTACTCCCCTTAATTTAGATTAATGGGTTTTTCATGCAGTGTTATTCGATTTGCTCCAAATTTCGTATACCGGTTTATTATGTTTAGGCGCTGCCTTGATTACATTTGGAGATTTATTGGTTAAGTATAAAGGAGGGACGGGGGCTAGTCTCCCCTTAATTTAGATAAATGGGTTTTTCAAACAGAATTATTCGATTTGCTTCAAATTTGATATACCAGTTTATTCCGATATGGCTTCCTTCATTTGATTTAGAGTTTCATTGGTTAAGTGCAAAAGGGGGAAATGGAGCAATTGCACCTCCCGTTAATTTAGATAAATGGGTTTTCATGCAGAATTATCTAATTTAGTTTAATTTTTTTTCTAGATTCATTCTGATAAGGAGCTTTTCAGATTAGATTTGAAGATTCATTGGTTCAGCATAAAGGGAGAAATGGGAGAGCTAATATCCCCCTTAATTTAACGAAATGGTTTTTTCATGCAGATTTATCTGATTTGCTTCAAATTTGGTATACCAGTTTATTATGTTAAGGAGCTTCCCTGATTAGATTTGGAGGTTCTTTGGTTAAGTATAAAGGGGGGCAACGGGGACTAATCCCTTCTTTTATTTTTCGAGGGGCATTATTCTTTGAAATAAGAGTATAATATACAATTAGTGTAAATAGCCTGTGAGCTCAATGCCATCTGTTTAACTGGGCAATTTTCTTTTTATTAATTTTCGTTGTCATTGTTGAAGGATATTTTACTTCTCTTCGGAAAAACCTCCTGAAGAAACACACTTCAAGAAAAAATAGAATTATCAAAATCGAAGCAGACGTACTGGATCCACAGGGCGTAAGTTGAATACATACTTTTCGTTAGAAATCGGTTAATAAAAATTATTATTAGTGGAAAATTTCTCATATAGATACTTTTAGAAAGCGACTGAAATGCAGCTTATTATATCACCGATATATTTCTGAAAATGTACGATATTCGACGATATGGATTGTCTATATACTAATTGAGTATTAAATTATGCAAAAGATAATTATCATTCGCGCATGCACAACTAAAGTTTATTTAATAAATTATTTATCATATTTATATTTTATCTGCAGTATATTGATTTTACTGCACATTGTCAAATTTTCTGAAATTCTTGTTAAATCTAGAAGTGTTCTCAAATTGGTGAAATAACATGTATAGTTCGCGATGCACAGTTAAAAAGTATTTCACGCAAATACTCATACTTAATAAAATATTTGATATATTTCTATTCTAATTGAAGTATGTTATTTCTTCTGCAGTTTGTCAGGTTTTCTGAAAATAGTATTAAATTTGGTTAAAAAATTGCATGCTGTAAACCAAAAATGTGCGGCTTTTTTTCAAAAAAAATTTTTTAATAAAAACTTTTATATTTTCATGTATATACGTGCTATTAGAAAAAAAATGTTATATAAGATCCACATCTACTACATTTCTAGATTATTTTGAGAGTATTCTTTTGCAGGGTGTTCAGGAGTATTTTTTTTTTAATTCTCTTTGTTGTTGGTCACTTAGCTTTCCTCTTTACTAAGCCTTCGCTGAAAAAATATGACGTTAAACATCCTGTTTACGTTCTTGAAGTTCCAGAAGAATCCGTCAAGTATTTCCCTAGATATTCGACACAACGTTTAAAATCGAAAGTGTCTGGATGGTTTCAATCGGATAGTTTACTTTAGACAGTAGAGCAAATTTTACAAATTTAAACTTGAAAAAGCAAAGCATTTTGCAAGAAATAAAAATGTGTTATTAATGTACATAATAAACAAATTATATAAAATTTTCTTCTACAGGTTTCGTACGGGTGCTTACATGTCCACTTATACAGGGTGTCCACTCGCAATGGCGTCCAATGGCTAATTCCTAAACCGTTAGTCATTTAGTTCCAATTACAAAGATGTTTTAAATGAGGTAAATAATTATTTTAAAAGCGATTTCGGTCATTAAAAATATTTCTTTAAAAATTACGAAATTTAAATTTTTATACGGTCCCTCGGTCGTATAAGTTATATTTAGTAATCCTATTACACAAAGAAGTAAGACAAAAAAAATTCCCATTGTTGTACGATTAAAACTGACCCATTAATAGCTGTTTAAAGTGGAAGCATCTTTTTTGATGCGAAATAGGGTCATTCACAAATTTACCAGAAATATAAATAATCAGATTTTAAAAAGTAATAGTTGGAGAATAAAATTGACGTAACAATATAAATTTGAAATATATTTTCATTCTGACATATTAAAAAAATATATAAAACATGTACTGAAAATATAAGTTAAAAAATAGTAGCAGAATTTTTGTTAAATGAAATGATGAAAAGAAACAGTCACAATTCTTCGCAAAATGGTAGATATTTTAAAATGGTATTATATTATCTAATCTAATGACTAACGGTCTAGAAATTAGCCATTGAACACCGTCGAGAGTGGACACTCTGTATTTTTCCTCTTGAATAACAGTACTTCTATGCAGAAAATTTTGCTGTACGTAAATTGCGATTGCATACAGCGAAGTTTTTTTTTTCTATATAAATACTGGTATTCAAAAGAAAAACAATTTGTATAAATGTAAGCAACCCTACTAACCCTGTCCTATAGGACTTCAAAGTCCCGTCGATGTATAAAGAATAAATGCAAATCTTTCGGTATTTTTTCAGGAAAAAATCCTCGGTACTATAAAATTTATTTCATAAAATTAATTAATAATGTGATTTGTTACTATAGTAACAATATATGTGTGGTAATTATTTAATATAATTTCTCAAGAAAAATTTCTCGTTTAATGTGCTGCGTTTATTTGACGCTCTAAAACCGAAAGGTTGGTAGCTATGATAAAGTATTGAATAATGAAGTGTATTTTTTTATGAAAATTTTGATAAATGTCGATTTCTATCAAATATTTTAAATGATGATATGTTGCTTTCCTATTAAACTCCACAGTAAAGTGATTTTCCTTTATATTAAGTGGTACTGAAGCCACGTATAATGTAAAACGGTGGTCCGTTATTACACCTTATTTAAGATTTAACCCATAAATACGCGATTTTTTATTTTGTTTCGAAAAAATTATATATGATACTCTGAAAGGTTTTTAACACAGGAATAATAAGGAAAAAAATCAGAGATATATTTTTCATATAATATATCAATCTTTTCTTCTGTTTCACATCTGCAGTACAAGTAAAAACTACTGTCGTGTGGCTATTTTACGCTAAAATAATGCAAATAAGTAAATTAATAAGTATGTCTCCAAATACCTTATTTTATATAATTTTTTATTTTATAAAATTTAGCCTTTAACCCTTTAATTCCCATAATAGAATACGTTCTAGAAATTACGTAGTTTAGATAATCTGACTTTACATCAGAAAGTTTCAATGGATTATTTCGCTTTATTTAAATACGGAATGTCTGTTTTTTAATTAAAGCAAATATTGCTATTTTAATTTTCTGATGTGAATTAGATATATGCGAACAAAAAAAATCTATTGAATTCAAAACAGTGTTGTTTGCATATATGCAAAGCTGCGCACTAAAGGGTTAAGGATGCTTTTAAAGATAACAACATTATAAATATTTATTTACCAAAAACTATAACATTCATAAAGATTTAGAATAGTTTATCTAAAAAGTTGTAGGCCAGTTTCCTTAGCTCTGCCGTAAACATCAGTTAATATTTTATAAGCCTGCTTTCCAAAGATACCAAAAAAAAATTGTGTTTCGTTAATTATTCACGATCTTAATTATTCTAATTACTTCATGAAATAAATCTAAGTAAAAGGGGTAACTTTTGCCTATTTTTTCACTTAGGGGCTGAATTTTAAAGGAAGTTTGCCGTTCAAGGAAAAAAAAAAACTTTTTTTTTTTTTCGTTTTTCTCTATAGTATGAAGAATAAGTTCCTAGAACGATTAGGGAAAATTCGAAATAGTTAAGAAGTTATAGTCGTGCGTGGCCACGTACCACGTACTGAAAGTGTCGTGGACCGGCTGGAAAACAGATGTACAGGACTCTACGAGACACAGTTCCAGGCGTGCTGAATTTTTTGGTTCGTAGGTTTGAATCCAGGAATCGCGAATTCAATATAAGTTGCAAAATATAATGATTAACTAGCAATGTTATTAATCTTTTTCTTTACTAAATCCTTAAAGGCATTTTTTTCTTGAAAAAACATTTTTCAGTGAGCAACGTTTAAATGAATCAACATATCTTTCTTTTTGGAAATTAAAGATTATTTATTTTGGTGGGGTCATGGACCCTATTTAAAAAATAATAATTGTAATATTTTATAAGCTTACTTGAAGTTAGGCAAAAAAAAAAAAATATATATATATACTTTTTTCAAACGACTACCACTGTGCCAAATATCGATTAATTTCACTGGCTATAGCTCCTTGCACCCCAAATTCACTATACTTTTGAAATATTTGATTTTCTTTGTTTCAGATGACTTTTACAAGCTATGCGCTACATGGGGCAAAAGGATGAGCGCACAGCATACCCATATGCAACTTATATTATTTCCATCATTTTTAATAATTATTGTATAATAAAAATGTATTTTTTATTGTAGAAGCAATGAATAAAAAGTGGGAAATTCAGTTTTTGCGTTACTTTATTCTTTCTATGTAATATATATATATATATATATATATATATATATATATATATATATATATATTCCGAAGTTCATCTACTTTTCGAGAGGGTGAATTGTACCATTCCTTAAGGCTGTTCTTAACTGCAGTGTTCAACAAGCGCAAAACGTTTTGGCATATTTACAAATTCATTTTTTAACGGAAAGATATAAAATTGGAAAGCCTGGCCATGAAATTTGGAATTGAACTGTTTTTTCCATTTTTTGATCAATCAATTACCTATTGAGTTATGAGCGAATTCGATCGCGTAACAGACACGTTTTTCGGCCGCTCTTGAGTGATCTTTCTCCCTTCGCGCGGAAATTCGTTTCAAAACGCCCACTTTGATACTATTTTCTAAAAGATCTACTGCGTTTGAAAAAAAAAAAAAAAAAAAAAAAAAAAAAAAAAAAAAAAAAAAAAAAAAAAATGGAAAAAACAGCTCAGTTAAATAGTTTCTGAACAACAACACCAGCTAGTTTCATGCATTTTCGAACAAAAACAAATTAAAATTTATGTCAAAAAGTTATCCTTTTGGATTTGAGAACACCCTTAACCTCTTCAGGGACAATTTTCTTATGGTGAGAAAAAAGACTTATTTTTTTTACGATTTTATTTTAATTTGAATTCAAAAAGAAAAAAAAAAAAGGAAAAACAGCAAAAATTCAGAAAAATATAACGTCCGCTTTTGCGGCCACTGGGGATTAATGGTAATTTATGAGTGAAATGATTTCTTATAAAATTAAAAAACTTACATTGAATTTCTTTCCTACATTCCTACAAATTATTAAAGCTCAATATATATGATATTATTTTTATCAAATATTAACGATTTGTTCAAATAATGCAACAACAATGACTGCCGAAAATTTACTTCACACTTTATCTCTTACTGTACATCGGAAATAACATTATCAGTGCAGCCAAACCATAAAACTTTTACTTCTCTTGTTCAGGGATTCTGTAGTGAATATGTTATTATCAAATTTTTGTTCTTTTTATTATTGACAGTCATTATAATTATAAAAAATTAAATGTCCACATATGTGGCCAAGGGCTTGAAGAGATTAAGTTTGTAAATATTACATAGAGCAGGAGAATTTATTTTGAGGAGCAGCAGATTTTGCTATTTGGTTTATTCTTAAATGTGGAGATTAGCATTTTTTCAATTTGGTTAAGATCATTGTGTCCGAATGAGACATGATTTCCCATAGTTTAGTCACATTTAGGGTATATTTGGCATTTTATTAAATATATAAATATATTATTAGGCAGAAAATAATTCAATACGGTGCCTTTAGTTCAAAACTAACTTGTTTTGTAGAAATTGAATCATTATCTATAATATAAGCAATAAATATACGATTGTCGCTTTTAGGTCAATTTGGTCGCATTTATAGTAGTTAAAACCTAAATGAGGCGTTCAAAGTACTTAAATGTGACGAAGCATTTTTGCATGCCAGTTCATCTTAAAATATTCATTTATATTGCTATCAATTTTGAAACACTTGATCATAAAAGTTTAAAACAGGAAGTACCTAATGATTGACCAATACAACATAAGTTTTAACAAAGTAATGTTTATTACTGTAGGTTTTAATCCTTTTAGGTGCAGAGTAATTCTGTTTTTAAACTGATGAAATGATGGACTGACACCAGAATTTATTAACTAATTTATTAGAAAATACGAATTTGCTTATTTTCAAATACGTTATAAAAAGGAAATTTTAATTAAATATTCTAGGTGCCAGTAAAATAAAAATTAGATGTCCTTTTTTATGGGCACCACCCGCGAAAGGGTTAAGCAAAAATTATAATTTTCAGATATGAATCTAGATCAATGGTTCCCAAAGATTTCTTAATCACGGCCCACCTAAGCATAATTTTTCTTATTACTTAAAATGATACAATCACATTTGGTACATTTTATGGTTGATTATAACGCTTCATTAAGACAAATGAAAAAAATTTGGATGGTAAGATCTTACTGTAAATATCACAACATAAAAGGAGCGTTTTTGGATTATCACCTTTATCAATTTTAATTAGCAAATTTTCTTTCCCATCGTAATTCACTTCTCTGTTAGCAGGCTTCCCTTTTCTATTATTTCTAGTATAAACCGTTTATTAAATTTTAAATCTATGTCATAATGTATATTTTTCTGCTTTGTATGTCATCTGTTACTGAGGCATAAGAATTTAAACCACTACCTTCAATAATGCCCATTTGGGATATCACTAATTTCATAAGGTTTTTAGTACCTCGTTTCGATATTTTGAATATTTTCAGGTTAAAGGCGTTCAATAGAGTCAGTTTTAGATATAGTCTCTTTGAAACACACATTTAAGCACCCGGTCAAATGAAAACACCATTGCATGATCTGTGAAAATTCCTAATTTTTATATCAACAAAGCACAGTTAAACACAATTTCTGCGTTAAATATCATTTAAAAATAATATATAGAAATGTAACATACACTTACCTCAATAAATCTCGTAAAATTCTCTACGCATTTGAGGGATTAAGTTCGTCGCTAATAGATCTCTGAAAAAAAAAACAGTCACCAAAATGCGTAGAATATTTTGGAACTCTAGTTTGAAAACTTGTCGACTTCTAACGAGCTTCTACTTCAGGTAAATGAAACAGGCATTCAAGGCCTTGACGTCGATACTGTTGTTTGATCTTCAAAGTTAAAAAGTGAAATTTTGATCCATCTTGGGGATTATTCCTTGCATTTAAGAAGAAGTGGGAACGACGAATAATGAACGATGTGTATTTTATTGTAATGGAATTTTTGTTGCTGAAGAAAACGTTTTTAATGCAGTGAAAATTTTCGCGTTCGGATGTTTCCTTAACATTTATATATACGATTCCTGCGTTAATATTTTAAGTAAAAGCAAATTGTCGCATTTATGGGTCGTCACATTTAGGCACAATGAGCTTACAGTATAAATATAAAAAATCTTTATCAATCCTTAAAATATAGTCAATCTGAAAGGTCCTGGTCTATAAAAACAATTGGAAATTAACCATCTTCAGCGAAAGTCCAAATAAATTTTCCAGTTTCTGCTTCAGAACCATAGCAACTTTGTTGTTTATGCTTTCATTGCATAAATTCAAATCCAACGTTATATCTTATTCTGATCAAAACCACAGATAATTTTTTTTTTTTATTCAAGAATTTTTTTAAATTGCTAAACTGTAAAAGATCAACGGTTCTTAAATGAAGCCAATCATTTTATTTTCAATTTTATTCCCTTTTCATTCAAAATTTATTATTTCGATATTTATTTTTGCACATTTCTTCTTATTGTTAGAAATAAATGTCTGAATAAAAGAAATGAAAGAATTTTATTTTGAATATACATATCATTTATTAAAACTCTTTACGATTGAAATAAATAAATAAAATGTTAAAAGAGGATTTATAGTGCAGTTTGAAGAACTATCAAATGCTTTTAAAAAAAGAAACGGAAATTACAGAAAGTAACTTAGTTTGAAGGATATTTTGTTACCTTTATTTGATATGGGAGTCTGTAACTTAGCTTGTTGGTTATTAATTTTATTTTTGAATCAACAAACTTCTTTTTCATCTTAGGTTATTTAATATTGAATTTTACATTCCTTTATTGTTGCGAGATATTTTGTATAGCTTAAAATGTGTAAAGAAATTCATTTTTCCGATGGATTCTAAAAATTATTTTATAAATTAATATATATTATGTAAGAAAATGATAAAAAAGAAAAGTATAAATTGCATATACGTAAATATTAGAATACTTTAATAAAAGTTTTGGCTTTTCAAAGAATGTGTTCCAAATTAAGCAGCCAAATTTTAAAATTTAACAATTAAATAATAAAAAATATTTAGATGAAAGAAGGGGCATATTATTAAGGTAGCTGATAAATTTTGAATGCAGCTTGTTGATTATTAGTTTTATTTTTGAATCAACAATTTACTTTTTCATCTTAGGTTATTTGACATTGAATTTTACATCACTTTATTGTTGAGAGATATTTTGTATATCTTAAAATGTGCCAAGAAATTTATTTTTCTGATGGATTCTAAAAATTATTTTATAAATTAACATATTTTATGTAAGAAAATGATAAAAAAGGAAACTGTAAATTGTGTATACATAAATTTAAGAATACTTTAATAAAAGTTTTGGCTTCTCAAAGAATGTGTTCCAAATTAAGCAGCCAAATTTTAAAATTTAACAATTAAATAATAAAAAATATTTAGATGAAGGAAGGGGCATATTGATAAGGTAGCTGATAAATTTTGAATGCAGCTTGTTGGTTATTAATTTTATTTTTGAGCCAGCAATCTACTTTTTCATCTTAGGTTATTTGATATTGGATTTTACATCACTTTATTGTTGTGAGATATTTTGTATATCTTAAAATGTGTCAAGAAATTTATGTTTCGGATGAATTCCAAAAATTCTATAAATTAATGTATTTTATGTAAGAAAATGATAAAAAAGAAAAGTATAAATTGCATACACATAAATATAAGAATACTTTAATGAAAGTTTTAGCTTCTCAAACAATGTGTTCCAAATTAAGCAGCCAAATTTTAAAATTTAACAATTAAATAATAAAAAATATTTAGATGAAAGAAGGGGCATATTATTAAGGTAGCTGATAAATTTTGAATGCAGCTTGTTGGTTATTAATTTTATTTTTGAACCAGCAATCTACTTTTTCATCTTAGGTTATTTGATATTGGATTTTACATCACTTTATTGTTGTGAGATATTTTGTATATCTTAAAATGTGTCAAGAAATTTTTTCGGATGAATTCCAAAAATTCTATAAATTAATGTATTTTATGTAAGAAAATGATAAAAAAGAAAAGTATAAATTGCATACACATAAATATAAGAATACTTTAATGAAAGTTTTAGCTTCTCAAAGAATGTGTTCCAAATTAAGCAGCCAAATTTTAAAATTTAACAATTAAATAATAAAAAATATTTAGATGAAAGAAGGGGCATATTAATAAGGTAGCTGATAAATTTTGAATGCAGCTTGTTGGTTATTAATTTTATTTTTGAACCAACAATCTACTTTTTCATCTTAGGTTATTTGATATTGAATTTTACATCACTTTATTGTTGTGAGATATTTTGTATATCTTAAAATGTGTCAAGAAATTTATGTTTCGGATGAATTCCAAAAATTCTATAAATGAATGTATTTTATGTAAGAAAATGATAAAAAAGAAAACTATAAATTGCCTACACGTAAATATAAGAATACTTTTAATAAAAGTTTTGGCTTCTCAAACAATGTGTTCCAAATTAAGCAGCCAAATTTTAAAATTTAACAGTTAAATAAGAAAATATATTTATATGAAGTAAGTTGGATGTTAATAAAGATAGCTCATAAATTTCGAATGCAGCAATTTAAAAAACTGTTCGAATTCATCTTAATAGATGTGACTGTGCTACTTGAAACTGTAAAAATGCAAAAAAACTAACGTGTACACAGAAAAAAAGTAATTAAAAAACCCCAAATGTGTCTTAATATATGAAAATGCAACATAAGCACAAACGAAAATATACAGGGTTTCCATAATTAAACGAACCCATTTTAAAGTTGCCTACAGACGAAGCTATTGTTGAGAATGTTGTGACATTTTGTGGAGGAAATAATGAATGGATGTGAATTTGTTAGAGCGAAAAAAAATGCGCTTAAAATGTCGCCGCCAGAAACACGTCATGAAATGCTGTCCTTAAGGGGGCTGGTCACTCAGCTTCGGAATTCTCCTCCGTAATGTTAAGTCAGTGGGCATTTGATGCAAGCGTATATTTAAAATATCTCGTCGGGAAATTAATATTATTAACTTCTATTTTTGTGTACACTTCCTAAAATAGGTCTCTTTTTTTCTTAGTTCTCAAAATATTTCTAAAGTATAGACTTAATTTTATAGGAGGTGTTAAAATCTTACTCACAGTTAACTTGCTTTTAACACATAAAATATCAAATTCAGCATAGATTTTAGAAATAGCTTGAAAACTAAGAAAAAAAGAGACATCCTTTAAGAAGAGTACACTGAAAAAAGATGTTAAAAATATGAATTTCCCGAGAAGATATTTTAAATATACGAATGCATCAAAAGTCCATAGACTTAACATTACGGAGGAGAATTCCGAAGCTGAGTGAATAGCCCCTTTAAGATCAGGTAAAGTTCATAAATAAAATTTCTTAACGGTCGTAAACGTTTGCTAAATGTGTAATTTATTAAAAACGCCCGCTGGTGGCGAAATTTTGAACTTTTTTTTTCTTGTTTGCTTAGAAATTCCCATCCTTTTATTATGTCTTTCATAAAATTTGACAACTTTATGAACAATAGTTTCGTCTGTAGTGTCGTTGAATTATGGACACCCTGTACAATAACCTTTTCTGAGTTACCCACGATTCCGAAAGGAGGTCTTTATTTTTAGAAGTCTCAGAAACTAATATACAGGGTGTTTATAAAGTCCCGGACCCATTTTGATTTTTAATAACTCATAAAATAATAAAGATAGATTAAAATTAATAACATAAATGGTTAAATAGACTCAAACATTTTCATGACCCTTGTCAATGAACTTCCACGTGTGCCCCCTTCGTCGCACGGAGAATATCAAGTCGATAGTCAATTTCACGCCAGGTAGTGGCAAGCATGTCGGCATCCACAGAAGCTATTGCGGTTGTAATTCTGGCTTTTAAGTCATCAATGTTCGACACTCTCCTCCTGTAAACATTGTCCTTTACAAATCCCCAAAGGAAAAAGTCCTGCGGCATTATATCAGGTGATCTGGGTGGCCAAGGAATTGGACCTCCTCGCCCAATCCATCTTCCTGGAAAATGGTTATTCAAAGAAGTACGAACGATGGTACCCTAATGAGGTGGTGCACTATCTTGTTGCAAAATGACATGTGGCCACCCAGATCACCTGATATAATGACGCTGGACTTTTTCCTTTGGGGATTTGTAAAGGACAATGTTTACAGGAGGAGAGTGTCGAACATTGATGACTTAAAAGCCAGAATTACAACCGCAATAGCCTCTGTGGATGCCGACGTGCTTGCCGCTATCTGGCGTGAAATTGACTATCGACTTGATATTCTCCGTGCGACGAAGGGGGCACACCCGGAAGTTCATTGACAAGGGTCGTGAAACTTTTTGAGTCTATCTAACCATTTATGTTATTAATTTTAATCTATCTTTAATATTTTATGAGTTATTAAACATCAAAATGGGTCCGGGACTTTATAAACACCCTGTACTTTTGAGATTCAAAGAGGCATTGATAAATACCGTTTTTTTTTTTTACTGTACTGTTTTTCGGAAACGCTTCCGTGTAGGTTTTATGGTGTTTCAATCAATTTTCTTAACATGGAATATAGTTTTTTGGATGTTGTTAATTTTCAAGTAAAAAGTTTCATGTTCCGAACGCGTTTTACAGACAAACATGGTAAATTAAGAGCATTAACATTAATATTATTTCGTTTTAATTTTTTATATATAAACTTAATTAATAAGCTGAAAATGCTTCATTGCGATCTGATAGCATCCTAAAAACAGATATTTCGGTTTCCTAAAACTGATTAATACAATCTAGTTACTACTAGGAAAGGTTACTGAAAATATATATCAGATTAATAGATTAAAGAATCTTTGTTTTCATAAATACTTCTTTAAATCTCGAAAATATATTGATTTCGGAGGATTCTAAAGATAAATAACACTTTTTGGAATTGTGGGTAACTAGAAAGAGGTTATTGTACAACCTCTTCCTGGATTCGAGACAGTTATCTGACTAGAATCCTGCAGTTGATCGAAATCAGAGACATCCCTGGTTCGAATCCTGGCTCGGACATTTTTCGCACAGTTGAAAAATTAGAACTCATATGCTTTATTTACCAATTGGAGTAACTGGGTTAAAATTTATCTAGTGCAATAACACAATTCAAGATTCTAAATAAATTTGAAAATACGTTTAATTGAATTATTAAAAATTGCAGAAAGACAATTTTAAATTTCTAAGTGGACAATGACAAATAAATTTACAAATGATAGCTTGACATTTGTTTTAATATTTTCTCAATTTTGAACTTCTGAGTAATAAGAAAATTTTATTCAAATAAAAAGAAATTGCTTTTATCACTTATTCATTAAATTAAATAATTCATTTATTAATTATGAATTGTTTGGTACATTCACATTATGTGTTTTACATCTATTATTTTTCAGCGAATTCAGGAAGGAAACAAGAAAGAAAAATCATGCGTTAAGCATAGATTATGAAACACTTTCCAACACTTCCTAAATGCTTTAACGAAACTTCATTATTTAGGGATATAAGGTAAATAAGATAACTCAGTAAACATTTTAGGAAACGCACAAAATATTTGAAAAACTGATTTCAGCAGTTACCGTCCATAGCCAAATATGTATTCCAGTTCTTTTGAACTGCCCTGTATTTTATCTGTACGTTGATATATATACTATATAATGGAAAAATTTAGTTTAGCAAGAAAACGCATAACAGGTTGAAATTTCTCTTTCAGCAATTTATACTATTGATGGAAACATACTTGAATACTTTCGTACAACCCTTATTATACGCCTCTATTTAGCTAAAATTTAATTCAAACTAAAACACGCTTAAATCTACTTAAATCACATTTCCAGAAATTATCATTTATAGACGGCCATGTATCCAATTCTTTGCGTGACCCTGTATATCATTTTATCTATATTCTACAAACATTTCTTGGTAAATTAAATGCAGTTCAGCGTAAAAATGCGTAACTCTTTTAAAATCCACCTTTAAGCAATTTTCGCTCATACCTAGTAACCCTTACGAGTCTTTTGTGTAGCCCTGTATATGAATTATATCATTTATACAAACCATATAGTATGCATAAAGATAGTGAAACATAAAAGCGCATATCATAATTAAAAATGCATTTCCAGCAATCATCGCTAATGTGCAGTACTTCGGATACAATATAGTATCTGAAATCTTTCGTGTGTCCCTGTAAATGCTATGCACTTCGTATTAGTCATGAAATAAATTATGGTAAATCTCAGCCAAATATAACAATTTCTATTTCATTATACATGAAATAATTTAACATATTTAAAATACGCCGCAAACAATTCCCTACACCCCTATATCATTATGTAACGGAATTCTTTTGTATGGACCTGTAAATGAATAATAACTATTCTTTACACCGCATAATCTGCAGAATGCATATTTTACTGCTATTCATTAATGCATATCAATTTTATTATGTTTGAAAGCGCGTAACACCATTAAAAATCATTTTTAACGATTTTTTCCCATAGGCCGCAATGTAACGGAAAACTTTTGACTGTCCCTGTAAATGAACTAAAATTGCTACAAACTTCATTTGAAATAGGGAACGTACTATGGTAAACGTCAATAACATCCAAAAATTTCAGGGCAATCCGAGTATATTTACGGGAGTTAGAGCGCGGACAGACGGACAGACAAACCGAAGTCATAAACACTTTCCGACTTTGTTGGAAAGTGTTAAAATGTACTATAGATTGTTTCGTTGAAAAGAAGGTGAGTCGTTATTTAAGATGAATGGATACATAAGGACTGTTTCACCCTATTTCGTTAAAAGTATACTTGAAAAGTGAGAAAAAATCGGTGAATATGTTGCGAATCTGCCAATTTTTTGCTCATTATATCAAACTTTTTCTCGTGAAAACAACGTACCAGCCACGTAATTTTACATTAAGGGGGTCCGGGACACATTTTCAAAGAATTTTTATTTATTGAGTTAAAATTTCGAAATTTTATGTGATGGTTAACCATATCATTTGTAAGTAAAATCTCATGATAAAACTTCTCATAATTTAAAAAAAAATAAATAAAAATTTAAATTTTATTAAAAAAGTGGGGCTCTTTAAAATCGTTATAACTCGAAATATTATATATAGAATTTCAATTTTTTTTTTGCATTTAAATAAACAGAAATATATAAGTTTTAATTTAGATTCAGCATTTTAAAAAATATTAATTTAAATAAAAATTAAAAATATTTAAAGTAAAAATTTGAAAAAAAATGACGTAACTTTAAAAAAAAAAAATCATATTTTCAAAAATGTACGCATTTTTTTTTTAATTTGCTGAATCAAAATTAAAGTAAAATAATTGAAAAATACATGTTCCGAATTTGAACCATTTATCATTAACGATTTTTGATTTATAAGAATTTAAATACGAGAAATGGTGAAAAACCCATCATGAAGAAAAACGCAATTTCGCAAGAAGTCGTTTTCATGACAACCATTGCTTGAAAGCTAGATTTTGAAAACAAACCAAAATTTAAAAATGAATATTTCCTGTTCCAATTAAGATAGAAACATGATTTAAACTTAATTTTAAACAGAAAAAAACAGAGAAAATTTTAATGTAATAAAAAATTTTAAGATTTTTGTGTCCGGACCCCCTTAAGACAACCATTTGCTTTCTTTTTATTCGCTAAACCAAGTTCTCGTTATGTCCAAACTCGCTATAAAGATATTATAAACGAATTGCAGAATAATACAGCTATTTTACAGCTGTCTTAATATATTAAGGTTTCTGGGAAAAGTTTTATTCGAATCTGTGAAAGTTTTAAATATATACATATCAGGGAAGAGAATCGACGAATAAAATCACATGCATCATAATTAGTGTTGTAGACCGAGAAGCTGCCGCACAATCCATCACCTCATCGAGTTGACGGCTGAAGTTCCGGGATTAGACAGAACTCGATTCACACATTAAAATAAAACTGGTCTGCCAAGTCATATCTTGGTGGAAAATACTTCCGAACCCAATTTTAGTGGTTAACTGGTGGGATTACCATTGTGTTTTCCTGCTCCGAGTCCTCTATGATTTCATACCTTTGAGGACAGGAAAATACAATGATAAACCTACCGATCTACTAGTAAAATCGGGTCTGCACGTGGTTTCTACCAAGATATGAATTGACAGATCAGTTGCATTTTAATATACTAATCGAGTTCTGTCTAATCCTAAAATTTTAGTCGTCAACTTGATGAGGTGATGGTCTGTGCAGCCTGTTCCCCGTAACCGCTGCGCGTGACGGCAAAAGTCAGGATATTTCGTGATGCATAAATACTTTTAAATTTCTTTTCGTACCATGTACTATATGTTAGTCTGCATCAAGCGGACCTTAATACAGTAAAACCTATTTAGGTCATACCCTGCCCATAACGGAAAATACTTTCGATATGAATACCATTCAATATCTACTTGCCGTGACGGAAACCTGTCTAAAATGGATTTTTTTGTGTCTCATAGCGATTCTGTTTCCAAAGATTTTACTTTGTTCAGTAAAGCATGTTAAAATGAACTTGTTTATAACGGAATCCAATTCTAAATGTAAAACTTTCATTATTCAAAGATTCCGTTTTCACAGGTTTTATTGTATAAGATTGTTGTGTTTATTTAGTAAAGTAAATCAGATAAGGCGAAATCACAAGAGACCAGAAAAAAATTCGTTTTTGACAGGTTTTCATCTTATACGGACAACGAAATTTTTACGTTTAAAACAAGATTCCGTTATTGGCAGGTTCTGTTTAAATATGTTGTATGGTATATTTATGCCTCGATTTAAAAGCCGTTATCCTGCTTTTTTTTAGATGCGTCCGTAATTATATAAATAAGTAGCACCAATAGTCGTCGTCTGGTTCGTCCGTCTGTCTGTCCACACATAACAGCGCTAAAACTACCCAACCGAATTATTTGAAATTTAATTTATAGAATCGTTGCAGAATTGTGTCGAGTCATTTCAAATTTTCTGAAAATCGAATCAAAACTTAAAAAGACATTTATAAAAGTTTTCTTCATTCTATTAAATCCTACCATAGGTAATTAATTCAGTGATATCCCATGATAGGTCATAATTCAAGATTGCCATGGTGATAATGTCCTATTTAAGATGGTGTCCTATTATTTCCGTATAACTGAATATAAATCATATAATCGTAATAAATTTTATATTCATACATTTTTCCATAAGAGTGCAAACAGCTATTGCACCAAGATCTGAACATTTATAAAACTACTTATAGTGCACCTCAATTTCCATGTTTCACGTACAATTTCCGACTTGTTTTCCGACCTGGCAACAGTCAGTTTTGAAACATTTATTGAAGGTGACCTTGAAATGTAAAAGGCTGAACGAATGAAATAGAAAGTCACCTTTTTACTTACAAAATGCATCTTATATATTCTAAATATTATCGAAGTATTTGCAAGATCAAAAGTTCGTGTGAGGTTATCTGTTGACTTTAAAGAATATAGCGCAAGAAACCGTGTGCATGAAAGCGTAAAGGGATGCTACCATCCCTTGATAGAAATCTGCACTTTAAAAGATCAATTTCCGGAATTTTGCGAGATTTTCCGGCCAGAAAGATGATGAAAATCTATGTTTCATGCCATAAATTTATGTTCTCAAAATGTTTTTTTCTTTCATCCTAAATTTAAGACTATTGGTGTTTACAGGAAGATATTAAAAGTATTTGAGCCACGGAAATCTGAATAACTAATGTCCTGCTCAGAGAGTGATATTTCCATAACTTTAAAGAAGAGGAAACAATAGATATTCAGAATATAGTCGAAACAAGACAAACAAAATAACAGTAATCTTGAGTCAGAATTTTTAGCCGTAGTAAACAAATGAATATTTTCTTTTAATAACTTTTTTAAGCTCTTGAAAGGAACAATATAAAATGATCGAATTTAATAGACTATTTTGATATCCAAGATGTGCATAAATGAATATCCTAAATTTACAGGGCTATTAAATGAAAATTAAAAAGGGCACAACCCTGTTGTTCATCAGAAATAAAAAATAACAGTTGAATGTTTAAATTCAACACAGTTATAAGTGTTCAACGTGAGCCCCTCCAGAAACACGAACGGTATCGAGTCAATACGATATATCATCCCCCACTTTTTTCAGCATGTCCGGTGTGTCTGTTTGAATGGCTGCAGATTAGGGTGGTCACAAGCTATATGGGAAAAATTTATTTTAATCTTTCCTTATGGGGGACCCCTCTAAAAGTTGCCAATTAGTTAGAAAATGAGATTGGCAAAGTTTCAGCTCAGTTAAATAATAATAACCCGTGCCTCATCGAGGTTGAATTCATGAAAAATCGTGATTTTTGGCAAAAAATTTTAGTTTTTCTTTCATTAAGTGAAAACTATTTATTTTAAAAAAAATTGATCCTTGTTTTATTTCATAGAAAATGTTCTTGCCTTGAACTTTCACTCTCATCAAAACTTATATTTGATGACATTTAGTATTTTTCATGTCAGCACGTGAACCATACTCTCAAACTCTGCATTTTTGAAAAAGAATTGAAAAATGACAAATGAATAATTTTTATTACTTTTGATATATATATATATATATTACTATTCGAATTAAAAGGCAAAAGAAACTGGACAATTTTTATAACTTTAAAAATATTTCATGAATTTTAGTTAATTATTAATTATCTATTTCTGTGCCTGGAAAGAAAGATCTCCTCAATCTGTATTGCCGTTGAAGCGTATTTAAACGGAACAGCCGAATTTCTCTTCTTATTACAAGACTGTTTTTGTTACCTACTAGCGTTATCTATTTTCATTCATTCCGGCACCCCCCCCCCCTTTCGGTATGATGGCAGAAATTCAAGATTTTTTTTAAAGTGGCCACATGTCTCATCAAATCACTGACAGTAAGTAACCAGCAGTTGTAAAGTTTTACGTGTTTTATTTAAAAATATTCACCAAGTGAAACTGAACATCAGAGAAGCTGCTAGAATTACAGTATACTCACCAGTTAACCACAAACTTTAATTTTAAGTAGAATTGTAATTCGCCTCCGCTAGCAACTATTTCAAAAACAAAAAACTGAACTCATCAAAAACAAATTTAAAAAGTCAGATTTAGAGGGAGCTGTTGTTCACAGGGATGATGGAAAACTGCTTTCTCATTTTTTGAATAAAGAAAATGTAGAGAGGATAGCAGTTTTAGTTAGTTGTGGAGATGAAGAATAGTTAATAGAAGTTCCTCGGTTTCAAAATAGTATCGAAATAACTTAGGAAAAAGCTGTATTTTCAGCAGCTGAAGAGTGGGAGGAAGTTAGTAAAACCCAGGCAATGTGTTTTGACACCACTGCAGTGAACACTGGTCGCCTCAGAGGAACCTGCGTTTTGCTATAGCAATTATTAAAGAAAATATTTTCTATATTTACCATGTCGCCATCATAATTTAGAAATTGTCCTAAAAGCTGGTTTTTATTGTAAAGTGGGCACAATTACTGCCCCTCAGCCGGATATTTAAAAATGATTTCAGATTGGGTGGTCTAAGTTAGTTCAGACTAAGTATAAAAATGCTATTGAAGAGGAAATATTAGATATAAAATACTTAATTCAAAAGTAATTTCCAGTTTTCTTTCAGAACATTTAAAAAATGAACTGCACAAGGATGATTATGCAGTAATTAATCAATTTTGTGTAACTTTTATAAGACGTCTTCCTCCAAAAGACTTTTTTTCAGAGAACCTGGCGCTATTCATCATGCCAGAAGGATGGCAAACGTCATTTAGAAAAAGAAGGTATAGAGCTTATTTTGCTTATTTATAATCAATATTTATTGTCAAATCATCGTTCAATGCTCCCACTTCCACTTTGCCCCCAATCAAGACTTGAAATTAATAAAATGACTCGTTGACTACAGAAAAATTGATAAGTAGGTTACAGACAAATTACTCACTAAAATGATAAACCGCCTTCGGTATCTTAACTAGGATCAAGTTGCATTTTCATTTTTAGATGATACTTTGAAAAAAAAAAAGTCAAAATAAGAATAGCTGTAAAATTAATGTTATTAATATCATTAATGTCATTTCAAGAAGGAAATAATGGTTTTAATGGAAGAAAAACAAAAATTTTCAACGAAGTGGATTATTTATTTTACAAATAAACTGATGTTTTTGTTTCCTCTCAAACTGTAACTTTTAAGAGATTCTATATTATGTAATTTTTAAACACCGATCCCAATGTATGCTGTGAAAATAAACATTATTTAAAAGCAAAAAAAAAAAAAAAAAAAAAATAGTGAATAGTTTTAAGGTTGTCAATGACACAGCTGAAAGGGCAATAAATTTAATCAGAGTCTTCAATTCCTGTTTAACAAAAGAAGAAGAACAGAAACAGTTTCTGCTAAGTTGTATCTGAATGTAGAAAAACTTTTCAAGACTCTTCAAAAGTCACCTTATCTAAGCCATTACCATCTTACGGTGACAATAGTAAGGGATAATTTCTTTTCTTTTCAATTCTTCCTTTCTTGTAACACAACTTTAATAATAAAATGCATTTGAACATTATTTATTCTCATTTTTAAACTTTCTTTGTCCTTTTTTTTCTTTTAATACTTTAAGTTTAGATTTCAATTTTTTTAATTTACGTTGGAATTTTTTAAAATTAAACTCTTTATTAAGTACAAAATGAAAACAAAAAGGTGAAAAGCAGATGAGATAGAATGTTACAATGTTTTTTGCATTTTCATAAAAAGTCAATTTTTAGGATTCGTGTCGGGTCTGCTACAGAAAAATTCAGATATGTTTAAATCTATAAATCTTAAAAAAAATGGTGTGTGATTCCTCAAGACAAAATCATTTTTTATGAAATGAGACCAGTATTATGTTTCTAGGTTTAACTGTATGCATTTTATGAAGTAAGAACAGCATTTTTTGCGAAATTTTTCGTTTTTGTTTTCAAACTTTGGCCTCAATGAGGCACGGGCTAACATTATCCAAATAAGCTGAAACTTTGCCAATCTCATTTTCTAGCCAATTGGCAACTTTTTGGGGGGTCCCTCGGAAAAAATTCGAAAATTGATGTCTTGTGACCACCCTACTGCAGATACAGTGCGCATCAAAAATTTAGACAATGACCGATTATGCTTCTGTACTGAGAAGTATGTAACAAATTGTTGTAACTCAACTATGATATATTCCTGGAGACTTATCCTTCATTCACAAGCAATAAATTTTAATTTATACACTTTACATAATACATAATTAGAAAAAAAAATTAACATTGTGGCAAAAGTATAGACAATCTGTCTGTTAACATAAACATTTCCATAAATTAAAATCGAACTGCACCTACATTGTCTGCTATTAATGCAAAAATGTGACTTACCATCGAAGAAACTAAATCCCGCATCACTTGGGGGTCTATTTCGTACCAAACACGCTCAACAGCATATCAAAGTTCATTTACAGAGGAGTATTATCAAAAAATTGCATAAACCGTATCAGATATGATGCAAAAAAGTTTTCGATTGGGTTCAGATCAGGCCATGCACAGGCTTGTCGAAAACAGTAATATTTTGAGATTTAAACCAGTTTTTTTTTTATTTGTATGCAACATGAATAGACGCATTATCTTGCTCAAATACATACTTTGGAAGAACTAAAAGTTCACAAAATGGCTGTAAATTGTTTTCCAATGTACGAATGTAGTCTTACGCTGCTTGGCGACCATTGAGAAACTCCAGAGATACTTGAAAATTAAAACAAAGTGAGGCCCAAATCATTAACCCTTTCGAGGGCAAAGAACACCTAATTTTAATTCCAAAAGTGACAAACGGCATCAAGAATATTTAATTAAAATTTTCCTTTTATAATGAACGTGAAAAAAAGCAATTTCGTATTTTCTAATAAATTAGTTTATAAACTCTGGCGTCAGTTCATTATTTTATCAGTTTATAGAGAGAATTACTCCGCGACGGAAAGGGGTCAATTTGTTGTGAGATTTCAAGGCTGGTTGTTTTATCATTTTCGTGTAAACTAATTTACATCTTTCTTTAATTCATCTACGAAAGTATCCGTTGACACAGGAAGCTCTGACTCACTTTTAATGCGATTAGCAATCATCTTTTGTCTAGATGCCAGTTTATGGATACTTCTATAATCTCGTTTTCTGGCCACACGAGGCCTTCCAGATCTATGTTTTGCTTTGAAAGAGTCACTCTTAGACAGTACTTGATAGACAGACTTCTTTGGACGATTCAAAGTAGTTCATCTGACTGAAAGTTTCTAGCTCTTTTCATAGCTTCCTTTCTCTTCACTAACCAAAACTATCGCAAAGTGCACTTAAATACTTCATACATGTGACGTCATACGTTTGAAATTAGCGTTTTTCTGTGAACAGTTGCCAAAAATCGCAAAAGTGTCTAAACTTTTGCAATTTGCAAATTTCACTTTTTACAGTTAAATTAAATAATATCCTACATTAAAACCGTTATTTATGTCCTAAAATGTTTAATATATATTTAAAAATAAGTACAGCCATTTGTATAACACAAGTGTTCGTATTTTTTATTTAAAGTTTAAATATCACCAGTGTCTAAACTTTTGCTGAGGACTGTATATGTGTGATCTATTTATACTGTTAACAAAATGTGGCAAATTTAATTTATCAGTTTTCAACAGTAAATCACAGTTTTATTTATAAAAAAGAGACGAATTAATTTTTTAAGCACCTATCAAGGACAAGGGTATACAAGCGTTTCTTCATACAGGGTGTACATAAATGATTATCTTAACTTTAGAGAACTAAAAGAAAAAAAAAGTACAACCCTGTTCATCGGAAATCAAAATTAACAAGTGAATGTTTAAATTCAACACAGTTATGAGTGTTCAACGTAAGTCCCTCCAGAAACATGAATGGTATCGAGGCGATACGATATCTCATCCTACAATTTTTTTTCAGCATGTCCGGTGTGACTCTTTGAATGGCTACAGATATGCGTGTCCTAAGTTCGTCGACGTCAGTTAATAGCGGCGTTACAAACACCTGATCTTTGATGAAGCCCACCAGAAAAAAAAAAATCATGCTGAGAAAAGTATGGGATGATTTATCGTTCGTGTTTCTGGGAAGGTTGACATTGAACACTTATAACTGTGTTGAATTTAAACTTTCAACTGTTATTTTTAATTTCCGATGAAACAAGGGTGTACTTTATTTGTTTTCTTTTAATAGCCCTCTAAAGTTGGGATATTCATTTATGTACACCCTGTATATAAAACTCACTTTATAAGAAAGGATTTTTGCGTGGCTGTTTAAGATCTTCTTTTCTGTGGATGCCAAAGACAACAGGATCCAATGGATTATATCATTAAATAGTGTAAAATTTTATCTTTCCAACGATGTGTCACACATGTTTATACATATAAAAAAAGAAGTGTTGGAATTATTCTCCTTTCTAAGAGTACTTCACAGCTTAGGGGCCATTTAAATCTTTAATTGACTTTTTCTCAAAACTTGTATTTTTCATGTTTGTGTTCCCTTTTTTCGATATGTATTAAACTTAAGAACTCAGATTTTTTTTAATATATTATGTTATATTGTATACTTTAACACAGGGATTTAATGATTTGTTGAAAATTATTAATTTAGGCAGTGAAATCTTATCAAAATGCTAATTTAAAAATGACTTTCAATAAATAATTAATAATTAATTTTCAGTTTCACTTAGAAAGAGAATGGTCTGTTAAAATATGTAAAACATGTCATTCTAACTACTCTAAAAATCTAGAACTCTATCTTTCACCATTTCTGAGAAACAAGGTACATAAATTTGATGGATTTAACATGGTGGAGATAGAGCTTTCCCGGTCCCCTTAATAGCCCTGTAAAGTTGGGATATTCATTTTTGTACACCCTGTATTATATTCTTTCAGAGTGTTTTGTCTTCCAATATAAAATTATTATGCTGAATATTGCCTGAATTTCATGCAGAGTCCATTGATAAATATTTTAAATTTACTCTGAGCAAATCGTCAGTAACTAGAACCAGTGGCGTAGCGTTAGGGGGGGGGGGGCTCAATGATTTTACTACCAGTATTACTGTATGCTAAATTTAGCTTTGTTTAATCGTATAAAGTTCAATGATTAAACCACATTTTCTATATAATATTACTGGTAGTAAAATGGCGAAGCCTCTGCTCTAATGCTACGCTACTGACCAGAACAATAGTAATCAAAATCAAGAATTTATGATGGTGGTGAACATGCTCAAAATCAACATTTTCACTTATTAATTGATGAATTTAAGCTCTTCTTCAATGGAACATTAAATACTCTAATTTAATAAATTCTTTCGATATTTTATATTCCCTCAGATTGTTTTGTCGTACTAAATAAGATCGTTATTCTGAATATTGCATAAATGCCAGGCAGATTCTATTAACAGATATTCTAAATCTACCCGCAGAAAAACATCAGTAATAACAACAATAGTAATTATGATTAAGGAATTTTAATGATATTCAACATGCTTGAAATCAATATTTTCTCTTAATAATTAATGCATTTTCTTCTTAAAGTCTTCTTCAGAGAAGCAATATTAAATGCTAGAATTTAATAGAATCTTTTATTATTCGATATTCCTTTAGAATGGTTTGTCGTATGCATTTAAGATTGTTATTTTAGAAATTGCATAAATTCCAAACAAATTCAAATAGAAAGTTCTCTATCGAATTCATTTTCTCCTTTAATTAAATCTTCCATGTATGAGCTGCTTTCTTTGCATAAATTTAAAATAAACAAATTTTTATCAGGAGAGAGGAAATAATAATTTCCGTTAGAAATAATACGGGAAATAAATGCATTGCTAAAATACCTCGACTGAATTACTGTGTGCTAGTATTGCTACAAGTTGCAAATTTGTTTTAGGTGAATAACTTATTTTTTCACGGACTTATTTTAATATGAATTTCCTCTTAAGTTCTTTATTTACCCTTAGACGTTTTCAATTGAAACTAGAAACCTTAGAAATACAAAAATAATAGTTTAAATGCAAATTATAATGCATAGCTAGTGAAAGAATAATTTAGCTTACAAAAATGATTTTTCTATTTCGAAATTTAATTCTAATCTTAAAAGTTGCATTAACTAGCACATGTCTAGTGAGACTGGTGTATTTCAATTTATTTCATATTATTCAGCGAGTTAAAAGGTAGAAGGAAACCTGAATTTCTAATTTTAAGCAGTGTATTTCCACCTTAGTATATCTTAGAAAATTACTCAAATAAAATAAATTTCCAGAAGAATTAAGAGCTGAAATTATACTGCACATTCATCTTCTAATTAGTTCTACTTGCAGATTTAGAGATAAATCCATGAATACGGTTTCACTTTACTAACCAAAAGCCTGTTAATTAATATTTTCTCTGCAATAGATGTCTCCGTTCATGTGTGTAACTATGATGAGTTTTCTCGATTGAAACTAGAAACCTTAGAAATACAAAAATAATAGTTTAAATGCAAATTATAATGCATAGCTAGTGAAAGAATAATTTAGCTTACAAAAATGATTTTTCTATACATTGAAGCTGAACCGATGTTCTGACCTTCTTTTTGATGTATTTAAAAATGCTTTACCTAATTTTTGATTTTTTAGGTTCTCGCATAATATGGTCATCAGTTTTTATGGGGATTTAAATCCCAAAAAGCTATTGAAGGTAAAACATGTACAAGGTGTTTCAGCACAGCTGTTACAAAGTTTCAGGAGAGACAGATTACACCTAGATGATGGGAAATTACATAGCAATGCGTGGTCGGAAACGCGTTCCTGGCGCGGTAGTGACGATACAAAACACAAGAAAGAAAGGGCACGAACAGGATGAGAAAACATGTTTATTATTCTTAAAGGGTCTCAGGACTCTTAAAAATGAAAAAAAAAACAGACCATTTTCAACATTTAATATCTTAAAATGTATATGATTTTTAAACACAATTTTTATTGGAATGAAAGATATAAGTATGTTCTTTCACTTCATGTATCTAAAAAATTACTAAGATGCAGAATTAGCATTTACAGAGGGCTCCAAACTGCCAGACATTTGACGACCAGAAAATTGGTATAACAGCATATGCGCAGGATTACAAAATAAATTTTGCAACTAGAATGAAAATTTTGGTACCTACTTATGCTTAACATTGTAATAATTACCCTGAACTTAAATACATTTGTATTTAAAGCATCTTTATATTTTTAATAAAAATTTGTATTTAGCTAATGCAAAAGTTCGAAAATTTCAACAGTATAATTGACTTTAAAAAGTATTTTTTGGAACAACAAAAAGAAAATTTTAGGTTCAGTTTATACAGAATAACATAAAACATACGTTTTGAAAATTTCATGAAAAAATATTCAGAAGTTTTTGAGATATCGTGTGTGTTATGCACAAAAACGTCATTTGGAGAAAAAGTTTCGGAAACGCCGCTTCAGCTATTGAGCGGGTATAATTCTAAAAGCCGTAACTTCTGTTCTAAAGGGAATTTCAAAGAATCTTTTAAATCAAAATGTTCAGAAAAAATAAGAGTTTAGCATAAAAAAAAAATATTAAAATTTCGAAAATTTTGAAGCTCTAAGAGTCCTGAGACCTCTTAATATAGCAAAAAACTAAGAAATAAGAACAAAAAGAGAGACAACGATCGTCATCAAAGAAGCTGTTCGAAATTACCATCACGTGCCGTGATCCAGGCCTCACATCTCCGACGCATGGAATATCTAATGTTCTCGAAAATACCGGTTGTGTCCCGGAGTTTCCCAGCCGCTGCCATGATGCGTGCAAGAAGTTCCTCAGCACTGTCCCGCATTGTCCCAGCATTTTTGCGGTACTAAGAATAATAATCCTGTGTTCTCGACCTTTTCATGTCATTCTTTTCTTGTGTTTTGTGTCCATACTACCACGCCAGGAAAGCGTTTCCGGCCATGCATTGCTTTGTCATTTCCCATCGTCTTGGTGTACTCTATCTCTTCTGAAACTTTGTAACCACTGTGCTGAAACACCCTGTAGAATCTTAATTTCTCTAAAAAAGTTTTTGTTTGTGATACAAAAGTGATAGATAATTTTAACATTTTTTGTGGTTTACCTCCTATTACTGTTACGTACCCTTTATTCGGTATTGAAAAAAGTACGTGTATTCAACGCGAAATAAATTTAGTAAATTAAAAAAATATATATATTTAATTATTTTTTGGTGTGAAATCCAAAGAAGTATGAAATCTCTCACTTAACCCTATATGTGCTGAATTATGAATTCATGAAAATTTTATCTTCTAAAGCATTTTTCGTGAATTGTTTAAACTACATTAGAAGATTTACATAATCATTTAATAAACTTTAGAAGGATTTTAGAAGGATTGAAGGATTTAGAAGGATTCATTAAATTTGAATTTATAGGGTTTTGTACAATATTTATAACCCCACTCAAATCTTCTATTTAAAATATTTTTCTTAGTATTTTGTAGAATTAGGAAATGTACACATATAATGTTCTACAATAGGAAAAAAAGAAATACTTCTGAATTGAAAATTCTGCCCCCCCCCCCTTCCCCACAACGCCAAGAAAGCTGAAAAGATGCAAAGGCAAAAGAAATCATCCTTTTAAAAATGTTTTTGTATTGTGTAACCCATAATGTTTTTGGAACAAGATAAAGTAAGGTATCTATAACTCATTCTAAACTGTATTACAACTAATCGATAGATTAAATTAATTTTATAGCAAGTTATTGCAATGTTACTTATAAGTACCGTCAGTAGATAAAAGGTTAACCCGCGATTCTCGATGTTGCATAGAGAAAGCAGAAGGTTTTCAGTTTATTCGTAATGAAAACTTCTAAATACTGGGACGTTTCAATTCTGAACCTCTTAGTCATGTGCATCTCTCAGTCACATGTCGATCTTTTGCAGATGCCTCCATGAATGAAATTCCTAAAGAAAAGAATTCTTTAAAACACTCACTTGTGCGCGCTCTCCGTAATACATAGTTTTAAAAAGGAGCCTTCTGTCACGTACGAGTATTAGCAAAAGTGATAGATAATTTTAACATTTTTTGTGGTATACTCCTATTAATATTACGTACCATTTATTCGGTACTGAAAAAAAGTACGTGTATTCAACACGAAATAAATTTAGTAAATTATAAATATATATATTTAATTATTTTTTGGTATGCAGCTCGTTGTGGAGTTGGGTTATTCTACGGAAAACGTAACTTTCGGAGTGTAAAAATTTCAGTAAAATAATCTAAACCAAAAGATTCGCATTAACATTTTTAGTTTAAATTTCACTTATTTTCTAATATTCTCATTACTAGGAATTTGATTTATTTTTTAAAGATTTAGGGATAATTTCTTTAATAATATTGTAACGGAACATGCATCTATGGAGAGTACAAATAAACATTGTTTTGTTTATAATGCCCTTTATATTTAGGGCTGGATGTAAAACTTGAAGTAAATACAGAGGACTCGCATTACTGTGTCTCCGCTTAAAACGTATCTCCGGATAAAGCGGACAATTTCGTTCCCCCATGTTATTCTAATTAATGTTAAACATATCGTTTAATGCGTATTTCGGTTAGTGCGGACAAAAAATGACCTCTATTGGAAGTCCGCACTAACGGAAATTTACTGCATATTTAAAAAAGTTTTATGTAGGTCTAGGACTCTAGGATAGATGGCCATAGAGGGGAGATGGTCAGTCTAACTATATCATAGATTGCAGAATAAACTTTGTTCGTAAGAAGTAGTTCAATGTGTTCACTGACTGCGATGTGCAGCTGTGTTTTTAAATTATAAAAATAAAGTGTAATTTTAATGTTTATTTAATTTAGTGGTTGGATATTTTTATTGATTTAGGTATCTGAATGTTTTTCAGTACTCATGTTACATTTTTGTTTACTATAGTGCGTCCCAAAAGTATATGGACATGCGATTTTTTGAAATAATAGTTCAAAAAATGAAGCCATAATCACGAAAAAAATAATAAGCATATGTAATCATAATACAAGTTTGTGACATCAAAGAAATACAGTATAGGTTTTACAGAATTTTTGTAAAAAAATCAAAATCAAAATAGTCTGTCCCAAAAATATATGGACTTTTCGAGAATTTTGCATTTAAATTCAAATTTTCGATCCGTTCCTTTGAATTATCATGAAAACCTTATCAAGTATGGTCCAAAATAATTTTTGGAGAATGTGTGGCTGTAAAGAGACCCAATTCTGCTCTACTTGTTGCTTTAATTCCTGAATAGTAGAAAACTGACGACCATGAGCATACAAATCTCGGGCAAGTACTCCCCAAAGGTTTTCATATGGATTTAGGTCTGGGCTGTTGGCTGGCCAGTCTATAACAGTCACTTGATTCTGCGTAAACCAATCTGTTGTTGAGTGGCAGGTGTGAATCGACGCATTGTTCTCTTGGAATTTTCAGTTTTCCCTTCCTAAAATGTTTCCAAATGGGAGTAGATTACTTTTAAGGACATTTTATTAATCCTCAGAGCACTGTCAACCATTAAGAAAAGCAATATCCGTTGGTTCCATTGAAACAAATGACTCCCCACACGATGAGATAATCCCCTCCTTGTTGTCGACTAAAGAACACCCGAGATTCAAGTCGCAGATCATGCCGATGGTATACCCAGCCACTAGGGCCATCCAAATTGGTTTTGTTTTCGTCACTGAAGAAACACTTAACAATTCATCTTCCCAAGGCGTGTGTTTTTTAGTTCAAAGAACGCGTGCATTTCTATGGTGAACTTTCAGCATAGATTCCGCGCACGTTCTGCGATATTTATGGATTTTTCATAGCTGTATGCAACGGTGAACAATAGATCTCGTAATAGGAAACGCTAAAGTCTTTGAAATTTCACGAACAAACTTCTTTTGGATTGAAACTGCTCGAATCTCTCTTGCTTGTCATAGAGTTGCTTTTTTTGGTCGACCTGAACGTTGTTTTGCAATCGCATTGTCACTTTTTAATAAAATTTCATAAATTCCGTATCTGTTACTCTTTATGTGTTTAGCAATATCAGAAATTTTAACATTTGAGTCTTTAAACTCCAAATTTTAGCTATATAAGCAGCAGAGAATTGAACGTTGCGAGGCATTTTTCCACTATTCTATAATTGAAGAATGAGCAGTGATTTTATATTTCGCAGTGGGTACTTCACATGTACAGAACGCAGAAAATACAATTTCTTTTGATACGCTGGAAATAAAAGCAATTCTCTTCATTGTCCATATATTTTTGGGACAGATTATTTTAAATTTTATTTTTTTACAAACATTCTGTAAAACCTATACTGTATTTCGTTGTTGTAACAAACATAAATTATGATTCCATATGCTTATTATTTTTTTCGTGATTATAGCTTCATATTTTCAGCTGTTATTTCAAAAAATCGCTTGTCCATATACTTATGAGACGCACTATATAAGGACTTTTAAGGCACGTATATAATTCAATCATTGAATTAAAGTCTAAAACAAAGACGTACAGTGGCGTATTGACGCTTTATATTGGGTGGCAGTCTGTCCATCCATTTTAGGAGAGATGGCCACCTATAATCAATATTTCAAAATTATACGTAGTGAGGATTTTAACTAAATATAATTATATTTAAAATAATTATATCATTTTTATGTTTATAATTATATTAATTGATATAATTATTTAAATTTTAACTAATATAAATATTTCAATAGAAATAATATAATAGGGCCTAACGATGTATTTTTTTCCGGAAAATATTGAAAAGCATCGGAAACGTTCATCCCAGAAACAGATAAAGTTGATAAATAAACTTAAAACCGTGAAAAATCTAAAATAAACGCGAGATACTTCCAGTAGAGAAGAAGATGAAATACATTTGAAATTATTAGATTCTACAGATTCCGAGGGAACAGAATGGGATGAGGATCACTATATTGGTTGTGGAGAAGAATATAATACTACAACCACAAAGGATTACTGGATACAATGCATAAGTTCCAGAAATGGTTCCATGAAACATGTAGCAACTATTAAGATCTTTGCCGAAAATGTGGGAAAATTTTACGAAAAGAGAAGGATTGAAATTATACTTTAAATTTTGTTTATTCAAATTTTTTTCACTGATTTTTCGTCATATAATTGCATTTTAATAAATTTCTATGTGTTTTTCATGATTAACTACATGAAATGTGTTATATTTTGATATTTTAACTTCATTTTTTCTTACTTGTATTGGATGGCCATCTCTCCTCGGCTTGAAGGAGAGATGGCCATAGGCCATTTTCATTTCAATTTTGTTTTCCACTTTTTGTTCTCGATATTTAATTATTTTTTGTCCAAAATATGATGAGTATACGCATAAGAATTTCAAATATGCACAAACATTTCTTGTATTTGCATTCTAAGAATTTTTATTTCAATCTTTAAAAACTATGGCCATCTATCCAAGAGTTACCCTATATGAATAAAAAACTTTTTTATTAAATAAAACATGCTTACTATTTAAATCAAGAACGGTGCATACATAAAGTTCATAGCCTTTTTAAGAAAGAATAATTCAAAGTTTATGAAAAACGATAATGTGAACATTCACGGCTAACAACTGAAATTAAAAATAGACCTATCTCTCCTGCCTTTGAGTAGTTTCATTAGGTGACGAATTCTACTACATTTTCGAAATTACTGCATAGACGTTTATTGTGATGGAGTATAGAGGAAAGGTTTATAGCAGTAGTTCAAACATAATTTTTGAAAATAAAAGGCTTTTCATATAAAAAAAACCCTTAATATTCACGCAAAAAATGTACACAGAAAAAATACATTATTGAATAAATAATGTATTTATCACATTCATAAAATAAAAGAAGATGCTAATAGAGGACATTAAGTGTAGCATATAGAGATGTACATTAAAAAGAAAATTATAAATAATCAAATATATACTTTTAATGTGTTCTACTGTGAAAAATCGCAAAAACTTTAAAAATATATATGTTCTAATATAAAGTACTACTATGTACCGAAGAAATTAATTTTTATTATAGGAGGGCATATTTAGAAGAAAGCTCAAATAATTGGTGAGTGATTTTGATAGAAATTTCGCATACAGCATTGAAGAATGTTGCATAATAATTTATATCGTCTTCTTCAAAATAGGAAAGAATTCTTCTGCTATTTAAGGAGGTCCGGGACACAAAAATCTTCACATTTTCTAAAAATATTTTATTGCAGTAAAAAATTCTCCGCTTTTTTCTGCTTAAAAGGACGCTTCAATCATGTTTCTATCCTTATTAGAACAGAACACATTAATTTTTTTTGTTTTGGTTTGTTTTCAAAATCTAGCTTTCAAGCAATGGTTGTCATTCAAACAACTTCTTGTGAAAATGCGTTTTTCTTCATGATGGGTGTTTTAACCATTTTTTCGTATTTAAATTGTTATAACTCAAGAACCGTTAAAGATATGTGGTTCAAACTTGAAACATGTCTTTTTCAATTAGTTTACTTTAATTTTGATTCAGCAAATTTGAAAAAAAAATTTACTTTTGAAAATATGATTTTTTTTTTTTTTAAAGTTACATCATTTTTTCCTTAATTTTTCTTTTAAATATTTTTAAATATTTTTTTTTAATTAATATTTTTAAAAAATGCTGAATCTAAATTAAAACTTATATATTTCTGTTTATTTAAATGATAAAAAGTTGAAATTCTACAAATAATATTTCGAGTTATAACGATTTTAAATTACCCCACTTTTTTAACAAATTTTAAATTTTAAATTAAAAAAAATATGAGAAGTTTTATCCTGTGATTTTGTTTACAAATGATATGGTTAACTACCGCAAAAAATTCAAAATTTTAACCCAATAAATAAAAATTATTTTAAGATGTGTCCCGGACCTTCTTAAGTCACTCTAGTTGTAATTCAGTGTTCAATAACGTAAACAAATGAATTGTTTATGAGTATTTTCAAAATATTGTTACATAATATTATTCAGTATCACTTATGTTAATTCTTCAAAATTTGATATAATGTATATTACGCACTACTGAATTGTTGTAGGAAAATCTAGAGAGAATTTAGCGACAAAGAATAAAACTGGTTGATTGAATTGTTTCTTTCAGCTTGATGCAATCCAATTCATTTATTTAAATATCGAAATTAAATAGCTGGGAATTTTTTAAAAAGTTTTTAAAGTAAGGAATAATTGTCAACAGTGAAATGAATAAATAAAGATGTGGAATACTTATATTTACATAAGTAATGTCTTTATGCACAAGCTTTCTGATAATTTCCGTAATCGGATCCATCTGGCATATTTTAATGAGTGAGTATGAATAGAGAGTGAATAATTATTCCTTTGATGTAACAGAGTTTTATGCATATTGTTTCCGGTATCATTATTTTGTTATCTGACGTGCACGTTTGTGCTGTATAATACAGATGTTGATTTCAAATTTCTAGCGGAATTTGTTGATTATTCTTGATTTTTTTCCTATTTGATAACAAACATTTTTGCTTTTATTGATCTAAAATTTAAATTTTGCGACAACATCCAGACATTTTAGCAACACTTGAAAAACTTTTGGGCAAAATTTTAAACAATTCAATCTCGTTGCATTTTCAGATTAATTGCAATTTTAATTTTAATATTCTTAAAACTTTATGTACCGCAATGTCAAGACATGAGGAATCCAAAATGAGTGAAAATTATGTTATTTTAGCCTCAATGTTCAATACATATTTGGTATGAAGAATAACAACGCACATAATCTGCTAAATGAAACATCGCTTTTACCAGGAAAACCTTTTTTGGCTAGAACCGTAAGTTAACATTTGAAAACATTTCTATGTGACGATAAAAATGTACAGGAATACAAACTGAATACTTATGAAGCATTTTAACCAGTTAAATTAGGTGATGCCAAAAAATGTAATTTATATTATAGATTTAGATTTTCATAAAACCTCTCGAAATGGTTTTGATAAAACAAAGTGAGGGTTAAACTTAAAATTACACTGTGTGCAAAATATTTAAAAGATGACAAAATATTTTAAAAGATGTTAAATTACTTTAATACTTCTTAGTACTTTCAACTATAAACACAGCCTTTGTCAGAGAATACAAAAATACAGGGCTATTACAAATTATGAACCAGATTTTTAAAAAATCATATTTTCGAAACTACTACACATATTACAATAAGTGATGCATGAATTTAAAGAGAAATATAACAAGTTTTTCAGTTACAAATGTTCGATGTGTGACCCTCTTGTTACATGGCATACGTCCAATCTGTAATCCAGTTCGTCCCAAACATTTTGTAGCATCATTCTGTCTATGGTTCTGAATTCTGCACAAATGCGTTCTTTAAGTTCTGACAGTGTCAAAAACATTGTTTATGTACCACCAATGCCAAAAACAAAGTGTTTATAACTTAAGGAACGCATTTGTGAAGCTTTCAGAACCATTGACAGAGTGATGCTACAAAATGTTTGGAACGAACTCGATTACAGATTGGACGTATGCTGTGTAACAAAAGGGTCACACAACGAACATTTTTAACTGAAAAAAAACTTAGTATATTTCTCTTTAAATTCATGTATCACTTATTGTAATATGTGCAGTAGTTTCGAAAATATGATTTTTTTAATCAGATCCATCCTTTGTAATAGCCCTGTACTGTTATAAGCGTCTTATTTTCAAATTTCACGTTAATTTGAAAATAAGATTAAATGATTGATGTGATTCAATTGCCGATATACTTTTAACATATATCATCATCGTCATGTATTCATCAATGGAAAAATATTTCTATGTTTAAAGTCGATAAATATACATATTTTTTTTCATTCTCCCCATACGAAGAACGGGTTTACTGCTAGTAAATATATACTTCAGAATAGAGAACTAGAATATTTGCTAAGAATACTTTTCTAATATCTATTCTTTGTGGTCAATGTTTATATACGAAAGTGCGTATCGATTTTTTTCC
Source organism: Maratus speciosus (assembly GCA_963932465.1). Lineage (NCBI taxonomy): Eukaryota > Metazoa > Arthropoda > Arachnida > Araneae > Salticidae > Maratus > Maratus speciosus. Next base: position 603,107,738 of record OZ010787.1, read on the forward strand.
CAGCTGAAATAAATGATGTACAAGGTATTGAATTACTGAAGAAGAAAAACAAATCTTGACCTATAAATAATAATTTCAATACTTCTTCAGATGTGTAGTCTTGTTTATCGAATATTAAGGTTAGATTAAAGTTTAGATTTGGTGAATGTCGACATACTGAGATATCTCCTTAACGTGGTATGTGCCTTCGTTGATGTAAAGTTAATTTAACATATATTTATTAATCTTAAAGACTTTAATTCCGAACTTGAAGAGAACCACTGCTTTCCAGGTCTTAAAAGAAAATTTGAAATGTAAAAGAAGCCATTAATATTCCAGGAATTATCGGGAGAATTTGACATTGTGAAGTATAAAAATAAAATAACTATTTTTTGCAATATCATGAGTCTTTTACAGTTATTATTTCACATATAAACTAGTTTACTGTTGTAAAATTCAAGGAAGTGAACAGACGCACACGCACATACACACACAGACATATGTAATTTAAAAGCTTTTTAATTTTGCTTCATAATGCTTTAATTTTTAATCAATTATGAAAACTGAAACACAAGTACAAGAAAGTAAAACGTTTACACTCTACAAAAAGGGGACTTTTCGTTTCCTATAGCCATTGTATCTTTAATTAATAAATGTCTAATATACAGGGTTACCACATGAAATCTCCCTGATTTCAAATGTTAACTGTACGGAAACTATGAGTCCTAGATATTTACAGTTTGCAGTATCATGAATACACTGTAAAAAATATTCCGCTAAAATACCGAAATTGTGCTGACAATCGAGACGCCACTACTATTTCCGTATTTTAACGGAAAAGTTTCCCCGTAAAGTCCAGAAAAATTTCCGTTTTTCTGGAATTTACGGGGGAAAATTTCTGTTAAAATACGGAAATAGTACTCGATTTCCAGTACAATTTCCGTGTTGTAAGGAGGCTGGTCACTCAGCTTCCGATTTCCCCTCAATAATGTAAAGTCTATGTGTATTGGATGCCTTCGTCTATTTAAAATATCTCCTCGGGAAATTAATATTTTGACTTCTATTTTTTGTATACACTTCCGAAAAGATGTCTCTGTTTTTCTTAGTTCTCAAGCTATTTCTAAAGTATAGACTTAATTGTATAGGAGGTGTTAAAATCTTACTCACAGTTAGCCTGCTTTTAACACATAAAATATCAAATTCAGCATAGATTTTAGAAATAGCTTGAAAACTAAGAAAAAAAGAGACATCCTTTAAGAAGAGTACACTGAAAAAAGATGTTAAAAATATGAATTTCCCGAGAAGATATTTTAAATATACGAATGCATCAAAAGTCCATAGACTTAACATTACGGAGGAGAATTCCGAAGCTGAGTGACCGGCCCCCTTAACGGAAATTATTTTACAGTGTAGCCACACAAGAAGTTTATTTTGCTGCATCTCCGTCCCCCGAAACAGCTAACTTTTGTTGTATGGTTATCAATATGTAATGACAACAAGTTTATTTTGCTGAAATTTTTTGTCTGGAAAAGTTACGTTTCTTCTTGCTCTTCGATATGGGCTGGGCATACCATATCACGCGCTGGGCTCTCTCTTGTGCTGTTGTCATCTCTGCTCATTAGTCAACGCCTGCAATAAAAGAATGGCAATTACATGACATATCAATAATGTAAACAACAAAAATTAACTGCTTCGGAAAAAAAATTCAGAAAAATAAACTTATTGTACTGCTATTCACGATACCGCAAACCGCAAATCCCTATGACTCATAGTTTCCGTATAATTAAAGGGCCCCAGGACTCTTAAAATTTGAAAAAAAGAAAAAAAAGACCATTTTCAACATTTAATATCATAAAATGCATTTGATTTTAAGACACAATTTTAATTGAAATAAAAGTTATAATTATTTTCTTTCATTTCAAATATTTGAAAAATTGCAAGATGCAGAATCAGCATTTACAGGGGGCTCCAAACTACCAGACATTTGACGAGCAGAAAATTGGGATAACAGATTACGCGCAGGATTACAAAATAAATTTTGAATCTAGAATGAAAATTTCGGTGCCTACTTATACTTCAGATTGTGATAATGACCCTGAACGTAAAGAAATTTGTATTTAAAGCATTTTCATGTTTTTAATACAAAGTTGTATTTAGCTAAAGCAAGATTTAGACAATTTGAACAATATAACCTAAAAAAAAATATTTTTTTTAACAATAAATAGGGATCTTTAGGTTAAGTTTATACAAAATAACATGAAACACATGTTTTGAAAATTCCATGAAAAAATATTCAGAAGTTTTTGAGATATCGTGCGCGTTTGCCCAAAAACGTCATTTGGAGAAAAATGGATTGAAAGTTTCGGAAACGCTGCATCAGCTATTGAGCGGGTATAATGCTAAAAGCCATAACTTCTGTTCTAATAGGAATTTCAAAGACATATTTATATCAAAATGTCCAGAAAAGATAGGAGTTTAACATCTAAAAAAATTAAAATTTCGAAAATTTTAAAGCTTTAAGCGTTCTGAGACCTCTTAACATTTTGAAATCCGGAAGGTTTCATGTGGACCTTCTGTATACATTGTAAACAAGGCGGAAATTGCACGTCAAACATGGAAAATGAGGTGCGTTCGTACTATAACTAGTTTTATAAATATTTTTTGCACTGGATATTGTATTGCATGTATATTTTAGTGCATTTCGTAAGTGCATATCCATTTCATTCTGTTCAAAAGGCTGTAACATCATTAAAATGCACTTGAAATCATTTTTTCCCATTGGCAGTAATGTACCGAAAAATTTTTGACTGTCCCTGTCATTAAACTCTGCATCCGATTTTCATAAAATTTGAAATGACTCGACAAAATTATGTGAAAATTATATATTTTAAATTTCAAACGATTCGGTCTGGTAGTTTTTACGCCATTATATGCGGACAGACGGACAGACAGACGGACTGAACGACGACTATAGGTGCTACGTATTTATATAATTACGAACGCATCTAAAAAGGGAGATTTTTCTTCATAAAAAAAAATATAACATAACCATGAACGACAATATAGAGTAACCTCTTCAGAGTCACTAAATTTTTCGATAAGCGTTCTTTATCTTTAGAAACCTCAGAAGCCAATCTATTTTCGCGATTTAAAGAAACATTAATAAAAACAATTTCTTTTGCTGCCACTGATTTTTAGAAATGTTTTCGAGTAGTTTTATTAACGTAATGATCAGTTTTCCCAAACCGGAATTTAGATTTTTAAGATACTATCCATTTTTATGAAAAGATTATGGCGTTAAACAAACATGTTTTACAAACAAACATAATAAATTAACAACACTAATATTAAAATTCATATTATTATGTTACTCTCCCATGTATAAATTTTATTACGCAGCTGAAAATGTTTAAGGAGACCGTGGAGCTTTATTTGAGCTAAAATTGATCCAAAAATAGAAAATTCTTTTTGTGTGTATTATTATTATCCAATTTGTATGAGTCATTTGGGAAAAATCGCATGCAGATAGGGGAGACCGGGGCTAGTTGGCTACAGGGGTAAGTAGGCGCAGTCCTCATAAATCGCCTGTTTCTGGATAGATTGCGCAACCAGTCACAGAGTACCTTTCTTCTTGCTTTTTACAATCCTCATTGTAGTTTTGCAACGTTATCTACGTGCAGTGGACATTTATTACGATTTTTCTGCTTTTTGCACTCATAAGTAATTTTTTGTTGCTTCATTCTTTTTCTAATTTCTAATACTTATCTTAATAATTGCGATTTATCTTGTGCAGTTTTTCTTAGTGTATAATTCACTGTACCTACCCCATTTGTGATTTACTTGGATTATTTATATTTAGAAGGTTACGTGTCCTTTTGTGAAGAAATTTATTATGGAGCTAGTAGGCGCATTGAACACGGGGTAAGTTGGCTCGGCGTCTGGTGTGTACTGGTAGGTTGAAATACAACAATCACAGTGAAAAGTGATTGTAATGCCAAGATTTTGGGCACATGAGGCTTGCCCAAACGGAGACACTCAATTTTTTTATTTGTGACAACTATAACTCTGATGAAGATAACGAGTAAGATAGAAGTTACTCAGTGTTAATATTTCATTCATTATTTTTATGTCTGTATAATTTAGAATTTACATTGTACGGCGATAACGCCTTCGTTTGAACTTACTGGTAATAATGAAATTGATTTCTCTTAACCGCGGGCCTTATTTGAGTTCATTTAAATTTTTATAAAGCGTGTGCCAACTTACCCCATAGGTATAAGCAACTTGTCCCGTGACCGGGTAGGTTGGCGCACAATTTTCCTTTTACTTTAGGCTTCCGTTAAACATAAAATACAAGAGCTACATACCCAAAACCCTGGGTATTTATAGCTCAATGTCTGTTCTTTAAAAGTACAGTTAAAGTTTGTTAAAAAACTTAAACAAAAAATTTATAAAAATCGGTAATTAAAAACTGCACCTACTAGCCCCGGTCTCCCGTACGATGAATTTTCGTAAACTTCAAAGTGTTTTAATTTTGTACACAAACAATTTTTTGGCCCTTTAAGGGGGTCCGGGACTCAAAAATCTTCAAATTGTACAAAAAAAGCGCTTAAAATGGCATTTAAATTGTGTTTCTGACTTAATTAGAACAAAAAATATTAATTTTTTCGTTTTGGTTTGTTTTCAAAATCTAACTTTCAAGCAATGGCTGTCATGGAAACTACTTCCTGTAAAAATGCGTTTTTCTTCATGATAGTTTTTTTCACCATTTCTCGTATTTAAATTCTTATAACTCGAGAACCTTTAAAGATAAAGGTTTCAAACTTGGAGCATATCTTTTCAATTGTTTTACGTTAATTTTGATTCAGCATATTTGAAAAAAATATTTCCTTTTGAAAATAATGATTTTTTTTTTTTTTAAGTTGTGCCACTTTTTTCTAAATTTTTTTGCTACATTTTTTTAATTTTTTTATAAATTAATATTTTTAAACATGCTGAATCAAAATTAAAATTTATGTATTTCTGTTTATTTTAATGAAAAAAAAATGAAATTCTATAAATAATATTTCGAGTTAGAACAATTTTAAATTACCCCACTTTTTTAATAAATTTTAAATTAAAAATTTAAAAAAAATTATGAGAAATTTTATCGCGGGATTTTGTTTACAAATGATAAGGTCATCACAAAAAAATTCAGAATTTTAACTGAATAAATAAAAATTATTTTAAAATGTGCCCCAGACCCCCTTAATATACTTTAAACCTGCTTTTCTCAAAACTGATTTTTGAACGTTTTTTTATCTTTGAAATGATATCCATGCGTCTTAATTTTTGATCAAAATTCATGAAACTGATAAGGAAGAATCCAGATATTGCATACAAAGAAACTGTGCATGCATTTTAAAATTTGACTTCATTATAAATTAATATTTTTAAACATGCTGAATCAAAATTAAAATTTATGTATTTCTGTTTATTTTAATGAAAAAAAAATGAAATTCTATAAATAATATTTCGAGTTAGTACAATTTTAAATTACCCCACTTTTTTAATAAATTTTAAATTAAAAATTTAAAAAAATTATGAGAAATTTTAATTTGATTTTTAACTTTTTAAAAGACAAAATTTTGATGAAAAGCGATATGGAATTCAGAAAAAAATCTCTAAAAAAAGGAACTATTCAAGGGATTAAAATAATCGGAGCACAGATTTGTTTGTGATAGACTTTTAAGTGATTAAAATATAAAATCGAGAAAATATCTTAAAAATTAAGACGCATGGAGCATTTTAAAATTTCGTTTGCAAATTTTAATTTTTTTTTTAATCTTAAAATTATAAAAAGATTATAAATTTCTCTTAAGGTGTTTTATGTACCTACTTATAGTAAAATGTATATTTGCACAAAATTTCATATATCTATGATGGAAAAAAAAAAAGAAAAATTTCAACGTTCACCATCTCCTTAATTGAGAATTAATAGCATCCTAAAAATCGATATATTCAGGAAACTGATTAATATACTATAAACATTTCTCGGAAACGTTTCAGAAAATCATTGCCATCAAAAGAAACATTGTTGTTAGAAATTATTCTTTAAATCTCGAAAATATATTAGTTTTTAATGTTTCTAATGACAATGAACGCTTTTCTTTATCATGGGTTACTCGGAAGAGATCATTGTATATATTTTTACTTATATTTGGTTTTCTTATCTACTTAGTCTAAGAAACTTGACATTTTTTACAGTGTACTAAATTTATTCTGATGATTTTTTAAACATTCGTAATATTTTTTGTGAAAGAGTTTTAGACACGCGACTTAATTTTAATTTTTTTCTGATTTCTTTTATCAACACGAGAGGATAAACCCAGGCTTACCGGTTTGTGGAATATACAAGGTGGCCATAATTAAATTGACAGTACTCAGAGTGTTCTGTAGCGCTGTCTAATTCAGGGAATGACGCGAAATTTTGTAAGAAGATTAAACAAGACGGGGGACGAAGGATTCCGCGAAAAAAATTAGTTCCAAAAGTCACCGCTAGGGGAATATGTGGCACTGTGTAACAGAAAAGATAGTTTTAAAAAATGCAGAATGAATACTAAAACCGTTAAATGTGCTAAATAAAAGTTAGTTTTATTTCAGTATTGATTCTGCACTTTTTAAAACTCTCTCTTATGTTACACAGCGCCACATATTCCCCCAGCGGTGACTTTTGGAACTGATTTTTTTTTTCGCTGAATCCTTCGTCCTCCCTCTTGTTTAATCTTCTTACAAAATTTTACGCCATTCTCTTAATTAGATCGGACGATAGAACGCTCTGAGTACTGTCAGTTTAATATGGCCACCTTGTAGATGTGAAAACATTTTTTTATCATTTTAAATGATGGCTCTAATGCATTTTTTCATTTAATATATATTTTTTACAATGCCCAAAATAAAAAATAATACCAAAAATTATATTAATATGAAAAATAACAATTATGCGTTCAAACAAAGTTTGAGAAATGCATTAAAAATGGTGCTTGCGTCAGAGGTTAACAGTCGAAGAAATCGCCAAAAATCATTATTTGCAATCAACCTTTTTTATTTTGGTCATTTCAGTGGTTTAAGGGAATAGTTCGGCTCCATCTCTTAAATTTGTGATTTATTATATTTTATTGTTTTATTTATTGATTGATGAATTTTTTTCGTTGGTGAGTTAATTTCGTTATGGAACATAAGCTGGAAACAAATGCTGAGCTATTTATATTAATTTAAGTCCAAATGGATTTACTTTTCGTGATCGTCTGCCCATGATAATAATAGATTAAAAGGGAATCATGCTTGAGAATTATTTTAAAAACAATAAAAAATGAGTCAATTTCTGTACAGTTTTCAAACACATTGCATTTGGAAGTACATTTTAATCGGTCAGTCAACGGTGTAAAAATCATCTGCTGTTGCTACCGTCAATATGACGTCAGCGTTATGCACGGACACGTTTGTCCTTTATAATATACGAGTAGATAATCAGTTCATAGTGTTGATGGCACGGGATATTTTATTCCCGTTCCTCCCTTTTCCTTTTTCGTTCGGGAATAAAATAACCCATGCTGACCAACACTTTCCGTTTGTTCGACACCGGGATGAAAGGGACTCTTTCAATGTCCCCGTCTCTTTAAGCTACCGCGAGGAGTCAAATGACCCTTTTTAAAATTTTGGGGGGAATTTCTCAAATTAAAACATTACGAAATTTCTTTATATTTCATGACTTTTATTAGAACATATGATCATATTATTCCTTAATACGCCTTATCTCCGAACTATTTTATTATTATTATTATTATTTTTTTTTTTTTTTTTTTTTTGACTAGAAAAAAATATTTTAGGCTTAACTACCACAAGGGATCATTTGACTCATGAATAAAGTTATATTAAATCATAGAGGTATGAATGTTTTATTTTGTAAGAACATTAGTAACTTGCGTAGTTTTGTTATTACATCATTTATTCTACTGCATTACATCATATTTTTTTTAACCCTTTCAGGTTAAAAAAATATGGCAATACTTTCAGGGGCAAAGTATTTTCGATGCTAAATTGTTGATGTAAATAATTGGCACCGGAATTGACCAACAAATTTATTTGTAAATATGAAAAAGGCATCTGGTGGCATTGTGGTATTTGGGAATTAAAATTAAGTGGTTTCATAAACGTACCACCGCCCCTGAAAGGGTTAATGTGTGATGGTGCAATTAGAAATTGACTTTACCCCGGATGAAATTCTAGTTTGAACATTTCAGGTTATATTGAGAACGAATTTTAAAAATATGTGTGAACATAAAACAAATTTCCACAATATTTGTTTATTAAGTTTTCGAATTTCTTGAAATTGTTTTCTTAATTTTTTGCGTAATTGTATATATATATATATATATATATATTGCTTTAATAAATAAAAAATTCACAATAAATATTAAACAAAAAAATGTTTGATTCACATACCAAAGTGTATCAACTGGTATATTTTTTGCAAAACATCGTAAAATAGATAATTTTTTATATAGGGGTCATTTTACCTGTTTCGGTAGGAATAGGCATAAAAAAAAAATCGTTACGTTTAGTGTTAAGGGTGTTAAGATATTTTCTGCGGGAAAATAAAGTCTGAATTAAGCACTATCGAGAAGGATTATTATATGCGAAATCTGGTTTTGTTTAGAAATACTGTGGTGTCCAAAATTGTGGACATTTAAAAAAAAAAATCATGTGTTTGAAATTTTTACGCCAATCAAAAAGGAAATATTCTTTGGAATGCGAAATATTTGGGAGAAAATTGATGCTCAATGAAAAATGAAAAACAGAAATGAACACATTTTAATACGAAATTGGGATCTTAAATTTAATCTCAAAAATATATTTCATAAACTGTCCACAATTTCGGCAACCATTTTAAAGCACAGACTTCGGATCTCATTAATGTGTTTAAATGTTAACATTAATTTAAAAATATACCCTTCATCTTTTAGAGAAGTACAATTACGTAAGTATGGCATCAAAGCAGGCTAGAGCATCATAAGCCTATTATTTCAACAGGTACACAAGGCAAAACAAGTGAATGTTTCCAACCAATTTAAGTTATATCAATATTAGGATTACGTACCAGGTATAAAAACTTAACTTGAATAACATTAATACTTCATAGCTTGATTTTCCATTCAAAAACTTTTTCTCCGATATTTTTATAATAAACTTCACATTATCTTGAGCATGTGAAAATATAAAAAATACTTTTTCTGTTTATATGAAATAGAAACATTTTTATCTAAACGCATGACATATCTATTATACAGAAATATATATTTATTCTTTGTTTTAAAATTTACATACCTCTACATAACGTGGACGGAACCATCATGCATTTAGATAAAAGTTAAAATACACAATATTTACAATAGGCACTCAAATCTAAGAGCTTTTGAGTTTGCATAGCATAAACATTAAAGATATATACGACATATGTACAATTTACTAGAGGTAACAGAAATTGTTTGAATATGTTTTGCTCAATAAAGTAAACAAGAAAGAAAAATAATCATGTGACAAGCATAGATTATGAAACACTTTCCAACACATTCAGAATAATGTAACAAAACTGCACCGTTTAATATGCTGAAATAGGATGTCTAACTGAACCATTTGGAAACGCATAACACATTTAAAAACCCAATTTCAGCAATTCCCATAGACAATCGGAAAATTATCCGAATTCTTTGAGAAGCCCTGTATAGGATGTATAGATTTGTATCTATAAACTACATGCATGAAAAATTGAGTTCAGTTAGGAAATACATACCACAATTGAAAATTCCCCTTCAGCAATTACCTCTAATAAGGAGATTGGTACGCAAATTCTTTCGCTCAGCCCTGCGTACACGGTATCGAATTTATACACAGAGAGTAACATGCAAACGATTATTAAATTAAAAAGCCATACCGAATTTGAAAACGCACTTCCAGCAATTATTGTTCAAAGACAATACCGTCAAAGTACACAGTACTTTGGGCCACTTTTTCCTGGTTCCACTAACATTTCCATTATTAAAAAATATTATATATGATTTTTCAACTTCGAAATTGAATTGTAATCAATTAACAGGAAACAATGAAGCAAACTGTATGGTTTTAAAGAGTCAATTTTTTATTGTTTTATTTTTTAACTATTTTTAAAGTTTTGGAACAAAGTAGACCCTGCTTGGGGCTTCTTTGGTCCATTCACTTATTTTCATATAAAATGAATACAATTCATATGTTGGAATATTGAAACCAATTAGCAATTGATTGCGATAGGATCTGCTAATGAATTAATACTGCAAACATGATAAACAAATGTTCTTTTTTTCTAACATTTAAACACAATGAACCAAATGTTAATTTTAAAGACACGAGTAACAATTCTCATAATGTTATCCTCAGCAACTGGAAAAAAAATAATTACTGTAACATTTTGCTAAAGTAACATTTGAAAAAAATGTTACTTAATACATTTTTTAAGAGATTTGGTTGTATAAAAGGCATTTCTGAGTAACTGGGGCTACTTCCGGACCAAAAAGGTCCTGGTACAAAGTAACCCCAAAAAACTAGTTTTCATGTTAGCTTTATGAGAACGTAAACATTTTCTGTCAAAATAAAAAGTTAAAGAAAAAACAATGATCACACATGGGTTACAGGTTACTAAAGGTAATATTTTGACATTTACCTTATTTGTATTTTTTTTTTTATCTAGATTGTCTCACTATCGAAAGTTTGGGGAGTTAAAATCCACACACGAAAACAGTTGTTTACAAACGCATCCAGTGTTGACACTAAAAATTTTTAATTATCCCCAAACTATTCAAATACCCTATAGTAGGGTCTATATTATTTTTCAATGGCAAAAACTCCGAATTATCTTGTATTGTTTGTTCAATACAAAGAATAAAACTTTTTTATGGAATGGAACAAAGTAACCCCGCAAGGACCAAAGTAATTAGACCAAAGTAGCTGGGCAAAAGGTTGACGGTACTGTAACCGATTTCTTTTGTGTGTCCCTGTAAATGAACGATGAATGCTATGAATTCCTTATTCTATATTAATCATCTTGTTGTGAAATTCAGTGATTTATAGCAATTTCAATGCATTTGATACAGCATAATGTTATTAAAATACACCGCAAAAGATTTTTCCCCATTGATCATAATTTAAAGGAATTCTTTTGAGTACCCCTGTAAATGAACGTTAAATGCTACATACTTCATATTCAATACAAAACATGCCACGGTAAACATCATTAACATATATTAGTTGCATGAAAATCCGAGAATATTTACGCAAGTTAGAGCGTGGACGGACAGACACACCGAATTCATAAACATTTTTCAACTATGTTGGAAAGTGTTTGAATACATGCATTTACAAGTGGTAATTCACCTGTGGATAATCCATTTAATTAGTATTTCTTATAAAATTTCAATGCAAGGCTTACTCATTGCAGTCTAATATTATTTGCATATATTATACGTATATTATACGTATAATATTATACGTATAATATTATACGTATAATATTATACGTATTTTATTAATTTTTAATTAGCTGCAATTTTTATCAAACAACTTATTTTAACGAAATATGAGCATACTATGTCAAAAGCCTGTTCAAAATCCCATAAAATGGATACCCAAATCATTGTTGTGTGTTTTATATGTGCATAGGAATAAGGATTTTGGTATCAGAAGTAATATATATGATTTTTAATGGACTCTATAAAATTTATTTCGCTGCACAAAATTTAATTTGCATATATTAATACATTAAATTTATCATCCGATGTTTCCATAGATACATCTTTTAAAAAGTTATTTTACTTGGATGTATTCTTTTACAGTCACTGTAAAACTACTTTTTCCTTCTTGAGAGTCTAAAAGCTGGAAAGAACTGTATATTAAGTGCAAATATTTATGCTTGTTAAACAACCCTTCCAAGGGCTTGTGAAAGCATTATCGGTTGAGTAAATGTTACACAATTTTTATAATAATTTTGAGATCTAAAAAATGTAATCAATTTAGTTCTAAACAGCATAACAACGCAATTAAATTTAGATAAATTGAGAAATATTTATATATTTTATGAAAACGTATTTAATTAAACAAAATGGCTGAATGTACAGAGTAGAAAATGTCCCTATGTAAATTTTATCCAGCCCGTGGAGTGGAATGTTAATGGTAGGTTTTATATGAAATATTTACAACTGAAATTGCTTTTACTGAAAAAATTTATTTTTTAAATATATTTTACTCAATAAAAGTAAATAATATGGTATGCATTTATATGTGATATCGGTGATTGAATTATTTCATTTAACTATTTTATAAATCTGTCTGGCTAAGAATAATACTTACCAGTGCACACAAATTCATATACTGATATATATTTTTAAAAATGCAATTTATCATCAAGTGTCTCCATTTGATGAAACTTTAAATAGGTCGTTTTACTTGGATTTATTTTTTAAGCAACTGTCAAACCACTTTTTCTTTCACTAATGTCTAAAAGATAGATTCTCAAACTTTATCACACAACCCATCTGGAATCTGAAAATTTTTGCACGGCCCATCTAGCATGTAAATACAGAGTGCGACATAAATTCGTCCAAACGTAAAAAAATTCATAATAAAATAAGTAATGCTCGGAAAAAATTTCGGTTTGTGTGCATATGATCAGAGGAACATTGAATTTCTTTTCCATGTATAAAAAAAAATAATTCGAAAGGTAAGCGAAAGAGGGCACTCGCACGTCGTACTGAGACGTTTTATGCAAATCAGCCAAACAATAAAACATCTTGCTGGAACTCGATTCGTCATTCGATCTCGTTAGCATGTGATCCTTACCAGATCGAGCGTTGGTGGTTAAACTTTTCTACAATGATGGTGAATCCACAACTATTGCATTGCGAAAGCTTTGCACGGAAAAACAACTGAAGGCGCAAAAAAAAAAAAAAAAACAAAAAAAAAAACAACCCCTATTTCATTGAATGGCATACTGAATTTAGTACGACATTTTAAGTAAACGGGGAGTTTGGAGGAAATGTCTCAGTATGAGCGGCCTCTACGGGTTACTTCTGGAATCATTTTTTATATATGGAAAAAAAAATCAAATGTCCCTCTGATCCTGTTCGTGCAAATCGAAATTTGTTTCGAGCACAAAAGAAGTAATTCTCTTATTATATTTTTTTAAAGCTTGCACGAAATTATAACGTACCCTGTATATGGAACTTTTTGTATAATTTATCCTGAGAAAAAAGATAAACCTTGGAAAAGGTTTATCAAGGAAAAAAAAAACAGCAATAGCTAATACTAGTGTGAAAGACATTTTACAATATAAGGAAAAATACGTTTAATAATGAATGCATTAAAAACTAGTTTAAAAATCATTGAGATTTATGGCATTGTTTTGAACCAACAAAAGAGTCTGTGTCAGATTTTTGAAACTTTTTAAATTTTAACCACAAGTCGCTCTCTGCACTTTATTAATAAAACAGTATTTTTTCACAGTTCTTTATCTAGATCACTTTCACGATATTTTAGTTTAGAGTTGCAACGCATTATTTTTATTATTTTATTGAAGTAGAAATAATAATTATACATTTTTGAACACCTGACCGATCGCAGCGGCTCGTAGCTTAGGAAACGCTGTATTAGATTATTTATACGCTCTGCAATGGTTGTTATTCTACAAAGTATTTACAGATAATATTACCGTTAATCAAAAAGTAATTGTACTTATTTATATATTTTGTTATTTTCGTAATTTCACGCATTTTTTCTAGCTAAAGCTAAAATTTTTAGGCATGCAGAATATAATTGCAGCTAATTAATCGCAGCTTTATCGGACACAAGAATATCTGTGCATGAAACATTACATATAAGTGTTTTAGGTGTAATACAAAATGTCACAATAAAATTATGTTAATCACAAGATATGAAAAAAATAGGTATTTGTTTACAAGTGTATCAAAATCTCTGTTTTTTACGAATAAAATCTAAATAATATTTTTGTGACATTTTATTTGAAACTCGCAACACTACAACATTTCACTGTCCATTAAATTGCAAGTTCAAACTTTTGATATTTTTACAAACATATTGAATCGTTATTCCTTCAGTGATGCAACAGAAGTAATTCAGAAAAGGTGAAAAGAAATCGCATTCCTGAAAACAAATTATTATTAAAATCTGATGAATCAGAAAGGAACTTTTCAAATTCAGAGTCACAAATACGTTTTTATATCAATAAGAGATCGCTTTTACAAATGTTTATTGTCCGATTTGTTGGAAATTGTGCTTTTTTACTCTAGAGTATTAGCATGTTTCCGTTGAATGAAAAGCAGAAAAATGTGTACAGTTTTTTATGTGGCCGCGAAGGATTAACACCCACGAATGTCAAAAGCTCTCAAAGTTTATCTTAATAGTAAAACTTAGGATATGGAAAGATAAAAGATCAAGAAATGTATTCTACATGATAAAAAAAAATGCCTGTGTACAGCTATCAATGTTTCGTTTGTAGAAACGCAAGTTCAAATATTTATTACAAAGAGCTCTAAAGATGCATTCTTCCTTCGAGCAGATTGGTCAAAGTCCGTACTAATGCCGTGCACGTTACACATAGACACACATAGATATTTTCAAAAACCCCATATCTCTATTAAAATAGAATGGAATATGAAATCTCTTCGATAAATATGAAACTAAAATTTAATGTTGACAGAAGCATAACAGCGTAGTTAAAACCGATGTGTAAAAGCCTTTTAAAAAGCATATGCACTTCTTTTTTTCTGAATGCCTTCTGAATGCCATTTGACCTAAGAAAAAATGTTTCATGTGGAAAATTGAAAAAAAAAAATTGTTGACCTCTAGTTTTGCTCTTTTTTGTTTCACTATACAGTGACTTTCGGTCGCTTATATTGAAAAAAATTTTAAAGTTATATATAAAAAAAAAAAATAAAAAAAAAATTAGAAATCTTAATTTGGACATCTTGTTCCAAAATTTGACCGACAAATTCAGGGGGATGAAAGAGGATGAAAAGTTACCATAGAACATGGGGTCACAAACCACGTATTGAATCAAAAATACAGGGTTTTTCATCCTAACTCAATTTAGGTTGACGCTAATAAGTTTCAGAAAACTGAAGTATATTATAATGAAACAATTAACAGACATTCTCACCAGACATTCTGTTGTAAATAGGATAACACCAAACAAAAGTGCAACAAGTGGTGCATTATACGCGCCAGCAGTATTTACTTGACGCCCCACATTTTGAACTGTGATGATCACTTCATACGATATCATCGGTTGCTTCAGCAACATGTTTTTCCAAGTCTTTTCGTCATGTGATCACATTTCACAGAAAACAAGGTACATATCGTTGTATTTTCATTGCAATGTCTTTAATTTTCTTGAAATTATTACCGTCAACCCGAGTTCTGTTATGATGAAACACCCTGTATTTGTGACTCAATAAGTAGTTTTCGACCCCAGTTTGCGAACAGTAGTTTCCGAATTGTTCTATGGCAATTTTCCCTCCTCTCGATGCCTACAATCATCCCTCTAAATTCGTCGGTCGAATTTTGGAGCACCCTGTATAGTTACCCATTAAACAGCTGTTGGATACAAATTTTAAAACAATCATAAAACGCTTATTAATGTTAATTTTACCAACACAACAATGGTGTTTTTATTTATACGCATAAAACTGTGATATATATAGCTCATAAGCTATATATATCATAGTTTTATGATACCATGTGTTAGATAAGTTATAAATATGTATGTGATAGATATGTTATTCGAATTAGAAACTGATCAATTGAAAAAATAGTTTATAAAGTTTTTTACTTAATTATGTAAAATTAAAGGTCTAAAATAAACGGTGAGTAATACGCCTACGTTGATATTGGTATTCTGTGGATGTTGGAAAACATGAAAATGCAATTTAACACTTTATCGATACACCAAAGTTTAACATTCGTAAATTTCAATTTAAAGTGAAAGTGTCAACAATTTGAAAGTTATTTGGAACAGTTTTGATCTAAACTGAAGAAAAAAACTCATACATAAAAAATTACGAAAATATTAAATTCAAATGTTTCAAAATTTGTATTAAGTAAACTTTTAAATTCATAACATACGAATACTATAAATCGGAGTCATACATGTTTCCAAACACTCAAAGATTAATTACTATATTTTACACTCTTTCTATATCTATTTGTGCAGCGTAACAACCATAAACAAAAATTTATTTTATCACTTCTTTCTTCGATTAGATTATGGCGCTGATGAATTATGCACTTTTAAGAGCTCTATGTCTCTTTCTTCGCAATAACTCAGTAACGACCTCAGCATGATAACAAATAGTGACCCTCAATCAGACTGTTCTACTAATTTCCCAGCCATCCAACACACGTGATCTCATATCAATTTGTAGCGATCACCATTAGAAAAGACCACGAAATGTCTGTTTACCACAATTACCTCGACTCTCACGTATGGCTTTAATATATACCCGAAAAAACAAAAACAAATAAAAGTGGCACCCGGCATCGCATACTGAATGAAGTAGGAAGCTCAACAATACAAACGCGAATTTGAGGCTTACCGAAGAGGTAGTTTCATCGTATGTTTCACTCCACACCAGGGGAATCCAAGTCATCTCCTTAAGTGATCTTGTTGATGCCCTAGAGGGCATTTAACCTTTCGCCTCAAGAAAGAGGTACTTGTCATTCGAAGCTCCCGGGTCCGCATACACAATCAAATGCCTACAACATTTCAAGCTCCAGGACCTCTTTTTTTTTATTTTAAGAATACTTGAGATTTCATTCATTCGAGTAAAAACAGTACGCTCGGCTGAAAGAGGGTTTGCAAAACTTAGGATTATGTGGGGTGACGTCAGGTAACAGAGGAATAGGAACGAAGCCATAACAGAAATATTTCTACCCTTTTAATTTGTTAAAACAATATGTGGCTATTTCATATGGTTTTTTATGCCCTAATTGAAAAATAATCATATCGATTCGTCTTTATGAGTGTGATATTCTGTTTTTGTCATCATAATAGTATAACAGTAAAATCTGAATCATATTTCGTGCGCACGTTCAATCCATTTAAATTTTTATTCATAAAATTGCTTATCGAATAATAAGTTACAATTTTTGGGCTTTCAAAAATCTTATTTTCTCTTATTTGTTAAGAAATATATGCAAATGAAAATATGTTTTAATTGTTTTGCTTCAGGTAGTTTAATTTAATTTAATAAATATATATATATTATTTTCGCAGTCTTGTTAAAAAAAATTACATTATAAAAGTTTAATATAAAAAATAGATAAATTCATTTAATATTTCCGGTTAATTAGTTTTCCGATTTTCCCTTGATTTTAAAAATTCATTATTAGTTAAAAGCGAAAGTCGTATATATTAGCAAGCATCGTTTATCTCTGTCATACAATATATTTTCTAGGTTCAGGAATAAATATTGACACGTAGCTTTATATTATTTTTTTTTATTTAAATCCTTATTTTAGAGCAGGTGAAATCAACGTAATAGTTGAGCTTTGTCCCAAATTTTCCCTTGTGACTAAAACTTTTATATACAGATTAATTAATTATTTTATAACACAATCATACAACTTGTAAATAATTCAAATGAGTTGTAATTTTCACATATGAGCGTAAATGTGTCCAGGCTGGGACTCAAACCCAGAACCATTGGCTCTAATTGCCAATGTTCTACCATTTGAGTTATCTGGAGACGACAACTCAGTAATTTTCCAAATGGTTGATCTGAGCGAATATTGTGTTTGCGGGGTTGTCGTCTCCAGATAGCTCAAATAGTAGAGCATTGTCAATTAGAGCCAAGAGTTCTGGATTCGACTCCTAGCCTGGATACTTTTTCGCTCAGATGTTAAAGTTGAAACTCTTTTTATATACAGAACTCCCAAAAAAATTGCATTTTGTTTAAAAAATACATTAAGACATCAGATATCGCTTCATCGGGTAATTTTATGTCAACTAGCCTAGAAGCTCCAGCTCGGCCCCCTTCAATTTTGATGTAATACCTACAGGTCATACATATGTTTAAGATGGACATCTACCAACTATCGAATCAGAAATAGTATAGTTGTGTCACCAGAGGTCCTTCTCTAAAGTTAACTAATTGGCTGTTAACAGTGGCTGGAAAACGATCAAATTGCCAAGTTTTCCTTCTTATTGCTTTGCGATCTCGTACAACGTTTTGTGCTGAAAACATAATTGCAGTATAAAAGATAGGAAATCAATACATTAATCGTTACTTGGCCTCAAAGTAGGCCATACAGCCTGTCGCAATAAATTTGACCCTAATTTTTCCAAGCTGTACACTGAAAAAAAAAAAAAAAAAAAAAAAAAAAAAAAAAAAAAAAAAAGATGTAATTCTGCAAATGTAAAGTTACAGAAATCTGTATGCTTACTAAAATTTTATCTGTACACTGTAAAAAAAAGATGTAAATCTACAAAACTAGTTTTTGCGAAACTACAAAAATCTGTAGCTTTGCAAAAGAATCTACTAAAATTACAGTAATCTTACTAAAATTTTATCTGCATTCCGGGTTGCAGTTACATACAAAGTTCTAGGCATCTCAGTTTCCTAAAGAATTCTTAGTAACCTTACAGATTTTTTGATTTAGAGTGCAAATGTAAATCTGTTACATGGTTTTTTGTTGTTGCCGTTACATAAAATGTTCTAGGAATTCCAGTTTCCTAGAAAATTCTTAGTAACTTTATAGATTATTTTACAGTGTAGCTACAGAAAAAATTACTTTAAAAGTTTGCACTTTATGACATATCCACAGGTAATTAATTGGTAAACATCTCTGGACATATCTTACAGCTGCTGAAGTTATTTGTCTCCTACTAAGTATTCATTAAGTTATTCATCTTTGAAATACTTTCAAAATAATTCATAAATTCAACCACATTTTCAGAAGCTCATAATTATGTCCTATTGCCGGGTTTAATGGAATGTCCCATTACCCTGAAATATCTCTGAAACAGATAAAGACAGACTGTACTATCACATGAGAGTGATTGCACAGCACTCTTTGGACGAAATTTGGTAAATGCTGAACCTGTCTCGAAAAATATGAGCGATAGCGAAAAGATGCCAATTAGAAAATATTACAGCATCCTAGATTTAGTATGAAATGATGTCTTACATGTAAAAATAGCTCTATTAGAAGCTAGCAAATGTTAATTTTTCGAGAATGAATCACCGGCTTAAATACGCAAATATTCTTTTCGATATTTTCTGAGCTTCCAATAAAGTTATTTTAACCCTCTAGTGTATGATTTTTTATTTTTCCTTTAAAAAAATATATTTGATTCCTTAACGGGCATACATTAAAGGAAAAATACCAAAAAAATTATCACTTTTATATTTTTCCGTATTTTGGATTTTTTTAAATGGTTGCCAAATGGCAACACCATGCATTAAGCGTCTTCTAAGCATATTCTACGATATTTCTCTGGTCTTTTTTCTATTGTCGGGTGGCATTTTGCAGGACGGGGTACTGTTTTTTCTTATTATTCCAAGGCACGAATTTACTTTTCATTTTAAAAGTGTCATTATGTTCACTGCTGTTTAATAGTTATCAAAATACAGTTCATGATTTACAGGTTCAAGAACTGGATGAGTTTGTCTAGCGTTGACTCAAACGCTAACCTCCAAGTCAGGTCCACCTGGCAGACTGGTTGTATTTTTTCGCAATAAATATCAAAATTGTACGCAAATCTCGATACTCCTGCGAAAAATCATACAATTTAAAACCACATTTATGATAGTTTTTTCTTTTGGGGGGTGGGGATATACTGCTTCATATGGTGACGAACCTTTGGCGCACTTATTTGCTCATAAACACAGAGAGATTTTTTTGATGAGAATGGAAAAAAATTTCCATTCAGTGTACCGACTACTGGTCTCAGCGTGATTTGATTTGATTTGAATTCCACCGTAGTGGAGATTGCTTTGGGGGATATAGCTACAATGGCTGTCACCTCGAATGATCCTTAATTATACACAGAAATAGTTACACAAACCAGACATAACAATTTTATTTCCTTCTATTATATGTATATATAACATTGGAAAACACAATCACAATAACATACATGTCTTACCCAGGAATTCGAACCCGGATCCTCAGCGTGCCAGGTCTCAACGTGAATAACTTATATTTCCCATTAGGCAATGTATATTATCGTTCAGATGGGAAAATTGTCGTATACCGTTCACTTTCAAGACGCAGCGTGTCCCTAAAGGGACTTTGCGTCATAAAACCCCAATAAACCAACCATCCAACCATTCACTTTCAAATGTATTCAAGATCATAGTGCGACTACCTGGTGATACATCAGTGATAGGGTTCCCGAACAATTTTATGATTTTAAAGTTTGCCACGCTACTCAAGATACAAATCCTTAGATACTCTTTTATATCTTTCGAGGATATATTGAGTGGTTTTTGAACATGTTTTAAAACACTATAAAGGCTTGTTTGTTGCGAGATAGGCTCGAAACGTACTGGGTGGAAAAATACAAAAAATATTTATATGGTGTTTTTAATGATAAAACACTTTCAGGCAGAGAAACATCTCCAATAATCTTTATCCAAGAAGGATCTGGCTGAAAAGTTTGAAACTTTCACTGTTTTCTGTTTACGTTTACCTGGCTGCTTTTCTTTTGATGTAGATGGAATATTCACTATCCCAACGTTTGCATCAAAATTCTAGTCAATTTCATTAGCTGATTTATCTGCTTGTAAATCACAATCAGTCTCATCATAAGTATCTGAACCGTTTTTGAACAGAAGGTTTCGACCAAAATGTGGATCGTCATCCCTGTCATTGTAAGAAATGTCACTTTCACTAGACAATCCAATCCAAATTTCTTCTGTTAATATTTTTTTTAGTATCTTTGCTTTAAAATATATGTTGAACATGATGAGGCTCTATCAGAACAAATTTTTTGATGAAAAAATAGATAAAAAGCAAGATGAAAGAACCAAAAAATTCATTGAACAGAATACTAAAAATGTAAATAAAAGCGGAACTCAATTCACGGTGTTGCCAAAATGGCAACAAACGTATATTCGCATGCATACAATATTTGTTGCAAAACACCTTACTGAAAATTATTTAACATCACTTTTAAAAGCATATTCTTTTGAAAAATATTTTTTTCAAATGAAATTTTGCATTTTAAATATTTTTATTTGTGTTAGAAATCATCTATGTCTAGGAAAATAGAAGGATTCATAATTCCTTTTTATTTGTAACTGGTAAACAAATATTATCACCTATGGTATTTTTAATGTACTAAACCTAAGCATAGGGTCAAAATGAATACATAAAGCATAAAGTTATCAAGAGGCAACGGTAAATGAACGATAACAAGAGAAAATTTAATTTGTTGCCAATTGGCAACAGTGTGCACTAGGGGGTTAACAGACATTTTTTAGTACATGAAAGCTCCAAAATTTCACAAATTTTAATGTAACAGAACTCGGTGAGTTTTGGTCATGGAAGAATGAGATTTTACTGTTGTATAGGGTTGTATTTTTAGAGGTGTACAAATTTAAGGCGAAATAAAACACATAAAAATAATGTGTAATGGCCACGATATTGGTTTTATTAAAGAAATATTTTATGCCATTAGTATTTAAAAATTATTTTAGTCCTATGTGTGCGGCTAGCTTAAATGAAGCACAATCTGGACTCCAATTTTCGACCCCTTTATCAAGCAGCTGGGATCCTATATCAGCAATAACACGGCGAATGTTGATTTCCAAGTGGTCCAACGTCTGTGGTTTATCGGCGTAGACCAGTGACTTCTCATATCCCCACAGAAAATAATCCATTTGTGTGAGATCACATGACCGTGGAGGTCAGTTTACAGGTCCATTACGCGAAATTATGAGTTCACGGAGTGTCTCCCGCAAGAAACTGATGGTGTTTTGCACAATTTGCCACCATTGTTCTGGCGCAAGTCTATTTCATGGTGAAATGGCAAAACATACTGATCACAAATAATCTGTCAGCTGTCAAACTGACGGTGACTAGAAACAGTGTTGCAATTTCAAAACCAAACATCTAAAAAAAACACCCTTTACTTGTACGGATCATGAAGAAAAAAAAATAATATTGGACCGTATAAAAGTAGGTGTAACTTTTTGAAAATGAATGGAGGACTATTTCATCAACATTTTAAAAATATTCCCTTATTTTGAAGACTTTTGCAATATGCATTGCCTACGTATCTCTAACAGGCAAAACATTAAAGCGCGCTTCAATCTTTTTTTGGACACTCTGCATGTGGAATATTTTAATATTTATAAAATATCCAGTAATAATAATTTGTATTGAAATTTTGAATATAATTAATTCAAGTAATTATTGTAATCAAGTAATGGTTGTTGGTAAAGTACAACAAACAATTGGGATTATGTTAAATCCAAATAATAGATTAAATTGGCGAGGTTTGCATCTAATCCCGAAAGGGGTATTAATATAAAAATAGCAAACAAATTTAAACGTTGGTTTTCTGCTTTTTAATAAAGGGCTATTAATATGTTTAAAAATTTTTGAAGTTGTAACTAATACCCATTTCTACCCATTGTATAAGAATACTCATCAAACGAGAAATAGTCAGAATATTTATTAAACATTTTATTTACTTAAAAAAACTTATAATTAAAATAATAAAACTTTGTATAAATCACCATAAAATCAAAACAATACACAGGACGCGTTTCGAGTTGGAAAATATAACAGACCGTCATCAGCAACTGTAAACACGAGTCCGTAAGGGGACAAGGTTACAGAAAGGGGAAAGAGGAGAGCTTACAAAGAGTGCGACAGGTGGCGTTAGCTGTAGGGTAAACATCAATCACAGAGGAGAACATGCAGAATTGGAAAGTGTTACCATAATGATAGAAAAAAATAACAAAAAATAAAAGAAAAAAGGAAATAAAAGAAAAATTTTAATTTAAATTATTAAATTTTCTTTTTTCTTTTTCTCTTTACTTTTTTGTTAATTTTTTCTATAATCGTAGCAACCCTTTCCAATTCTGCATGTGCTCCTCTGTAATTGGCGTTTACCTTACAGCTAGCGCCACCTGTCGCACTCTTTGTAAGTTCTCCTCTTTCCCCTTTCCTTTCATTTGTAGCTCCGTCGCCTTACGGACACGTGTTTACACTGGCTGATGCCTGGCTGTTATATTTTCCAGTTCGAAACTCGTCCTGTATATTGTTTTGATTTTATGGTGATTTATACAGAGTTTTATTATTTTAATTGTAATTTATCGCTAGTTTTTTCGGTACTCTTTCAACAGTTAAAACTTATATTTTAAAGTACTATATATGTTCAATACATGAGATTTTAAAAACAATTAAATTTAAAAAATCAAAAAATCCGACTGCGTAAAAAGCGAACTAATTAATTATTTCTCATCAATGTGAAACTATTTTTTCAATTCCTACTATTAGCTCACACTCTCGCTATATATAACTTGTTTAAATTTTCAATCGTTAATAAAATACTTATTATTCATCCAATAAACTTGTAGTGGAAGACACTAGATGTTAATGCAGTTTTTTCAAATATTAATTCATTAATTAAATTAAATTAATTAATTTTCAATAATCGAGAGAGCACTCTTCTTGATCAAGGCATTTTAAGCGCCACTCAAGAGGGAAGAAGAATGGGTTTGGTTTGGTTTGGTTTGTGTTTATGACGGCCAATTATCAACACGTGGGATATAGGCCCTAGGGGGGTCCCCTTCGTGGGGGTCTTTCTAAGGGAACCTAACCCGTATTTACGAGTGGAAACCCACGGCTTCGAAAAAAACCACGAAAACTCCGAAACGGTTAGGCTGACGGGCGCGATTGGGTTCGAACCCAGCACCTCCCGTCTACCAGCTTCGAGAGTAGAACCTCTCAGCCACTGGTGGGGCGAAAAACAAGAATGGGAGAAAAAAAATTCTCTTATTGACCTAAGTAGGAATTGATTTTTTTTTTTTTTTTATATATTACTTGTTTATATTACTTACCTGTTTTTTTTTATTATTATTTACTTGTATTGATGACTTTTAAGTTGTGTTTAATTGTTAGTCCCTATCTATAAACACTGTTTTGATGAGGTCTATAGATGTCTAGGATGGTCAGAGTTGCAGTGAAAGACCTATCCAATGATATGCCACTCAATAGGGTGCGTAAATTTTTTTTTCGTCTCTACCGCCATCTTGCATTTTACGGTCGCCATTTTGAATTTGTAAAAACAAAACCTAGCCTATAACCTAGCCTAAAACCTAGCCTATAGGCCGTTAAGACGAATTGATAGAGACCTCATTCATTAAAATCCATCCAGCCGTTGGGATGTTTCGAAGGTATAAAGAAACCCAGATACGCGTGAAACACATAACCCTTCTTTTCAGTCGGGTAAAAATTACCCATTTTATCCCTCCATCCGCTCTTAATCTTTAGAAGCTACATCGTCGATCCAATCGTATTTTTGTCACCGGGGGCCATAAAATGCAGTTTCAAGTACGATTCCGGTATAAAATCAATTGCGCAGTTAAAGTAGTTTGAATTATGAAAGTTTTAAAATTATATACCTGTATTATGGTGCATAATGCGCACTTTTGATACAAGAAAGTTGGTAGTAATTTACAGGTGCACGTTATACACCGGTTATAAAAGTGAAAAATTAAGAAAAAATATAAGCATGGGAATTGTAAGATTTTGATGTCATCATTTACTTAGGAAAACAATACATATGTCTTCAGCTTAACAATATCTATTATAGATTTTTTTTAAGTACTAGTTAAGCTCAACGTATCATACTCCTCGGCGTCCTTTTGTTCTGGTCAGGCGGCGCTTTCTTCTGGTCACGCGGCGTTTTTCACGTTTTATGGCTTTAAAAGGAAAGTGCTGGACATCCTGCAGGAGGGAGAAGTTTACTTCAAGTTCTATTTAATTTTATCTCCTGATCCATTGTTGAATCCATTGTTAATCCTCCCGTCTTTTGTTAAAAACCACAAATGGAGTTGGAAAAGAAAGGTTTTATTGCTTTAGCATTACAGTGACCACTTTTGCTTTCTAAATGGAACCTTAATATGTGTTTTTTCTTTATTGTATTTTTTTTATATATTTATCATGAAAAATTCTTTTCAAACAAGGAGTGTCTGGTAAAATGGCGAATATACCTAAAAAAAGAAAAATGAAGGCAAAAATTTTAGCTGCGCATTATACATCGTAACAGGTTATACGCAGCTAAATACGTTGCGTAGAAAATTTCCTAATAAATGTATTGAAAACTACATTTTTAAAAGCAGGTCTGATAATGATGAAGAAAAAAACTAAATTGAAGATCATAATTCTGAATTTAAGCGAAAAGTGCATTAAAAGTACCTAATTTAATTTAAATGACAAAATGCATGTTGTGCTGCATAATAGAAAAACCCTAAGTAAAAAGATCTCTTATAACCTTGAACAGATATGAAGCAATAATATGTCTTCTTGTGAACGTTCTGGGCTAATTTAACTTTTCTTTTTGTTGGAAAATTTTTTGAGAAATTAAGCTTCCGATATTTTTTCTCTTCGTAATACATTATGTTAGGAACTTTTTCGTGTTGATATACTTTTTCTAATCCCGTTTAATGATTTGATTTAATATAGGTTTACTAATTAAATTTATCATCGTGCGGGTATTGCATAATTTTAATTAAAAGGAACTATGCGACAGGTTAATAATTTGATTTGACAAGGCTTTTAGAATCTTTTAAAGAAATTTGCAGCTCTTATAAATTTCATATAATTTTAAGAGTTGTTAGAGCACATTGTAATAAGCATTTTGTTTTTTAGAATTCGAGGTCGCAGTCCATTAATTAAAAAAAAAGCAATATTTTTCACTCTAAGCTGAATCTAGATTAATGGTCATAATTTTAACGATAATGAAGATATACTAGATTAATTTTAACACAATTATTCTAACTGGTAACACACATTGTTAACACAATTGTTAACACGGTTGAGTTGAACCAGATTTCAGATCAGATGTTATAATCAAAAGGTTAGCTGGGTGAAAAAGTTCACCAGATTCGTCCGGGATAGCTTAGATGGTAGAGCATTGGCGGCTCAGCCAAGAGATCCCTGGTTCGAATCCTGGTCCGGACATTTTTCGCCCAGTTAAAAATTTACATCTAATAAATGAAGATATAGTAATGAAATTTGGAATACATTTAACTTTATGTATGTGTCATGTCTCATGTAACGATGTCATGTTGAGGGGTGGAACTGGCCACCATGGCATCTGTACTAAATGGAGGATATTGCATTTACGTTATGATCACGTGGTTAAAGTAAAACTTTTAGCGTAAAGAAGTGAAGGCTTCGTAGACGTAAAATGTAAATCCCCGACAGCCAGTGAAACAGTTCATGAGGAAAGCAGTAGTAGCCTCCCTTCTTATCAGTTAGAAATTCTTTGGGTAAATTACCGGTACCACGTGACTTTTTCAGCCTCGAACCCAGATTTGAAATATAGCCCATTCGCGATAGTTCAAAATATAATTAGTATATTAAGTAGCGTGTTTCCGATCAAATTAGTGTGCATGTTCAGCCCTTCTCGTGATGTCATCACAATTCTGACAACACAAAATAAGTCTGTCTCGAAAATCGGTATAATATGCTCTTTTAGTTTAAAATTCCGAACAAAGTTTCGTATTGAGTTTGGAAAGAGAGAGCGTGTACTTTTTATTAATATATGGATTGCAACTCTGATTTTCTGTACAAAATATCTTTTTTCTAATATGTTCTACCACCTTGTTAAAGATTGTCCCATCTGTTCTTGAATCATGCTGCAGGTCAAGCATGTCAAATAGCCCACCAAACCTTTGGCATTGTACCTGTTTTTAAATCCGTTGTTTAAACACGCATGAAGAAAATACACTTTGCACAAACCGTGGATAGTTATTTGAGATGCCAAACATCAGAAAGATAGTATATGTATATAAAAAGATCTAACCCAATTTTATATTTCAGCGTCAAGACATTTTGACTACAATTGCAATCAATCGGATCGCAGCAAAGCGAATATGAAAATTTAGTGATTTGTAATTTTTATTTTACAATTTTTATGTGTTTCCTATGTTGAAACTAATGTAGTGATACCTCGGTGAACGATTACTTCGGCTAATGTATATTTCGGCCAACGATCACTGTTTTCCCTATTTTCCTGACTCGGCTAATAAAATCGGATTCGGCTTACCAACAGTCTTTATTTTATTTTTTCTTTCCATTCTTTCTTTTTCTTCAAACCCGTGCACTGATATAAAGCAGCAGCGTTGAATTTTAATTGAACGCAAAATGAGTTTCGGCTAACTAACATAACTTTGGAACGAATTATGGCCATTAGGTGAGGTATCGCTGTACTTTATTTTACTACTCACTACAAAATAATATACAGTATTTATTAAATACTAAGAAATCTGTTGATGAATTAATAAATTACGGCACTGATTAAAGGCAGTTAAAATTGAAAAAAAAAATTAAATAAATAGCCTTTAATGAGTAGATGTGGAAGTTACATAAATTGACGTTGCGTGCAACAAAAACTCCGAAATTGCCGCTCTAGATCTTCAGTTGGGCCGTACTTAGTTTAACACATGGATTTTGGATTTTATCTCTTTATTATTTTTATTATTTAGCTCGGAGTTAGCTAAATAATAAACTTAGCTGTCGTTAATGAACCCTCATGATACTTCTTCTTTTATTTAATTTTTACTCATATATTCGTGCTCAGATTAGATATGCTCAGATGTATTAAAATAGATATATATTTAGAGATCTCATCCAGTATGAATAATTATGATTAATTGAAGATAAGTATTGCCTTTTTTTTTTTAAAAAAAAGCGTTTACAATATTCTTATATTAATACATTTTCTAATTGAAATTTGTTTTACTTAAACCTTTATGAAATAAACAGATCAACATTTTTATACAAAAATTCGATGTCTCTCACCTGTTACACCAGATTATAATTTTCTTTTTAAATCGAAAAATTTTGAATGTGGATTATTTAGGCAATACAAATTAACAAAGTACTTCACTGTAAATCGAAATGTCTTAAATTCAGACACTTAAGTGTCTGAAACGGAGTGTTCAATTTTCAGACATTTTAAAATGTCTGAATTTGACACTTTTTGCGTCTGAATTTTAGACACTTCAAACGTCTGAATCACAGCCATTTTTTTAAAGCATTATACGTAGCCATGTTTGACCACGTTGATCCTGGAAAAATATATGGCCATTATTCTGCCCCCCTCTCACCCCCCCCCCCCACACACACACAAAGCCTGATTTTAGGGGCTCCAAAATATGGTATGCAATTTTCATAAAGCTGATAATTGAAATCTTTTTCGACATTGTACTGATTACCATCAATATTTTGAATTTATAGAGTAGAATAAGATTAAAAATTAAAATATTTGTCGCAATACAGTAAAATCTCTCAATAGTAGGCACCTTAGAACCGTGGAATTTGTTCGCCATTCGGAGGTGTCTGTTTTTCTGAGGTAAAAAAATATAAAATATGTGCATGTTGTTAATAAAAAATGTGCTTCTTAAATAGTTGTGTTCTCTATGTAGGAGTATCCGTTATGGAGATTTTACAACAAAACTTTCATAGGGCAATTTTCTTCAGCGAACACTGACCTTTTTCAAGATACATTTTTTTTACCTCATAAAAGCGAACACAATCGAATAGCAGGCAAATTCAACGTTCCAAAACGCGTTCAATTCGCGAGGTGGCCGCGATTGAGAGTTTTTACTGTATTTATTTTTGTATTTAGTTTTTAATCTAATTCTACTTTTAAAGTTCAAAATGTTGATTATAATCAATACAATGTTGAAACACATTAAAAATATAAGCTTTAAAAAAATCCATTTCGAATTTGGAGCACGTAAAATCGTAGGGGGGGGGGGGGGTCTGCCCATGCTTTAATCAGGCCCTCCTTCTGAAAAAAGTCCAACACTGCATTATGATTCGATAAATGTACGTGTCAGTTTTAAGTGCAAAATCTAGCTATATGCAAATAAATATTTTATAAAATTCTACCTCATTACTTTGTATTCACTTTTAATTTCAAATTACATTTTTACTAAAAATAATCAAAAAATGAATATTATATAATTATTTCAAATGAAATATATCTGTATATTTTTACCGCATTCTTAAAGTTACGTTAACGGTTCATGATTACATGAATTTAAGAATCTAAAAATAATCATTAAAATTTAACAAAATGACTAGAGATAAGGCGAGATCCTTTTTCTGACACCCGTATTCTTGCAACATGCGAAACGAATTTGCGGCGAATTGTGACGTCAGGTGAAAACACTCTTTCGTATCCTATGCCATTTCGCATCTGGCGAAAAGTGCTATTCTGGGATTAGGTTTCCGTACGTTCGAAAGTGATTATGGATGCAGGATGCCATTCGAAAAGGCGGAAATAGCTCCGCCCAGATATTACGATATAACCAATGGGAATCAATCATTAATCGAAATAATTTTTACTGCTGCCCTCTATGGATAGAATAATAAAATACAATTATATCCCTGTAATGTATTTGATGGAAAAATATTTCTTGTAATTTACTATCAAATATTAATTACATACGAGAATTGTTTTAACTAGTTGTATAAAATTAATTTGTAGAATTTAATTTTGCATTTAAATTTCTTAGATTCTAATTTATAATCAATAATAAATTATTAATTTACGCTTTTTGTAAAATAAGCGAAATTAAATAGTTATAAAAGTAATAACATAGCCCATTGTGATATTTTTACTGCTGAAAAATGGTCATCAAACCATGACATGTTAAATTCTACAAAAATAAAATAAAAAGAAGATGAACGAAGAAGAGCTGTTATTCTATTCAATTAGTTTATAAAATGATAACTAAAAAGAAATTTTATTTTATTTAATACATTTTTACTTATTAAGTATCAATTCAGAATTTTATTAAGAAAATATAAATTTTAGAGAGGTCTCCCAGATCAAATTTTTATTGTTTTCTTACCAATGCGTTAGCAGACTTAATACACAAAAGATTAATCAATTAAGGCTTTCATAAAAAATATTTAATATTTCCAATTAACCAGGTGATGAGTTTTTTTTTTTCATAAGCTTTTCAAATTAATTTAATTTTAATGATTTAGTGAAGGGTATTTTACTTTAAAATTATACTTTTTAAATTAAATTTTTAGGTACTTTTCGGTTAGCCGGGCGCCAGTGTTATATATACATACGTATACATACATATACATATATATACATACATATGTATATAGATATACATATATATGTATGTATATATACATATATATATATATATATGTATGTATGTATATATAACACTGGTGCCCGGCTAACCGAAAAGTACCAATTTTTATTTAAAAAAATCACAAATCCTGCTTAGAGAGTAAAAGAAACATTTTTTTTTATTCTTTTAATAAATTTATCAGGATGATTAATATATTTAAAGAATCAAAACATTTACATGGTGAGTAGAATGCCTTACCACAGAATACAATTCTGAGTCTTAAATATTTCATTAACACTGCAAGTTAGATTTCTAGGAAGCTTTCAATCACTATTTCAATATTACAGCATGCACATATACACTCACACCCTCCCTACCAGCCTAACATTATACAGTAGAATATCTTTATAACGCAAACCTAAAAACGCAAGGTTGTGCGTTATACAGGATTTTGCGTTATATGGATCACATCATTAAATTTACCTTGTAAATATGGCCAAATATGTCTGAAACATATCAAAATACACTAGAATATCTTTATACTGCATTCCTTGTTACCAAGAGTTATTCAAATTATAAATTTTTGCATAATATAGATCAGACATTGTTAAATTTACTTTATAAACATATATACTAACATATATACATAAACATATATACTAAATATAACTGACACAACTATCCCTTATATTAGACATTTTCAAAAATGTTTATTGTACTAATAGCATTTTTTCATTAAAAAAGTCTTGAATTAGGAGATAAAGTTGAACTAATGTATCAAATTTAGTTCTCTAGAGCGTAGCAATATTTTTAAAATGTGAAAACGCAGGTGCTTTTTAACTGCAAAATTCATTGTTTACATCTGAGAAGTTGTGCGTTATATAGAGAATTGCGTTATATAGAATTGCGTTATAAAGATCTTCTACTGTACTTACATGTAAAAAGGAAAATTTTCATTCCTTTTCATCTTATTAAAATAGTGATTGATAGTTCTGAAAGTCAAAAGACTCATTACTGCAACTTATTTTTAGCTTTATATACATATAACTCCAATAAAAGGGCATATTTCCATTTGTAAAAAAATAAAAGAATGGTTTTAAAAACCTCCAAGAAATTTAACTTTATATTAAGTGTCAGAGCTGTTTACCTTTATCCAGAGATAATTAGCAGAAGCTTTCAAGTTATTATTTGTTTTCACTGGTAATGTAATTTTTATATTATCTTTCATATGCATAATACAATATTTTGCAGCAGTTCATGTTTTTCTCTGTTCTTTTTTTTAAATACATTAATAAAAGCATCTAATAAAGAAATGTATTTTATTTTTAATATTTATTTGCAAAAGAAAATAATAATAAAGTTTTTTTTTCTCAACACTGATGAAAATAAAAATTATAATTCCTATTTTTCAAGGATTTTTCAAAAATCAAGGGTAAAGAAAAATCTAAATCTCCCAAAATATATCTGCGTGAAATAAAATGCCTGCAAATTTAATTTTTAAAACTTTCAATCACTATTTCAGTATAGCAACACATCATAACCTGCATTTCTTTTTTCTGTTATTTTTACAGGAACATCAATTAATATTTATTTATCATCATGTTATTAAAATAGTGATTGCAAATTTTAAAAAGTGAAACATATTTTTTTCAAAAGCTTAATACCTTCTTTTTTATAAAAAATTATACAATGTAAGAAATACATTTTCAACTGCAAACAAAACTCTTATTGAACTTTACTCGTCTGTATTACATTTACTATGCAGTTGATAAGTACATGCAAGTAAGTCATTTGTCTGCTTTAGATCTTACTTGAAAAATTTTTATAAAATCAAGAAAAATTACTGCTATTATTTTTTTTAAGTTCAAACTTTCTACTTTTACAGCAATCAAAATATTTTCTTGTATATTTATATGTGTGATTAATGTATAAAACACATGAATAAAAGTTTCACATTCCTAATATATAAACATTTTTAAAAATTTCTCCCAAAAAGGGAAGAAAAAAAATTTCATAAAAGCAGTTTTCAAAGAATATAAACCACAAAAAAGAAGTAATCAAAGCTGCTTATATAACATTTATAGTTTTTTTTTTTTTTTTTTTTTGTCTGAAAATTTTATTCTTGCATGTATAAATTTGATTTTGTAACCGTACTAAAAAAGATTATCTAAATTATGTTTTTGAGTATCTTTTCACTGGTATTTTAACTTTTAGATTATCATTACTATATAATATGCAATATTAAAGAAAAGAACTTCAATAATTAAATTCTACCATGTGTTTATTATTCAGTGTTTGCCTTGTTATATTAATATTATTGGAAATGCATAAATATTTAGTAACAAAGCCATTCAAATTTAATAATAATAGTGCTAAATAAAATTACTACTATATTTGAAAAGATAATTTCATGAACTTTATTTATTTTCATATTAATTAATGAAAAAAGAATTGTAACATACAATAATAAATAATTAAAATGAAGTTAAAAAAACATTTTATTCTTCACCATTTTTCAAAAATACAAGAAGGTAATGGTATGCATTTTTCTTACACAGAGAACATAGATATAACAATTTTGAAAAAATATATTAATATTAAAAATTATTTCAACCAGTTTAATGTACACCTCAGTACAGATTATTTCATATTCTTGGCAACTTCAATGGGAAGAGGTGCACTATAGAAAACATTTTCAGCTAAGCATTCATCAAAACCTAAGATTATATGTAAAATAAATAAATAAAATCAAATATTAATAGCATGTATTTCTTGAGATAGTATTATAGCTAAAACTATGTAACACATAACAATTAAATTATTATACTCTTTGTATAACTGCATTTGTAGGAAAGCATCAACACCAAACCCTTGAATTTTGAAGTTATTTTTTTCAATGATTAAATAAAAAGGAAAAAAAAAAGAGTTTACCCATTTGACTTAAAATAATTAAATATAGATAAAGCAGTTATGATTGAAAGCAAAGTGCTTTTATTTATTATAATAATTATCATCAATTTGCTGAAAATTCTCCCCTCTCTTGGATTTTGATCAGACGGTACCAATGCCATCAGAATTTCTCAGATTCTTCATATTATTTAACAAGTAGTAAAAACTATTTTGCCAATAGGCATTTTCAAATAGATTAATAACTGTATATTTCAACTGTACTGTATACTATTATCTCACAAGATTAAATTGAAGGTGGCGAAAAAAAACGACCGTTCGATAGTAATTAATCTGATGTATCATAAAACTGTAAGTAACATGAGATTTTCAAATGGTCATGACCGATTTATGACATCCATGTAATCTTTTCCTGGCTAAAAATAATCTATGAAGATATATTCTATATTTTAATGAATATTTCTATATAACTCTTTCAATTCATATTTATCGCCCTATAAAAAAACTTTATTATTTTCAAGCAATTGCGTATAAACACACACACATTTTTTATTTTATAAATATGTATGCATTTCAATCCATGATTTATCTCCATTTAAAAATAATTCTACAACTTTAAAATCGTCTCCTAACATCTGTTTTTTTTTTTAAATAAAAGTATTTTTTATAATGTTAATATTTTATTTCAAAATAATTAAATAATAATAATAATATATATATATATATATTTATTTATCAAACGTCGATAAATGCAAGCAAAATATCAACAAATCCTCCACACATCAAAATAACAGAATAAATACTCATTTTTTTAGCAAAATTTTTACCAAATACACTATAATATTCTTCACAAATGCAATAAAGAAGCTCTAACACAGAAAAATACTAGAAACTTACTTATTTAAATGTCCTATCGTTTGTAAACAATCATAAAAGTTGCATCCGAAATGGGCTTTTCACATGCTTTTCACCTACTTTGAGATGGCGAAAAGAGCAGCCGAAAAAATGTAAACATTCGAAATAAATTTTCGCATCTAACTTTTCGCCAAATACGAAAAGAAGTGCTCCAGAATACAGTTTTCCCTTTTGTATGCCACGATGACGTCAAAGTGATGTCGCGAAGGGGGGCGTTCCGCCAAATTTTCGCATTCGGACGAAGCGAGAATACGGGTGTGAATCATTAAGTAAGATTTGTTGACATCCACAATTTTTTTTCTGCTTCAACGTCTACATAGTGACGTCAATTTCCGTTCAAACAATCAAATCGTGAAGCTGTGGTTTTGACTTTTGAATCATTGATGTTGAAAATTAAAAAAGATTATATGTTGACTATTTTCAGTATGGCAAATGGGATATTTCTAAAATACTCGGAAACACTAAAATTATAGCAAAGGGAAATCCTTTAATTAGAATGACCGGATTTAATGAGTTTTATCAGTCAAAACATTTTAAAATAAATAAATGAACACAAGTAATTCGCTGTATTAAATGTATGGGGGAATCAATGAATGGAAGGATGCTCGAACTATATTCTTTTTTAAAATTTATGATGTACACACTATGAGGCAGAAGAAAACTTCATTAGACAAGAAAAGCATAAATAATAAATAAAAGCAGCTATTAATAGGAATGTTTACTATAAATGCTTTTGAATTCCAGTACATAACACTAATAAATCTATCAGAAATGTAAAAATCGATGTAAACATTACAAATGCTGCCGCATTAAATGCTTATAAAAATATTGTATACATAAATAAATAATTAAAAGGGTACTTCAGAGTAATAATTACACCAAAAAAATACTATTAAGGTAGTCTTGATGGTAATTAAGAAGTATGAGCCAATCAACAGGCGATGCCACTGCGATTTTTAAAGTAATGCCCGTAAGGCATGGTGACGTCACGTCGACGTCGTTGTGACGTCACGCTGTGACATTGTGACCGTCGATGTGACGTCACGTGACGTCGATATGAAGTCACTGTGACTAGAATGTGAGGTCGTTATGGCCGTTTTAGAGCTCTTTTGTGACGTCACATTGTGACGACTTTGTGAAGTCACGGTGTGACAAATTTGTGAAGAGTGTGTCATTTGTGACTATTTTGGTATTAACTTTGTGACGAATTTGTGACGAATGTGACAATGTTTTAAAGTCACATTGAGATCAATTTGTGAAATATGTGTCATTTTTGACGAAATTGTCTTTAACACTGTGATGATTCTGTGACGACAGCGACACTGCTTTGAACTCACATTGTGACATTTTTGTGAAAATTGTGTGATTTGTGACAATTTTGTCATTAACGTTGTGACGAATATGGGACTAGCGGCAATGTTGTGAAGTCACACTATGACATACTTGTACAGTTGTAAACACGTATGCATGTCACACATAGTCATAATTATGCATGTTGTAAAATCATTTACATCTATAACGTTAATATACTTCGGCGATACATCGCAATTAAAACTTGGGGGCCGATATAACAAGGGTATACCAAAAGAATTTTATTGAATCAAAATGCAATGCCCCGCAGACTTCAATTTTTGTTGCACCTTTCTTTCTTATTGCAATAAATGAGAATATTGAAGACAACTGAATGATCGATCTATCACATTTTTTTTTCAAAATTAGCTATTTGTTAAAAGCATTAAAATTACCAAAGAAACAATTTGTTTAAATTTTCAAATCTTTATCAAGATAAAATTTGTGTTGAAAATATAATATTTTATAATATATACAGTACTTTTTATATTCTTTAAACTATAGAAAATACTGAATGAAATTAATTTATTTCATTTAATACGCATTATAAACTCGAAGTCACTGGTGAGGTTGAATTTTTTTCGATTACACAACATTTATAATAAAAAAAAATGAAAGATAAAAAGAAATACCGATATTAAGTAATTAAATTTTATATGTTTTATGATATTGATTACCATAAAATATATATATATATATATGATTGTAATTCAAACAAGTTGGGGCTGAGAAAATAGGAAACTTCTTTGTTATAGAGGCCCCTATAAATTTGATTATGCAAAAATTGCAGTAACGACATTGCTAAGATCATTGTGAAGTTTATGCATGCGTTATATACATATATATATATACACTTGAAACGCTCATCATGTGCCATATAGTCATTATATATGTATTGTTTACGTCTTTTATGCCCCATACATGCATTACAAAATTTCCGAAGTACATTTTAGCAATAACCATTTGAAACTACTCAAACGAAAAATACAGCTTTGGTATAGAAAATTAACTGAGTTTCACCAGTATCATTATGTTGAGAATTCTAAGAACAGTTTCGGCAATAATCGTTATGTTGGAAGATAGCAGCAATAAATAAAATCGTATTTTTATGCTCACTGTAAAAGTAAATAAAACTTTTAGGTATGCATAGAACGGTGATACAAAGGGTTAATTTATTTTACATCAGGGTTTGCTTGGAGTAAAATCCATATATAAAACAATTTTTTGATTATTAAAAAATAACTTTAATAATTGATTGTCAAAATTACATTTTTATTTATGAAATTATATATTATAAAAATAACTCTTACTATCTATGATTTTTTAAAACAATAATACCTTATTGTATATAAAACACAGCACCGCAGTTCTATTTTGCACTATTTAGCACTCTATTTTGCGTCTAATGTGAAAGTTTTTATGTTTTGCCAAAGATCTATCTGGCTGGATATATGTTGCCATGACATCTATAACTCTGATAATGTCATAAATAGTACAAACAGATTAGAATCTACAACGAAATTTTTAGAATAAAGTCTGGTGAAAGTTTTATAAATACAGTAGAACGCCGATTATTGGAACTCCAATTAACCGAACTTCCAATTATCCGAACAGCATATTTCTCTCAAAGAATTCTTTTTAACCGAATTTTCAATTATCCAAATATTTGTCTCTCTAAAAAAGAAAAAAAAAACACCTAACTTCCAATTTATTTTTTGCTTAAATTATAATCTCTGAAGTTTAGAAAATGATAAAAGAAAAAAAAATTAAATAATAAGTAAACAAAAAACAATTAAAAAAAACAAAACAATTTTTAAGCACTCCAGTACTAACTGGTGCTGTCAGTCCTAAACCTAGATAAAGTGTGAAGGTTTTAGAATAGTCAGGAACATCCCTTAAACTGTCTGCCCATTTATCCGAACTTTTGTTTATCCGAACTAGGGTCGGTCCCGACTTGTTCGGACAATCGGCGTTCTACTGTATATATTGTATTAGAATTACAAATAATCATATTTATTTTTATATGACACAATAAAACAAAATAATGAACTCAGTATCAAATGGTTAACTACTTTTTAATGTAAATAAAGTATAAAAATTGAGCCCATAAACACAAAATAGAGCCACACATAGGTTCATTATTATTATTAATATTTTATTTACAAGATTATGGTAATTATAAATAAGAAATCCATTTTAATCACGCTGTTTATAAAGAGTGTATAATATCGATACTTTGAAATTTATCTCGATAAAATCATTCAGGAGATAAAATGATAAAATTATCCAGAAAAAAAAGTAAATAATAAAAGATGATTATTACATTTTAGATTCATACCGTTCAAGTATTTGCGTTATTTTTAAAGTAAAATCATATTTAAACACTTACTGATTGCGTAACTTCTGTATTTTCATTTGCCAACAGACTTCTAGTTCACTTTGAAAACATTTCAGTAAGAATGTTTAACAACTGAAAAGCTTTCACCCGCTATGACTATTTCTTTATAGATTTTAAAACATTTCTCAGGTTGAATAATACATTAAATAATCATTTTTTTTCTTAACATTACATATCTACGATCTCTTTTAATAGTATACGTTTCCGTTGTGTCTTATTTTTTATAAATTCCTCTTCTGAGCAGATGCAATTTTTTTAAAATAAAAACATGCAATTCAAATTGTTTAAGACCATCACTTAATACAAAATTAAAAAATTACGTTTGCCAATAATTTTATTCCATAAAAAGACATTTTTTTAAAATAACTTAATTATCTTTAAATGTTTATTAATTATATTAATGACTGATTATAATACTTATCCATATACTTTCATATTTAGGACACTATGTGGTTTTAACCAAATATTTAAATAAGAATATAAACCAGATTAAAATGCAATTTAAATCACTAATTTTAATAATCTGATCAAAGCTGTTGAAAAGGAAGTTAGATATTTTAACAAAATAAAAAATAAATGTAATGAAATATTTGTGTTCTATAACATATTTATTAGAAGATAACTAAAATCATTGTAATTAAAAAAAAAAAAGCAAACAGGGAAAATAATATTTTAGATATTTCAACAAAATAAAAAATAAATGTAGTGAAATATTTATGTTCTACAGCATGTTTATGAGAAGCTAACTAAAATTGTTGCGGTTAAAAGAAAGCAAGCAGGGAAAATAATATATTTACTTACCTAATTTCATTGACGTTGTACGTGATACTTTGATTTTGGGGAACCAATTAAATCCGATAATAAGTACCATAGCAATGACTTGAATCATCTTCAACAAGTCAAAGCTACCGTAATTTTCTCGGGTTTATATTTTGTTAGCTGAACTAACTTGGATCCTGAGAACGTTCTTGTTTCACTTTTTAAATCCGTGTCAACACGTCTATGCTGTCTAGCGTCCACATAACTTCCCGCGTTTATTCTAAAAAGCTTCACTGTTACTTTTATCCGTTATTCTGCGGTGAGTCCTAACAACTGAAATAGTGCAGATGCAGACGATTTTTAAGTTTCGAAGTTCGAAGCAGATGTTTTTTCGGTTTTATTTGTTTTTCTATACAAAAGTTTCGGAAGGAAATTAAATGCGTAATAATTTTATCAAATTGTCTCTAATTCAATTTCCTGTTTAAAAATGTTTTATTGTATTTCACCTTTTATTTTTATCAGTTTTATTGAATTGTAAAGTTTCATTTACGTAAATTATCATAATAATATTATCCATAATTAGAGTTTACTAGATAAAATAGTGCTTAATTTTTCAAAATGTGTATAAATTAATTTAATGGTAATAATGATGACCCCCTCCTTTTTTTAAAAGTAAAATTTATATCACAGGTAATATATACAAATATCTTCTTAAAAAATACAACAAGATTATCGAGAAAAGATGAGTTTTTCTTTGCCAATCTCTCATTATCTTAATATTAATTTTCTGTAAAATAAAACATCTTATAAAATAATTTTTAAAGATATATTTTGAAAACAAAAAATAAAATATGAATAATTAATTATGTCATGGGCTTTGCCTAAATTTTGTACATTAATTTTACATTCGGAAAATGTCAATTTTATTTTAAACGTCTGAAAGAAGTAGAATTAAAAAAAAAAAAAGTTACTTAAAATAGTGAAACACTAAGAGGAAAAAAAATGACTTGAATGCAAATTATAAAGCAAGAAATGCATATATGACTAAACTTTGAAGACGCTTTCTGCGTGCTCATTAAAAGCTGCAGACTTAACTGTAATAGAAAATTTTTAGTTTGAAACCACAGAAATGTTTCGACTACTCTTTGAGAAACTTCTACTATAACAGATGATCATTTACAAAAATCTTTATAAAAGATAAGTCGGGGTCTGTTTACCTAAACCATTTTTTTAATAATATGAAATTCGCATAATTAGGAAATATTTTTGTGTCGCTGATGAATTAATTACATTTTATGTTATATGAAAATAAAAAGTTTTGGTTAGAGGCACAGAGGCAACTTGGACCACGGTTTAAAAAATTTTTAAATCCGGCAGAAAAATATTTTTTACAGTAAATAACATGATTTAATAATTTTTGTAATTTTTTAAAGTTTTCTAAGAAGTTCACATCTCAGTCACAATGTGACATCACTGAGTGGTGGCATTTTGGTCACAGATGTGACGTGACCACAGTGACTTACAGTGACGTCACAATGACGTCACTGTGACCATGCATGCTATGAGGGTGGCTACATAAGAAAAGGCTTAGGAAGGTGTAAAATTAATAAATTCAGTAACCGCTAATATACACCATGCAGACACACCAACATTTATTTTAATTTTAACATTGGATAGAAAATAATACAGAAATATGATTGCAGATGATTTGAAGAGTAGAAATTTAAATATTAGCAAAATAAAATTTTAACATGGAAATACCATAGGCAAAATGCTTTGAACATATTTTGGCATAACTCAGGAACTAATAAAGCTATAGACTCGTGTGAGGTGTCCATTTAAAGAGAAAACATTCACAGAGAGTTTTAAATACATAGTTAAGACCCCACTTACCTGGGAAAAGGTCTGATTATTCCAAAAGCACATTCGCCCAGAGGACGTCCGGATTGGACGCTACGTTAGTATCCGTTAGTTAGGCAGACTTTGATATTTAAAAAATAAAATCCCCTTGCACATCCGGCTAGCTCTGTTAAAAGAATGGAAAATTTCCATCCTGAAAACATAGCCCGCCAGAC
Organism: Maratus speciosus; assembly: GCA_963932465.1. Taxonomy (NCBI): domain Eukaryota; kingdom Metazoa; phylum Arthropoda; class Arachnida; order Araneae; family Salticidae; genus Maratus; species Maratus speciosus. The sequence continues at coordinate 603,148,555 of OZ010787.1, forward strand.
AACAGTTCTCTTTACAAATTTGACGAGATGAAGAACACTGTATTAGTGTTATAGATAAATATTAATACGGAGTACCACTATGTCGATAGAAATTAAATGCCGGAACTTCACATTCCGCAAAAAACAATCAAGTCAAAATAAATTATTAGTTAAAATGTACGCGTACATAAAAACAAACATTCAGTTTGAATTACAAACGAACATCGAGTTCGAAAGGAAGACGCATGCGCAACTGAGAGTGCCCCCTGGTGAATGCGGAGCGGAGTTACAAAGTGTCTTAAAATTAGACACTTGCAGATTTTTTAGACACTTTTATCAGTTCGTGTACACTATGATCATAGTAAGACACTTAGGTGTTTTAAATTAAGACATCTATTGTGACTGAATTTTCAGATTCAGACACTTAAGTGTCTGAAATTTTTTTTCAGTCACATATGTGTCTTAATTTAAGACGCCTCTATTTGCAGTGTTGAAGGTTTCAGTTGATAATAATCTTTGAAAACTGAATCATCAATGCAAATTTTATAATTTGACCATGTTATTTGATAAAGTTAACGTTTTCCCATAGAATTCATTACTTTAGTAAAACAATTTTCAAAGAGAAAATTTATTTTATTTTAAATGTCGCCAGACAGTATTACGAAAACCGCTGGAGTAGAAATTTTTAGAATATACTAATTAAGTTTGAAACATTAAACTAAAAAATGAATTCAAGATTTTTTTAATTTTAAGAAACATGAAAATCAATTTTTGGATTATTTAAGGCACCAATTAACAAAGTACTTGGACTTTTCAGTTGATAGTACAAGTTACCTTTGAAAACTGAAACGTCAAGGCAAATTTCATAATTTGACCATGTTATTTGATAAGGTTAACGTTTTCCCATAGAATTCATTACTTCAGCAAAACAATTTTCAAAGAGAAAATTTATTTCATTTTAAATGTCACCAGACAGTATTAAGAAAATTGCTGGAGTTAAGTTTGAAACGTTAAAATAAAAAATGAATTCATTCAAGATTTTTTAATTTGAAAAAACGTGAAAATCGATTTCATCTATTTAATACACTTCAATAATGATTGATCTTAAAACTGCTGTTTAGAATTTATTATTGCAGTTAATTGAAATTCAGTGGATTTCACATTGTAGCGAAAATATATGAATTTAGGATTTTTCCATTTTTGTAACTATGTATCAGCCGACAGATTTCCGAAAGTATAGCGTACAATTTAGGCATATTTTAGCTGTGTTCGGTAAGCGTATTTTTATACGCCTTTTCCGATTTCAACTTTACACAATAACAAAAGTATGGAAAGATCAAGATTAAGAGACCAGTAAGTACAGCTAATTTTAAAAATAAATAGAACATAGCAAATTCAACCAAATTTTCTAAATTTGGTTGATGGAAAGTATTGTCAGGTATTTTTCGAAAAATATGCTAAAAGAAAGTATTACGTCAGACAGAGACCTCGGATATCCTATGCAAAAAGAATCAGTTAAAAATACGGAAACGCAAACTAGAAATTTGTAAAATACGCCTCCGTTGTTTTAACATTAGCTTGCGAATGTCATCACGTGACTAGCATAGGCTCTTAGCCCTTTAAGTCCCAATTCGCACGATCGTGTGGGTTAGATTTCATTCATATAAAATTTTGCTTCTGAAACAGTCGTATGTAATAAAAACCCGAATCGAATTATCGTTCTGGTTTTTAAAAAGAGTAAAGTATCATTTTTTATGAACAGATGACGGTTGTAGTACACGTTTTACTTTTAGCCGGCATGACTAGCTTTGTTTACACGTACAACGGATGCAGTTCATCATTTTATCTATCGTAAAAAGGTAATTATCAGTATATTTCTAATTGTTTGGATAAATATTTTTCCGCTAATGTCTAAATAAATGTAATATAATAAAAACATTAATTATACACTATTTATGTTGCTCGTAGGACTCAAGATTTCGTTACCCGCACGATCGTGCGACTTGGGCGTTACGTTAGTCAGTGCTACTGTAAAGGTAAGAGCTTTCTCAATGTTCATTTTGTTTTCTGTTTTAATAATTTTGGTGACAGCCACTATAAAAGCGAAGTATGTTTTTCTATAATTAATGCCATATTTTCTTGGGTGTTGTCATGGATGAATTATTTTTTCTTTTTTATTTCAATTAATTTTTACTTTTTTCTTTTTTTAATTAATAAAATTTTCTAATACATTTTATTATTATTTTTTTTAATACTTTGTTAACTTTTAACAAAGCAAAATAAAATACTTTTCAGATGTCTAAACGGAAAAGAATTCTCACACAAGAAGAAATATTGCAATTGATGAATAAATCAGACTCTGAATTTAGTGATCTCTCGGATGATGATGAGGTTGCAGACAAAGCATTTGAAGCAGATTTATTAGAAGGATAGTCAAGTTCAGATGAGCTCGAGGAAGAAAAAATACAAATATTTCTAAAGAAATGACAATTTTGGATCATTCTTCCTCATCAAAGTCCCCTGAACTCATTCCCCAAAGTTCTACATACAAGCCAGTTTTGGCAAAGGCTAAGAGAATGAAAAAAAAAAAAAAAACAATACAAGTGGGATGTTAAGAAGTTCATTTCTGTACCTCATCCTGGACATTTAGATTTCACGCAATTGCAGGTATGTCTTTCATTTGTTAAATTTTAATTAAAAAAAGTTATAGACTTATAGAAAAAATAAAATCGATATCATAAAAAGCTTTAAAAATACGGCAAACATTTTTAAATTAATTAAAATATGAATCTTTTGAAGTCGATAAGTACATCTCCAATATTTTTATTTTTCTTCTTTTTTAGGCTTTAGAGCCAGTGAGGATTCCATTGCAGTATTTCAGCCAATACTTCCCAAATCATCTTATAAGTAATTATTTCACAGGAGAAGCCCAACCCGTACGATCGTGCGGGTGTGGCTTTCACAGAAAAAGCCTAGCCCGCACGTTCGTGCGGTTACTCTAAAAACTCAAGGGGGGTGACGAAAAACTTTTAAATTATTTTTTTAAGTGTTAGTAGGGTCAGTGTAGAGTTAATAACCAGAAGAATGTAATATTTAAATGTGAAAATGTTTCGGGTCTTAAATGGTTAAGGCTGTTCTCAAATAAAAGGGACTAATTTATGACATATACTTTTATTCCTTTCCTGACAGATATCCCGTATAAGACTAAAAATTACCTAAACGAAAGAATGTGTTTCTCATTTAAATCACAATATCTAATTTTTAACTGCATCAACTGAACGCTTCCTCAGCAGGAGTGGAAATATATTGCTTTTAATTATTATTAACTCAACATATTATTTCAATAAATATTGTGACCATTTTAAAGGTGTGCTATTTCTTTAAGTTAATGAGATTTATAATGAGTAATATGATTCGGAAAATATTTTTGACGTTCTTCCCAATTCAGTTTCCGGATTCATTTTATTATACAGATACCTTTATTCGATTAAAAATTACTAAATGGAAAGAATGTGTTCCCTATTTAATTCACGACTTACCTGTCTCCACTGAACGCTTCTTTTGCGGGAGTGCAAATATATTAATTTTAATTATTATTAAATCAATATCATATTATTGCAATAAATATTGTGACCCTTTTAAAGGTGTCTTTAATGAGATTTATAATAAGTAATATAATTAAGAAAATCTTCATTGGCGTTCTTCCCAATTCACTTTCCGGTTTCATTTCATTATACAGATATCCTTTACTAGATTAAAAATTACTAAAACTAAAGAATGTGTTTCCTATTTAATTCACAATATCTAACTCTTACCTGTCTCCACTGAACGATTCCTTTGCGGGAGTGGAAATATATTACTTTTAATTATTATTAACTTAACATATTATTATAATAAATATTATGACCATTTTAAACGTGTATTATTACTTAAAGTTAATGAGATTTATAATGAGTAATATGATTCAGAAAATCTTTATTGGCGTTCTTCCCAATTCAGTTTCCGGACTCACTTCATTATACAGATATCCTTTATTAAATAAAAAATTACTAAAACGAAAGAATGTGTTTCCTATTTAATTCACAATATCTAACTCTTACCTGCCTCACCTGAACGCTTCCTTTGCGGGAGTGGAAATATATTACTTCTCTTACCACTGCTGATTTCTTACCATTTTCCTGAAACATAGTGAGTAATGAGCCGTGAAGTGAAGCAGGGAAGAATACATACCCGTTATGTTTCCCTTTTTCAGTACCCCTGTGTTACATTTTTTTTCTATCTACAACTTCTTTGAAAAATGAGAACAAATAAATGAAAGTTCTGCCTCCCCCTTCTATTTTCTTAGAAATCTATTCATTAAATCAACAAAGTACTAGGAAAAAAGATATATTTTATTCACTAGGGGTGTTTTTTATTCACGTTTAAGCAAAGGAATGATCAAGATAATAAGAAGACATTTGACTTCATCAAAAAGAAAAACTGTTTTAGTTCTGTGGTTGGGACAGGAGAAATCTTCTAACAAAGAAATAAAACGGATTAGTTTTTTTTTCAGCATTTGGAGGTGATTTTTTAGAAATGGGTTATAATTGAAAAAACACATTAAGTAAACTTTACACATCACTTGATGCCTGAAACAGTGTATCTGTTTAAGCATGAAAGAATTTAACTTTAATGAAGTTTTTTTAAAGTGAGATTAAGTGTATTGTTTTTTAGATCTTTTACTTGTAAGGGCATTGTTTCATTATTTTTTTCAAAGAAATTCATAGAAAAAGAGAAACATACAAATCATGATGATTAGGTTTTTAAAAGCGTTTTAATAGGATTATTGAAATTTGAGTTTCACGTAAATTTTTATCATCTAATTTTTTTTTCTGTTTGATGTAATTTTAACTGATATTAATAATTGTTTATGATATTTAATTTTACATTATGTAAAATATTTTTTCATGATGTATATTTTGTTGACTTAAATAAATCATTTGCACAATTATACCGATTTTTATGACAATTCAGTTATGCAAAATGTTTTTAAGCTTTTATTAAATAAAATAAAAAAATAAAAATATGTAATTAATGAAATAAAATTATATTCAAAACAATTGTATGACATAAAGCACTCTTTTTTATCTTTAAATTTAAATAGAAATTCCACACAAATGTTGAATAATTTATGATAATAATAGATGAGTTAACTTTTTTTTTCTGGTTGATATAATTTTAACTGATATTAATAATTGTTTATGGTATTTAATTTTACAGTATGTAAAATATTTTTTCATGATGTTTATTTTGTTGACTTAAAATAAGTCATTTGCTCAATTATGCCAATTTCTATAACAATTTAGCTATGCAAAATGTTTTTCAGATTTTATTAAATAAAATAAAAAAATAAAAAATTTAATTAATTAAAATCAAATCAAATTATATTTAAAATAATTGCATGTCATAAATGGGTGCACTGTATTCCATACACAGTGCTGCTCTTGAGGGTTAAAATAAACTAAATATATAAACCAGACAATAATAAATTAAATTAATAAGTTAATATTTATAAATTAAAATTCTGGTGTAGCCTATATTTTATAAAACTTGAGTAAAATTTCCGGTAGTTCTACTGTTAATTGGCATGGCACGACCCATTGTGGCGTGATCCAATTTGAATTTCTACAAAACTTGTCGATATTTTTGAAGCAGCATTATCCTACAATTAAAATTATTGAAAAGCACTCTTAGTTATGTGTAGATTTTATTTTCAGATTATGTTCGAAATTCGTGGAATACAGAATAAAAACAATATTGATGATCCTGTACATAATTCTATTCATAAACACTTATTAAAAAATTAAATTGACTAAAAAATCGACTTGCATTCAAATGAACATTCAGTAAGACAATCAACGTAGATTGGAATTGAAAAAAAAAAAAAAAAAAAAAAAAAAAAAAGAAAAAAGAAAAAAAAAAGAAAAACCGAAAGATTAAAATATAGCGGGCATTCTCACAATCTTTTGACTTTTATGTCCCTGAATAATAATTTTTATTTTATTTTAATATATATTCTTGTTTTTTTTAATTTCATATACTGGGGAACATCCCATTGCATGATTGCATAACAATATTAACGAGATAAATACGTTTGTGACGATGTTGGGGGTCCAAATACCAGGAAAATTCCTATACTGTCCCGTGTCCCTGATGCTGATTTTTAAGTTTGGAGCTGTATGTATAAAAATTTTTCAATAAAAGTAATTCGATGTAATTTTTTTCCGAAACTGGGACAACTGTTTTATATAAATATGTAGAAAAAAATTAACCTGCACACATTTTTACGGTTGATATTATTTTTTTTTAACTCTGTCCTTGGGTTTTAGATCCTTACCATCCCTCCTGCTAAACGTATACAGAAAATCACTTCAGACGCAGCCACAGAATTTTTTTCAAGTTTTTTCTCATGCAGAAGTATGCTAAAGAAAGAATGTTTAAAAGTCTTTACTGCAGAATTTAAATCAGCATTTAAATATTAATTTCAAGCACCATGGCTTTATGGGTAGTCTTGCCGTCCCTAAGATTTATTCCTGCACATTTCGAGGTAAATTATTATTTTCTTTAATTTCATCCAATGTAAATAACTGTTTCTAAAAATCAATGAACAGTGTGGCTATCACTTAAACTTAACATGATTTGCCTAAAAATAGCTATAATTTTCCTTACCGTCCCATCCTTATCGTCCTTTTTTTTTCCCATCACCGTCCCTTTTTTTCTATACCATCCCCCTTTTTTTTCCCTTTCGTCCCTTCTTTAACGCCCCTTTCAAACAATGTTATAACAAAATTTTGTACTAAAAATACTACATTGTTATTATTTCGTATTTGAATGTCCTGTGGGTACTATGCAAATTCATTATAAGTAAAACTTTAGAAGAAAATAGAAAGTTATAGCGGTAAAATGGTAAGGGAAATTAAACTCGCAAGTTTAACTTAAACCTCAGTTAAATAAAAAAATTTTCGCTGCTCACCATTTTTTGTTTATTTTGAATCATTAAGGCATTCGTCTATCTGATTAAAATGTTCTTTTAGTAAGTTTAACTTCACCAGATTTTTATTCCCGAAAGTCAAACGATTGTGAGAATGCCCCATATATATATATCTGTAATTTATTAAGTCAAATTAAATTTCTAAACATTTCGCTGAACTTCAGTATAATTTTTCATCAGCATCGTACAACATTACTCTAGTAATAAATAAGAATGTATTCGTAAAACTACATAAAACTGTTAAATGGTAGATGAAATAAGAACCTTTATAAGAACTTGTACAAATAAATATGATGATAAAAATATAATATCTACGTTTTGAACTATCTTCTGCAGTCGTCTTCAGGATCAAATATGATCTTGAATTGATTTAAAAGTCTAGAAACGAATGCATCCTGTATGAGAGACAATTTGTTGATTCTTGACAAATTGCATAATTGGAAAACTGGAGGGCGCCATCCAGAATCGATACAACAACAGTTGGTCAAGACTCAACAAATTGTCTCTCAAACAGGACGCTTTTGTTTCTAGACTTTTAAATAGCTCCAACATCATATTTTATTCTAAAGACGACTGCAGAAGTAGTTCGAAACTTAGATATTATATATTTATCATCATATTTATTTGTACAAGTTCATATAAAGGTTCTTATATCAAGTACCATTTAGAAATTTTGTGCTTTTTCTTACGAGGCTATTTCCATGAGTACTTGTAGTGTCACATGCTACGAGTTTTGACTATCAGTATTTTAGAACGGCAAAATGTGACTTATTTTATGGAAAATATCTCATTAACTGCATAAGGCCAAATAAACACTGCGAAAATAACGATGGCCAACAAGCCTACAGTGCAGCGCAAAAGTTTAAGCACAACGCAAATATTTTAATAAAAATAAAATTATACAACGTATTGCTTTCAAATATCCACTGTAGGTGAATACTGTGATCCTAAGTATACATCTCACGTTTCTAAAAAATTCATCGTTACGAAAATCAGAAATTACAAGAAAACAGTTTTTGTGATGTCGCAAAAGTTTATGCACAAATGAGATTTTATGCAAATATCTCCTTAAGCATGACAGGTGGAGGATCGGGGAGACTTTTTTCCTAGAGTTTAAAGCGTAGAGATCGCTGTACGAGTTATATCAAAATGCCGAAATTTCTGCAGTTCTTGCTTGAAGAAGTTGTAGAAGTTTGGAAGCTGAAAGCTGAAGGTAAAACTTTTTTGCAAATTTCGCTTATTTTAAATCGGTCTAAATCTAGTGTTTATAGTGTTTTGTAACTTGGAAAATAATTAAAAAATACATATTTCTCAGAAACGTCGAGTAAAATCACATTTTGTGAGGATAAAAGAATTAAAATATTGACTGTAACTAGCTATTTGTCTCTTAATGAGATAAAAAAATCGACTTGGATAAAAAATATCACATGACATCATATGCAGACGAATAACAGAATCAGAATTCATTGAAAAACAAAAATTATCTCGTAAGCTTTTTCTGAAACAGTGTCACAAACAAGCAAGACTTGAATGGACGAAACAGCACACGTATTATCTTGACGAATGGATTAGTGTTATTTTTTCTGATGAAAAAAAATGGAAGTCGGATGGTCCAAATGGCTTCTCATTCTATTGGCGTGCCTTGTGGAAAGACCCGAAGAGCATATTCAGCAGGCAACAACGTGGTGATTCGCTCATGGTATGGGGCGCTTTTGGCTGTAATGTACAAACTTCTCTTTGCTTCCTAAATGGCAGACAAAATTCGCAAAAGTATCAGGAAACTCTGATGGAGGATTAGTGACCGTTAGAAGAACTCATAGGTGATCCCAACATGACCCTTCAGCAAGACAATGCATCAATACTCACTTCCCGTTGCACAAAAGTATGGCTTAGATCTCAGAATATCAGTGTGATGAACTGGCCAGCACTCAGGCCAGATCTCCATCCGATAGAGAACATCTGGGGAATCCTCTCACGTGACGGCTAGAAAAATGGGAAGCGGTATTACCCAGTGCAAAAGCCCAAATCAGCTATTGAGGAAACCTGGTACAAACTCGCTCCCAAAACCTTCCATACTCTCGTGTTACCAATGGAAAATTTAGTATTCGATCTCATCAGGTGCAGTGGAAACACCATAGACTACTAAAGGACTTTTGTGCCTTGTGAAATGTATATATTTCGTTTTTGTGCATAAACTTTTGCGACATCACAATTTTCAATTTTTTATTATTTATTATTTTCCTTACAATGAATTTTTTCCAAATTCGAAACATGAATTTGTAGTCAAATTGTTTAGATACAGTAAAAATGTCAAAGCATTCCGATGTATATTTTTCATTTTATAAAAATATTTAGCATGTGCATAAACTTTTGCGCCGCATTGTAGCAGTTATCAGCTATGTGACTTACACTACAAAAACCCGCAGAACTAGCCACGAATAATTCTTTTTTATAATATTTCATGGTTGCAATTGTTCAATATGTGTTAGCCACTGTAATTTTTACAAAAATAAATAAATAAAATGCCAACCATCGAAAGAGAAAATTAGAGATTTGCACAGTCCCAATCCTGGTCCGAATCTTAGATCGACACAGGACACGAGCCGATTTCAGGCTAGATTTATTTACTTGACTAAAATCGGGCCAGACCAAGACTTCATTATTCCCGGACCGGAAGTTTCGGCCCATGCAGACCTCTGTGAAAAAGAAGTCCAGGTTCGGCTCAGCCTGTATAAAAAGAGGTCTGACCTATCGGGTCAGCACAAAAAGTGTAGACCGGGACAGGCCCGGGAAGACCTGACCAGGCCACAATCTTATGATTGAAAATTGCCTCGAGACAGGCCCGCGGGCCGAGCCGGGATTACACTTTGGGTCACGCCAGGCCCGTCTAGATCTCCCGCCAAAATCGACTGTTTCCTTATACTATTTATCTCTCCGATTAACCGAAACATAACTTTTAAGTCGAAAAGAAATTTTGAAATATTTGATGTTTAAAAATAAGGATAACTATAATATTTTGGCTAATGGACCTCATATCCATTTTTAAGATGAGATTACGATATTTTACTTAATGTACAGTCGTGAAAAAAAAGTAAATACCCCCTACTTACTCCTCAACAAATTATCGTAGAAGAAAGTTACTGGTGTCGAACGATTGGAAATAAAGTCTACTTTTAAATGATGGATATAAAATTTGCTTAGGGGGCCATCTACATATTAAAACAAATCCAAACTTCATTTTTTCAATGGCAGTACCCAATTTTAACATGATATTTCAAATCTTTGGTTTAAACTATGCCTAGACACCCAATTTCAAGTCACTTGAATGATAAGTTTGTGAATTATAAACATTCAAAATTTAGTGCTCCTAATGTTAAATTACATTTTCATATTTTTATTTATATCTCCTGAAATTATACTCCTAATGTGCTAATTTTTTGTGTAGCAATAATACTAATATACCCAAATATAAATACGTTGAATTTGAAATTTTTTATAATTTTATGATATGAATTATGAAATATGAAATTAATATTCGAAAAAATTATTAATTGCAACCTATAATTTTTTTGATGGATTTAGATTTATTAAGTCCAGCTTTATGGAAATCCCAAATTTCACAGTTTTCTTCCAAGTAGTTTTCAAATTATGCTTAAAAATCGGCAAAATGATAAGTTTAAGGGACCGTCTATGATACAAGTGACTAGATATTTTGAAATTTCTTCTGCTATCCTGTACTAGAAGTTTTCAATGGCTGCTTGAGTAGCGCTTAAGCTGCCTTGATCAAGAAGGGGGCTCTCTCGGTCAACAATCGAGTACCGAACTTCAATTTGGATACAGCACCTAAAATACGCTCCTTTTAAAATAATTAATTTCTCGGAAACCTATCGTACGGATTGCATAAAAATTTGTTTTTAGGCTAATTGAAGGGTGTAGAGTTCATTTATGCTGCCAAAATTGTGTACTGCTATTGAAAAAAAGCAAAGTTATGGTTCGTTTTAATATGTAGAGTGCCTCCTAAGGAAATTATATATACATCATTTAAAAGTAGACTTTTTTTCCAATCGCTCGGTACCAGTAACGTTATTCTACGATAATTTGTTGAGGAGTTAGTAGGGGATGTTTACTTTTTTTCCCCACAACTGTACGTTGCTAGTACAATGTAGCGTACGTAAAATAGGTCCTACGTGTATTTTAATACCTCCTGCGAAAAGACACATACCGTAATCTCGTCACTAAACAGCGCGTATACATCTGTGTAGACCTTTGATTTCTTTTACTAATTTATTCTCAAATAAACTAGAAATGTTCATATAAATATATTTGTTTGTATATAAACCCCCGTGATGGTCGGACAGACCAGTTTTTCGTGCACCTTTGTGTATTTCTTGCTCATATGGTTCAATCTTTTTCCTAAAATTTATTATCTCATTATATTACATCCTTTATATTAGGGTAGATATTACTTCTGGATTTTAATAAGCAGGAAACAATTGGAAAGAAATCGTACCATATGATAAAAATTTTACTGGGAGGAGAATGTAAAACAGGTCTGTTTGACCATCACAAGAGCGCATATACAGAAAAAATATTTTTATAGACATTTCTAATTTATTTGCGATTAAATAATTACGAGAAATCAGGAAATACAAAAATCTATACGCGCTGTTTACTGAAATAAGTATGGTGTGATGCGTCTTTACACAGAAGGTATGGAAATTCATACGTGCCGGTTATACATGCATCACACTGTACTAGCAACGTACACTATACATCCAGGTACTCTTAATCTATATTTTGCTATTTTTATGAATATTTTGCATCTGATGTAATCAATATATTTTATACATTTTTATAGGTTTAAGAAATGCTCTTAAATACATGAAAACAATTAAAAACCCTTAAATACACGAAGAGGAGGAAAATTTCTCATGCCGTGCCCCTCAGAAAAGTTTCATGCCATGTGATAGTTAAGTAAAGTATAATACTATTTGTTTCTATGTATGAAGTTCATGTATAATTTTCAGTCATTTAAATTTTGTAATTCAATTGAAAATAAGTTTTTGCTGTCTATAACGCAGTCCACGATGAAGTATAATACTGAAAAAATTCTAATTTAACAGATGTTGTTTCTGTTCTTTTAGTCATTTATTTTAGACATTTATTTTTTAGACGCTTATTTTATTTTAGTTCATTCGGTCAGTCATTTAAGTAACACTCCAAACTGTAAGTACCGTGCTTTAAATTTGGAGAAAACCCCTCGATTTTTTGCACTGAAAAGTAATTAATAGATGTGAAACAAACTGTCGAAATGTCACAAAAATTTGTGTTCAGGCTTATTTAAAGAGCGCATTTGGCAAATTTGAACACTACAGCTGGGAAATGCAAACCTTGAATTCATTTTATTAGGAAGGTAATTTTAAAAGATCGATTGTAGACGCTATTTCTAACCCATCAGTACAATTTTTTATTATTATTTATGGTAGCGTTAATGGGAGAGTTACCATTTTTCTAAGGGTTGTATATTGTTTACTAAGTTGGGAAAACTTGTTGTTTAATACTTCTGTTCTTTTCAGTGATCTCGATTATTAAAAAGAAAGAAAGAAAGGTAAAAAAGAAGAGAAAAGTAAAGCTTCTACAAAAGGTTTAAAACTCTTTATAGCTATGTGCTGCTAATGAATAATTTATATATTTTATATGGAATATTTTTGGTATTATTTTGCATTATTTATTATATTACATTTTAAAATAAATGCGTGTATCTCCCCTTCCCATTATGCAAGTTATTTATTAGGCCCTTTGTGTTAAGAAACTACATATATTCAATTTTATGTAATGAAAATTCATGCCATGAATTATGAACATAAAAAAAAAAAAATATCATGTGTTACTGGTATCAAAACACTTGATAAATGCCACACTTCGTGAAATGCTTACACGTGCACGCGCATAATATTTATGCAATTTTTTCAGAAATTCTTCATTAAATTCTAATATAATAACTACATTTAAATTTAGAATGCTTCGTTTCAGACATTAATAATCACCTCATCTATGGGGATAAAAGAATCGCACGCCTTTGTGTATTGGCTCTTGATCTACAAGGAAAGGTTCTTAAAAAATAATAAATGCCTATGTAAAGTCTTGCATATAGTTTCTCCCCTCATTTATTCCTACTTTTAAAATAGTGTCCAATCTATTATAAAGCATTTTAAATCGCTTTTTAATTCATGAAAGATAACATTTATTTTTCGTTATTCGGTTTTAAATGAACAAAACATCGCGTGTTATGATTTTATAATTTTTTATTAAATGGAGAAATATACTCTTGAAAAATGTTGAGCAGAGCAATAACATCGCTATTGAAAGATTACGTCTTTAACACTTTATATCCGAAATTATGAATTCATGAAATTTTCATCTTCTTAAGCATTTTAACTGAATTTTTGAAACTATATTAGAAGATTTACACAATCATTTAATAAATTTCAGAAAAAATTTTGCCAATTAAAATTAATTAATTAAATTTGAATTTATAGGGATTTTGTGCAATATTTATAACTCCACTCAAATGTTTTATTTAAAATATTTTTTTGGTATTTTATAGAATTAGGAAATGTACAAATATAATGCTCTTACATAGAAATATAAAAATACTTCCTAACTGAAACTTTTCCCCCACAATCTTTCAACGTCAAGACAGCTGAAAAGATGCAAATGAAAAAGAAAGCGTCTTTTTAAAAATATTTCCGTTTTGTACTTTTGGAACAAGATAAAGTAAAATATCTGTAACTCATTCTAAACTGTATTAGTACTAATCGATGTATTGAATTAATTTTTTAACAAGTTATTTTAATGGTACTTTAAAGCACCGTCAAGCATAAAGGGTTAACTTGAAATAAGAACCCCCAAGTCATCTTTTAGCTCAAGACAACTTTTCCAATGTTTTTTTTTAATTTTCTATAACTATTACAACTGACCACTTAGGATGTTTTACTTTATTTCGTGATCAGTTTTCGCATCGTATTTGTTACGGTCCTTGCAATTAGAACACTAATATGTCATTCAATAAACCATTGTACCATGTACTTTTCTGTACTTATTTTAAAATTTTTAAAAGGTCAAGGAAGATCAAACTATACAGTGTACGTTATACACAAAAACAGCAATTGATTCAACAATTTAGTTATACCACATGTAAAATAATTGATATTTTATAAATGAAAAGGTTTAATTTATATCTACCCTATATATATAAAATCCTAATGAAACGAATTTATGAAACGGATTTCATGAAACGACTGAAATGTAACGAATTTATGAAACGATTCTATGAAACGACTGATTAAACATCTGATTATGTTTCACGGCGATTTCTCCTAAAATACGGAATATTTTGCGATGAAATTAACACCAAAAATCCGTATTGATCCGCAGATCTCAAAACTAGCATTAGAATTTTTAAATTCGAATTAGTTTTCGAAATATTATTTTTTTTCTAATTTTATATACTTTTCTCTAATGATGGCAACTCAAATTTTAATCATAACAGATATTTTTTTCATATTTTAGAAAAGGTTATTATTTTAAACTAATTTGGCGACCAGTTTGGCCTCCCTTAAATCTATGCTAACAAATGCATCATGTTACTTTTATTCATAATTCAATCTGTATTTCATTATCATTTTATTTAATACAGAACTTTCATGTAAAACTGAAACATTTAAAATAAATGGCTTTCACTTCTTTATTTTTTTTTAAGTGAAGCGAAAAGCAAAATATTAGGCACAGATGTCATATATGCAACGCTGTAACTAATTGGTGCCAAAATGGCGTTATTTTGCCTGACATGGTAACCCGGCTATTGTTGCTTATTTATTAATAAATGTTTATTTGAATTTATTTTCTATTTATTTACAAAAAATGTTATAAATTGTTTTGTTCTATAGTTATTAATTAAACTTTTTTTTATTTATTGTTATTTCATTTTAAAAATAACAGAAAATAATTTAAAAATACATATGTACCTGGTATTCGAAAACGAGGCTTTCGCCAAATTGTCGTAAAAAAAAATGCACGCCAAATCCGGTGCGTATATGACAGTACAACAAATCATGACATTTAATCTCATCTTCAAAGCAGTGTTTTAATGGTACTACTTCTCCCGTCGACCAATTTCGCCAAATTATACAAATTGACATAATTTTTTATTTTAAATAACGAAAGAACAAATAAATCAGTATAAAATTAATAAAAATACAAATAAAACGTCGAAATAAAAATCACTTGATGGCGTAAACACGTGTAACTTCCTTAAATTCAAGTGAATGTGACATTTATGATCAACCATTATTGGCACTTAATCTTGTAGTTTGGCGACAGATTTTAGATATAACAAGCAACAGATTGTGAATCAAACACGAAAACAACCATTGGATGTCTTAACAGCAACTGATTCTGCCTTACATTTTTGCAATCAAAGGGAATTGAATGGAAACCCGTTTACAAGGAGATCGCTACAGTTTTTTCAATATAATTCAATATTCTGTAATCTTTTAAAAAGCGATCAGATTAGCGTGCTTATAGATTCTGCAGTGTCTGAACGAGGGTTGGCGAGCGTAGCTTGCAAGGGGCAGAGCCCCTTAGTTAAATATAAACTGTTGAGTCTTTATAAATTTTATTACTAAAAAAGTAGGTTTGTTTTAAGAACTTTTATACACGGAAAAAACTATTTAGTTAAAATAACCAAAACATAGCCCCATCCAAACATTTGTTTGGACAGACCGAATGATTTTGTTAGTTCAATAAAATGTTATTGAACTAACAAAATCATTTGATCAGTCCAACCAAATATTTTGATGGGGCTATATTAAACAATCATTAGTTCACCCAAATGGTTTTTTAGTTCTCTTAACTAAATATCTTTTTCGCGTACCTAAACAACGCAGAATTTTTGTTGGGCCACTATAGTATATTTACTGCATAGAAATGATAAGTTATTTATCTTACAATCCAAGCATGATTATTTAAAAAGTTTCCTTTGAGGAATTATATTTTATTGTGAAAGTGATAGGGAAAAATAGGTCATACTTTCTAATTTGTAATCGGTAAAAAACTAAAATGGAAGGATTTTTCTTTGTGACAAAGACCGTACTTTTAATCCCCTTCTACGCTTTTTAAAATCCTATAAATATATTTCTAAACAAAAATGTTTTTAATAAAATGTGAGTTACATTTATTTAATGAAATGTAGTGCGTTGTTCGTATTATTTATTAAATAAAATTTCTGGTTCAAACATGTTTTTTTTTTTCTTTTTTTTTTTTACATACATGCACTCGTAGAATATCTTAATATCTGCATTAAGTCTTTAATTGTAGACCAAGGCTGTTTTTATATGCTCTTTATATGCACGACTATTTTTATATGCTATTCATGAAACAATTTAAGAGATATTTTCATTGTGGTATATTTTTCTTGGAATTGTGCTAGTATAAGTGTATGGGCAGAGATTATTTTGTTTTAAAACGTGTTATGAATAAAATAAAAAAATAGTTCACAGGGCTGTACATGTCCCGATCCGTACTCAAAACATTAACAAAGCAGAATATCATAATGAATACATATACAGGGTGTCCATAATTAAAGGACCCTAATTTGAATTTGACTAGAAAAGAAAACTATGTTTCATAAAGTTGTGATATTTTGTGAAAGACATAATAAAGGGATGGGACTTTGTTTAAGCTAAAAACAAAATTAGTTCAAAATTTAGCCACCAGAGGGCGTTTTAAAATCAATTATACATTTAGCATACATTTACGATAGTTTAGAAATTTTATTTATTAATTTCACTTGATATTAAAGACAGCGTTTCACGACATGTTGTTAGCATTCATTTCCCAGAATACATTACGGTCAACAGGGGAACATGCTATCTTACGATCCCAGATGGTACCTGAAAATTATTACCGTCATGTGGAACATGTTTGGTTGTAATAAAATTTGTAAAGTATCCTAAATGTATGCTAAATGTGTAATTCGTTATGAAATGGCGGCAAAATTTTGAACTATTTATTTTCTCTCAAACAAATTTCATATCTTTATGTTTGAGACTGGTAGGTCAAATATTTAATCTATGGCGTGTCGTTATTTCAATTAAAAGAAGTTTCATGTAGTTACTGTTTTATTGTTATTGTTCACGTAAATAAAAATGAATAGCTTATACCTATTAAATAAGTTAATTAATTAATTAGTTTAACTAAGTTAATTTTATTTATGCTTTTTGGAGGGAACTTTTTAAGGAATAATGTATAATTATTTTAGACTTTGTTACTGTTTGAAAATTTTTATAAATTTACCTGTACTAAATTAGTAATATAATTCTGTAATATTATAATATAATTTTAGAATTCGAGTTATATAAAATAAATCTGTAATATCATAATTTAATTTTAAAATTCATAGAAAAAGATTGGCGAAAAGTTTTGTATTTCTAGGAAATGTAATAAGCCAATCGAAATGCCAATTTACTAATATGTAACATTAATTTCAAAGTAGGATATTACTGCCCCTGCTGTGTGATTTCAGGTCTATAAAGGATTCATTAAAAAAAAAAAAAAAAAAAAAAAAATAACAACAGAGTCAGCGTCAGTGTTTTCCGAAATTTTAAAATTATTAATTTACCTTCAAAAGAAATTATGCGTGAAAATGTTGGGAATTTTGTTGCAATTGCAACGAAGAGTTAGTCGAATGTGGCAATCCCAAAACTTTCGTCTATCTCATACAGCTCATATTCAAAATATTAGAATAATTACTTTTTTTTTACGAATTGAAAATATCGTTTGGTAATTTAATGCTTTTAATGCAAATATGCAAACGATATTTTTGTTAAGAACTTATTGTTGATTAAACTTATTTATTATCTTAAAATTAATATCATTTTTGAAAAGATTAATTGAAAAAAAATTATTTTGAAAAGTCAAAATATTAGAATATTTATTCAAGTGGTTCAAAATATTAGAACATTTCACATTAATTCTCCTTTAATTATCACCAATTCATAACTGGTATCATCATTGATTAAATTCAGACGATTTTATTTAAAATGAGTATTCTTTTTGCAGTTCGTTTGCTTTTTTGTCTTACAATGAGTCGTGTGAGTGATATTCCTGAATCTACTAAACTTTCTATGGTTGATTTGTATCGGCACGGTAATAATCAGTGTTATGAAGTGAATTATTTACATTGTTCGCGATCAAGCGTTAGTAAAACACTAACACAATATTAAAAAAATGGAAATTTTCAAAATAATCGTCGAAATGGCGGCCGAAAACCAAAAAAATCTGCTAGAGATGACAGGAAACTGAAGCGCATAGTTAAGAAAAACCGTTTTAAAAAGTGTGCAATTCTTGCACCGAAAATGGAAAGAAGAAGGAGTTGAAGTTTCTATCAAGCGAGTTCTTTAGCCAGCTTCATCCACCATCTTGTTTCAAAATGGCGGCCATTTGAATTTTGCGGACACTTTTGCGAAAGTTTTAGGTTTCCTAACTTTCTCTTTAAAATTACCTATGTTGTTAACTTACACCGTGTGACTCTTTAAAATATCTTTTAAAGTTTCTAACATTCTGTTTAAAATGACACATAAGAGTTTGCAATTTGTGAAATGTAATATTTTTTATAAGTATTCAATGTTAGAAAATATAAAAAAAAATTCAAAAATTCAAATGGCCGCCATTTTGAAACAAGATGGCGGATGAAGCTGGCCAACGAACTCGCTCGATAGAAACTTCAACTGCTTCTTATTTCCATTTTCGGTGCAAGAATCGCACACTTTTAAAACTTTTTTTTAACTATACGCTTCAGATTCTTGTCATCTCTAGCAGATGTTTTTGGTTTTCGGCCGCCATTACGGCAATTACATTTTTAAATTTTCCATTTTTTGAATATTGTGTTAGTATTTTACTAACGCTTGATTGCGAACAATGTAAATAATTCCCTATATATCATTGATTTTTACCGTGCCGATACAAATCAACCATACGAATTTTAATAGATTCAGGAATATCACTCACACGACTCCTTTTAAGATGAAAAAGTAAACAAACTGCAAAAAGAATACTGATTTTAAATAAAATGTCTGAATTTACTCAGTGATGCCACCAGTTTTTAATTGGTGATAATTAAAGGAGAATTAATGTGAAATATTCTAATATTTTGAACCACTTGAATAAATATTCTAATATTTTGAACCACTTGAATAAATATTCTAATATTTTGACTTTTCAAAATAATTTTTTTTTCAATTAATCTTTTCAAAAATGATATTAATTTTAAGATAATAAATAAGTTTAATCAATAATAAGTTCTTAATAAAAATATCGTTTGCATAATTGCATTAAAAGACATTAAATTGCCAAACGATATTTTCAATTTGTAAAAAAAAAGTAATTATTCTAATATTTTGAATATGACCTGTATATGCTAATACTTCCCGAAAAATGCAGCATAGCAGCCTAACCTGTTAGATTATTTACACCAAAATCTAATCAGCAACAACTTATATCAAATTTTAACTGAATCTGAAGTTTTATGAAAATCCGTGCATTACTTTTTGAGATAGAGCTATTGCGGAAATCGTAAAAAAATCTTCATAACAGCACTACCTGCTGGGTGATTTTCACCAAAAACTAAACAGCGCTAATTTATATCAGTGACTAAGTGAATGTGAAGTTTAATGAAAATTCGTGCATTAGTTCTTCAGATAGAGCTATTGCGGAAATCGTGAAAAATGCAGCATAGCAGTGCCACCTATTGGGTGATTTACACCAAAACATAATCAGCACCAATATTTATCGAGGTATACCTGAATCTGAAGTTTTACGAAAATTTGTGAATTAGTCCTTGAGATATAGCTATTGCGGAAATCGGGAAAAATGCAGCATAGCAGCGCCACCTGTTGGGCTATTTACACCAAAAAGTAATGAGCACCAATTTATATCAGGGACTAACTGAATCTAAAGTTTTATTAAATTCCACTGATTAGTATTTAAGATAGAACGCCACACAAAATTTGTGTCACATACAGACAGACAGAGTCAGGTCACAGACATACACACACAGATATTTTGCAAAAACATGTTTTGGGGATCTCTGACCGCTAAAACGTACAAATTCGTCGAAAACTGGAATTCGAAAATTTTTACGAATCCAATACTTTCTTCATGTAAAGATAGAAGAATGTAAAAATGTTACTGTTAGTCATATATTGTCAAACCTCAGACAGATAATCATTTGTTAATCTTTCTTTATATAAAGGCTGAAGATAATTATAAATGTTTACAAAATTGTTAATAAAACAAAATAAATTCAGTTGTAGTTGTAATATATTTGTATCTGAAGAAAGTGCTTGTTTATAAGGTGACAATGCATCTGGCCCTTAATGACTTTTTCCTGTGGGGACACTTAACCCTACGGTAGTCGCATGTGTCGAAATTTTTTGATTTGTGAGTTTGGGATGCATTTGGCCCCATGGCCGGTTCGAAAGCAACTGCCGCAGGCGAAAAATTGATACCGGTGGGAGAAGATAGAGGAAATCACAGGTTTCAATTTTACTTGGTTCAGAACTTAAAGGAAGAAATGGGCGGCTTGTATCACAGGGATACACATGCGATTAACGCAGTTGTAATTCTGATACTCTGAAAGGGGCAACACAATTTCATCGAAGAGATAAAGCAGCGAATTTCAGAAGACTGTAATAACATTTCTCCAGGCATATTTAAAACGACCAGAAATTATTTTTTGGAGCATCTCTAATATTGAAAGTCAATTCGAGCATCTTTGGTGTTAAGTTCGGTGTTGCATTAAAATATTTTCTTTTTCTTTTTTCATAAAATTAAGAGTTTAATTATTCATAAGTTTCTTAAGAAACGCCGCAGAGCATTAAAAAAATATTTGTCTTGAAGAGACCTTTCCTGTGATATGCCACAAGACTCACCCCCTTTCAATTTAAAATTGAATCCCCTCCCCAGCGGTCCTCCTATATCAAACTTTTATAATCAGAGGATGAACATTTAATGCGATGGAACGTGCATTTTACCATTTCCTTAAGTTTTAACCCATTTCCGATATAAGGGGAAGATGGCGCGGACCCAGTAAAAATTTTTTATTAAAAAAAAAAAAAAGAAAAAAAACTGTCTGTAGTTTAAAATATCTGAAAATATCTTTCAAAAATATCTGTAAATGAATTTATCACCTACACTTTAACTTTCAATTTGTTGCTCCGCGAAAAATCGGAGCGTTATAAATAAAAAGGAAACTGAAACATAATTAAGTTATCCACACACCTTCGGAGGTGATTTGTTTTAATTTTTGTAATTTTTGTCTTTATACCAAAATTTTATGACATTTAAGTTAAAACTTTGAAAAATATGTCAATATTTTAGCAAGTACATATTTTAGCAAGTAATTTTTTTAAGTGAAAAATAGTCAAAATTATGTGAAAATTTGACATTTCCGCAAACATGATAACTCAAAAACAAACCAATGTATTAGCATTTTCTAAATTGCATAATAAAGAGAATAATTTTCACTTGGGATTATAACATTTATACATTATATCAGCATTATAACAGCATCTGTATCTCAGATGCTGTGGCAGTTGAAGTACTGATGTAATGGAATTTTTGTAAAATTCGTTGCAACTTTGTAATTTATACCACTGTAAATATAAATCTAATTTATGTATTATCATGAGTGTAGTCTATTCCCTCAATAAACATTTGTAAAAGAAGTACACAAAATTTCAAGGCCTTTCAATCATAATTTTTTTCCATAGGATGCTTTGCGTACAGTAAGAATTTGAAAAACTTAATTTTGAGAAAAAGCTAAAAATAACCTTTAAACACATTTCAAAAGTTGTAATAGCTGTAACTTTAACCCTTTATCTACTGACGGTACTTATAAGTACCATTAGAATAACTTGTTATAAAATTCATTTAATACATCGATTAGTAGTAATACCGTTTAGAATGAGTTATAGATGCATTACTTTATCTTGTTCCAAAAGCATTATGGGTTACACAAAACAAAAATCTTTTTAAAAGGATGACTTATTTTGCCTTTGCATCTTTTCAGCTTTCTTGGCGTTAGGGGGGGGGGGGAGTTTTTCAATTTGGTAATATTTCTATATTTCTATTGTGAGAACATTCTATTTGTACATTTCTTAATTCTACAAAATACTAAGAAAAATATTTAAAATAAAATATTTGAATGGAGTTATAAATATTGCACAAAATCCCTATAAATTCAAATTTAATGAATCCTTCTGAATCCTTCAATCCTTCTAAAATTTATTAAATGATTACCTAAATCTTCTAATGTAGTTTCAAAAATTCACGAAAAATGCTTTAGAAGATAAAATATTCATGAATTCATAATTCAGTACATGAAGGGTTAAACGGCTGCAACACTGGTTCTAATTAAGACACAGACACAATATAAGCATAATTTGAGAATTAAAAGCTTCAATTTTAATATTATTGCAAAAATAAAAAGTTGATATTTTGATCAAAATGACTTTTCAAAGGTGTGCGGATACCTTAATTTAATAGTGTGTACGATATTTAAAGTAAGCCTAAAATCACCGTACTTAATTTAACTAATTAATAAAATGGGTAATTTCTTAAAATTTGAATAAAATATAAATATAATCTTACTGATTTCATTACCAGAGTTCAGTTATAAAGTAATACATGCTAACCCTATATTATTTCTTCAAAAAGTGTTGTGAACACAAGTAATTCCTAAAATGCTACTAATCTCTTACGTTGTGACAAGTCCCAAAATAAGCCATGAAAGGTCTGTGATTCTGAAACAAACCATACTAGGTGCATCTAATTTATCTCTCTGGTAAGACTTAACTGTCTCAGAGAACCTGTAATCATGACGGCTCGAGCAGTTCCCCATTCTATCAGAAACGAATGCTCCGTGTTCTTATGAATTTCGATCTATCATGCTGCGTCTCTGTGGTGGATAGGGCTTGATCTTTTTTTGAAAGATGTCATGTTACATCGCATTAGATCAGTGAATAAGAAGGTGGTTTGTGTGCTGTTAGTGATAACAAAAGATGATCTAAGATAGATTGATGTGCGGCAGCGAGCTGATAGGATGATTGAACATGGGTTCTTTTGTTGTTTACGTGATGTTTTGTATACAATTCAGAGACAAATAAGTGATTTGTAAATGTTAATAAAGGTTTGTGAGTCCATCATAAAAAGTACCTGCAGTTTATTATGAAATTACAATTGAAAGATAATTTCTCTGCAAATCATGTGTTGATAATTGCTAACTACTTTTGTAATTATAGAAAGAGGCAGATTTCGACAGAGTTTAAATTATATGTACAATTAACCTCCTGACCGCCACAATCTCATATATCCGTTCACTAAGCTGTAGATTTCACTGCAATAGAAGCATTATTTAAATTAATATAATTCTACAGATATTGATGTAGATATCCAGTTTAAGAAAATAACTTATGATTATACTCTAAGGGTCTATAAGCCTGTATGGAATAAAAAAAAATTATATGAGGTTGGAAAAAACATCTTTTTTTAGCATTTAAAAAAAATTACAGAGAAAAGAAAATTACAATTTTGCCCTATTCCTTGGCGGTCAGGCGGTTAAAACAAGCTTTTCATGATTTTCTATTAATCGACTTATTTAATTTAAAACCGATTAAAATATCTTCCAAAATTTGTTTTCGACTGAAAAAATCTTGGTGGAGAAGACATTTCAAATTGTTGGTTGAGAAAATAATACAAGTTTTTAAATGCGAAATAAAGTAATGCATATGTTAGATTAATTTTTAACACAATTATTCAATTGATAAATAAATCATATCAGTTATGAATTTCCAAGTGGGTGAAAAATGTCCGGGTCAGGATTCGAACCAGGGATCTCTTGGCCGAAGCCACCAATGCTCTGTCAACTGAGCCATACCGGACGAATCGGGAGGACCTAAATCACTCAGCTAACCTTAATGATCACAGTATCTGGTCTGATATCTGAGTCAGCTCAACGGAATAAATCACAGGTTATTGAACTCCAGTAAATACCGGATGCGTACTTAGACTAATTTTAACACAATTATTCATTTGGTAAATAAATCATATCAATTTAAATTTCTAATCGGATGAAACATGTCCGGGCCAGGATTCGAACCAGGGATCTCTTGGCTGAAGCCAGCCGCCAATGCTCTGCTAACTGAGCCATCCCGGACGAATCTGGAAGACCTAAATCACCCAGCTAACTTTAATGATCACAACATCTGGTCTGATATCTGAATCAGCTCAACAGAATAAATCATACGTTATTGAAAATAATCTAATATAATTACGCATCCAGTAAACTCTGGATGCGTAATTATATTAGATTAATTTTTAACACAATTCTTCAATTGGTAAATAAGTCATATCAGTTGTAAATTTTCAATTGGATGAAAAATGTCCGGGCGAGAATTCCAACCAGGGATCTCGTGGCTGAATAAAAGCTTCAGCGAAGAGATCCCTGGTTCAAATCCTGGCCCGGACATTTTTGACCCACTTGGAAAGTTACACTGTTAAAAATTTCTGTAAAAACACAGAAAAAGAAACGAGACTCTCTGTAATAGTTCTATAGACTCACTAGTTCTCGGTCAAGACTCTGAGTAAATCTACACCACTTCTTTGTTAAATGCATTCGATTGAGTTTCTCGGTCAAGACTTTCTGTAAATTTACACTAGTTCTCGGTTAAATGCATTCGATTGAGTTTCTCGGTCATCGTTTTACACACATTTCCCTTATCTTGTACCTAATTCCCTGTAGGAATTTCCATGTCTTTCAATGAAATTTAGATAGAGTAGAGAAATCGTCGAAGCTAAATATTTTCAAAAAGTGGTAATTTTCTTAAGCATTTTCATAGTTATAATTTCTCTTTTTAAAAAAAGTTACTTGAAACATTTTCAACTCCAAAAGCCTTTTCATTTACAGAGGGGATCATAATACAGTTAAATACATTGCTTTTATAAGAATTGTGATATAACCATAAAAGTATTTTTGGTTAATTAACCTGATTACTTTTGTAAATATTTTACAAAAGAAGTTATAACTACCGATATATTTAACCAGTTTTAATAAAAAAACATAACTAAATTTCACATTAATATTATTTAAAAATTCCAGTATATCTTCAGATATTAAAGAAGATAATTATTGAGAAGAAGCAATTTCTTGATAAATAATTCCGTAAATAAAGGATTAAAAAATTAAATTTGATTTAAAAAAATAATAGGTATTATATATCGGTCCAAACTGAATTAAAATAAACGTTTTAAGAGATTTTCTAATGAATATATTTGAAGCGAATTCTTTGAAAAGCACAAATACGATAGATTCCCCCCCCCCTTCATTATAAAAGACATCCTTTGTACCCAAAAGCTCCTATAGCGCGCTCAGTAATGTGTTTTTCTTCTACCCAGAGGTCTCGGGTTCAAACCCCCAACCGACTAGAAACAAATTGTGTAAAAAGTTAAATGGTACCGCACTTTAAATTTACTCCACAAAATTCTGATACTTCGAAGTTCTAAAATTCACTAATTTGAAAAACTACGTTAAATTATTTTCATTAAAGATAAATTGATTTACAGAATCTTGAGTATTTTAAACGATGTTAATTTACGGAGTTTTGTGCATTTTTAACTATGTAAATTTACCGAATAACTTCTCTGTTATTTAACAGAATCTCTGTTTTTCTAATCTCTGTAATTTTACATAAGACATAAGATAATGCATTACCAGTAGATTCTCTGTAATTTCATAGAAATTTTTTTAACAGTGAAACAGATAAGATAAAACTTTAATGTCTGAATTCGATGGGTTTTGTTATTCAATTGCTCTGTTTACAGGCACCGCTGTTACAGAATGTGTAACGTTATTTAAACTATATATACTCGCACTAATAGAGTTTACATAGTTAGTGCACTAAGCATATAAATGTACACTTTTAGTTATTATTTCATAGAAACATAGTGATATACGCAAGTATGAGGGAAGTATGCTTTACTTTAAAATGCAATATAGAATTCTAATAAACATGCACTACTTCACGTCGTAAAGTTTTACTAAAATTGGATTTTTAAAGTGGTTACACTGCCCTTAGTGACAAGTCTTTTGCTGTTTGCTTCTCTTTTTGTTTGCATTTATCTCTGATTTTTTTTAATGAATTATCAGTTGAAAAACAAACTATCCCAATGTCATTTAACGGATGGAATTTTCTGCGTAGTTAAATTGATATACTATTGTTAAATAAGAGAAATTTTATTATGCATTCTTCTTCTTGAAGTATTTGGTTGCATTTGAAAAGCACACTTTAAATTAAGATTTTTTTTTTTTTAATATTGCCTGTGACATGCATATCATAAAGAAAAACATGTCCGTAAGTACATCTGACGTCATATCATCTGACCAATACCTGGTGGGATCACCTGACCAATACTTTTCAATTTTACTGCAATTTTTTTTACTTCAAAATATCGCGTAATTTCAATTTATACACCGTAGAATAGGTGGAAAATGTTCTTTCAAATACCATTTGTTTTAAATCTTTATCCAAATTTACTGATATTCTATGCTTAAAAATTAATTTCAAGGCAAGAATTTTAAAAAAATCTGTATCGTGTGCATCTCGATTACGAAAGATTGATCCGTTTGCACTTAAAACAAGATAATAAAATAGTCCAACATTTGCTTCCGGCTAGCATTCCAGAACAATATTAAAATATCATGAATAAATAAATAAAATAGTATAAATAAAACACAAATTTGATAGAGATGTAATCTAATTACGCGCTTAAACTACTGAAGTGATCATAAATAAAAAGGATAGTATGAGTAGCGAAATCTTTGGCAACTTCTTCGACGGTTAACTTACGACACGCGGTAAATACGATATTATCGCTTTTAATAAATTTCAACATTTTATTTGAATACATTATTGATATTTATTATATATATTATCTAAAGATGTATAATAATTGTAAACAATCTGTTAGAATTTTCAATAAAAAAAACTGCAACTTGTGAAGTCGTCTAGTTTCAAAAAATGTTAGAATGAAATGATCAAGAATTTATATATATATATATATATATATATTTCAGAATTGAATGAGTTATATAAATATAAATATTATTTAATAAGTAATATAAAAATTAAAAAATAAAATGAAAAAGAAATATGTTTTAAGCAAAAAACTTCATACACAGATTTGAATGAAATATTTTGTAGTTTCTAATTCTCAATTGTTTTCTCCTATTAACAGTTTCATATATTAAAAGTTTTATAGTATAAATTCGCGCTACTTTTCATTGAACTTTTTAATAGTATTTCAATAAAAGTCAGAATCATAATTTACGAATGAATAAGTGAAAGTGTGTGCTATTATATTATAACATTAGACGCTCCAAATTCTGAATGTTTATAATTTCAAAAATATTCGTCGAGACGGATTCAAAATTTCCTACGTAGCAAAAGGTTTTATCGTAAATTAAAGAAAAAAAATACTATATGGCTTTAGTTGCAATTAAATATATTAAAATGTGTTCAAAGTTTCATGTGCAGACGATATCGTGATAAAAATTTATGTATATCATTTAATAGTAGATATTATTATCGATTATTTGGTAACGTTATAGTTATTACCGTAATTTCCGGCGTATAATCCGCGGATCAAACAATTCTGTTGGGACCCAGAAATTTTGTTTGGTAATTAAAATCAAATATTTTACCGCGATCTAATAAGTTATATTTTATTTAAAAAAAGTTCTGGGTCAAAAAAGGATTGTTTGATCCGCGGATTATACGCCGGAAATTACGGTAATTGATTATCTACGACATAATTAGAAATTTCTAATTATTTAGAAGTTCAAATTAAATGATGGGTTAAAGGGAAGTGTCAATAATAAAAAATAATGTCAAATTAAATGATGGGTAAATACTTAAAAGACGAAATAAATTAGAAAGTTACTTAGATTCAATGTTTTTTTTTCCGAAATTGCACTTTTATGTGTTACAGAATTTCATATCTTGAACAAGAATATATAAAATTATTTATTTGCGCAATAATAGTTTTTAGGAGGAAAATTGAGGAAAATCAGCAACAAAATAATGAAATTGAAAGTTGTTCGACACTGTTGGTTTTGATTATACGAATTATGTTAACATTTATATACAGAAAGAGTTCCAGTCCTGCTTCCCGGGTTACAGAATGTAGGTGAAAACATTATTTTTTTATTAAAAGCTCTAATTGAATTTTTAGATTTAATATATATATATTAAAATTTTTACTAACAATACCAACAATAATTTTTATTTGAAAAATAGCAATTATGTATACAGAAGGCACCCCACCCGGACCCCAACCGTGAGGTTTATGGGGAAAACAATTATGTATACAAATAAAATTTTGAAATTTATTAAAAGCGATACTTTGGTATACGCCTCGTGCGAGGAATTAACAGTTGAAGAAATCGCCGAAGTTCGCTAACCTTTTTTATTCTGATAATTTCAGTGGTTTGAGAGTGGTTCGATTACATGCCTTAAATTTGCGTTTTATTTATTTTTATTTTTAGATTTAAAATTTTTTTATTTCATTATGGAATATAAGTTGGAAACAAATGCTGAACAATTTTATTTATGTTCATTTAAGTGAAAATAGATTTATCTTTTGTAATCGTCTGCCTGCAAGTGACAAAAACAGAGTTTAAAAAATCCTGCTTGAAACTTATATTAACACTAGAACTACCAGATATTTGAGTCGAGTTTTATAAAAATATTTCACACCAGAATTTTGATTTAAAACATTTTAACTTTATTATTTAACGTTTTTCTTCTTTGTATCTTTTAAACTTATTTCATAATCAAATTTCTGGTTTGATCGGAAGCAGAATTATTATAGTAGTCGTCAAAATGACGACTCACGATAGTTCTAGTGTAAAAACAATAAAAATTGCGTAAATTGCGATACAGTTTTCAAACAAATTACGATACAGTTCTCAAACAAACTGCAAATGAAGTAAATTTTTGCTCTATTCGACGGTGTAAAAATTGTAGAAATAAAATTTAAAATTTTGAAAATTTGCAGTAAAAGTTAATAAAGTTAAAATTAATCGTCTGCTGTTGCCACCGTCAAAATGACGTCAGCGTTACACACGGACACATCCGGTTTGTCCTTTAAAATTTAACTAAGTTAAACTTTAAAATTTTGTTAAAGTTCGTTTAAAACTTGTTAAACTTTAAAATTTTATATTTTGCATTTTAGAAACGTATGTATCAACCTAAAAGGAATTAAAAATAAATCTTAACAATGGATGAAACACTTTTGCTACAGAAAAGAAAAGTACCGTGCTTTCAATGATTTACGAAAGACCTATTAATTAGCGGTAAATATTGTTATTGAATATTGAAAAGCTTTTTAAATAGTTAAAATAAATTTTTAGCCAATTGTTTTAATGCATTATAACTTTTATAAAAGATCTCAATTTATTTTTATGTTGATTTATATGATATTATTATCGATGCTGATCCATTATGTTGACAAAAGATAATTGCATTAAATAAATACAAATAACATAGTTCAGCATTTGTTTCCGGCTTATATTCCATAACAAAATTAAAACTTTATAAATCAATAAATCAAATAATAAAATATTCGCATATAAATAATAAGATTATAAAATTATAAAATAATAAAATTGCGTTATTAAAAATTATTTTAAAATAGCTTTGTATGTACATTTAAAATACTAACATGAATCCTAATTTTATCAAATAACAAAATTTCCTTCTAAAAAATTTTGCGTAAAAATCATATTTCCCAAATACAGATACAATTTTATTTAATGTATATTTTGAAATTGAAAATGCATGATCCTATAAAAGAAAATAAAACGCAATATCTCATCAAAGTAACAATTTTTTCTTGCTGTCTGAAACTAATTTTAAAGTCTAAATCGCGAATCTCTCCAATGAGCCGTAAAAATTGCAATTTTATCTTTCTAATTTTAAGAATTCCAATCTCGGTTCTCCCAATCAGAAATTAACAGTTTTTATTTTTGTTTTTCCTTGGCGTGAGATAAGATTTGTGAGAGGTGGTCAGCAAGAAAAATGTTTCCTCAATCTACTCAGTCCAAGTAAGTGCTCGTATGCGGCTGACTTTTTGCCATAGAAAAAGTTTGTGGGGGTAACGAAGTTTTGAAAAACTCCTGGACACGCATCCATGATTGGCGTAATTGCCATTGCTTTGGGATTCACTAAGAAAAACGGGTGATAGCAAAACAGCCAAAGCCCTTGCACAATAAGCAGGCTTCTTTCTAGATTAAAGCATTAGTAAATTGATGCCGGCCGAGTCTGCAGCATATCACAAATTGTTTGGTCTCCATACAAAGTATAGAATACTTCTGGCGTTTCTGAGTGATTAAGGTGGGCACAGGATGATTTGGGATAAGCAAAAGTTTTTTTTATAGTCATTTGATTATATTTTTTTGCGGTAATTGCAGTAAGAGAATAAAAATAGCATTAAAAATCTCTGAACTTCGGAGCAACAGATTTTCCCCTTTCTCGTTTAGTGGTGTCTTATATACCTGTATTTTCTTTCCTCACCGTTTGTCTGTTTTTAGTTTTTTTATTTATTATTTAAAAGGAAATGTAAGGGGATTTTTGCGAAACGAGATTGAAAATAAAAAAGAATGTAAAATTTCTGACGCTGTTAATTCTTTTTGATTCAGGAAATTTGCGTTTTACGCTTTAAAAAGTTTTTCATGAGCATATATACTTCTACATGTATCCCTACATTTAGAGACTTGTACTAAATATTCTGAAAAAAGTAATTTTAATAATATCACCAATGAAAGGAATAGTCAACATGTTTTTAAATAAATATTCAATTTTCTTTTTAATAATTCTTCTGTTTTCATTTTTAAAAAATTTAAATAACTTTATAAATTGTTAATCGTTTTAAAACATTAATTACAGATTTGTTTCGCCTTTAAATTCGCGTAATGCAGTGTAATGTCACAACATACACATTCAGTAGCATTATATGAATACTACTTTGCGGGTAATTTGTTTTCTTGCTCGCAATTTGTGTTTGAAAATAAAATAATAAACTTGAATAACTTTTATAATAATTTAGAAATAAAATCATAAGAAAAGTAACTTTTAGAAATACATTCTTTTAGAAATAAAATTAAGCGGAAATTTCTTTTTCTGTGATTTCCTGTAAAAATAGGCTAAATGCAAAATATTTTCAGATATTTATTGAATATTGTCATTGTATGTATTTTGTTTGAATTGAGTTATTAAATATTTCCTCGGTAATTTTAGTAAACCTGTTAATCTACAAATAACTAAATTGAATCAAGTTATGAAAAGGTTGTAATTTTTCATAAAAATTCACAATCTAACTCTTTTTACCTGACTGAAAAGAAGAGTTATGTGTTTCACGCGTATCTGAATATGTGGATTTCTTTATACCCTCGAAACATCCCAACGGTGGAATGGATTTTAATGAATGAGGTCTCTATCGATTCGTCTTAACCTTCCGATTGTTATAGGCTAGGTTTTGTTTTTATAAATTCAAAATGGCGGCCATAAAATACAAAATGGCGGTAGAGACGAAAAAAATTACGCACCCTATTGAGTGACATATCATTGGATAGGTCTTTCAAAATGAAGACGATGTTTCATTGACTATATTGCAGTCAGAATCTCCGTTTAAATATTACACAACCTGGAAGTTGTGTAGGTAGGATGTCAAACTTTACTACAACTCTAACCTTCATAAACATCTATAGGCCTCATCAAAACAGTGTTTATAGATAGGAACTAACAATTAAACATAATTTACAAGTCATCAATACAAGTAAATAAAAAAATATATATGTCAGTAATATAAAAAATAGTTTCACATTGATGAGAAATAATTAATTAGTTCGCTTTTTACGCAGTCGGGTTTTTTGATTTTTTAAATTTAATTAATTTATTACGTGTTTTTTTTTTAAGTTGATGCCTTTAATGTAACCTAGCACAGTTAATCATGAAAATGAACTTTTAAATGCGATACATTTATTATGTCTATTTAAAAGCTTGTTGCAGTATTCATTTATAATAATAATTTATGTCTTTGCTTACTTGTAATAATATATTGTGTACTTACTGAAATACATTTATATGCAGGGTGTCCCAGAAAAGGGTGTAACGCGCTTTAATTTTTTACCTGTTGAAGATAAGCAGGCGGTGTAAATTTCAAAAGTAAATAAAAAATAAATAAATAAAAAGTAAAATTAAATGAGATAGAAATTAATATTTTTGCTCATGAAAAAATCCTGACATTTATTTAAAAAATGTTTATACGGTCCTTAAAAACGAGTTGTTCTCCTTTTTAGTGCTAGAAAACTTCAGTATTTTATAAAATTCAAAGTATCCTAATTCAGTGAGTTGGGGTCATCCAAAAATGGCATTTTTACTGTTGTACCTGTCGGAGCATGGATAAAAGTTTTCTAAATATAACTTGTACACTGTATTAAAAAACGGACTAAAATACGGAAATACTACTGGCAATCTAGACGCCAGTAGTATTTCCGTATTTTAACGGAAATTTTTCCCGGTAAATTACAGAAAATTGTCCGGGTTTTTTTTAGAATTTAACGGAAATTTTTCTGTAATTTACTGGGAAAAAGTTCCGTTAAACTACGGAAATAGTACTGGCGTCTAGATTGCCAGTAGTATTTCCGTATTTTAGTCCTCTTTTTTTTTTTTTTTTTTTTTTTTTTTTTACAGTGTAGGATTCATAAAACTAGGGTGTTGTTTATGACGGCCGATTATCTTCAAGAGGGATACAGGACCGAAGTAGGGGGGGGGGGTGTCCTCGTGATGGTGTTTCTAAGGGAACCTAACCCGTATTTACGCAAGGAATTCCAAGGTTAGAAGAAAACCACGGAAAACTCCAAACGATTAGGCCGAGGGGCGCAATTGGGTTCGAACCCAGCACCTCCCGTCTACGAGCTTTGAGAGCAGAACATTTCGCTCATTGGTGGAGCCCATAAAACTAGGCACCGTATAAAAAAATCTAGGAAAGCATAAAAATTTTAAAAGTGTAGAATTTTGAAAATGAATTGCACGTCTATTTCACCAACATAATGTTAATTCAAAGTCTTATTCTGAACACTTTTGAAATTTACATTGTCCACGTATCTCCAACAGTAAAAAAACAAACAAAAATAAAATAAAATAAATAAAGTGCGTTTCAATAATTTTTGGACACCTACACTGTAAAAAAAAAATCTGTAAAGTTACTAAAGTTTTTCTAGGAAACTTGGATTCCTAGAACTTTTTATGTAACGGCAACAACAAATACTCATGTAACAGACACACTTTTGCGCCAAAAATCAAAAAATCTGTAAGGTTACTAAGAATGTTTTTGGAAACTGGGATGCCTAGAACTTTTCGTGTAACTGCTGCCAGGGTTACAGATAAAATTTTAGTATTATGACTGTAATTTTAGCAGATTCATTTGTAAAGTTACAGATTTCTGTAGCTTTACAAAAACTAGTTTTGTAGATTTGCAGCTTTTTCTGCACAGTTACAGATAAAAGTTTAGTAAGCATGTAACTTTACATCTGTAGAACTACAGATTTTTTTTTACAGTGTAGTATAGATAGAAATAATGTGTTCTTAAAATTAGTCAGGATTCTTTAAAAAGTAAATATAAAATAGAGTTATTGTAATTATTCATGATTTTTTTTATCTAAAGGAATATCTTCATATTTCTTATTTTCTGACAAGACAATTTGTTTATATTGAAAAGTAAATATAATAAATAAATGTTAATAAAATAATTGAGAGGTTTATTGAATGAACGCAAATCTATGCACAAGTTATCTCTCTGGTGCCTGAACCACCTAAGAACAAAATATCTTTTGCATAGGATAAATCAACGGCAACAAATAAAGACAAAATATTTTGTTGAACGAAATCCATTAGACTAGAATTCAGTCTTATAACGATAGAAAACGAATTCACATGGAGAACAACAAATCGCCTTTTACCAAGTTTCCTCTAAAATTAAATAGCCAAGTAAATATCTATGAAATGTATTTAGTGCAATGCAGGCATACAAATTACAATAGGTTCCAAAAGTTGTAAGTTTTTAAAGAGTTAGATTTTATAATATTAAAAATAATTAAAGCTATGGTCATTTCTTATAGTACCTTTTAATACATTTTAAACAATACGTTTTTTAAGAAAATTCTTTAAAATAGTCTCACATGTTTCAGGTTTGAAGTATAACAACTGAAACAATATAAAATAATTTGTTGTGTGAAAGTACATTAATTGTAAAAATATTTAAATTTATAATTAGATTTTACATCACCGTTTTTTTTTGACAAAATTTAATTATTTAAAATGGTCTTTACAAAAAATAACTTTTAGTTTATCAAACTACTTTCTTTTCCGTTTAAGACATTAAAAAGGCACTGCAATGAAATGATTAAACTACAGTGTAAAAATGTTTTTTTTTATTTCATTGGAAAAATTATATAACCTGTCGAGATTATTTTCCCCCGCCCGTTCACCTGTAAAAGTCATTTTTCCTTTGCATAAGTCACACAGCTGAAAAGACTTCTCGTCAACATTATGCTAGAACCTTGTACCGGCAATCATATAGCTCCATGAAAAATTAAATTAAAAGCCGGAAAACAAAATTGTGGATCCTATTCATCTTAATTGCATTTCTTAACGCTCAAATTCTAAATTAACAATAATATCTCAGTAGTTGCGAATAATTTTAAAGCGTGCGAATTTATATGTATAATATCAAAAACTAGCTAATCATCTGGAACAAGTTGCAAGGTTTTAGTAGTCATTAAATACGGAAGTGTGACATCTAAAGCAATATATAAAAATAACTTGTTGTGTGGGAGTACATTTAATGGAAAAATATTATAAATTTATAATTAGACATTATTTTATATAAATTTATATTATACTGGTTATTTTTAATGACCGAATTTAATTCTTTAAAACGGTACTTACAAAAAACAACCTCTAGCTTGTAAACTATTTTCTTTCCCATTTAAGGCTACTACTCTGTAACAATATATATATATATTTTATATTCCAAT
This sequence comes from Maratus speciosus, assembly GCA_963932465.1. Classification (NCBI taxonomy): domain Eukaryota; kingdom Metazoa; phylum Arthropoda; class Arachnida; order Araneae; family Salticidae; genus Maratus; species Maratus speciosus. The sequence goes on from OZ010787.1 coordinate 603,183,777, forward strand.
AGAAAGGTTATATAACATGTCACGATTATTTTCTCCGCCTGTTCACCTGTAAAAGTCATTTTCCCTTTGCATAAGTCACACAGCTGAAAAGCCTTCTCGTCAACATCATACTAGAACATTGTACCGGCAATCATATAGCTCATTAAAAAAATAAATTAAACGCAGAAAAATGAAATTGTGGATCCTGTTCATCTTAATTATATTTCTCAACGCTCAAATTCTAAATTAACAATAATATCTCAGTTGCTGCGAATAATTTTGAAGAGTGTGAATTTATATGAATAATATCAAAGATCTGGTAATCATCTGGAACAAATTGTAGGTTTTTAGGAGTCTATTAAATACTGTACAGCTAATTACATTTGCGTCGAAAAACAAGTTGTTAATAATTGAATGGGTGTGTCTGGAAGAAAGCCTATGTTACAAATTTTGGAAAGTTGGATTTCTTGTTAGAAAAGGGTCTATGTGGAATGATTGATGATTGCCTAGTGTTAAAATTTGCAATTTCATAATATACTAGTTTGTTTACTTTAAAGGGGCCGGGACACACTTTAAAATAATTTTTATTTATTGAGTTAAAATTTTGAAATTTTTTGTGCTAGTTAACTATATTATTTGCAAACAAAATCACATGATAAAACTTCTCATAATTAAAAAAAAATTATTTAAAATTTATTAAAAATGTGGGGTAATTTAATATCGTTATAACTCGAAATATTATTTCTAGAATTTCAATTTGTTTTTAGTTAAATAAACAGAAATATATAAGTTTTAATTTTGATTCAGCATTTTAAAAAATATTATTTTAATTAAAAATTAAAAATATTTAAAGTAAAAATTTAAAAAAATTACGTAACTTTAAAAAAAATCATATTTTCAAAAGTAAATATTTTTTTCAAATTTGCTGAATCAAAATTAAAGTAAACCAATTGAAAAAGACATGTTTCAAGTTTGAACCGTTTATCTTTAACGGTTTTGGTTATAACAATTGGTTATAACAATTTATATTTAGTTATAGCAATTTAAATTTGAGAAATGGTGAAAAAACCCATCATGAAGAAAAACGCATTTTCACAAGAAGTCGTTTTCACGACAATCATTGTTTGAAAGCTAGATTTTGAAAACAAACCAAAACGAAAAAAATAATATTTTCTATTCTAATTAAGACAGAAACATGATTTATACGTCATTTTAAGCAGAAAAAGACAGAGAAAGTTTTAATGCAATAAAAGTTTTTTAGAAAATTTGAAGATTTTTGTGTCCCGGACCCCCTTAAATAAGATAATATCACAATAAACTAACAATCAATATTATTACTTTCCTTACCCAACTAACTAGTTTTTTATTATTCTTCAATGCTCAAAAAGCGTGAAGACAAAACTGGAGAGTCATTAACGCTCAACTGCTCTGCTCAACAAGCGCAAAACATTTTGACACATTTACAAATTCATTTTTTTTTCAACGGAAAGATATAAAATTGGAAAGCCTGACTATGGAAGCGATTTGGAATCGAACTGTGCTTTAAAGTTTTTGATAAATAAACTACCTATTGAGTCATAAGCGATTTTGAACACGTGACAAAGACGTATTTCACATGCCTTTGAGTGGTTATTCTTCTTTTACGCGGAAATTCGGTTCAAAACCCCCCCTTTGACACTATTTTCTGAAAGCCCTATTGCGTTTGCAAAAAACCCGGAAAAAACAGTTCGATGACATAGTTTCTGAACAACAACACCTGATAGTTTCATGCATTTCCGAACAAAAATAAATTAACGTTTATGTCATAAAGTTGCTCTTTTGGATTTGAGAACAGCCTTAAGATCGGGAGAAGATCCTATGTTGCACACATACCCAGGACATCTCTTATGAATGACATTAATAGTTTTTTCTAAATTTCTCAAAATTTTAAATCTGTAACATAGGCAATCTTTAACGCACCCGTTCAATTAATAAAAAAGATTAAATTTTAAAACTATAATAACTCTATAAAGGGAACTTGACATCCTACCAATATCAAAATTTCGTAAAAATTTCGATTTTCAGATTTTTATCTTATCACATACTATATATTTCCCAACTACATCTTGACAACAATTCAGACTAATACTGAATATAAAACCACAGTTACGGCTTATTTAACAAACATCTAATATCATATTCACCCTTCAAAAAAAAAAAAAATCTTAAAACTCATTTACCTCAGTTCGTGTTTTTTAGATTTTTCATGTTTTCAAAATGCTAAGGGTTTTCAAGAAAGTGCTTGAATTTTTTGAAAATGCTTGAATTTTTTTCTAGATGAACATCAAACTATATGTAAGAGATTTAAGGATCCGATTTTTAATATTTTGATAACTTAAAAAAAATTACATTTACAAAAACTGATCACTTTTTCTGCTTTTTCCTACTTATATATAGTTTTTTTTTTTTCTGTAAAACTATTGCTATTAAGGGCTCTCAGGACTCTTAAAATTGGAAAAAAATGAAAAAAAAAGACCGTTTTGAACATTTAATATCTTAAAATGTATATGATTTAAAAACCCAATTTTTATTGGGATGAAAGATATAAGTATGTTCTTTCATTTGATGTTTTTAAAAATTACATGATTCAGAATTATCATTTATAGGGGGCTCCAAACTGTCAGACATTTGAAGAGCAGAAAATTGCTATAACAGCTTTCTCGCAGGATTACAAAATAAATATTGCAACTAGAATGAAAATTTTGGTACCTAATTTTACTTCAGATTATAATAATTACCCTGAACCTAAATAAATTTGTATTTAAAGCATTTGTATATTTTTAATACAAAGTCGTATTTAGCTAATACAAAATTTTGAAAAATTCAACAGTATAATCACATAAAAAAATATTTGTTTGAACAATAAAAAGGAAATATTAGGTTCAGTTTATGAATGAACATGAAACACATGTTTTGAAAATTTCATGAAAATATATTTAGAAGTTTTTGAGATATCCTGCGCGTTATGCCCAAAAACGTCATTTGGAGAAAAATAAGTTTCGGAAACGCCGTTTCAGCTATTGAACGGGTAGAATTCTGAATCTCATAACTTCTGTTCTAATGGAAATTTCATGGAAACAATTATATCAAAATATTAAGAAAAGATAGGAGTTCACCATCTTAAAAAACTAAAATTTCGAAAATTTTGAAGCTTTAAGAGACCTGAGATCCCTTAAGAAAAATCCTATCCTTAAATCTATTAAAAATATCATTAATCACCTGCACAAAAAATCAACTGAAAATTAAAAAAATAATAAAATACTAGTAGTGTTTTAAAATAAGTGGTTTAAATTCCATCTTTTTTTTTTTCAATTTTGTCAAAAAAATAATAATTCTAATTTTTTAATTTTTTTAATTAAATTATTTCTACTTAACATTTACATAAAAGTATAAAAAAATATGTTTTATAAGTTCATAATATATTTTTTAATGTTTTGAGTTCCCTTAAATGCACGTGTGTGTATTAAGGTTAGCTAGTTACTTGTGTTTTCCAATTATATAATTAAAATTCCATCAACATTTATTAGGATATAGTCTCAAGTTAAATTTTCTGCAAAAATAAAAAGATAATTTAATAGTCATCTAAATTTAACAATGGGTAAAATTAACTGAATTTTGAATTTCGAAAATGATGTTTTCTAGAAACTAAAGATACTTAGGAAACAAAGAGACTGATCGCTTTCCATTAAGAAAATACTAAAAAAATCATTTAAAAACATTATCTTTGAAATAGACAAGATCGATGCCTACATCGTTAGGCAGTGCATTTAAGAAACTTTTCGTTTTACAGGTACTGACTAAAAAATAAATAAAAATAAACATTTAATCAATATAATCATTTATTTGTATCAGGTAATTTCTATTTAGCTTTATAAAAATAACCGATGCCTTTCAATGCTACTTTTGTTCTGGTAACTATGAACTTAAGTAACGATTTGCAGGGGATTCGTAATATTTAAAAACATTTTATTGGAGAATCTTTTAACAGAATCTTCTGTGCATTGTTATCTTTATTAAAAGCACAGAACTTATTTTTTTAACGAAACAATTTTTACTTTCTAGAAATTTTTATTTTAATTGCAAGATAGTTTAGATAAATGGTGCTTAAATAATGACCTCGGTTTTTATTTTTACTGTATAATTGTAGTTTTATATGGTTGTCTAATATCAGTATAAAATAATATAATTACATAATTTTAAAAATTTATGTTTAAATATAAAGAGAATCATTGACATGAGGATTTGCTGTCTTTATTAAACTAGCAGATAATTCTTTTTATAAAAACATTACAGAAATCTTTTATCTATCGACGAAAATTTACGAACAAAATATACACGCTGTATTATGGAATAAAATGAAGACTAATGCAACTCACTCAACACCTTTAAACATCAGTTGTATACCTTTAAATAAATTTAAAGCTTATCGTCGATGTACTGTATCATATATCTCTTTTTCTATTTTAGAAACTGGGCTTAAATTCCCTTACATAAAAGCTCTGTATACTGGGGGCAAAGAGGAGATGGTCTAACATTGATAATCATCACCATAGCAACAAGTGCGTAAAAAACGATCAAAAGGTTAACTTCTCAAACAAGCCCGAATTCGCCTAGTAGAGAGGAAATGCTTTCTTTGAGAGGTAGTGTGTACGATTTCTAAAGGTTGGAGTGACATTTAAGGTATTTTTTGGGCTTTGGAGGAAACAGCTTTTTGTTTGAAAGGAACAATTTTCATGGAATAATTTTTTACTCTAACAGGTTGTTATCTTTAAATCAATTCAAAAAATCGTTGAATACAATAAATAAAACTACTGACTTCAGTCTGTACTTAGAGTAACTATTTTATATTTTTACTATGTTTATTCGTATTCTGAACTTTTGTAAACTTCTACCACAAAAAAGAAAAAAAAAAAGAAAACTGTAATTTTAGCCGCATTTATCTGCGATTAAATAATTTAAAAATTACTATTCTTTACCATGTTTACTTGTACAATTGGCCGTATTCTGAACTTGTACGGTAAAACGAAAAAAAAATAAAATAGAATGATAATTCTAGCCATATTTATTTGCGATTAAATATAAGTTGAAAATTACTATTTTTTACCGTGTTTACTTGTATACTTGGTCATATTCGGAACTTGTTCAAACTTCTACTAATAAAAAGAACAAAAAAAGTAAAACGGTATTTCAAACCACGTTTACTTGCAATTAAAAATGTAGAAAATTGCTATTCTTTACCATGTTTATTCGTGCATTTGGCCGTATTCTGAACTTGTGCAAACTTCTATCACGAAAAAAAAAAAGAAAAAAAGAAAGAAAAACTGTAATTTTAGCCATATTTATCTGCGATTAAACAAGTCGAAAATTACTATTATTTACAATGTTTACTTGTACACTTGACAGTATTCTGAACTTGTGCAAACTTCTAAGCAAAAAGTATTATCAGTATAAAAGTCTATTCTAGTAAAAAGTAAAAATAAGTAAGAAGGTAATTTCAGCTATATTTATCTGTGATTAGATAAGTCGAAAATTACTATTCTTTACCATGTTTACTTGTACGCTTGGCTGTATTCTGACTTGTGCAGTAAAAAGTAAGAAAAAGTAAAGCGGTAATTCTAGCCATATTTATCTGCAATTAAATAAGTCGAAAATTACTATTTTTTTATTATGTTTACACGTACACTTGGCCATATTCTGAACTATGCAAATGTCTAATAGTAAAAAGAAAAAAAAAGTAAAACGTTAATTCAAGCCATATTTATCTGCGATTAAATAAGCTGGAAATTACTATTCATTACCATGTTTATTCGTACACATGGCCGTATTCTTAATAGTGGTCCAATATTCGTTACATCCCTTGTTTAAATCCATCAGTTTTCCGTCAATAATAACTACCTTACAGTCACTCGCAAAATGCGTTGAACAAAATAAATTAACACTTTAATTGAAAAAAATCATGTTTATTATAAAGTAATGGACTTTTTTCATTTCATAGGAATAAAGTTGACGGGGATTCATTTCAGGTCAAATATGATTTAAAGTTATGAGTTTATACTTTTTACAAAATAATTAATAATTTTAAATATACAGATTTGGAAAAAGTATTGAATACCTACCATATCTTTAATATATTTTCAAACGTAATAGTCGGATATAAATGTTCAACTGCATAGAATTATAATTTTCTCTATTAAATTATAACAGTTTTAAAACGTGCAGCAAACGCACAAATAAACTTAATTAACTTGTTTAGTTTTAAACCATTTGCTTTACAAGATGTGTTTTAAAAACAGTAACTAAAGTACTTTGTTTTTCTCCAAGTTTCGTTGTTGTTTTTTACTAGTTAATACATAATCCTGACAATTAGAGAACATTTTTTTTAGAAAATGACAAACTATAGCGAACGTCGTATTTACCCACGACAATAATAAAGAAAAGTTTTATGTTAAAAAATTAAATAAAATATTTTATTATGTATATGAAATATGATATTTTTTTTTAAATTTTGGTAAAAATACTAATATAAACGACTTCTAATATTCCTAAAATTGGAGGAACATCGTCGGTACTTCTTGTTAAAGAGCAATACAAAATATGTTAGGCTATCCTTTTTGAAATTGCTGCGTAACTATTGTTCAGTATTTTTTGAAAGATAGAAACGTAGTAATTAACGCTGTTGTAATTAAAGTAAATTTAGTAATTTATTCCTGTGCGGTTTATGTAAGAAAGCATGTAAGTTATAAGATTTGTAATCCATACCTATAAATCTAAAACTACTTTTCATGTTTATGAGATCATAAGCATGAAATGATTCTAAAAGTATGCTTTTCCTAAATTATTTTAAAATCTTCAAATGTTTTATGTCTCCTTGCGGTTATGCATTGGATGTAAAAAACTTTTACAACTATAAAATATTTTTGAACAATAACCGAAATAAGGTACTTTCAAAAAAGTTATTTTATTCTAATCCAGTCTAAATAAATCATACTCCAATGAAGTAAATGCTACTTAATATAGATAAAAAAAGAAATACAAATGTGAACTTTAAAATATACAATGGGAAACTTCCGTTTAAAAAATATTCGTATTGGTCATAATCTCAAATAATATTTCTTAGAATGTATTGGTAGGTAGTACTTTTTACATTTTTTAGTTTTTTTTTTTTTATTACTATACGAGGGTATAAGTTTTTGCCCTCACATAGAAATAATTGAGGGAAATTTATGAAATTGCTGCATATTAGTCCTCTTCTATATAGTCACTGTTCACAGTAACACATTTCTGCAAACGGTATTTCAAAGAGAGGGGGGCGGATGTATTCCAGGAAGCACGGTAGTAGACCCAAAGGGGGGCATTTTTCTAAATTTTCTCGACACCCACATGTGACATATTGTTGGAAAGGCCTGTGACCACTTATTCATGTTATGCACTCCCGAACCCTTCCCCCCAAATTTCCCCCCCCGGGGGGGCATGAATGATTTCCGTAAAATTTAGAAAAAGCGGCCCCCGGAGGACAAATTTTGGGGGAGGGGCTCAGGTGGTGCAGAGCATGAATAAGTGTTCACATGCCTTTCCATTAATATGTCACACGTGGGGGTCGGCAAAAGTTAGAAAAATGCCCCCCTTTGAGTCTACTATCGCGCCTTCTGGAATACACCCCCCCCCCTCTTTTTGAAATACCGTTTGCAGAAATGTGTTCCTATGCACGGTGACTATATAGAAAAGGACTAATACAATGTAGCAATTTCTTGAATTTCACTCAATTATTTCTATGTGAGGGCAAAAACTTATTGATACACCTTCGTACCCTGTTAAACATTTAAAATATGGTGCAATAGATAACACCTGTAAATTTCCTCTTAATAAAAAATAGGTTCTTTCTTCTGTTACATGATAAATCTCGAGCATCGAACTACTACTTGAACTAAAGCAATACTTCTGCTATTTCAGGCTGTTCGATTCAATAGCCTGTCCAAAAAGACGCATTTTTTGTTTTCGGAACACGCTGCGTATGCCATATCTTGAACAATTATCCAAAGAAAAAATTTATTCATAAGAAACACTATCACTGTAAAATAATAATAATAATAAATAAATAAAAAATCTGTTGATTTTTACAGGGAAAGACTGTCAACCAGGACAGAAGTAACAAACTGTTTAAGTTACGAAAATAATCTGTATTTTTTAGAAATTTACGGGGAAGATCTGTTATAATAACTGAAAGTTCATAGTAAATACAGATTATTTCTTAAAATAAACAGTGTTTTACTTTTGCCCTGGCTGACTTTTTTTCCTGTAAAATCAACATTTTTTTTTAGTACCAGTTTTTTCCACTTAAGTTTCGTTTCGATAAATAACAATTAAAAATAGCCAAATGATTTTTTTTTTTAGTTTTCATATTTTGAAAGTCTACTGTTTATTCGCGCTTTGACTCGTATATTGTCTAGTTTATAAAAATTGTCATAAATCAAAAGGAGCTAAATAGATTGAAAGAAAACAGCCACTGTATGTTTTTGAAGTGCACAAAAACAGATAAAATGTAGTTTGTGTATATTCGAGCGGGGGTCGGAGCACGCTATCGAAGAAAACAAGAAAAAGAAAATGATGATACACAAAAGAGAATAATAGTTGTCATAGCAACAGGTAGGAAAAATATGAAAAAGACTAACGCCACAAATATGCACTAACCCAGTCATTTAAGGGAGGATTGGAGAATAAATTCTACAAAAAAAGGAAAAGCAATTTACAAAGATCATAATCATCATTAAACTAATGTTATACTTGCTGAAAGTGAAAATAGTATATTTAAAGTCTTATAAATACTTTTTGATAAACAGATTAACATGTTTCATACACACATGCGGTGACATTACCAAGATCAATAGTGATAAATAAAGTATTTTCGCAAAAAATGGAAAAATTAACTTGATAAACAAAACCACGAGATCACAGGTGTAATGAAAGCAGGCACTTTAACAAAAATGGTCCTCTGTGAACTTGAAATAATTTTATCCTATTGTTTTTTAATTTATAAAGCATCTCATGCCACATTCTAGGTAACTGAAAGCAGGCTGAATCATTGCATATATTTTCAATGCGTATGCAGATTTCTATTGATTCTCGGATAGTGCATGAGAAATAAAATCTTGATGGATAAATTATCTTACGTTTTCAAAATTAATCTGTAAATGCTCTAACTTATGTAGTCTGGCTAAAGATGTAACTCTCTCGTATTTAATCGTAATACTAAATCATTATCATAATTTAATCAGAATCATCATAATCTTCTTCAAAATGTTCTTTCCCTGTGTAGCAAAAAGTAAGTAAAATTTTATTTTCAAGAAAATGGCTAACTGCAAACTATAAACGACATCATAATCTATATTTTAGTTTTAGAAAGAAATACCGATTAGCTAAAAATGTACTGTTCTTCCAACTATGCATCCATACACAACAATGGACTCTGTTAGTTATACTACTTGATGTTGGAATCTTTTTAATTAGAGGTGATGTAATTTTTCTTTCTTTCTTTTTTTTTTCATTTGAAAATACAAAAATACTTTCACAACATGTAGATTTGAACTAATGAACGTCGGCATTATCTCCAAAGTTATAGCCAGTCAGTTTAATGGGACTGCACAAATTAGCGGAATTGTCTATTCGTGTAATTTTTTATTCATTCAAAAAAAAAAATATATCTACGTAGTAGCGATTTTTATTGTCGCATTTCTTATTTCAGTGGCGACTTCATAGTATAAATCGGTAAATTAAAATTAAATGTTTTGACAATGCAAGTTTTATTTGCATATGTAAACTAGAATATGCCGTAATAGTGAATGTATTCCGAAAGAGAAACCCTTTTTAGGTGCGTTCGTAATTATATAAATACGTAGCACCTATAGTCGTCGTTCGGTCCGTCTGTCTGTCCGTCCACATATAACAGAGCAAAAACTAACCAACCGAATGGTCTGAAATAATAAATTGTTGCAAAATTTTGTCGAGTCATTTCAAATTTTATGAAAATTGGTTGTATAGTTTAATTACAGGGACAATCAAAAGTTTTCCGATACATTACGGCCAATTGGAAAAAATTATTTCAAGTGCATTTTAATGACGTTACAGCCTTTCGAACAGAATGAAAATGATATGCACTTATGAAATGCTCTAAAATATACATTCAGTACAATATGCGTTGCAAAAAAATATTTATAAAACTAGTTATAGTACGAATGCACCTCATTTGCCACATTTGACGTGCGATTTCCAACTTGTTTGTAATTCTGTTGAAAATAACCGTATAAAAATATGGCTGGTAGCAATCGATTGGTAATAACGTCTACTAACTTATGCATTAATGGAATATTTAAATTTTGCTTAAGCGATCGTCTACATATAGATATTGTACCAAAATTTAAAAATTTCAGTACTAACACGTAATTTTGACATCATTTTCTGATTTTTTAGGTAAATTTTATCTTCGTTTACCAAACGGGTTGTAGTTTCGGAAGTATGCGATCTAAAGTTAAATTATTTTTAACCGTTTCTAAACATATTACAATGCGAGTCTTTTTTTAAGTATAACTCAAAAACTACTTGGCAGAACGAGCTTTACTTTTCGATTCCCATATATGAAATTTCGAGATAGATTTATGTTAAAAAATTCGTCGGTTGCTATTTATTTTTTTTAAATAACATTAAAATATAATTTTCTAAAAAATATGATTTTAACCTTTTCGCTCCCTGGGTTCCCAAATGGGGACGCCCGTTTTGTCCCATTTTATTAATGTTACTCGAACATAATTACAATTTCGATATCAGAATGATATGTTTCGATGTCTAAGATTCGAACTAATGCAAATAAAATGAAAATCTTCCTCTGAAGTCAAATGGGAGAAGAAGTAATTCAGGAATAATTAATAATACTGCATTGATACTCAGTAGCGAAGAGGTTAATATTTCTAACCTAAGCTTCAAATATTATATATTTCTAGAAGCTTCAAATATTAGAATCCATTTGAGTTAGGCTAAAAAAACTACCTATACAACCGCGTTGCAATCTATTTTGTAACAATTAAAAAGGAATTTAATATTTGTCTTTCCAAATTTTAAACCTGCATAATTATTTGACTGAATGACCTCTCGTTTAGAATACGTATGTAAAATATATCGAAGAATCCAAGTCAAAATTTATTCCAAGTCAATATTAGTATTGAAATTTTAAAGTTTGATACACTTTCTATATGGGGACGACTTCCGAATTAACACCGAGAATAGCGTTAATTAGTAGATGTTATGCGACCGGATTGATACCATTTATACAATGATTTGCGACAGAGTTAGTAGAGGTGGTGCGTTATTTTTCCAAAACTGAATATTCAACGGCAATTTGTTTAAAATTTCAAAATCTCCTAATTTCTTCAAATCCTTGTCTTATGATATGGGTATTTAGTTACATTATTGTTAAGAAAAGAATCATAATAAATTCTTAAAAAAAGTAAAAAAAAAAAAAAAAATCAGCATTATTTCCTCAAATTTTTAATTGAAATATAGATTTTGTTTTTCACAAAGCAGATACACTATAGGACCATTAATGACCGTACATTTTAAATTTTAGACATTTTGTCAAATATTTATAAAAATATTTGTCAGATTCTTCTGGAATTTCAGGTTTAAAAAGAACAGGTTTGACCTGATATTCATCAACGTCGATTTGATAAGGCGGACAATTAGGGGGCCAGAAAAATCAAAGAAAAAAATACTTGGGATCACCCTGTAAATTAACATCCGCTAAATGATCTATCGCTGCAGAATACAAATTTGTGGATACTGTACAACCTGTTTACTGATTTTTGTAAGAATAGCACGTATATTGTTGGAGATATGGCGATTTTTTTTAAGTTAAAAAAATTCATGCATGTGTTTAGCTTATATCACGCAGGGTTTTTAACCAAAAACGCCAGTTTCAAGCAAATTGGCTAGTGTAGTAGAAACAATATAGTGCAATTGGAATATAAATGTATTAAATATTTTATGAAACGTGAGCAGTTGTATGAAATAATTTTTATATGCGCATCCGCGAATGATAACAACGATTTTTTTTATATAGTAATTTAATAGTTAACGCTATGGAGCAACTCATAAAAAAATCCAGCTAAATATCGTGAAAAGTGAGAAAGATATTGTCGATAGAGTGAGCTGATTTTTAGTTGCTCTCTAAAAGGAGCTGAAAGATAAGGGATTTTCTACAAATTATCAATTTTAATTTAAATTTTTTATCATTTTAATTTTTTAATTGATTCTTTAGTTTTTCTCTGATAACCACCAGAAGGAGCCTATTCCATGATAAAAGAAGTGTCAAAATCGAAGCATTTTTTCCAAATCTACTCATTGATATTCATTAAATACTAACTTTTTTCTGTGAAATCAGTTAATAAAAAATGACAGTTTGTGGAAAATCCCTTATCATTCAGCTGCTTTTAGAGAGCAACTAAAAATCAGCCCACTCTATCGACGATAACTTTTTGAACTATGATGATATTTGACTAGATTTATTTTTAGGAGTGGCTTCATAGAATTGACTATTAAATTATGTAAAAAAAAAAAATCTTCGTTATCGCTCGCGCATGGGCAGATAAAAATTATTTCATACAACTGCTCATATTTCATAAAATATTTTATGCATTTGCTTTTTCCAACTGCACTAAGTTGTTTCTACTACATTTTGCCAATTTTTCTGAGACTAGCGTTAAATTTGCTTGAAAACCCTTCGTGATATAAGCTAAAAACATGCATGATTTTTTTAAACTATAAAATAATAGCTATATCTCCAAGAATATACGTGCTTTTCTTACAAAAATCAGTAAACGTGTTGTAGGGTATCTTAAAGTTTGTATTCTGCAGCTATAGATCATTTCGTGCATTTTAATTTACAGGGTGATCGCAAGTATTATTTTTTTTTCTTTGATTTTTTGTTGGCCTTCTATTTGTCCCCCTTATGAAATCGACGTTGATAAAAAAGAGGTCAAATCTGTTTTAATCCTGAAATTCCAAAAGAATCTGACAAGTATATTTCTAAATATTTGACAAAATGTGTAAAATTGAAAGTGTCCGGTCAATACTGGTCCTATAGTAGTGTATAAAGTCGCAAAGTAAGTAGTCTTATGTCATTTTTTCTGTTTGTGGAATCAAAATTTCTCCCTATAGAAGTTCATCTGTAATCCAAGAATTTTGTTTAAAAGTCTGAAAATCTCATACTTCAAAAATAAAATTTTAAAAGATTTACAACCAATGATTTTAACTTCAAACCCTTGGCCACATATGTGAACATTTAGTTTTTTATAGTTATAATTACTGTCAATAATAAAAATAACAAAAATTTGATGATAACTTATTCACTACAGAATCCCTCAACAAAGGAAGTAAAAATTTTATTGTTTTGCTGCACTGATAATGTTATTTCCGATGTTAGAGATATGAAAAAAAGCGTGAAGTAATTTTTCGTCAGTCATTGTTGTTGGATTATTTGAAAAAATCGTTAGTATTTGATATATTAAGTTTAAATAATTGGTAGAAATGTAAGAAATAAATTTACTGTTAGTTTTCTATTTTATAAGAAATCATTTCACTCATAAATTACCATGAGCGCTCAGCGGCCACAGACGTTATTTTGTTTGTGAATTTTTATTGTTTTTCCCATTTTTTTTCTTTTTTTCTTTTTGAATTCCGATTAATATAAAATGAATAAATCCTTAAAAAAAAGTCCTTTTTTTTTTACTTGTCGTAAAAAAATCGTCCTGAAAAGGTTAAATGTAACAGTTTTCTACTTTACGCACTATATTATACAAATGAATTTAACATATCCTACACTAAAAACTAGCTGAAATAAAAGACTTTTATATGTTAATTCATAGAAAAATATTTAAAGCAAATTTTAATCAATATTCCTTCTACCTTCAGACTCCCTAGATTAAATTCGGAAAATAATAATGCAATAAAGAGATGGTTTCTCACTTTGAAAGTCAGATGGAAGACATTTATCTTTGTCACGTGAGTATCGATTACCATTCACAACTTATGATATTCTCACTTTTATGGTGACGAAACCTCTCATTTAAAGCAAATCAATCTCTTTTATAAAAGAAAACTGTAAACATCGATGAATCCTAGATATTTTTTCCATTTTTCTTTCCAGAACATGTTGATAGAAAATAGATAAAATAGAAAAAAATCTAGAATCATCTGTTGATTTCTCTTAAACATTTGAAAGAATTACTGTGTACTTTGATTAAGGGGTCACTAGGCATTTCGAAATGAACATAAATTGACTAGAAATACGAATTTTTGTTTTGTATTATTAAGGGGACAGTTTACCTATTCATCAATTTTGTTTGTTTTTAAAAATATATTTAAAATGGTGAACACATTTCATTGTTCGCATAAAAATAAATTTTGAAAAGAAAAAATTAACTCCATATTTAATTAAATTTTTAAAAAAAGTTTTAGAAAATTTTAATTTTTTAAAAATCCCTACTACTTTTTTAAATATTGATATTTTTGCCCAATTTTTTTTTAAAGATTTTCAAATGTGTATTATACAAGAATGCGCATGGATTTTTAGATACATCTAATATTACATTTAATATACTTTTTTATTGATCCTATATAGTGTAAAACGATGAAATCTAACATATCTTCATATACTTTTTTTTTTTTTTTTTTTTAAATATCAAAAACCCAAAGACTAGTTCCATGCGCAGATTTATCACATATATAATGAAGAACATGTACGAAAAAGTTTAAATCTCCGTCTCAAATACAAAAAAAGCCTTAGAATTTTTAAATCATAGCAGTAAAGAAAATAGGAACATACAGAAAAATTCATTTAAAGTTTTAAATTGTGCGAGTAATTGCGCTGAGTGTATTAACAATATTTACTATATCTCGCGATATAATTGCCGTATGTGTAAAAATGAGGTGTCAATATATTCACAATTAAACAGGCTTTCATTTAATTATTAAAAAATCGACTTTTGACCCATTTTGAGGTAAACTGTCCCCTTAACTTGCTAAAATTTAAAGAAGATAAAATTGTGCCATAAATTGCCATACGCTGTAAAAAAATACAAATGTTTTTTTTTTATCTAGGATAATACACTGGTGTGCAAAAATTAAGGAAAACTCACAAAATGCTAATTTTCAAATACGCGAACACTCAAAAGGAAATGATATAATTCGAGTAATTACTATCTCTACAACACAGCTAGTCCATATAACATCTCATTCATGTCACACATAGTCACAGTTGTCACAGTCACTACGGTGAAGCAAAAAAAATAGGAAATTCCATACACCTCATTATGAGTCTCAAATGATCACTATATGTGACTCCACTGAGACGTCGCTGTGACTGCTGCTTTGTGATGAGTCACCATGTGACTTTACAATATAGTTACATTGTGACTCTCGTGTGACTGACATCTGTAGACTCAATTTCAAAGTCATCGTGAACGCTGCATTGTGTTAAGTTACCAAATAATGTCACATTAAAGTCACGTGATGACTTTCAGGTGACAGAGAGACTACTGTGAAGTCACCATTGTGCTGTTTTGGGAAAAGTCCTTTTGTGACTATAATGTGATATTATTTGGTGACTTATCATAATGCAACGTTCATGATGACTTAGAAATTGAGTCTAAAAATGACAGTCACATGAGAGTCACAATTTAACTACATTGTAAAGTCACCTGGTGACTCGTCACAAAGCAGCAGTCACATTGACGTCTCAGTGGAGTCACATATAGTGATCATTTGAGACTTATAATGAGATGTATGGAATTTCCTATTTTTTTTCTTTACCGTAGTGACTGTGACACCTGTGACCATGTGTGACATGAATGATATGTTATATGGACTAGCTGTGTTGTAGAGATAGTAATTACTAAAATTATATTATTTCCTTTTGAGTGTTCGCGTATTTGAAAATTAGCATTTTGTGACTTTTCCTTAATTTTTGCACACCAGTGTATAATATAACTACAAACGAAAATACACAATATTTTTTTCAAGTTACCCACGATTCCTAAAAGCATTCTTTATTTTTAGAAGCCACAGTATCTAATATATTTTCGAGACCTAAAGAATCATTTATAAAAACAAAATTTCTTTTGCTCACACGGAATTTCGGAAACGTTTCCTAATCGTTTTATAGTGTATTAATCGTTTTTCTAAAATCGAAAAAATACATGAATACAACATTTATTCCGATTATATATATTAAATTTAGTAATACGGAAATAATAGGTCTCAATCTTAAATAGGACGTTATCACCATGACAATCTAGAATCATTACCTATAATGGGATATCATTTAATTAATTATGTCTGATAGGATTTAATAGAATGAGAAAACTTTTATTAATATCTTTTTAAGTTTTGATTTGATTTTCCTAAAATTTGAAATGACTCGACAAAATTCTGCTTCGATTATATATATTAAATTTCAAACCATTCAGTTGGATAGTTTTTGCGCTGTTGTATACGGATAGACGGACAGACGGCGTCTACACTCTCAAAAATAATTTACTTAACGTCCATGTACTCGTATTTTTTTAAGTGCAATTGTTTCAAAAAGAAGTACATTGTTAAAAATAATCTACTTAAAAATGAGCATTTCTATGTACTCATATTTTTTAAGTACAATTGCTTCAAAAAGGAGCATTAATCTAATTAAAAATGAAAATTTCTTTGTACTCGATTTTTTTTAAGTACAATTAATTCAGAAACGAGAACATGTTATTTTGAAGTTGTGTATACTTATACTTGATTTATAAATGTATGCAGAAATGAATACATATATTTTGTATTTTAAAGTCTTAATATTCATGTTTAAATCCTATGTGCTCAAAAATATGAGTTTTCTGATAAACCCTTTTCTTATACCGAATTGACAGTAGGGATTTCCAAGCTTTTATTTAAAGATATGTCTATCTTTGTTATAATTTTTAATTTATAATACACACTTTTCAAATTTATTTAAAATTTCATTAGAAATGTTAAAGAAGAAAATTTAGTTTAAAAATTGTTTTATTAGAAATTAGAATATTTAAGAAAAGGAAAATTCATCTCTGCTGTTAGCGATCTTCCGTCGCTGATTCATAAAAGGTGTCATTTGGAAGCAGCTGGTAACTGCTCTTGTAGCACAGTCAGTAAAATACTGATCTCCCACCTAAAGGACTCGAGTTCAAGTCACGGGGCGGCTCATACACAAAATTTCAAGAATTAAAATAGTAAATTCTTTGTTCTTTACTCCAAAGATTGTAGTTCTTTGCAATTCAAAATTACCGTAATTAAAAATGATGATTTGTCTGTTCTGTGTAATTTCGCTTTTTATTCTTATAGTGTATGTGTGTTTCTATACATACTTATTTTCGAGTCCCTGTATGTACTCAAAAAAATGAGTACATGCGTTTTTCAAATTTAAGAGTTAGGTACTCGGAGCTATTTTAAGATCGGGAAGTGCTCAATAATTAGTACAATTTACTTATTTTTAAGAATAGTGTTTTAACAGTGTATTCGTACGTTCTAGACGACGTCTATAGTTGCTACGTATTTATAGAATTACAAACGCACCTAATAAAGCATATATATCCTGAAAGTCAACGTTATCAATTGCATGCTGAAAAGTTACGAAACGTGAAAAATTAAGGTGTAGAACAACACTTACAACTAAGGTTTGATATTAGGTTGTAACGAAAATTTTCCACCAAATCACCATTACACAAAACTAATTATATCTATAATTAACTGTAATATTATATATAACCACCATTCCGACAAATCTTCATAGTGTGTGATATGATACAACACTAGTACCTAAAGCTGTACACTTTATTGGGTGATATTCTGTAGCTGACTTTTTGCAACAGAGCTGGAAGCAAATGATGGTTCTAATCTGGTAGCGTTATAGTTCCATTTCAGACACACACCTTGTACTTAATGATAACGATATTTTTTGCCAATTTCACAACACACTTTTATAAAGCAAGTCTCTTTCTTTCAAAGTCTAAAACAAAATATGAGAAAGCACTTCAACACGAACTGTTTGCACAGACCGTATTAGCTGTGGCGGGACACTTTCTTTACAACCTGATATATTCATTTTAAAAGAATATAAAATTATAAAAAAAATCTTATACTGTTGATTTGCGCAACTGTTTTTGATCTCGGAAAGTCTAAGCTTAATTGATGTATGTGAAAGCTTTCTTTTTATTATTTTCATTTATGGCATGCCACAGCACTAACTCTACTGTAATGTCAGAAAGAATACTTAAAAAAAAATCTTTATTTAAATGTTAAAATTTTACAGTATTTATTGTTGCTATCTGTACCATCATCAGATTTATAATATCTTATAATGTTATGAAAAAAGTATAAATTCTTATTTTATTCCTGGAAACGGATTTAAATATATATCACGAGAAAAGAGATTTCTTTTCCCTGCTTCAATTTAACTCTTTAGGCAAACACTGGGGAATGAAGCTTAAGAGATCCAAAAGACACTCGACGGAATTACAACTCTTTTAAAGTCTGTTCAAGAAATAAATAGATTTAAATTATTATGTTTAAAAAATAAGTAAATATGGTTTATATTTGAAGTCAGTATGTACAAAAAGTGAGAGTATAAAGTAAAATGACCTTCCTTTTAACTGAAATAAACCATTACCATTTCCTTTTTTCTTTTTAAAGTTTAAAAGCGATAAATACCATAAAATGCATTTTGTATTATTGTCTGAGGCAACTAATTCTGTTATTGTGTTTGTGCAATGTTGAATTCGTACCAGAATTTCGAAAAATTTTATTTGAAAATAAGGAAACACAATTTTACTGCATTTTTCTCACCAAAATTATAAAAATAAACTTTTTGTTCAGAAATTCTGGTACAAATCTTTATAAAAATATCCCACAGCTATTCAAGGGTAAAATAGATTACCCGAGTTTGTTATTAATTTAATTTAAACAAATCGGAAATTGTACGTGAAACGTGGCAAATGAGGGGCGTTAGTGCTAGAACTAGTTTTATAAATATTCAGATCTTGTTGCAATAGTCGTTGCACTCTTATGCAATAATGCATGCATACAAAATTTATAACGATTCTATTTATTAAATTCAGTAATACAGAAATAATAGAATTCCCTCTTAAATAGGACGTCATCAACATGGCAACCGAGAATCATTACCTTTCATGGGATATCATTGAATGAATTACGTATGATAGGATTCAATAGAATAAAGAAAACTTTTATTAATATCTTTTAAATTTTGATTTATTTTTTTATAAAATTTGAAATGACTCGACAAAATTCTGCTACGATAATATATATTAAATTTCAAACCATTCGGTTGGGTAGTTTTTGCGCTGTTATATGTGAACAGACGGACAGATCAGGTGACGACTATTGATGCTACTATTTATATAATTACGAACACAACTAAAAAGTTATTAATAGGAAAAATAAACTGTTTATGTTATCTTCATTTATTACAGACTCGCGTCATCTGTTTAATGAAGGCAGTATACATTTTGTAGTATTTTTACTTTTAAAATTAAAAAAAAAAATATGATAATCGTGTAATTTTGGTTAAATCAGGTTAATTTTGCATTTCAATTTTATACATATTGACACTAAATATATACTACCATATTTACTTATTTATTTTCTACTATATACTATTTTTTTCTATACTTTCTCATATTTATTCATTTTGCACAGTTAAAGGTGTCCATGACTTCTATTCGTATGCCTATCCTTTCTGTCTGACCGCATTCTAAATCTCGTAAATATACTTCGATTGCCATGAAATTAATACATGTTACGAAGGTTTTCCACACCATGTGTTCTATTGAAAATGAATTGTGTAGCATTTATAGTCACTTGCAGAGAACCTCATAGTAATTCGGATACACTATGGTATACGGACGAAAATTCTTTGAAGTACGTTATGATTAATTAGAAAAATAAAACTTTGTTAAAATCTCCCTAAAATACAAAATAACATACAGGAAGCGTTTCGGGATGGAAATTATAACAGCCTGCTATCAGCCAAAGTAAACACGCGTCCGAAAGCGGACAAGGTCACAAATGAACTTTGTTACAGAACAAAGTGATTGTAAATGAACTTTGTTGTCACAAAATGGTTCATTTGTGACCTTGTCCACTTTCGGACACGTTTTTATTTTGGCTGATGACGGGCTGTTATAATTTCCAAACCGAAACGCGCCCTATGCGTTATTTTGTATTTTATGGTGAGTTTAACAAAGTTTTATTTTTCTAGTTGTGATTTAGCGCTAGTTTTTCGGTGCTGTACCACTTACATTTTGATAATGTCATAGCAAACGTTGCTAAATTAATATATATACGGATATTAATTAATATATTAATATATATAATGTTAATATACACTACGACTGGCTTCCTGTAGATATGCAGAACATTCTGCTATGTGTGTTCAATTACAGAGTCACACAAAATAATTCAATTTCATTAATCTCAGTAAACAGCAATTTTTTGTAAAGGGCTTTGTGAAATTTATATATACTATGAAGATGAGCATCTTCTAGCAAAAAAAGAAAAAAATAACAACATGAAAAGTTCTTTTACAGGGCCGCACAAATAATTAACATAACATATCTTCTATGAGCAATTATCACAAAGATCGCATTTTACAACTTAAATAAAATTTAGTTGCTATATGGCCTGTATAAATTGTAAATACCATATAGAGAGCTACCAGGAAGAATTTAAATTAATGTTTATAATAGATAATTGCTGAAAATGTGTTTTCAAATGTGTTACTTGTTTTTCTGCTGAACTAAACTTTCATTTATATAGCATAAATAAATTTATACAATATTCTGATAGTGATAACTGTTTCATAATCTTTGTTTGGTGCATGATTTTTCTTACTTGTAACGTTATTAAAATTAATTTCAGAAAACTCGTTAGGTTGAGACTAATAAAAGTTCTTTCACTGTAAGGTAAACAAATTATAATGATACCATAATTGTTTAAGAATTTTCTCTGTGCGAATGTACAAAAAATCATTTGAGAGTGAGTTATATTATAATTGGTAATATGAAATATTTACAAGGATTTACGTAAATGATTAATGAAATTGCCCATTTCAGTATCAGTTATTTAACGCAATAAATCATGGTTTTGTTTCTCTTACTATTACTTATCGTAGACGGCTTTTTCCATTTCTTGACAAATATTTACTAACCGAGACGGAGGACAACTTCGGGTATTTTGCCACAATCTGTATTATCTCCACTATGCACACCAATTGTTATCTTTTATTTTCGGAATATTTCATTTATCGAATACGCGCATGATATATTTTTAATGAAATATATTAATTTCAAAATATCAAAGACAGATAGAAATAATGATAAAATTTTCTTCTCTAATATAAAAATATTTATTTTATTAAAATTTTCTGTCTGCAGATTATGCGTAAAATATTCTTACATCATAAAGTAAGTCCAGATAGAATGTCTTAGAATAAACAAAATGCGACCTCCAATTTACTGTATAATGAAATTTCATTGAATCGAAATTCTTGTGTTTAAACTTTCTTTTATTTTTCTGACATTAGTTGAATACAAAAGGCTTTAAACTCAAAATATAATAGAAGCTTGATTCTTTAGTGAAATTAGTTAATATTTTTCATTAAGTTTACACTAGCAGGTTTATTTTTGTTGTATATTTCTCAACTGTAGATATTTTTGTCTATTGAAAAATTTTCTAATGAGTATTTCACTGTAGTGGAACTCGACCGTGTTTAAAATTGGTCAAAAAGGACACAGAAAAATTATAATATCCGCGTTGCTCGTGTTTTAAATGGTCATCTTTCACATATAAAAATGAAGTCCTTTAAAAAATTACCTATTTGTTGACTATTGGTTATGTCGGCGGGTATGGGTTTGACTTTAGTCTGTTTCAATCCAATTTAAAGGAGAGTTCCTGTACTGTAAAAAATATGACATTTATCTTTTGACATTTAAAGATTGGTTTAAATATCATATGGATCCATTATCAAAGTGTATCAATTTCATTCAGATTAATGATTTTTTTCAAAATCCTTTTCCTCTTCTTTTTTAATTTTCTATCCCTTGTTTGTTTCCCATAATGTGATGCTGTTTACTTTGATTTCTTATGTGTGTATCCATGTGTATGTGTGTACGTATATATGAGGACGTGAGTTTCAAAACTCGCTTTATCCAATAAAAAATCGAGTTTTCTCTATCAATCTATTCTATTGGTGAACCTACATAAAAAAAACACCACAATCTGAAAAAAAAACAATTTTGTCGTGGATTTTGTGTATATCGTGGCATTATAAAATCTTGTTTTACAATGAAAACCAATGGACGCAGTCAGAGAATTTTCGCGATTTCCCAAAATTTGATTTTCTGGATAAGGCAAGTTTTGAAACTCACGTCCTCATATGTATATGGGTGTGTATGCATATATTTTTTTCAACGAATGTTACATTAAATGTAAAACTGCATTTCATTGAACGTAATTAAATTTTAATATGTGCCCTCCCCCCCTCCCCCAGGACAAAAAAAAAAAAAAACTACAAAGCTGGAAAGCTGAAGGCCATTATCCATTTATCCATTTTCATTCGCATCTGATTAACCTTTTAACTTGCGGACTTAAATTTTCTGCCACGTGATTTTTTTTTTTTTTGTGTGTGTGTGCACAGTAGTTAATTACGCTCTTACAAATGCAAGATATTTCATAACAGTAAGAAGAGACACGTTAGAAAAGCAAGTATCCATATCTGTAGTGAAAATTAAATTGTATTTTCGATACTCTTTGTCAGAAGTTTCGGAAACAGTGTTTGGTGTTTAAGTGTTGGCTTTATATATTAGGTTGCGCAAAGAGTTCTGGGAAATTTTTAATCTAATAGTTACTAGAATTTGTATCGTATATAGGAGTACTTATGGTACAGTCCAGCTATGGCCACTCCATCCTATTATGGCCTCTTTCGATCAATGCAACACTTTTTCACGGGCCGTCAATTTGAATCCTGTAATGAAGTTGAAGCAGCATGTCAAGAGCCAATATACCAAGGAGCAGCCATGGTACTTCCAGCAAATGCGGAATCTGATAGACCTATGGCAGAAAGGCGTGGACTATGATGGTCTCTACTTTGAAGAATAGTCCTTGTTGCTTTTGTCGTTAATTTGCGCATAACAACGCAACTTTCATAAATTTCCCAGGACTTTTTGCTCAACCTAGTATTATCAGCAAATTATATTATTTTCATTTGACATTTTTATGCGAGTCAAAAGTGTTTGAAAGGAAAAGAAATAATTTTATTGTTACTTAGTGAAAATAAATTAAATTTTCTGAATTAAAAAAAAAAAGCTTTATATACAATCCATTTTCAGCTCTATCTTTGCAGGGTGCATCTTAACGCGTGCTGATAACTATAAGGGGTAATAATACAGAGTGTCCATACTTAAACAGCCCTATTTTAAAGTTGTATACAGACGAAACTATTGTTTAGAAAGTTGTGAAAGTTTTTGGAGGGTAATGAATGGATGGGAATTTGTTAGAGCTAAAAAAAACCGCTCAAAATTTCGGCGCCAGAGGCCTTTTTTCTAACGAATTACACATTTGCGATAGATTGCAAATTTTGTTACAACAAAACGTTTTCAACAAAACCTTTTTTTACTAAATCAGAAATTTCGAATGCGATATGCATCGTTGTTACAGATAAAATTGTTTCGGGTCTGCAATCACGCCACTGCCTTTCACGCACAATTCTTATGGAAGAATTGTCCTTTGCACATTAGTCTTTGTGTTAAGGACGCCTTGAAAAATCACTTCACAGAAGAACGTGTCATCAGCCGCCACTTTCGTAATATTTGGCTCCCCCTGATCCAAAGACATGTGACTTTTGGTTTTGGGAGAATTTGAAACATATGGTAAGCCGTGATAATCCAAGAACTTTACCTGATCTTAAAGACAGCATTTCACGACATGTTTGTAACATCTTCCAGAACACATTGCGATCAACTGTGGAACATGCTGTCTTCCGATTCCAGATGGTATCTGAATATGATGACCGTCATGTGGAACATGTTTTGTTGTAATACAAATTTTAAACTATCTTAAACGTATGCTAAATGCGTAATTCATTAAAAAACACCCTTTGGCGGCGAAATCGCGAGCTAATATTTTTTTTTTCTTCGCTCAAACAAATTTTCATCCCTTCATTATGCCATCCACAGAATTTGAGAACTTTCCGAACAATAGCTTTTCTCTAGACAACTTTAAAATAGAGTCGTTTCGTTTACTTATGGAGATCCTCTACGTAGTGAAACAAATTTTTATAAAGGAAACCACGGTCGAAATTCTGACAAAAATGCAGGGTTTCTCGCACCAAGTCGAAAACTGATTTCATAACAGTATAATAACGATGTGATTTAACAAAATTTCCAGCAGAATAACTTGTTTTAGGTGAAATGTCATGATATCAAGGGAGGCACTGAAATTTCGCTATAATATGATTAGTGATAAACAGTGACTAGTGACAAATGTTTAGTATTGTCATTCACAATCCGAATTTAAATCGTCTAGTTCCGTGCTTATTGAACGTGGATGACAGCCATTTTTATCAATTCTTTTAATTTCATCACACAGTTGAAAACTTGTGTGTTTTTTTGTAACCACTAAAACTAAATAGAATTTTTTTCCTTATTTAACATTTGATTTCGGCGATTAAGTTGAGTAAAATGTACTATTAACGTTAGTGGTACGAAAAACCGTACACGTTAACACCTATGTGATTATATTACACAGAAAGTAAAGCAAATGTCTTGAAAATCTCGCTAAAATATTTCCATTACAGTTACAATTGTGAACGGAAATCTGGGATCGGCTTGGGGTGAGACAACCTGTATTTTTCATTAAATGAGTAGGTTGCAACCTTGATTTCCTAAACAATTTTTTTGTCTTGAAATATACAGGGTGTCCCAGTTATAATTTTTAATAGAAGGCCAATTCCATCGTAACTGACGTAACATTTTATCATCGAATTTTGTTTTCAAATCTACGAAGTAAATTTACTAATAAAGCTAGTACAAATTTTTACAGTTTAAAATATTTCTTACTAAGGTCTTCATACCCATATACTGCAGATTATTTCAATCTGTCTTTGAGTCCCAAAAATTGCAATTCAAATTTCTGTAACTGACGTAACATAAAATAGACAAACATTTTATCTGCCTTCATTGAAGTGTGAAAATTATCAAAACTATCCAGATAAAAAAAAGTGATTTAATGTTCTCAACAACACTAAGTAATGCCAAATTATAACAGTAACTTGTTTAATTAATTTCTGAATATTAAAAAAGAAGAAAATGGCATTTACACGTGTAACTGACGTAACATTATGACTTTACAAAGACAATAATGGTACTTAACTTAGTTTGTAAACAGTAATTTAAAATGCATTTGTATTAGGATTTTTCTATAGAATATAAAAATATCAAGTTTTCCAATCATACCCTTAAATTAAACATATTATAAATTTGATTCTCTCCACAAAAAAGATAATTTTCTGTGTAATTGCTCAGAATCAACTCTAAGCGTTGTAGGGTGTTGGTTCAAGGTCATAAGTAAAGAGTCACTCAAACAAATTTAGATAAGCGCATGCTCTACTATCGCTTTGTTATTAACTCGCTTTCAGTGCCACATACGCAAAAGGGAGACTCCTGAGCGTAAAGCGTTATTGGTGGGCTAAAGATTTAAAAGTCGTTAGAGCAATGCGATTTTTTCTTTGGGGCTTTATTCAAAATTCTGTAACTCACGTAACATAAAATAGACAAACATTTTTTCTGCCTTCATTGAAGTGTAAAAATTATCAAAACTATCCAGATAAAAAAAAATGATTTAATGTTCTCAACAACACTAACAAGGAAAGTCTCCTTACACGGCATACTCAGAATATGTTGAAAAAAAATGCTAGTGAAACTACTCATGTATGTAATAACGGATCAGTCAAATTTAACGGCGGAATTTCCGTAGAAAGTCTGTAAAAAAAATAAAATACTTTCGAATGTTTGGAGTGAAAATACGAAAGTGACACGCGATTTGGCGAGCAGGATTTTTCCACATCAAAAGCAAACGATTTTAATGCATCTGAAAATTGTTTATAATTGTTTTTTAGAATGCACGGTTTTTAATTAATTTAAACTTAATCAATGAAAGAAGTTATTATATATTTTTTATATTACATATATATGTTGCTTGCTGCTGTAATTATTTAATTTTATCACTGTAAAAATATTTTCTATGCTTTGCAAGTTGCAAATATCTATTTTAAGTTATAGTCAGCTGACATTTGATTGCCATAATATTTCCATATCGAAAACGAAGTCGTTTCCATAGCAACAAAATCAAATCGACAGTGTTTTATCTGCCTTATTTTTTGGGCTTGAAATAATTTAAATAAATTTAAATTTTGTTTTAAATCGTAAAATATGATATTTAAATTTTATTATAAATACACATAAATATATATGACAAACTATAGTTAAAACAAACTAAAAATGACAAAACTAAAGTTATTTAAATTAAACTTATATAAACAAATTCAACATAAAAAGTTTTTTTCCTACGTAAAAGCGTATTTTTTTTCATCGCCAACCGGTGATAAATCGCCAAATAAACGAAAATTTCGTTATTTTTTTACGGACGCTGTATCGGGGTTCCGCCAAGATATTTTTTATAAACATATATATTCATATGAGAAGAACATTCTGTATTTTTTTCCGATTTTTCTGATTATACCCGTATGGAGACCTTCCTTGCAAGTAATGCCAAAAAGATCGTGTCTACGTTCCGCCGCTACCGAGTTGGGATAGAGAATGGAAGAGGTTATTGCTTCCGTTACACCGGACATGTTAACTGAAGTGTGAGAGGAATTGGACTTTAGGTTGTAGGTGTACCGTATAACTAAAAGTGACCCTATTGAACATTTATAAGAAAAACTAGGTTAGTTACCTTCAATTTGATGTATGATTTGTTGTAAATAGTCTAAATTAAACTGTTATAATATACCATTGTAACTGTAACATTCTTTTAATGCCACCCTGTATTATCAACCCATATAGTTCTAACTTTTAGTTAGGATAGAACCTGTATAGCAGTATTTCTTTCTTTCTTATGGAATGTGCTGGTTATTTTACGTGAGCTCAGTGAAAATATCTTTATGAGATAATTGCAATACATATAATAAAATTGAAATAATATTTTGCTTGAAAAAAATTATCTATACATGTAAAAATAATACTAATATATATATAAATTTATTTGAAAAGTTGCCTAAAACGAAAAATTTGGGAAGAAAATGCGAAATTGAAAAAATTTGTGCTATGGTGGATACCTATCGTGTGAAAACCAACTTGACAAACCAACCCCACCCATTTAATGCGAGCAGAAATATTAGAAAAAGAAAAAAAAAATACGGAAATTATGATCCATTAAATGAATAATTTCAAATCTCAGAGAGAAATTTAATGTGCTGGTTAATATTTTCAACCTTCTCACCGCCGCGAACTGATATATTCGTTCTCTAAGCTTTAGGTTTCACTGCAATGGAAGCATTATATTTAAATTAATATAATTATACAGATATAATCCAGTTTTAAAAAATAAGGTTATGATTAATACTATCAAGGCTTATATACCTATACTTGAAAAAAAAAATTATATCATGTTGGGAAAAAACATCTTTTTTTAATCATTAAAAACAAAATTGAAAAGAAAACAACATTACAATTTTGCCATTTTGCTCGGCGGTCAGAGGATTAATATTATGGTTAAAAATTGAGAAATTTTTCAAAAAAGAAAAAGTTCCTCGATAATCAAGAGAAGCATTCTGGATTATACGCACGTTACAAAACAGAACTACACTGATTACCAACTATGATTAGTTAAAGCACAGCGTTTTATCTTCCGGTTTTCATCATGTGTCTGATTAGTCCAGGCAATAGGGGATTTTACCTGGCAAAATTAATGGTAGTTCTGAAAATCGACTTACTTTATGTTTTCTGGGTTGCTGAATCCGAATTTCTAACTTCCCACCAAATTTTCCCCCGGCAACCCCCCCCCTCCCCCCAAAGTATGGTAAAATGCTCCAAAAAAGGTTTTTATTTAAAAAAAAAAACAATTTAATTTTTTTTATTGTTTTAAGGAAAAAGTATCTAGAAATTCAGAAAGTAGACAAAATTTGCAACAAATAAGATATACGACATTATGACGTAGGATGAATGGGGAGGGGGTGATCTACCTCAGAACATGTGCCGTGTTGCTGCGCAGACTAAGTTGCGCAATTCCACTTAACCACTCACATCGTTTGCATTCGCCTTCCCATCTCCCCTCCGAACTTTGCCTATAAGATTTACTTGAATTTTTTTGGGTCGCTGAATCCGAATTTTTAACTTCCCTCCAAAATTCACCCCCCAAATAGTTGTTTTTAAATTAAATGTTTTATTGTTTTAGGGGGAAAATATGTAGAAATTCAGAAAGTAGACAAAATTTGCAACAAATAGGATATATGAAATTATCACGTAGGATAAACGGGGGGGGGGGGGGGGAGGGGGGCTGCCTCGGAACATTCCTCGCGCGCTGTTCTCAAAAACCAATTTTTTTTTTCAAAAAATCATTTTTTTTTTCTTGGGGGGGGGGGGGGGGTTCTGAGGGAAATTTTGGTGGAAAGTTACAAATTCAGATTCAGCGACCCAAAAAATGTAAAGCGAGTCGAAATCCAGTAGTAGCCTTAATTTTGTCAGGTAAAATCCCCTATTGCATGTACTTGCATAACTTAGTGCACGTAGTGCCGCAGTACATGTTCAGAGGCAGCCCTCCCCCTCCCCGTTCATCCTACGTCATAATGTCATATATCCTATTTGTTGCAAATTTTGTCTACTTTCTGAATTTCTACATAGATTTCCGCTAAAACAATGAAAAATTTAGTTTTAAAACAACTATTTTGGGGGGATTGTGGGGGGGGGGGGGATTTTGGGGAGAAGTTAAAAATTCGGATTCAGCGATCCAAAAAACTTAAAGTAAACCTTATAGGGAAAGGTCGGAGGGGAGACGGGAGGGCGAATGTAAACGATATGAGTGGTTAAGTGGAATTTCGCAACAAAAATCAATTTTTTTTCTTGGGGGGCGGGTTCTAAGGGAAATTTTGGTGGGAAGTTACAAATTCAGATTCAGCGACCCAAAAAATGTAAAGCGAGTCGAAATCCAGTAGTAGCCTTAATTTTGTCAGGTAAAATCCCCTATTGCCTGTACTTGCATAACTTAGTGCACGCAGCACCGCGGCGCATGTTCTGAGGCAGATCCCCCCCTCCCCATTCATCCTACGTCTATAATGTCATATATCTTATTTGTTGCAAATTTTGTCTACTTTCTGAATTTCTAGATACTTTTTCCCTTAAACAATAAAACATTTTGATTTTTTTAATAAAAACCTTTTTTGGGGGCATTTTACCAAAATTTGGGAGGGTTCCCGGGGGAAATTTTGATGGGAAGTTAAAAAATTCGGATTCAGCGACCCAAAAAACATATAGTAAGCCTTTTTCCAGAACTACCATGAATTTTGCTAGGTAGAGCCCCTATACTGTCTCTATTGCCTGGACTAAATGTAGCATGTTTCTTCACGCAGGTATTAAAGGTCCTTTTAATCACTATATATGGGACGATACTGTCAAAAAATGTTATAAATGCCGCATTTTTCAGATTGTTAATGAGGAATATAATAACTTTGAAAACAATATTCTCTAAAGTCTTTACTAAGAACTATTTTTAGTAAAATTACTTTCAAAAAATAGAATTATTTTTGTCCCAGGACTCTTAAAATTGGAAAAAAAGATCATATTCAACATTTAATATCTTAAAATGTGTAATGATTTTAAAACTGATTTTTTTTATTGAGATGTAAGATATAAGTGTGTTCTTTCATTTCATGTATTGAAAATTGCAAGACGCAGAATTAGCATTTATAGGAGGCTCCGAACTGCCAGATATTTCACAAGCAGAAAATTGGTACAACAGCTTACGCGCAGGATTACGAAATAAATTTTGCAACTAGAATGAAAATTTTGGTGCCTACTTATACTTCAGATTATAATAATTACTTAGAACCTAAATAAATTTGGATTTGAACCATTTTTATATTTTTAATACAAAGTTGTATTTATCTAATGCATAATTATGAAAATGTCAACACTATAATCAACTAAAAAAAAAATACTTTATTTTAACAATAGAAAGGAAATTTTAGATTCAGTTTATACAAAATAACATGAAATATACGTTTTGAAAATTTCATAAAACAATATTCAGAAATTTTTTTAGATATCGTACGCGTTATGCCCAAAAACTTCATTTGGAGGAAAATGACTTCAAAATTTCGGAAACACCGCTTCTGCTAGTGAGCGAGTATAATTCTAAAAGTAAAAACTTCCGTTCTAATTGGAATTTCAAGGAAACAATTACATTAAAATGTTCAGAAAAGAGCGGAGTTTAACATCTAAAAAAATTTAATTTTCGAAAATTTTTAAGCTTTAAGAGTTCTGAGACCCCCTTAATGCATTATAGATAAATCAGTAATTATATAAGATTAACTACATTACATAATTGATGCTTCAAATTAGTTTTTGAGTAAGCACGTGGGCTGTTTCTTATTTTTATATTTAAACTTTTTTTTTATTTGTACTGAAAAGAGAATTTCAGAAGAAAATAAGACGTGTGTAATGACAGATTTATTTTGATTATTTGAGGATTTTTTCTTCAGGTTTATTTTCATATATGAGAAATTCCCTATATATCTAAGTTATAAACGAGTGTTCTATATAAGTGTTTAACATATACAGGTTTTCACTGAGCAGAAAATCCTTCTCTTTATTCTGTACGTCCAAAATCCTCCGAATCGTAAAAAATATTTCTGTAAAACTGAAAAAGACCGCGATTCAACAAAACAGGCAAAAACACGTCTGAAACAGAATTGTGTATTCCTGTCTTAGAAGCGGAAGAAATCGGCGACAAAATAAAATTTGTTTCGGAAGATAAAATCGATATTTAGATATAACCATTCACCACTTCGGATATAGAGAAGAAAATAGAAAGATTTTTTTAGTTTTTTTCCAAAATTTAAATTCTTATATTTTTACTTTTTGTCTATCCCATCTGTTGCGTAATTTTAATTGCATTCTGTAGCATGTTAATTAACGTTTTCAACTTATGTTATTGTAATATGTGTGAAACACACTGAACGCTACGCTTACGATTTTTAGCTGCTTTGAAATCAAACTATTTTAATGAATTGTGATACGATTAACTATCCTGCAAATGTATTTTTTTAAGAGGATAAATCACATTTAATTATAAAAACATACATGATTTAAGTTAAAATTAGAATGCACAGAAGCTAGTTAAATTTCTGAAACTTTTCACTAAAGTAACGTGTTTGAAGTGAATGTGAATTAATATTGTTATTTAGTCCAGTTGTAATGATTTTACAAAAATGAGAAATATGTGTTTATCTTGAATTTAA
The DNA here is from genome assembly GCA_963932465.1 of Maratus speciosus. Classification (NCBI taxonomy): domain Eukaryota; kingdom Metazoa; phylum Arthropoda; class Arachnida; order Araneae; family Salticidae; genus Maratus; species Maratus speciosus. The sequence goes on from OZ010787.1 coordinate 603,215,437, forward strand.
AACAAATAAAATCTGGGGTGACTCCGCTCAAAACCTTTAAACGAAACCTAATGAACATTTAAACGAAATCTAATCAACATTTAAACGAAATCTAATGAACATTTGAACGAAACCTCAATAAACCTTCACAAACATTTGTGTACATCTGCAGAAAGAAGAAAAAAAAATACAAATTTTTGGATTTGAACGATGAAACTTCGGTTTTGAAACTGGAGACTTTACCGCTGCACTACTAATTGGTTACATTGCCGAAATATTTATCACTTATACTCGCACATTTACTTAGTTGTTTTCCCTATAGATTCGTTAGCGAAATGATTTTAAAATGGTTCAAAAAATTTATTAAATACCTAATCATTCGGGCAATTTTTACAAAAATGTATGCAGTTCTTGTGACATAGAGCTATAACACATGCGCTAAATGGGAACTTATTCGGGAGTGCCGTTTGGGCGTTATCGTACATATTACTCTCTCACTCTCCTCCTGTCTCTCGAAACACTCTCCACACACACATATATGAGAATATTACAAAATTTTACTTACAATATATGTTCGAAAAGTAAAAACTGTAAAAAACCCAACTAATTTATTACTAACACGTTATTCGAAATGTACATTATTCATCAAAAATAGGTATGAACAATTCCCCATGAGCTTCACTGTATTTTTCTTCCTTTATTTAAAATTGATATCTTATTGAATAAGGAAATATTTGCATTTAAATGAATATGTAAGCTCTTCAAAATTTGCACCAGCATCAAAAATTACAATTTTAAACTAAAGTACAACCCATATAAATTATCTCGCAAAAAAAAAACCCAATTCCATTTAAAATTATTTAAAAGTGTTTAATTAAAATATATACATTGTACAGATTAAATAAATTAAAAAAAATGATTTTAATAAAACACCTTTAAGTAATTTTAAATGGATTTTTTTTTTTTTTTTTTTTTTTTTTTTTTTTTTTTTTTTTTTTTGCTTTTACGAAATAATTTCTATGACTTTTCGCAATGAGATTAATTAAAGATTCAAGAAAATTGATATAGTACTTTATATCATTTCCACTTACTAAAATGCAACCTTCTAATGTTGTATCTGAAGTTTAAAATGTAATCTGATTTACCGGAAAATATTTCCTCGGTTTAAGTTTCAAATACTGCTTGAAAATTATAACTTTGATATGAGATTTCAGCAATAGGATCATTTAGTTAAAAACACTGTGTTTTTTTAAACACAAGAAAACAGCAATAAAAAATAATTATTAAAATAGTATATATTTTTTTACTAAGAAAACATAGAATCCAAACTTAATCATAATACTATATATCGTTTTAAAATACAGGATATACCGTATTATACTCAAAATAAATTAGGGATTTTTTTGTTTATAAATATTAAATATGGTTGACATCATCAGTATTTACTGTTAGAAAAAGAGTAAAAGATGCCACATCTATTATTACAGACAGTAATAGAGCTCACATTTAAAAGAGGATATATTTAGAAAATATATTTTTTTGTAATCTTCAATAGTTCTCTAAAATACATAAATATATTGTTTATATAAACTATCGTTACTAATTGTTATGAAATTTAAACAGAAATTCTAACAATATTTATATCTAAAATTTAAACAACAGAAGACAATGAGAAAACACGCCCATGAAGATAACATGAAAATATTGCTTTACATTCGACTTTTTTCTTTTGTTTGAACTTTTTCAGCCATTTAAAATTAACAGTGTTCTCAGGTGTATGCTTTTAAAGATATTTATTCTAGGATATGTAAATGTAGTTACAGAGGTTAAGGACAAAAATTAAATTAAACGCATTAAATTAAAAAATAATTAAAATCGGAACAAATTTATAAAACTATTTACATTGTAGATTTAATAAAACACATATGTATTGTGTTAATTAATAACTTAGAAATGTAGTCTATTAAACATGTGCTTACAATCATTCAGACAAAGCCTACACTGTAAAAAAATAATGCCAGTTTTCCGGTAGGAATCGGAAAAATAGTTGGCCTTATCGTACCGAAATAATTTCCAACCCAGCTCGGAATAAAATCCGTAAAATCGGAATAAAATCCGTAAAATACCGTTTTACTGACAATTTCCTTATTTTTACGGATTTTATTCCGAGCTGGGTCGGAAATTATTCCAGTACGATAAGGGCAAGTATTTTTTTTATTCCTACCGGAAAACTGGCAGTATTTTTTTTTACAGTGTAATTTCCGAGCTAAAAAAAGAATTAATTAGAAAAACAATAAATGAACAAGATTTACATTATTTTTTAATATTAATTATTTCATTTAGGAAAAAAAAATTAGCCCTATTATATAAAGCAAAAATAAGTATATAAATCTAAAATTACGGATATGCAAAGTTCAGGTAAAAATGTGTTTACTTATATAAGTATTTTTTCTAACATTACTAGATTTTCACATTTGTTTTCGCACTTAAACAACTTTATACATACATCCTTCTTCATTTAATAAACTTTATTTTATTTAAACTGAATTAAAATTAGTTCAGACTTAGTGTTAATTATCTTTTTATGTTCTCTGCATATATTGACATGAATTTTGACAACCTGGCAATTTACACCCGCAAGAAACAGCTGCAATTTATGCCGCTCCAGGGATTTTCTCTAATGATGGTATCAGTGATTTTGTGTTGGATTTAATGACTGCATTTTGTTTATGTATTTATTTTCGTTTTTTCCTATTTTTAGATATTTAAACTTGCTATTTTATTAGAAACAGTTTTTATTGTTATTTGTTAGTTACATTGTTCAATTATTATTCGCTTCTATTAGTTTACGTATGTCTTTTTGTATGTAATTATGTTGTTTAAATAATTATTAAAATAACAGTAAAAAATAGCTGAGATAGCACCGAGCTTACAAACATATTAAACTTTTATTTACATGACACAACAAACAGAAATTTAAACACAATTTAAAACATTCTGAGACTTTTTACAGCTATATAAGAAATAGTTTCTTTTATATGGGTGGCGTAGGAATAATAATGGTGCTGCCATCTGCAGATACTTAACCTAAACAAAAACGCTACAGTATGGCTATACAAATGTGCATGCAGTTTGTTCCGAATACCTCTTCAATAATTTTTAAGGAGGCAGAGCAACAATGTTTAGATAGAAATCTAATGTCACAATTTGTTTTTTCAAACAAAAATACTGTAGCTCAGAGTTGCCAGTCTTCCGGTATTTTTAAATGAAATAAACATATTTTGAACCAGAAATTCTACTTAATAAATGAAATCAAATAAATACCAAACAGAAGAAAGTCACGTTTTATTAAATAAATTTTCTGATTCGAAATATTTTTGACAGTAATGTTGGCAGTTTTCAGAATGTCTCATTTCAGTATTCTGATTTTTTTTATCACTTTAATGATAAGAAAAATACTTAATAAAACATTTAAACAGACATTCCTCTCTCTTTGTAATATATAAAAATATCGCAGTAACGTCGTGGAAGTTGCAAATATCCATATCTAACCAGCTTTAAACTAGATGCATCATATTTCGTAATGTAGACCACATTATATTAGTTGTCACTTTTAAACGTAAAGGCATAAAATTGGCAGGTCTTACTATTGAAGAGAATTAGAATAGAATGGTGTTTTCCATTTTTTAGATAAATAAATTACTTATAAGCAATTCTTGTCACGTGAAGACAGGTTTTTCTCTTTTCCCGCAATGCTGCGTCTGGAAATTCGGTTCAAAGCACCCAGTTTCACACCATTTTCTGAAAGTTTTTTTTTTTTCCTTTCCTTCACAAAAAAATGGAAAGCCCTATTCGATTACATAGTTTCTGAGTAAGAACACCTACAAATTTCATGCGTTTCCAAACAAAAATTAATTCAGAAATATGTCAGAAAGTAATTCCTTTGGATTTGAGAATAGAATTAACAAAATACTGTGTTTTTCCAGTATATTTTCTTACTGTCAACGCATTTTTGACAAAACAAGATAAGTATGCGGGAAATTCCGTTAAAATACGTTAATTAGTACCAGATATAAACGATTGGATTGGACTGAGATACCTGAGTATTTTTTATTGCATACTTTGTTCGGAATACTATTTAATGAATGTTTGTATGAATACTACATCAGAATATTATATATTGAATGTTCAGAATACAATGTACGAATGAATATTTTTGATTGAAAAATGAAATGTGGAATATTTTTCTTGGTTAAAATTGTTTTTGTAGTTTTCTCAACCCTCCCGATTCTGAACCGCTCTCTACACACACTAAAACCTATACACATATATACATACAGGTTGTTTCTGTAAGTTTTAAGGAACATGGTATAATAGCTGAAAACAGACTAAGGTTTAGCAAAAGAAATTTATTCTAAAGCGTTACTGGAAGTACTGAAAGTTTGTAAACACAGTTGAAATACAGGGACTGTTTGGGAGAGAAGTTTAACAGATGCTCCTACGCGACTTACAATCTCGATATATATAAGTTTGAGGCGCATGGAACTCTTCAACATATTCAAAAGCAAAGTTAAGGAGACCACGTTCATCTACAAATTCCGCAAATGAAGAAAGTCTCGTGTTAAATTAAACCATTCATTACGTTCGAAATGAACGATTATGTTTCTCGTTTATTATGTGGGTAAATCTATTACGTTACATTAGTTTAGTTCCATTTCATAATTAGAAATGAAGTGTATGTTACTAAATAAATTATTTTAAATACGTAATTTAAATTATGTATACATTTTTTTAAAACTCCCTCTGTATATATAACAAATCCTTAAACTAGATAGATCTCCGATACTTCCTCAAATTGCTAAGGATTTCAATGATTGGGCATCAACAAGTGTCAGCGTGCAAACTGTTTAACGGACCGCCATTACTATTGGTTTCCTACATATACACTGAAGAGCCAGAAAAACTGGTACAAGCATGCGTATACAAATAACGAAGGTATACAAGAAATCTGCGTAACGCGATTTGGTCATCAGCACGTATATAAGACAATAAGTGCCTGGCGACGCTGTTAGATCTGTTTCTGCTGCAACAATAGCAGGTTATCGCAATTTAAGTTACTTTGAACGTGACGTTACGGTCGGCAAACGAGAGATGGGACATAGCATCTCCGAGGTAGCAATGCAATTTGGATTTTCGGGCACGACATTTTAACGAGTGTACTGTGGTATATCAGGTATTCGTAAAAAAATCAAATCTCTGACAACGGTGCGGCCGAAAAAAGACCTTTAAAGGACGAGACCATCGATGACTGAGGAGAATCCTTAAACTAGATCGACGTGCAACATTTCCTCAAACTGCTATTTCAATTCAGGCGCATCAACAAGTGTCAGCGTGCAAACTGTTCAAGGGACAGCCATTAATGTGGGTTTTCCAAGACACAGGCCCACTCTTGAACTGTTGTTGACTGCACAGCACAAAGTTTTATGCCTCGCCTAGGCCCGCCAACACTTACATTAGAATTTTGATGAGGGGAACACGTTGTCTGGTCTGACGATACTCATTTCCAATTATATCGAGTGGAAGGACGTGTACGGGTATGGTGACAACCTCATGAATCCATGAACCCTACATGTCAACAGGGGAGTGTTCAAGCTGGTGAAGCCTCTGTGATCGTATGTGACGTGTGCAGTCAGCGTGATATGAGACGTCTGATGCGTCTCGAGACGACTCTCAGGGTGACGAGTACGTAAGCAAGGTATCCGATCATCTACATCCATTCATGTCATTATTAAACTTACCTGGAATGCATTGCAACGTGCTGTTCAGAGGAGATCTCCACCGTCACACACTTCAATGGATTTCTGTTCTGCCCTACAGGTTTCGTGGCGTGAATTGTTGCCAGGATATTTTTCGACATTAGTCGAGTCCATGCCTCGTCGTGTTCCGGCACTTCTTTGTGAACGATATTGGATACGTGTACCAATTTTTCTAGTTTTTCTACTTGAGTGTATGATAGGTATCGCGGAACTATCGCATTATAAAAATTGAAGTATTGTGAAAGAACATTTATAAAGGCATCCTTTACGAAGTTTAAATGTTGTAACATTTATTTTATATTTATTATAAATTAATTAATTCTGTACTTAAGAATTTTTAATATATTTACGGATTTTTTAAACCTCACTATGTATATTTCTACATATAAAACCCCCATCTTTGCAAATGTATTTTATTATTCTAAAAATTAATTATGTTCCAATTCATTTGTTAATTCTAAGATTAATTTCGTTTGTAATTAGTTATGTTTAAACAGGACAGTTATCTCAGCGTGAATGTGATAAGAAGAAAGTATACTTCTAAGTCTTATATTAGATTTAATGCACTTTTCAGTTTTTAATCTTTCCACATCAACGTACAAAATAAAAAAAAGGAAAAAATCAACTTCAGTCCCTCTACTGTTAAGTTTTACCTCAAACCGCCTTAAATCAGTGAATGTAGGACTTTCATATCCGGTTTTAACAGTATCCAAGAGCTTAAATAAGAGCCAAATAAATATTAAATCGGATTTTGAACACTCAATCAAGTAACGAAAATTGCAGTCAGCATTCTGCGTCATCATGCTTTTCCTCAGTTTCTTCCTTTCTTTTTTCTTAAAGCTTTGTCCGTGACATTTTGTTGTATTCGTTTCAATAGATTTTAGAAAATAGTTTTCTCTAAATGTCGAAGAATTTTGTTCAAAAAGAGTACGAGTTTAGTATCCAATATCTTTAATTTCATTATGTGTTGGTGATTGTTTCGGGAAGTTGTTTTACGATCGATTATGTCTTTCAACCGCACAACTTTTGCTTAATAAAGGAAATGTCATGTAATAGGTAGCCTTTATGACAAGAGATAATGTTTATGCAAGAATATTTCTGTTGTCAAAGATGTGCGTACAAAAGAAGTTTTAAATAAGGTTTGACAAGTGAAGGTAGGGGGAAGATGCATTTGAATTTTAAAATTTTATTTTTATTTATTTCATTATTTATTTGTGAAATCATCCGTAAATGAGGTATGTTGTGTGCATATAAATGATTAAGTAAAGTAAAGAACTATAGCGTTAAAAATATTATTATTAACTCAAAACAAATTCTTGTTGATGAATTTGGCAATAAAATTTGTAGGAAGTGCATAATCGGGGATAATATGAAACGTATTTCTATTGATTAGAATTGAACACTTTTCGCTGAAAATATGGTAAGTGTACCATCCATTACCCTTTTTAATACCACTATATGTAAACAATAATCTTTGTAATAGATTTATTAAACATTTGAAACAGAAATTTACCACAAATATTATTGTTTAGAAATAGTGGTTTTAAAAAGCTGGCCGCTGAGACCACTGCTTTTTTTTGGGGGGGGGGGGGACAAACATTCGACTCTTACGACTGTCTACATCATACGGTTTTATGAATTTCACAGAAGGTTTTTATGAATATTATCGATAAGAATATTCTAAAGTATCTTATTTTCTTTTTGAAACACCCAGTGTTCGGTATGGCACTGCCTCAGCGTGAATATTGCGTACATTTTAGAAGTTTACACACACACACACGTATATATATATATATCCTTTAGAAAGGCCCCGGAAAGAAATCTGTGAAATGTTAATGTAGCCAAGCCTTATCAATGTAACAGATTCTATTCCGAGTATTTAGCAGAAAATTATTTTTTACAGCTAATATTTTTTTTTAATATTTTTATTTTTCCTTAATGCAAATAATTTAAAACAATGCCATCAAAAACAAGAACTGATTGGGCACCTACAAAAAGAAGCAGAATTGTCATATTGAGAGAAAATGATCTCTCTTATGCTGAAATTTCAAAACAAGTTGGTGGATCAGTCACTTTATCTGGTGTACGAAAGTTGTACTTACGTTATGAAGAAACTAAATAAGTTATAAATAAGGCAAGATCAGACCAAAAAAATGGACAAGTGCTTCTGACGATAGAAAAATAAAAAGGATATGCCTCAAAGATTGAAGAATTTCATCAGATGCTGTTAGATGGGAAATGAATGTAAAGGGTATTTCAGTTCGCTCAAGAACAATAAGGAGAAATTAGCAGGTTTTGGACTGAAAGGTAGAATTCCGAAGAAAAAAACCATTTTAAAATCTTCAGCAACGCAAGAAACGAGTTCAGTGGGAAAAAGAACACATTAATTGGTCAGAAAATCAGTGAAAGCAAATAATCTGGATCTATGAGAGTAAAATATCGCTCTTTGGTGGTGATGGGCGAAAACATGTGAGACATAGAGTAGGGGAAGAGCTGCATCCTGATTGCATTGAAGCAACTACAAAGACCCAACAAATGTCATGATTTGGGCCTGTATGTCTGCAAAGGGTGTGGGCTGCATTCAAGTGATTGATAGCCATTCTGAATGCAAAAAAATACATTGGAACTTTTTCTGGAACCAAAATTGTTACCTTCCATCAGGGATCTCTTCCCCAGTAAAGCATCATTTATCTTTCAGCAAGATTCAGCCCCATGCCATACGGCAAAAATATGAAAAGAATGGTTTAAAAATAAAAGCATACAATTATTAACCTGGCCAGGAAACAGCCCTGATCTGAATGTGACGACGTTTGAAAATCCTTGTACAAAAAAGCGTCTATCTAATAAAACGCAACTTATTGAAGCTATAATTGATTCTTGGCATCATGTGACTAAAAAGGATAAACTCCAAACACTAGTTCTCTCAATGAAAAGACGCTGTGAAGCTGTAATAAAAAACAATGGTTATCCTACTAAATATTGTATGTGTAAGTGTAACCTTAAAATGCAATGGAATCTGAGATATATGTTACGTTTTGTAAGCGTAACTTTTTTTGTAATGCAGATATTTTAATTATGTTTTCTTATTAAATTCTACATTAAATGTCCTTTAATTTGATATATAAACATTTGTATTTAAGTGAAATTTATTACATTCTTCAAGCACATAAAGTTATAAAACATGAAAATTTAAAAAAATGTCCACAATTTTGACCACCACTGTATATGAAATTTGGCTCAATTCTATTCATAACTTCATACACTTTTCGATGGTACAATAAGGAAAATGGCACAAAAATTTCTATCAGAGTGCCCCCTTCCGGCGAATATTTCCAAATTTATTGAGGGCATGCTTGCCATACACTGTAAAAAAAAAAAAAATCTGTGAAGTTACTAAAGTTTTTCTAGGAAACTTGGATTCCTAGAACTTTTCATGTAACGGCAACAACAAAATTTCATGTAACAGACACACTTTTGCGCCAAAAATCAAAAAATCTGTAAGGTTACTAAGAATTTTTTTGGAAACTGGGATTCCGAGAACTTTTTATGTAACTGCAGCCAGGGTTACAAATAAAAGTTTAGTAAGATTACTGAAATTTTAGCAGATTCATTTGTAAAGTTACAGATTTTTGTAGCTTTACAAAAACTAGTTTTGTAGATTTGCAGCTTTTTTTGTACAGTTACAGGTGAAAGTTTAGTAAGCATGTAACTTTACATCTGTAGAAGTACAGATTTTTTTTTACAGTGTAGTCAAAAACATATACATGAAATTTGGTTCAATTCTATGCATAACTTCATACACTTTTCGATGATACAAAGTGGACATACCGACATACGGACGGACAGAGAAGCATTTTGTATGAAGATGTTTTTCGGTATCTCTGACCCCTAAAACATGCAAATCTGTCGAAAACCGGAAGACGAAAAAATTTTCGATTACAATATATTCTTGTTTAGAAAGAAAAAAGTATAACTTAAGGTTTATTTAAGCCCTTTATTTAAATTGGGTATACATAAAGTTCCCTTGCCATAACAAAACTTAATAACTCTTGAAATATTTGAGATGAATGTTCAGGGGTTTTTATCTGAGTGTTGTTCAGTACTTAAATTTTTGTTTGCATCACCAGTTCTTGGCATTACTATTCACTAATGGTAAATGGTACACGATTTTAAATTTAATTAATTAATAATGCCTCGGTATTCAGTGGGTAACAAAAGACGCACACATTAAAAAGTTGTTAGTGCTGCTACAAAACTTTCAATGCTATTTTGAACAGTTTACAAAAACTGAGTCGTAAGCATTTGTAATGGTAACATGACTTTGCGGACACTCTTTACTATTACCTATCGCATCGTAATGTGAACAACTGGGGACGTAAACAAAATTTTAGATACTGAACAAGACTTAGAAAATACATCGCGAACTTTTATCTCAAATATTTCACGAGTTACAACGTTTTATTATAGTAGTAAAGGGACTTTGTGGACACTTTGTATATGAGTATTCAAAAGATGTACAATTCCTTTAATGAACGATGGGTTTCTGAAATAAATTTTCACTTTATTTTTGTTTTGGATTTTTAATACATCTTATAAAACCTGACACCTACATAAATAGGTTACTTTCATTAATATGAGGAAATTGTTCATAAAAGGGACAATATCACAAAATAAGAAAATTGCAGTCCGCACAATAAAATTTCTATTAAATGTTATATAATGCAATTTCCCTTTTTACATTCTAATAAAAGATATTCTTAGAAGTATTTTCAAGGCATATTATATTCCTAATAACACAAAAATAATGCAATTAAAAGACTTAAAATTTCAGATTGTCATTTTCCTGGCATGTCACAGTGTGATGTGTGCAGAGTAAAAGGCTTTCTGCTATAATGTATAAATATCTTTTTCTGGTTTTTTTAATTTCTAATTTCTAATTATACCTTATATAACACATATATGAGGAAGGTAACAAATTCTGTGTTTTATTAATAATTTTCCATAATTAAAAATATGGTTGTCATTGAAAATGAATGTCATTTTCATGGCCTGCGCATTTCAGTTCTTTATGAGGTATAAAATGGCGCTGCAGAGTAATTCTTCTTATTCTTGACATCTTTGAGTTCGAGTCAGAAGTAGTAAAATAATCGCTACCAGCAATATCGTTTACATATTCCTTTGAAAATAATGTGTTTAAAGTCTTTGTAAAAATTGAGTAGACTTTTATCATGTCATTTTCCTGGCTTCAATAAATTACAAATAAAACTGAATATTACACTGAATTTGAGGTACTATAGAGAAAACTCGTTCCTTTAAACGGAATTAAAATTTTAGATCTAAAAGTAAAATAAAAAAAAGAATGTGAAAAATGTTTCAGAATGAATTCCTAGCATACATATGCCAAGAAAATGACATATAATTATAATTACATAAAATTGAACTTATTATTTCAGCTCTTCAATCTTTAACAATTTTACATGGAAAATCCTTTATTCTCCAATAGAAAATAAATTTAACTCTTGAAATTTTGAATTATTTTCAATGGATAATTTTAATTTATTGCTTGGTTTGTTTATATTACATATGCATAAACACATACTATTCACTGAGTAATATTATGTATCTTGTGTTAAAAAGATAAGTATGAAATCCTTTATTTGTGTACATGTATAAAATAATTTAATAAGTTAATAATTTAATAAGTTAAGTGTAATTTAATAATTAAAGTAGATGTATAAAATAATTTAATATTTATTATGATTAGAGAACTGTGAATTTTTTTAGGGTGTTATGGAGAATGAGTCGTAAAAAACAGTCAAAAGAGGAGAGACTAAAAAAAAGTGTGAGGCAAAAAAAGGGCGCCAAGAGAGAATTTTAAAAAATGGAGTGCTATTTCAGCAAGAAAAGTTAGAGAAAATTAAAGTATGTTAGAATGAAAAAGGAAGGTGTTATAAAATCAATTACACAGATGATAGATATAGAAAAGGGACAACAGCATAAATAGTGTAAGAAAAGCACTGCTCAGTTCAGAGCATGTTCAAAATCAATACATTTTTCAAGCTCTAACATAATTGAAAACCCCTGATACCATTAACCCTTTAAGGTCCTAGCCGTGTTTTCCCATCATGTTGTTTTTGAATTCAAAGGCTGATTTAACAAAACTTTGATAACAATGTAATTTTTTTCAGTGTTTAAGATAAATGTAAATATGTAAGATAATAAAATACAAATCCTCATACCAATGGTATTCATCGCTATACTTTTGTGAATTTTTAAACATACATGAATATTTCTGGCCGAGACTTAAAGGATTAAAACTTTACACTCAAGCTCAGCAGTCGATCAAAGACAGTCTTCAGGTAGAAAAAAAGAAAGAAGAGACAAAGCACAAGCTTATAGAGACTTAAAGGAAATATCATGTAAATTTTAGCACATAATTTCATTATTATTTTTAATATTCATCTTTTTTTCGTAATAACTCGAAGGATGTAGTTAGATTTCAAATGTTATACAATTATTACAAAACTTATTTATTTCATATTATTTTACCTCTTTAATTATCTTTGTGTCTCATCATGTAATTACTGTATTGCTGAAAGATTTTCTGTTCAATTATTCAAACACTACATGGAAAAAACATTTGTTTATTATTATTACTTTACAAATTAATGTGCAATTTGTAAAAAAAAAAATCTTTCGAATTTTCACTAGGAAATTTCTGTTAATATTTTTTATCTTTTTTTTAAACAATGTAAAAGGTTATATAACAAATTTGTAAAAATATTTACTAAGTCTAAGTAAGCGATAATAAATTACCTGAAGAAAATTTGTTAAAATCATAATTTTTTAACACTTTAATAAAATTTGTGATTGTCCTGGCATGAAATATTTGATCATTTTTGTAGAAAGTTATTTCTATATCTAAATGTTCTTAAACTTCACTGCCGTTGAAAGGATATCAACTAGCAGCTGTTGAAATAACATTTTAAAAAAAAATCAGAAGCTTTGAAACGATTTAAATTTTCAAAAAAAATTGTTTTCAAAATCTCACATTTTGTGATATTCACCCATAAATTCATATATATCTAATTAATCGCTGAAATTACTTGCTTCATGACACTGAAAGTTGGATCAGGTCACACTTGCATCACGCTGAAAAGTGTCTAGGTTTGCAGTCACGCTGTTCATAACCTAACTTTTAAGTCACACTACCCTCTAGAAAAGCTCCGTATGCCTCATAAACTAGTGTTTTTGTAAAATATAATTTTAGTTTCGTTTCGATTTTTTTATAATTCGCGTATTAAGGTGAAAAGGTTATGCGATTTAATGTAATCTTTCGTACATTATTTGTAAATACTTTACTTATTACTTTTCATGTTTTCTAAATCACAAAATTTTAGTATTATTTTAGGTATTTTTCTATTATTTAATATTTTCTGTTCTTAAGAATATTTTGTGACTTTTAAAATGCTTTTTTAACGTTTGCTGGTGGTATTTTTATAATTAACCCCTTGATTACGTCGTTGGCGAAATCGACTTTAGTTTCAAGGGTTAAGAAACTTGATTTCAAACTTTTCTTTTGTTTTTTACAAATACCCTTTTGTTTTTTACTTTGGCTTTTTAATGCATTTTATAGAACCTGGTTTCTACACAAATATGTTATTTTCTAACATGAATGTTCTAATAAATTCCGAAATTATTCTTTGCAGCATACAGTGGGAAATTTGTTCATATAAATTCATATAACTCTAATTAATAGCTGAAATTACTTGCTTCATGACACTGAAAGGTGAATCAGGTCACACAAGCACCACGCTGAAAAGTGTCTACGTTTGCAGTCACACTGTTACATAACTTACTTTTAAATTATACTGCACTGTAGAAAAGCACAGTATAATGCTTCATGAACTAGTGTATTAGTGAAATGTAATTTTAGTTTCTTTTCGATTATTTATAATTCGTATATTAAGGAGAAAAGGTTATACGATTTAATATAATCTTTCGTACATTATTTGTAAACATTTAATTTATTACTTTTTTATGTTTTCTAAATCACAAATTTTATTATTATTTTAGATATTTTAGTATTTAATATTTTCAATTCTTGTGAATATTCTGTTATTTTTAAAGGTATATTTTAACGTTTTATGTTAGTATTTTTATTATTAAGATACTTGATTTCAGACTTTTCTTTTCTTTTTTACAGGGGCGCTCTTAATTTTTATTTTGGCTTTATAATACATCTTATAAAACCTAAGTCCTACATAAATATGCTACTTTCTAACACGAATAATGCTAATGAATTCCGAAATTATGCTTTGCACCATACAATGGGAAATTTGTTCCTATAAATTCGTATATCTCTAATTAATGGCTGAAATTACTTGCTTCATGACACTGAAAGGTGGATCAGGTCACACATGTATCACGCTGAAAAGTGTCTACGTTTGCAGTCACACTGTTGCATAACTTACCCTTTAAATCATACTACCATCTAGAAAAGCACGGTGTAATCCTTCATGAACTAGTGTATTAGTAAAATGTAATTTTAGTTTCTTTTCGATTTTTTATAATTTGCCTATTAATGTGGAAAGGTCATGTGTTTTAATATAATTTTTCGTGCATAGTTCTGAAAACTTCACTTTTTCCTTTTTATATTTTCTAAATTACAAAATTTAGTATTATTTTAATTATTTTAGAATTATTTAAAAATTTACAGTAATTTCGTATTAATTAAAAATAATTCTTGTGAATATCCTATGTTTCTTAAAATGCATATTTAGCGTTGTATGACAACATTTTTATTATTAAGACGCTTAATTTCTAACTCTACTTTACTTTTTTACGGGGGCTTCAAAGGAGCAGATATTAAAAAATATTTTTTACTCTTTATATTTACTGAATTAAAAAATTTAGTATTACTTCAGTTATTTTCGAATTAATTATTAATTTTAATTCTTGTGAATATTATATAGCTCTTAGAATACATATTTAATGTTATATGGGAGCATTTTTATTATTAGGATACTTAATTTATAAACTTTCTTTTCTTTTTTATAGGGGCCTTAAAGCAGCAGATATTAAAATGACCAGCAATGAATTGAATGTCTTATATCTTAATAAAATTAGTTATCTTATTAGCTGTGATTTCTAAGGAATTTAATTTTGTTTAATTTTCTTTTAAATATTTTGTATAATTAATAGATATTTAAACCTCTTTTTGTAGTACTTTGAAGTTTTTCTTTGATTAATTATGAAAAGTAATAGATAATTTTGTCTGTATGTATTATTTAGAACTAATAAATGCTATTTTGTTTCTGTAGATTCTTCCTTTTTGCCATACATTATGTAATGAATTTTTAATATTTTGTTTTATTATTACTATTTCGAAACAAATACATTAGATAAATGAAATGGAAAAGGAAACAAGCTAGACTCTTTTGTTATTGTAATTATTTTGAAAGGGTTTTAATAACATAATTCAGAAAGATAACAAAAAATTTAGATCAATATGCAGATATGAATTTCTTTAAACACAATACTTAGTTATAGCCATTAACATTTATTCGTTAAAGGGTCTAGCCGGATAAGCATAGCGAAATGGCCCCCACGGCCGATATTTGAAATAGCATGTGTGGTAATAAGACTCACCATGAAAATACAATATTAAGTGTTTTTAGCCCCTGACCTTGAACTGTCCTTGAGATAATCGCCGAAGTATGCGCCGGCGCTACTATTTTTCAAATGCGTTTTTCTCAACAAGTACAAAAGTTTAAAAAATGAAACCCATGCCAATTATTGAAAAACATATTAGTTCACATTGTATATTTTTTTCTCATTTTTACACAAATTTTAACATAGAAAAATAAACAAAAATATTTAAAAAAAATTATTAATGTAGCAATTTTATATTTACATCAATCAAAAAATTACAGAATAATGTTCAAAGTATGTACTTTTAAGAAAAAAATGTCATTAAAATCGAAGATGCGCTTTTAGAGTTATAAAAAAATAATGCTAGCAACTTGCTAAAATATTCGTAACTTTCCCTGTTTGCATTTGCAGAAATTCGCTACTATCAATGCATTTGTCGATTCATGACATTTCCACTCGGACAGGATGCTCAATACGCCAGAATAAGAGAATGTTTCCATTCATACCACTTCGTTATAAGTTTGTTTCGTGTTTGTAAATATACTGTTACTTTGCATCCTTCTCGCGTAATAATATCAAGAGCTGACAAAAAAAATGGCAAGATTTGCCTACGATGATTTTTACATAGAAGAAGGCTATGGGGATCTACAGTGTACATATATAACGTATTACTTTAGGGAGGGGGGAGTGTGTGTGTGGGGGGGGTCTGGCACTTGACATCGGAAGATATCTGTAGGGGGAAGGGGTTTGTCATTTGATATCCTTATTATTTTTGATCAAACCAAAATTTACTTTTTTGGTATCTTTTTCTTTACATCCGTTATCTTAATTTTTTAAGACTGTTTTCTTCTTTTTATGAAAATACAAATTATTATTGAAACCATTGAATGATTATAAAACATTTCATTCCAAAATATAGAAAACCAAACGTTCGCCATTAAGATTCTCCTGCCATATGCGTATACAATTCTTTGTTAGAGAAACCAAATTCGAAAGGATACTTGTTATTTTTGCTAGTAAAAGATGGGGAAGAATGTTGTCCACCTGTTTAGTTTACAAGAAGTTGTGTTTAGCAACGTGCAAGGTCGAAGTGCAAGAAGGTAATAATACTGTTCAATGTATTATGTAACAAAGGGCTATTAGTAAAAACTTTAAAATAGTAAGTATTTCTTTAAAATGTTAATTGATACAAAGTTATATCTAATATAACAGTGATATTTTATGAATTTTTTCTCTTCATTTAAATCAATAAAATATTGAATAAAAAATGTACAACTGAATCTACATATCATTGCAAATGTATAAAAAGAAAAGAATATTGTAAAAAGAAAAAGAATTTTTAGACACTGATAACAATATTATAAGGGGGAGGGGGATTCGAGGAATGATAACGTATCATATCGGATGGTTGGGAGGGTGTCTGAATTTGCCAAAAAATTGATAACCTTATGTATTTATAGCCCCTAATCAGCTTCACCTGCAGAATCGACTAGACCATCGACTTGATATTACTACACGAGAAGGATGCGCAGTACGACAAAATCACAGAACGTTTAGAAACACGAAATAAACCTCTAGGGAACGAACTAAGAAATTCCTAGTGAGGAAAATGTCAAAAATATAAGTGATACTCAAAAAATGGAAAGTTTGATAACTATGTGCAAGCTTTGCATCCTATAACGGAACGTGTTGAGAAGAATGAATTAGTTTGAAAGTTCTTGTGAGACAAATGTCAAAAATATACGATTAAAATTGGCCCCAAATCGTTTATGTAAATAAATTTCCAAGTGTTTTAGTCATTAGCTTTTTATGAGTATATATATTTTATAGGGAAGAAAAATATTTACTGAAGTATATGCAAAATGTACTGTATATATAAGAAGAGATACATTCGAAAAGAATTGCATACAGTAGAATTTCATTAGCAGAGTTCGAAAATAAAAGGAAATTTTATTCTATTTCAGAAAAAGCGATACTATTGCAGGGAAAAGAAGAAGGTTGGAAAGGTAATCAATACGTATAATGCTGAAAAAATAAAATTATAAAAAAAAGCAAAAAAAAAAAAAAAGAGATTAATTTTTCAATAATGTTACGAAGCAAAATTTGTTGTTGAATTTAATCTTATTATCGGATAATTTTCTCTCCAAATAGTGTTTTTCTTTTATTAATTTCATATTTGTTAAATTTAAGCCATCTTCGCGCACAAAAATACAAAAATATGAGTTTCAGTAAGTGAAATTATTATAAAATTCATCTAAAATTGAGTTTAAGAAATAATTCAGGACAAATATCAGCTCTTTATATTTTATCTTTAAAAAATATGGTAATAAAGGACAAAGAAAAGTGCTTAGTTTGTTTTAAAATTTCACAATTTTGATTCATAAATATAGGTATTATCTTCCTAGTAAAATATTCTGAGAAAAAATTTTGAAGACAAATTTGAAATACAAATGCAGGATGATAATTTAAATGTTGTAATATGTGAGCATTTAGAACAAATTTTTTGATATTTGGTAAAAATCTAACAGCAATAAGATATCAAAACTTGAAATAAAAAAAATGAAGTTGTTAAAAAACACGTTATCTGTTATAGCTATCTATCGATTACTCTATTTCTAACTGCTTTTCGTAAATTCAACTACTATTTGGGGATATTTGGACTGTTAAATTAGGTCAATTCACTGAAAGAGTATAAAATGTTGAACATTTATTTTTTTATTGCGCCACCAATAGGGTGACCGTGCTTGTAGTTGATACCCCTCCAGTAGTTGTTCAAATTTTTGAAATAGTGCGCCATTTCAGGCGGAAATGAATTTTACACATAACACTAGACATAATATTTTTGTTTGAATGTTGGAGCACTTGTTTTCACATTGTTGTCAGCTGCCTGCTATAAGAGAAGCCATTTTATGAAATTTTCTTTTATTAGAAAATGTAAAAATTTAGTTTTTGATTAGTTGGAGACAATGACGGTAAGTTAAAATAATCCACTTCCCTCATACTTATTTCAAATAATAGTTTTATATGAATTATTGTTAATCACATCTTAAGCAAGATATTTTAAAGATTAATTTTTGAACTGATCAACTACTGGGAAAATGACAATTAAAGAAACTATTTACTTATAATTTTGTTGCTCTTTAATTTCAGCAGATTTCATTTTTGCCCATTATAAGACATTCTTTAAGGGTTGTAGCAATCATAATGTCATCTCTTAAAAATGTTTTTTCTTTCCCACTTTATGTTTTGATACAAAATAAAGAGCTTCGTTCTTATTTTTGTAGTTCTGTAAATTATTTTATAACTCGTGCTTTCTTCTGTTCTGGAGCTTTTAGATCATCTTTTTTATCCCACTTCCCACCCATTCCTCCATCTTTAATTTTTATTTTATTTCAAACTTTTCAGTTTTTTATATTTATTTTTGTGTGCCCCACTTCTATCGGTAAGCCTTGCTTTATGCTTTTGTGATACACGAGAAGATGATTAAATGAATAATGGGCAACCCCAACCCCCCCCCCCCCCCCCCGCCCGAAAAAAATGATGCAATTTAACTTTTACAGATATTACGAATTTTAAATTTAAATAACTTACAATTTAAAACGTGTATATACATTAATTTTCTTTTGCATTTATAAAGTTAATATCTCTTAGTAGAACAAAATATTTTATATCGCAGTTTATATAGCAGTATATTCTACGTCGAAAATTTATTTTGTCTTCTGTGGTTGAAAAGGGAAAATATAAAACTATATATAATTTAAAATTTGCAAATAAAGGCAAATAAAATGTATACAAATTGTTTTACACATCGGATTTGAATTAAATAACAATTTTGACAAGTGAACCATGTTATTTTTATTGGATGATTCATGAATCAACATTTGCTTTTTCTATTGCTAACAGCAAGTATATACAGTTATATTCCGTACATAACATCTATTCTTATATTCATCCTCAGTTGTCTGCGACATATTATTTTTTTTTTCTTCATGCAACATGTGTGGAAATCAGACATCGTAAATAAAAGAAGGAAGTTCAAAATTCTAGCAGAATTTCAGATTGATTTATTTTCTCAAAAGCACGACTTATTGAACACGTCCATTTCGTCCTTACACCGATTCTGCCTAGAAAAAAAAAGATATAAATCATTAGCCAATGTTATTGCTTTATATAGTACAGGGTATCTATAAAATAATGTCGAATTTCAATGGTATATTATAACAGTTTAATTTAGACTATTTACAACAAATCATACATGAAATTGAATGTAAACTAACCTTTAGCACTAATGAACAGAAACATGAACTTCAGGCCAAACAGTGCCTAACTAAATCGAGAATATAAAATTTAGAAAACTCTTGTACATAGAACAGCCATACGCTCAAGTTATCCATAACCTAAAAGTTATCTCACAACAAAACACTTGAACCCATGATAATAACTATTAAACTAATGCACCTGAGAATATGTAGAGAATTAAGAACATTTTATTCATCTGCTGCTATTAATAATTAATCAATCATATTCGTGTTGAAAATAATACACATTTTCGTCTGTAAAGCGCTCAGCTCATCTGTTCTATTATTACTTTTATTATTACATTTATAATTACTATTATTATTATTTTTACTATTACCTTTAATTCTTATTGTTAAAACTATTGTTAACCCGGGAGAACTCGCTGCATGAGATTTTCTCTCACAGTCGTACTTTTTTAAGACTGTTATTTAAATCATTTTTCATTTTGATTAAAATTTCCAAATGTTTTACAGTTATTTTACCTATTTTGTGAATAAAAGTACTAAGCCAACCAAAGAAAGGTGATATTATATTAATGTAAAGTAAAAGAAAAGCAATTGGGCATTCTCACTAGCGAGTTTTCCCGGGTTAAATAATATTGTTTTTTTTTTTCTTTTTTTTGAATAAACTTGCAACGCGGGATCTGGAAGCCTATGCCAATGGTGGGTTATCCCGCGTTGTAGAAAATGTAAAAAAATGTAAACTAACCTAGTTTATCTTACAAATGTTCAATAGGTACACCTTTAGTTATTTGGAACACATCCAACCTAAAGTCCAATTCTTCCCACACTTCGGTTGACAAGTGCGGAGTCATGGAAGCAATAGCCTCTTCCATTCTGTGTGTCAACTCTGGAAAATCATAGATAGCGGCGGACTGTAGACACGATCTCTTATAAAGCCCCACAGGAAAAACATCGCATAGCTCTAACTCCCAGCAATAACGCTTTATCCTCAGGACTCACCCTTTGTGCATGTGGCGCTTCAAGCGAGTCCATAACAAAGCAGCACTCGGGCATGTGCTTATCTAAAACAGTATGAGTTACTATTTAGTTGTGACCTTTGGCGAACTCTACAACGCTTTCAGTTGGTGCTATTTAAATTCATAACTGAGACATTACTAACAGAACTGTATTTGTCTGAACACATTTCAGAAACATGCACGTATCGACATACATGGATACATGTATAAATTCAGAAAAAAAATAAACGGAAAATGTGTAAGTCGCACATATAAGTATAAAACTGAAGTGAATTTTCTTTCGTAGTTTTCTAAAAATACTTAACACTGCATTCAATTTATACTTTTTCATTATTCTTCTCGAAGAAAAAAACTGAGGAATTCTTACGCCTATGATATTCTTGTCTCATTCTCAGTCGAGAAGTAACGATCTGTGAAAATAATTAACAATTTTTAAAAATATATATTTAAACAATACATTCTTAATACTTTCTAAACCTCAAATGAAAAATACATTTACTAATTTTAATTAATATACACTATATAGCCGTTAATGACCGGTAACTTTCAATTTTAGACATTTTGTCGAATATTTAGAAATATACTTGACAGATTCTTCTGGAATTTCAGGATTAAAAAGAACAGGTATGACCTCATATTTAACAATGTCGATTTGTTAAGGGGGGCAATTAGGGGGCCAACAAACAAGCAAAGAAAAAAAAATAATACTTGGGTTCACCCAGTAAAATAAAATGCACGAAATGATCTACCGCTACCGAATATTAATAAACAGACATTGTGCAATATGTGTATTCTTTGTGTAAGAATAGCACGTATATTAATAGAGATATATCGATTTATTTAAAAGAATTAAAAAATTCTTGCATGTTTTTTGCTTATAACATGTAGGGTTTTCAACCAAATTTAACGCCGGTTTCAGAAAAATTGACAAAGTGTAGTAGAAACAATATAGTGCAATTGGAATATAAATATATTAAATATTTTAGGAAATATGAGCAGTTGTATGAAATAATTTTTATCTGCGCATGCGCGAACGATAACAAGGATCATTTTCCATAATTTAATAGTCAACAACTCTATGGGGCAACTTATTAAAAAAAAATCTAGTCAAATATCGTAAAAATTCAGAAAGATATCGGCGTTAAAGTGAGCAAATTTTTAGTTGTTCTCTAAAAGCAGCTGAATGATAAGGGATTTTACGCAAATAGTCATTTTGTATTAACTGACTTTCAGAAAAAATTAGTATTTAGTGAGTATCAACGAGTAGATTTGGAAAAAATGCTTCGATTTTAATACTTCTTTTGATCATGGTATAGGCTCGTTCTGGTGGTTATCCAAGAAGAACTAAAGCATCAATAAAAAATGAAAATTTAAAAAAATGAAAAATGAAAAATGACAATTTGTGCAAAATCCCTTATCATTCAGCTGCTTTTAGAAAAGAACTGAAAATTTGATCACTCTAACGCCGATATCTTTCTGAATTTCTACGATATTTGACTAGATTATTTTTACTAAATTGCTCCATAGATTTGACTATTAAATTATGTAAAATGACCCTTGTTATCGTTCGCGCATGCGTAGATAAAAAGTATTTCATACAACTGCTCATATTTCCTAAAATATTTAATATATTTATATTCCAATTGCACTATATTATTTCTACTATATTTTGTCAATTTGTCTGAAACCGGAGTTAAATTTGGTTAGAAACTCTAAATGTTATGAGCAAAAAACATGCAAGAATTTTTTAATTATGTTTAATAAATCGCTATATCTCTATTAATATACATGCTATTCTTATACAAAAGAATACACATTTTGCACAATGTCTGTTTATTTATATTTGGTAGCGATAGATCATTTCGTGCATTTTATTTTACAGGGTGATCCCAAGTATTATTTTTTTCTTTGATTTTTTGTTGGCCCCCTAATTGTCCCCCTTATCAAATCGACATTACTAAATATGAGGTCATACCTGTTCTTTTTAATCCTGAAATTCTAGAAGAAGCTGTCAAGTATATTTCTAGATATTCGACAAAATGTCTAAAATTGAAAGTTGCCGGTCATTAATGGCAATATAGTGAATGTATTACAGCGGTTTATACCTTTTCTCATATATGATATTGAAGATTGGTTTTAGATACACACATTCAGATAATTGATTATAACCAGTGGCATATTTGAAAAAATTCTTTTGCCGCTGAATAATAAAAGTTTACATATTTTTAAACATATTTTACGTAAATAAAATTTTCTTTTAGGGGTTCAGAAATTTTTTTCATGTTTTCTGAAAAACTTAATTTAATGAGTTGTCACTTTTGATGCAGGTTAACCTATGTGCACTGCACATTTTTTCTTAAAAATTTGACCCTAACAAATTTGAGCATATTCTTTTTGGCTTCTTGCACTGAATTTTCTTTGAAAAAGAATGAATTCTTAGAAGAAAAATTATAATTTAAACTCCTGTTCCTTTATTATTAAAGTAAAATTTTACATCAGTATTTATTCTCAAATACTAAATAATATGACTATATATCTGAAATGTGCATGTTAAATAAATTGCTTTGAAACACATATACTTATTTAAATATACACCCGCTCGAAAAATCTTGGATTAGCTGTAGTGTGAAGTAGTTATAAACTCTTTAAAATGTAACGAACTCTTGTATCGGAGTGCTATTTGCAGCAAAAAACTTGGCAAATGCTACAAATATCTCTTTGAAAAACAGTTTATAGGAACTATTCTTCCTTTTTTTATACAAAAACGTCCCATATTTTTTTCAAGTCTTCGGTGCTAATTTAGGGCGATAATTTGTTAATTTTCTGTGAATTTTTTAAATGTGAACTGATTTATGGGACTCCCTGCATTTTATACAAATAACAATGACTTTTAATGTTTAAAAACGTTCTTCGTCTTTTTAAAAATCCTTTACATTTTGAATTATTTCACTTGTTAAAAATGCGTGTGATACGCAATTTTTATTTAAATTTTGGCATCGCTAACTTTTTTAAATAGGTCCTTCAAAATAGCCTATGCCGTCTTTTTTTCCTTTTTAAAACAACTAGTTGTAATTGTAGTTGTAGTTCGTTACAAATGTATCTTACTAGAGAACACATCGAACCCAAACTGTCAGTTCCTGATTTTGAACGGGGTGGAATCATTCAAAAGTTCTTGTCACTCGGATCATGAAATGCATAGTAACTATCAAAGAAGGTCTCCATATGGGCTTATTCCGAAAAATCTGAAAAAATATAGAATATTCTTCTCATGAGGATAGCTATATTTATAAAAAAAATTTCTGCGGAAAGTCGATAGAGTGTCCGTAAAAAATAATAAAAAAAATGTCATTTGGCGATTTATCATCGGTTGGCGATGGAATGAAATTTCAAAAAATACTTTTAGGTAGCTTTCATTATAAAAAGCTACCTATTGCAGCCGTTCAGAGGAAAACGATTCCGAAAAATTTTGGTATATTTTCACCAATCATGACCACCAAACCCCGAAACTACCCTCCGTTCAAAATTGATATATATATATATATATATATATATATATATATATATATATATATATATCTGATCTTTGTCATACTCTAACTCTCGTATTTATGAACCTATTTGGATAAAATTTCGTGTGTACATAGTACATACCAATGTCACGACCAAATTCGTTGGCCAGCTTCATCCACCATCTTGTTTCAAAATGGCAGCCATTTAAATTTTTAAAAAAATTTAAAATTTAAAATGAGGCACAAAAAATTAGACATTGAAAAAGATTTTTTTCTTATGTGTTTGGGCTTGATACAAAGATTCTAGAGCATTTTTAGTTTCGTCTATATCTTAAAAAATGGCTGAGTTATAGCAATTTGAATTTCTAGCATGGCTGACATTTTGAAACGATCTGATTTTTGTCATGCGATTATACACGTATTTATGAACCGATTTGGATGTGAGAAGGAATGGGCATAGTACATAGCAATGTCTCGAACGAGTTTGTTGGCCAGCCTCATCCACCATCTTGTTTCAAAATGGCGGCCATTTAAATTAAAAAAAATTAAAATTTAAAAGTGAGGTAAAAAATAATTAGAAATTCAAAAAGATTTTTTTCTTATGTGTTTGAGCTTGATATAAAGATTCCGGAGCATTTTTTGTTTCGTCTATGTCTTAAAAAATGGCTGAGTTATAGCACTTTGAATTTCTAGCTTGGCTTACATTTTGAAACGACCTGATTTTTGTCACGCGATATCACGCGTATTTATGAACCGATTAGTATGTGACAAGGCATCTGCATAGTACATAGCAATCTCTCGGCCGAGTTCGTTTGATAACTTCATCCACCATCTTGTTTCAAAATGACGGCCATTTAAAAATTTAAAAAAATTTTTCATTTAAAATGAAGTACAAAAAAAAAAAAAAAAAAAAAAATTAGATATTGAAAAAGATTTTTTTCTTATGTGTTTCAGCTTGCTACAAAGATTCCGGACTATTTTTTGTTTTGCCTTTATCTAAAAAAAAGCCGAGATATAGCAGTTTGAATTTCTAATGTGTGTGGTGACATTTTAAAAAATCTGATTTTCTGCCTGCAACAGCACTCGCATGTATCAACCGATATAGATATGAGTGAGCATGTGCACAGGAATTACTAAGTTCTCGACCAAGTTCATTGGTGAGCTTTGTTGCACCCATTATGTTGTTTTAAAATGGCGGGCTATCACCGATAATTCGGGTTAATATAATTATTAATATAATTCGGCATATCACCGAATTTAGCGACAAATATAAATCACTTTAATAAAACTAGCTTTGATAACGCTGACTAATTTTGATAAATTCTCATTCATATTCAATAGTGACAAAAATTAGTATTTAATCTTCTATAATCGGGTTCCACTAATTTGAGCTCCGTGTGTTTGAATGGCATAAGCTGGCTTTTAAAAAATAAGGAATATGACAGCTACCTCTTCCTCCCGGCACTGGTCGGAAGGACTTTTTTATGTTAAATACTCTTTAAGGTAAAAATGTTTCATGATAAACTTGTTTAAATGAATAGTATTTAAACAACTTTAGTTTTGTCAGTTTTAGTTTGTTTTAACTCCAATTTTGTTTTTAACTCTAATTTCTCATATATATATTTATAATGAAAGTTAACTATGAAATTTTATGAATTAAAACAAAATATAAATAAATTAAAATAATTTCAATCTCAAAACTAAGTTCAATTAAACACTCTCGATTCAATTTTTTTGCTATGAAAACAAAAACTTCTCTGATATTGAAATGGAAAACTGCAGCATTCTTCATCTGACCTTTATTTTGGAATACGCCTAAATATATGAAAATATATCTTTCAACATGAAATTATTTTTACAGTGATAAACTTAAATAACTGCAGCAACAAGCAACATAAATATGTAATACAGAAAATATATGCATTAAACTCTCTCATTGTTTAATTATAAATTTATTAAATATTATTTACACGCATTCTCAAAATCAATTAACAAGCAATTTTTAGATGCATTAAAATCGTTTGCTTTTGGCGAGGAAATGTGCTGATCGCCAAATGGCGTGACGCTTTCGTCTTTTAGCGCCAAATACTAAAAAGTATTTTATTTTTTTACAGTCTTTCTACTGTAATTTCGCCGCTAAATTTGACTGATCCTTTATTATATACATAAGTAGTTTAATTGGTATTTTTTTTTTCAAAATATTTTGAATATGCCCGATAAGGAGCACTTGTAAGCTCTCGAATCCAGTAGTTTACATAGTACTTTCAATGGAAAATAGCAAAAAGAAAAAAAGAAAAAATTTGAAACTGTTTTGCGAATTAGTGGGCAAAGAATTAGATTTGCAAGTACACTAAGATTAAAAACAGGTCCTAACTCCTCGTCTTATCGTACAAGATGAAAAGAGGGAATGGTCAGGGCCTAGTTGAGAAGTTCAAGGAGTGGATCAAGACAGCGGTTTTACCGCCAAACAATATTGTCCTTCCTCATTTGTGGCTGGTGTTCGACACACTTGTATTTTGAAAACTTTTACGTAGAAAAACATTATCATGATTTATTATAAGACAAATTTCCTGCCTTTGATAGCTTTTGAAGGAACCTCATGCTATTTTGCCCTTCTTTAGTTCGCTTCTTCCGTAACACAGAATAACCCATATTTCTTTAATTATTGCTTTCGTGAGTATAGTTACCATACTTTACTCGATTCTCGTGGCAAGAGCTTTCGAACGATACCGCACTCATCAAAATCCAAAACTGACAGTTGGGGGTGTTCCCTAGTTAGATATATTTTATATAAATGATAATTTCTTTCCGCGGTTAAAAATGTTTTCAGAAAGAACTTCTCTTTTTTTTTAACTGTGTCATATTTGAAATATGTGACACAACTCATTGCGAAACATATATTTTTCCTGGGGAAAACATAATCGTATTCTTTTAAAAAGTGTGAAATCTCCAATCGGTATGAGAGGTTGATGTAATTCGAAATACCCATTTTGTCCCTTAGGATTAGCACTGATCCTAGTTTATATCGCCGGATCTGATTCCAGGATTCTTAGACTTATCACTTGGGACAATATAAAAAAGCCTCTGCTTAGCTTTTTATTTGTCTCTGTATAAACATGCAATATTTTTCATGTATTCGTTTTATCTCTTTCTGCTGATGTCAGTTGTTTTTCCCAGTTCTTTATCATTCATTATGCATTTATTTTCAGTGTTTTTATTTAGATATAATCACATTAACTCTGAGCATAAACTGTTTCGTGTCTGATATTTCGTTTATTAAATGAGCATTCTAACAGTCAGCAACACTTTATTTAATGAAGATGCATGAATCTTTAATGAAGTTGGTCATTCTTATTGTTCTATGTGCATTATACTGACAGTACATTACTCAAACAAATAAAGTTTATACAGTCGCTTATGGATAAATTTTAATACATTAGGAAAGAATAAATGATTTGTTATTTAAGGGGTCTGGTCACTCAGCTTCCGATTTCTCCTCACTAATGTAAAGTCTATGGGTATTTGGGGTATTCGTATATTTCAAATATCTCCTCGGGAAATTAATATTTTTAACTTCTGGTTTTTGTGTACACTTCCTAAAAGATGCCTCTTTTTTTTCTTAGTTCTCGAAATATTTCTAAAGTATGGACTTAATTTTATATGAGGTGTTAAAATCTTACTCACAGTTCGCCCGCTTTTAACACATAAAATATTAAATTCAGCATAGATTTTAGAAATATTTTGAGAAAAAAAAAAAAAAGAGATATCCTTTAAGAAGAGTACACAGAAAAAATATGTTAAAAATATGAATTTCCCGAGGAGATATTTTAAATATATGAATGCATCAAAAGTCCATAGACATAACATTACGAAGGAGAATTCCGAAGCTGAATGACCAGCCCCCTTAAGGAGGCAACAACGGTTTCGAATTAGTATGGAACGAAACTGATGTTGACGTACGTTTTCCTCGTAAACTACTGAAGTAATTACAACATACATTTGTAGTAAAATGGACTATATTTTGATATTTTTATTTCGATGGAAATTAATTCTTTTTAGTAAAGTTGATAAAAAGAATTTCTTTGTTTTCGAAATCACGTAACTATCTTATTTTTTTAAATTTTTATTTAATGTCTAACGATTTATATATTTTAACTACTGCTAAAACTGTAAAATATATATATATTGAAATGATTTCAGCTATACATGAGAAAAAGCACATCAATATCAGCTGTTCTCTATAGGATTTTGAAAGTGTTTCCCACCACACTATTTAAAAAGTTCTAAGGTGTTTAAAACTATAACAACTTTCTCATTTTCTTTCTTACTGAAGTGTAGTTAAACAGATAAAATTTTTCACGTATTATTATTATTATTATTATTTTGTATTAAATAGGCAAAATTGCACTGTAAGATCGCAAAAACGTATTGCGTATTTAATAATAACATACCTACTTCTTGCAGATACCGAAATCCCATGATGAGGGGTTGATTATCCATTGATTAGTGCCAGTATAGCATACACAATATTGCACGTACTACTGTATTTTGATACAGACCCTCATCATTTTGCTTCCTTTTTGGAATAACGGATTTTGAGTTCTATAAACGATAATTTTAAGACTTTTAAAACTATATTTTTGAGATTTTCACAAAAGTTGATCTATACACATCTTTAGCTAACACATTATGCAAATGATATTTTTTTTTACATTCGGGCATGCTCAGTGAACCATTATTTAGTAAAACTGCTCATTTTTCATACAATTATTATTTTTTTTTTCACTCTGATTGCAGGATCCAGGGTATTGTGTACAATTGTATTTGTCATATTTTCTGACAAGAACTTTTTTTAATATTAAGAACTCTACAAACTATAAGCAAAAAACTTGGCAAAATTTGGGACTCTTTTTATAAAAACTTTAATTTCTCTACGAATATACATGCTATTCTCATAAAAATGAACACAATTTATTACAATAAGGCACTTAATCATAATCTACAATTTGAACGCTTTCCCTACATTAGTATTTACAGGGTTGTCCAAAAGATATTCGCTCTTTTTCAATTTGAAGACGGTCCCCTATGGGGTTTCGGGAAAAAATCTTTACGGAAATATATGACCTGTACTATTCTGTTTACACTCCTGGAGTTTCAGGATAATTGCTCATGTATTTTTCTAGATATTTAAGAAAACGTCAAAAATCGCAAGTGGCCATATAGTGTATACTTAATGTTTGTTTAGGGGATACTATACACATAGAAAATGTACCAAACTTTAAAAATTTCCTAACAAACTCCTAATTTGGAGATCATATTTGAATTCTTCGGTAAGTTTTACTTTCGGATGTCAAACGGTAAATCATTATACCTAATAATGTAGGAATTATGCGTGTTTAAAGTTTGGAACGTCTAATGCTAAATTAATTTTTTAAACGCTGTAAAACAGATTGCAATAACGGTAGGTTTAAGCATAACTCAAAAACTACTTGACGGATTGAGCTATAAGTTTAGATTCGCATATTTAAATCTTGTAAAAACCTATTTCCGTTTTTCTTGTTTTTAAAAAGTCATAAGTTACAAATCATTTGTTTTTCGAAAATTCATTTCAAAATATATAAAATTCTGAAATTAATTATAAAAAATAAATATATAAATTGTCACCTATGAATTTTTTAACAGAAATCAACATCTAAAAGCTCCAAATATGGGAATGAAAAATCACAGCTATTCTGGCAAGTAGTTTTTGAGTTATACTGCGAAAACTACCTGCATGGTAATCTCTTTTTTGCAACGATTAAAAGTTATTTAACATTATGCGTTCCAAACTTTAAATTTGCATAATTTCTAAACTTCTTGACCGAATGATAAAAATTACCGAGGAATCCAGATATGATGTCAAAATCAGGTATTAGTATCGAAAATTTTAAAGTTTGTTAAAATTTCTTATGTGTGGCCGATCCCCTAAGAAAAATTTAAGTATATAATTTATAGGTAGATATTACCAGTCACATTTTTACCATTAGTACGAGTCACATATTCATACTATTATTTGAGGTGGAGTTAGCAGGGTCTGACCACTTTTATTTTTCTCTCACGGTACATTTTATTCAAAATTTATTATTAGGTAGATAAAACTGGATTCAGTTTAAAAACAGAGATGTGAAATAAGACAAATAACATTATTATTATTATTATTATTATATGGCATTATAGCTTCATTAACTTATTCATTCAGATACAGCACTTTATGTAATTCTTATGTTATGATAAAAACAATTTTAACAAGTCGGAAATTGTATGTCAAACGTGGCAAATGAGGTGCGTTCGTACCATAACTAGATTTATATAAATATTTAGATCTTGGTGCAATAGCTGTTGCACACTTATGCAAAAATGCACGAATACAAAATTTATTTCTATCATATATATTAAATTCAGTAATACGGAAATAATAGTACTCCACCTTAAATGAGATGAAATAATCATGGCAAGTTAGAATCATTACCTATCATGGTATATCATTGAATTAATTATGTATGATAGTATTTAAAAGAATGACAAAACTTTTATTAATATCTTTTTAAGTTTTGATTCGATTTTCATAAAATTTGAAATGACTCGACAAAATTCTGCAACGATTTTATATATTAAATGTCAAACCGTTCGGTTGGGTAGTTTTTTGCGCTGTTATATGCGGACAGATGGACAGACAGATGGGCGGACAAGACAATGACTATAGGTGCTACGTATTTTTATAATTACAAACGCACCTAAAAAATCGAGCATATATTAACTAGATGTAGGGGAGAGAAGGATGAATTCGTTTACTATACTGAACGTACTAGTCAGTCAAGCAGATGTCTCAGCTTGACTGAATTTGATCATCCCTCTAGCGGCTAAAGGTTTAAATTCTTAGTTATAGACAAGAAGAATCAGCCATTACGGTATCTGTTTGCTAGCATTTGTGTTCCAATGTTTATTTTATCATTTTTTGTTTTAACCCTTTATACCTATTATCTGTCGAGAAATTTATTTCCTCAATAGTTATTTTCCTTAACCAATTCGGAATGAGCGCCATTTACGCTTCTTTTATTTTGTCACACAACTTTTTCCGAAAAAAAAAAAATCGCTCATATTCTAAGATTAGATAAGGCGTAATCTCCTGTGAAAAAATACTGGTGTCCAAATAGAATGATTTTGCACATACAGTACACTCCCTCAAATCTGCAACCCTAAAATCCACAAACGCCTAAAATCCACACATCATCGCAGATGTAAACAATGAAACTTTCAGTTCATCTGTAGGCGCAAAATTACAGAATTTTTCAGTTTTATATTATCCCGTGCGTATTTTAATATGTAATTCAAAGTAATATGACTGAATTTATGATTTTTCATGAAGAAGTATAAATTTATTTCTGAAAAAAATCAAAATATTTCTCATATCACTGATAATCACTATCTTTTTACCAAATATATTTATGTATTAATCAAGCTTTTTTGGTTATTAAGACTGGCTAAAAACCTGAAATAAAACTTTCTTGCTTTATGATTTTAATGCGAATTAATAAGGTACCTTTATGGGGAAAGTTCCATTGAATAATTCAGGAAAAATGTATCTCACTTTTACTAGGCATATTTAATTATACATAAAGGTCAAAATTAGCACTAGCCACAGGCCACAGGGCCAGTAACTGAAAAAAAGTGGCTAGTGAAAAATTGTCTATCAGTGGCCACCTTCCAGCCACTTTTTTACAAGGAGATAAAATTTTCTTGCATTTCATCAAGGATTCTACTTTTTTTGGTTCCAATATATTTATATTAACATATTTATTTGGGTTACTCAGTTTTTGATTAATACTTATGGAAATTTTACTGTTTAGCATTTTGAAATAAAAAAAGTGGCCGCTAGTTTACAGAAAGTGGCCATTTAAAAAATTAGTCCTACTGGCCAGTGGCCGCTAATGAAATTTCCCAATTTTGACCTTTACTTTTAGTAATTCAATCATTTTTAAAATTATATTACTTTTTATCATTTTAGTTTATTACTTTACTTAATTATTTTACTATATTGCAAGCATTCATTATAATTTTGATTGCATTATGACATTGAAATTACTGTTTAAAAAATGTAAACAAAACAACGACCAGAAATCTGCAAAATTCTAAAATCCGCACAACCTCTAGTCCCAAGCTGTGCGGATTTGAGGGAGTCTACTGTACTATACGGCACGTAAAAGTACTGCTCGCCCACGAAAGGAATTAATGTCTGAAAATATATTAGAAAATATCTATAATAATAAAATGAAATTTCGGCAAGTTTTTTCTTTAAGCATCATTTAACAAATCAGTAGTTATGGATTTTTTTTCCAAAATATTTACAAGAACCATTTGATTAACCCTTTATGTACTGAATTATGAATTTATGAAAATTTGATCTTCTAAATCATTTTTCGTGAATTTTTGAAACTACATTAGAAGATTTACATAATCATTTAATAAATTTTAGAAAAATTTTAGAAGGATTTAGAAGGATTAATTAAATTCAAATTTATAGGGAATTTGTGCAATATTTATAACCCCACTCGAATCTTTTATTTAAAAATTTTTTCATAGTATTTTGTAGAATTAGGAAATGTACAAATAAAATGTTCTTACAATAGAAATATTTCCGAATTGAAAAATCCCCTTCCCTCCCCGCGCCCAGAAAGCTGAAAGATACAAAGGCAAAAGAAATAATCCTTTTAAAGATATTTTTGTTTTGTGTAACCCATAATGCTTTTGTAACAAGATAAAGCAATGCATCTATAACTCATTCTAAACTGTATTACTACTAATCGATGTATTAAATGAATTTTATAACAAGTTACTTTAATGGTACTTTTAAATAATGTCAGTAGATAAAGGGTTAATGAACAAAAACTGTTATGGGGATTTCGCAGTTCTTATAAAAAATGCAAATAAACGTGTTTGATCCTGTCTGTAAATGGATAGTTTTAAGTCGTTGAAAATTTTCATATAACATTTTTTAATAAGAAAAAAATCTACATTTATATAATTTATTGAGAAAAGAATAACTTTAAAATATATTTAGCTCCAACTTTTTCTCTGTGCTTTCTAAATGTGATCAAGTAAAGTATTTTATATGAAAAGTAAAATCTACTTTTATTAATTGACAGATTAAGTAAATTTGATATTACGGTAAATATACCTATAGTGGGCACGTGCCAGTAGTGGGACATTAAGTTTAAAAACAAGCCCAAAATGCATTTCTTGAAATCGACTGAAAGAAATCTGATGAACATCGTTAAATGTTAACTTTTCATAAAAAGTTTGGAATAATAGTATTTTTTTATGGGTACATTTTTTTAATTAAAAAACCAGTCTTCAAAAACAGATTTTATTTAAAACATTGTTTCTTTAATATTATGTTTTATTTTAAATTAAACTAGTGTTGACATACTCTATTAAATTACAAATAATTTGTTGGATAAGCCAAAAACTTTAAGATTCATGAATCAGAAAGTTAGTAGGCCCACTACTGGAGCATAGAAGAAGGTAACATTTTAATTTTTAATTTTTTCCGAAGAAAATATTTTGAAACTTTGAATGTTTATTCTGACACATGAAGGTTA
This sequence comes from Maratus speciosus, assembly GCA_963932465.1. Classification (NCBI taxonomy): domain Eukaryota; kingdom Metazoa; phylum Arthropoda; class Arachnida; order Araneae; family Salticidae; genus Maratus; species Maratus speciosus. Next base: position 603,249,311 of record OZ010787.1, read on the forward strand.
GGACTAGGCTAAAAAAATATATATCTTTAGTAATTCAGTAACACTTTAATAATAATTAGATAAGTCCTCTTAAGTGGCCCACTACTGGTGCGTTTATCTTAAACGTTTAGGGGTACTTAAAAGTGTAGTCGAGCATAAATGGTTTATGTTTGCTAGTTTTCAAAATTCTTAAATATGAAAACACCTAAAGTTATCAAAATAAATATTATCTAGCCGCCCTTGGTGACCAGTTTTGCCTCCATAAAAATTTATGTTTGGAAAAGCATGATAAGAATTGTATCATGTTACTTTTATTCATAATTTAATTTATTTGGACTCCCTTAAACATAATAATATAATCCCTTAAGCTAATATTAGTTTTTGTGCATTAAAATATCTCAATTTGATGATTTTCTGTAAGCAAGTAAACCCTATTGGTTTACAATGGAAGTCCATGGGTATTTGGCGATTATTAGAGATATCGCCAATTTGGCGTCACTTTTGGCAACTAATTTTGGTAACCAAATTTGGCAATATATCGCCAAGTTGGCGACAGAACAGTATCCCCCCTCTGGTAACCCCTCTTATAGGTATGAAGATGCATTAAATGCTGTTCAATAACCAATGAGATGCATCTCATTTAGGCGTTGCCATTAAACAATTAACAAATAATCGCGATTTCTGTGCCCCGTACGAAAGCGTAATATGTATATTTTTTTTCTGTAGCATATTTAATAAGGATTTATTTCACACAATGAAATTGTTGCTAGCATTTCTATGTGCAGTTTTACGACAAGTTTTCGACCCTCATTCTCTTGATATAAAACCCGGTATCCTACATGGTATAAAAAGGATAATAGAAAGAATAATAAGCGGCCGTAATTAAAATTTGAAGAAAATTCAGCCAAAACTACACGGACAAGAGTAATCATAATTTTTACAAGTTGATGAAGAGCTGATGACATCTTTTCTGCAATTTCACAAATTGTAAGGAGGTTAAAAATTCCTTTGTTTGTAAATATTAAATCATTAGACTTATAATTTGAATATAATAAGGTCAATTCCTTCGTTAAAGTTGTAAAATAAAATATATTGTTCCTATTTAAGAGAAGTTTAAACTTTTTTAATTCCTGTAAAATTGACAAATCCATGCAGTTTTACCCAACAGGTGGGGTAAAACCGGATGATCTGGTTTTTTATAAATAATCATTTATTAATAAATATGTTATGGAGTAATCATATATTCAAAATGATATTATATTACAAGGATAAATGCAGAGAATAAAATAAATTCTGTTGTCGCAAAGTTACAATAAATTCTGTTGAAAATTCTATCTTCAAGAAGCAAATAATTATAAGGTATGCGGTTTTACCGTTCTTTCTCCTAAGTGATGACAAGGCTATATTTAAAAGAAAAACAGATAGGAAGAAGAAAAAATTGCCTTTAGCTTTTTCTTGAATAGACGGGAGTTAAGAGATAACATCTTGAGCAACATACATTAGCAATGTTTGCCATTTTTAGCTCTAGTAAGGGTACTTTAAAATCAAAATTCTTGAATATATGAAATTTAAAACTTATGCTTCAATTTAAATGCAGTGGCAGTTCACAAAAAACAATAAAAACATTAAGTTAATTTTGGTAGTGGCGGCATTATTTTATAATATCATACTGCTAAAAAAAATTATATTGTCACAAAAGAATTTTTTGAAATGCAATGAATGTGATATTAAATTCAGCCGTGGCAAAGAAAACTTTGTGTCAGCAACTCCTCAATTTCTAAATTATTAATTTTAGCTTCTTCGAACTGGGTGAAACTGCATGTAACGCAGTATTTCAGGATGTAATTCAATAATTAATATGCAATCTCAAAATTGATAAAATTCTGAATAGTTTAAATTAATCGTGAAAAGGGGCTGAAAGCGCATGAGCGATTAGCCGCTAATCAGTTAAAAGTAAAAATAGCTAAGTATTATTAAAACTTAATTTTGAAACCCTTTTTCAAATATAATTGACGTAATTCATTAAGAATGGATCATATTTACAAGAAAAATGTTGCATTGTATAAAAAAAATCGGTAAAAGGTATAAATTATCTATTGCCTCTAGTTTATTTTTCCAATCCCTCATTATTGTAATTCACACATAGCAGCAGATAAAACTATCCTTAATTAGCAGTGAATAGATTAAATGCATGTTCAAAATGATGGAAAATGAAATTAAACAATTGGAATGTTTTAAGATCCTTAACTTTATTCAAATAATGAAAATGTGACGCGTAAAAGTATAAAATTTGTCATGTATAATCTAAAATACTTAATTTTTTAATTCCTTTTGAACAAAATTTTATTAATTTTCCTTACGTCTAGGGAGATTTTGTGAGTATTTTATAATCTATATTTTATTTTAATCTTATTATAAAAGCATAAATAACGTTTCAAAACGGCAATTTATATTTATTTTTATATAAGGTAAACGTATCAGTAGCGGGGGCCATTTAAGGACAGTTATCTAATTATTACTAAAGTGTTAGTGAATACCAATATACATACATACATATATATATATATATATATATATATAAAGTCAAATCCTAACCTTCATGTATCAGAATAACCATTCAAAGTTTCAAAATATATTCTTCGGAAAAAATGAAAAATAAAAATTGCTACCTTCCTCCATGCTCCAGTAGTGGGCCTAGTCAATTTCTGATGCACGAATCTTGAAGTTTTCGGCTTATCCAACAAATTATTTACAATGTAATAGAGTATATCAAGAGTAGTTTAATTGAAAATAAAACATAATATTAAAGAAAGCAATGTTTTAAATAAAAAACTTACGTCTTAATGAAATCTCTCCGAATATGACAGAATTCTGTTTTTGAAGACACTCTAATATACCAACAGAAAAAAAACTATTATTTCAAACAGTTCATGGAAAGTTAACATTTAATGATGTTAGTCAATCAGATTTCTTTCAGTCGTTTTCAAGACATGCGTTTAGGGCTCTTTTTAAATTTTAAAATTTAGTGACTCACTACTGGTACGTGGCCAAATAAAGGTGCATTTACCTGAATATCAAAAAAGTGAAAAATTATCTTATCCTTTTTTAGAAAATAATTTTGTATTGTTAATTTGCATGAAAGTAGAAAATTAGATAAGTTTACTTCCTTATTATAACTGATACTAATAATAATATGAAATATAAAGTTCGATCACATATATAGTCTAGATAAAACATATAACTGATTAGAGACAAATTCATTGAGATATTTTTTCTGAATTTGATACATTAAAATATATCACTGCCTCATTTTTTTACTCTTTAAACAGACATACAAGCGAAAACAAGACAATCGTTTATTCAGCGCCTTATGAGCACTTAGTAACATTATAATCTAACCCTGTTAACAAAATGAATTTCTAGAACAGCCTATTTCTAAAAAGTTTTCTAAGAGTTTTAACAGAAGAAAATTACATTAATTAATGCCTAAACCCTACAAGATCTGTATCCAGAAGTACAGCTTTTAACTTTCAAGAATCTTTTATGGTGTAGTTTACCCTTTTTCTGGACCTATTCTGTTCAACAAAAAAACATTCGAAAATTAACGCAATAAATAACGCAGTTAATATGTCATTAAATAAGGCGAATTTTACTATTTCAAAAAAGTGGTGCCGATCAAGAAATCTGAATTTTTAAAAAGTAGCCCACTGTTTTCACATTGGGTAGTTTGATATGATACCGACGATTTGTGGACAACCGTTTGTTCCTCTGTTATAAAGGGGATTTACCTCAAAATTGGTCAACAAATCGATTAGTATTTTAAATGATAGCCTGTTTAATTGTGAATATTTTGACATCTCATTTTTATCCACACGGCAATTATATCGTTAGATATAGTATATTTTGTTAATACACCCAGTGCAATTACCCACACAAAGTAAAACTTTGAACAGCTTTTTCGTCATGTTCATATTTTCTTCACTTTCATGTTTTAAAAATGCTAAGGCTTTTTTTGTACTTGAGGTAGAGATTTAAACTTTCTTCTTCATGTTCTTTATTATAAATGTGATAAATCTGCGCATGGAATCAACATTCATTTTGTGGTTTTTTTCTTTTTTTTTTACCCGACTGCCAAGAAGGGTTATGTGTTTCACGCGTATCTGGGTATGTGGATTTCTTTATACCCTCGAAACATCACAACGGCTAGATGGATTTTAATGAATGAGGTCTCTATCGATTCGTCTTAAACGTCCGATGGTTATAGGCTAGGCTTAGTTTTTATAAATTCAAAATGGCTGCCGTAAAATACAAAATGTTGTAGAGACGAAAAAATTTTTTTTACGTGTCGGTAGGATCTCTAGCTTTACTGTAATTCTAGCCTTCATAGACATCTATAGGCCTCATCAAAACCGTGTTTATAGATAGGAACTAACAATTAAATACAACTTAAAAGTCCTCAATACAAGTGAATAAAAAAAAAATAGGCAAGTAATATAAAAAATAGTTTCATATTGATAAGAAATAATTAGTTCGTTTTTTACGCAGTCGGGTTTTTTGATTTTTAAAATTTAATTGTTCTTTTTAAGTAAAAGTATATAAAGATATGTTAGATTTCATAGTTTTATCCTATATATATATACCAGTAAAAAATTATATTAAATTTAATATTAGATGTATCTAAAAATTTGTATGTAGTCTTGTGTAATACACACTTGAAAATCTTTTTAAAATATTGGGCAAAAATATCAATATTTAAAAAAGTAGTAGGGATTTTAAAAAGTTTAATTTTTTAAACACTTTTTTTAAACTTTATGCCGATAAAAACAATTTTTTTTTCAAACTGTACTTTTAGTTGAACATTGAAATGCTGTGAGTTCGCCATTTGAACCATATTTTTTAAAATAAACTAAATTGTTGAAAATTTAAACTGTGCCCTTAATGATACTCTACCATTATTTGAATTCCGATCTCAAAATGTCATGCTTCGATGTCTAATATTCGAAATAATGCAAATATATTAAAACTCTTTCTCTGTAGTAAAATTGGAGCAGGAAAAATTCAGTAATAATAAATAATATTACATTAATACTCAGTAGCGAAGAGGTTTAGCCAAAAACCATTCATTCACATCTTTCGAAGTTACGCGCATGCTTACAAGCTAATTTATATAAATAAACATTTTACAGGCATTGTTTTTAATATATATCAATATTTTGTATTATTTAGCGTAATCCTTCATATATTTACTACGCTCATTGGAACTAAATTACCTTCTTTGTCACTTTCTTACTGACTTCTTGTCAGCACGTATGTAATATTACCATGGAGTGTAGGCTAACCTGTTGCATTATCTCCGGACAGCACGAAGTAAGTGCACATAATAGTAAAGTGAATTCATCCCGAATCAGTTAAGAGCCATCCCAATCAATCACCAGCTTATCTGCTACGAAACCAAGAGCTACTTCTTTAATATGCCAAGATCAATATTAGACTTTCATCGAGCTGTAGTAGCGAAAGGTGACTCTCGTTTCACATGTCTTCACTTCTTTGAAGTAACAATTTCAAGCTTCCTAATATTGAGATATTTGAAATATACAAATGCATCCAGTGCCCATAGACTTTACATCAGTGAGGAGAAATCGGAAGCTGAATGACCAGCCCTCTTAATGATACTCTACCATTATAAGAATTCCAATCTCAAAATGACATGCTTCGATGTCTAATATTCGAAATAATGCAAATAAAGTAAAACTCTTTCTCTGGAGTTAAATTGGCGAGGGAAAAATTCAATAATAATAAATAATATTACATTAATACTCAGTAGCGAAGGGTTTAAGCCAAAAACCATTCATTCACATCTTTCGAAGTTACGCGCATGCCTACAAGCTAATTTATATAAATAAACATTTTACTGGCATTGCATTTAATATATATCAATATTTTGTATTATTTAGCTTAATCCTTCATATATTTACGACCCTCCTCAGAACTAAATTACCTTCTCTGTCACTCTCTTACTGACTTCTTGTCAGCACGCATGTAATATTACCATGGAGTGTAGGCTAACCTGTTGCATTATCTCCGGACAGCACGAAGTAAGTGCAGATAATAGTAAAGTGAATTCATCCCGAATCAATAAAGAGCCATCCCAATCAATCACCAGCTTATCTGCTACGAAACCAAGAGCTACTTCTTTAATATGTCAAGATCAATAATAGACTTTCATCGAGCTGTAGTAGCGAAAGGTGACGCTCGTTTCACATGCCTTCACTTCTTTGAAGTAACAATTTCAAGCTTCCTAATATTGATTATTGCAGATCGATTTTTAGAAGGTGCGAGCTTTTATTTGAATTAATCTCCGATAAGACGAAAGTAAAGCTAGGAGGGATCCTCTGCTAAAGAATCATAAGCAGTCAAAGGCAAGGTGTGCTTTTATCGGTTATTTTTTTCCCTCCAAAATGCCATTTTTGGCAGTCTAAATCTGCATTAATGGATGACTACAGGTGTTCCATAAGTCTTTCGCGATGAATACGCTTGAAGAAGCGATTCTTTTAAAAGATCACTTAGTTCAATGTTTAGGTGCTTTGATGGGGTTTACGGGTTTTGAATTTCGGAGTCGTATTTAATATTTTAGAATAAATTTTAAAAAAGAAATATCTACTTCAAATACACAGTCTTGGATGTTTTAGCTGAAATAATTCATTAATTTTTTAAGTGATTCGTTAAAAGGATTATATTTTTAGCTATTTACTGTAGTGCGAAAAAAGATAACCTAAAAAAATCGACAATGAAGTATTTTTCTAAAAAGCCCTTAAAAATTATATATGCAATTTTTCGGAGTCCTATGTAAAAATCTTTATTAAGGTTTAAGAATAAAATTTATCAACGGCGTTCTTACATACAGTAAAAAATGTGAAAGTAGAACATGCTTATAGCGGAAACTTTCTTTACAGTTAGCAATTCGTGTCAGCTGCAAAAATAATGCAATAAAATTCAAAGGAACTTTAGACTTGCTAAGACAGATACATCTGTAAAACGGATCTTTTGGCGATTTCCTTATATCAGGCTTTAATGTAAAATCTCGTATCTCCTATCATATTTTAAACATCACCATTGTTACCCCAGTGTTTAAGATGCTTATATACCTAATTTCGATACATTACTCTGTTTAAATGTCATATTTCTTTTCATCCTAATTATTATTAATTTAATTAATAATTTTCATTCTAAACTAAATTTTAGATTCTTTTTTGTCAATTAGAATGAAAATACTGGATCTCTTGCCTGTGAAACTGCATAAAATTTGCAGCTGTGACGAATGCGCAAAGATGCATATTCTAAAAAAAAATTGAAACTCCAATAAAAATTGAAATTTACGATAACAAAGAAAACACACCGGAAAATACTAACAATGACTTCTGGAGTGCTGAAATTCAGAACATACTTTTACAGACTACTTCTAAAACGATTTAAGAAGAGCATTTTCTGCTGCTATCAAAAATTAGAGCTCTAATCATGCTGCGAACATTTTACAACCCAACAAAATAATCGAACTGTTCGGCGGAATCAAATGTAGAAACATCGCGATAAGGACGGGGAAAAAGAAAAACTGAAATATAGAACTGCAATCGAATCCCGAGCAAATCTTTTTGAAACGAAACTTTAGGTCGTTTTCTGAACTGCAAAGTGTTTTTCTTATTTCATTTTCTTCGAGCGTTTGGTTAGACTTGGATGCGTCAATACTCTATTTAATGTGTGTATACTTCCTTCTTATATTTTTGAAGCAAACATATAAGACTGCACCCACTTGTGGCAAAAGGTTTAGAAAATAATAACTTCGGGGCACATAGCCATAACGTGAGACCCATCTATGAAATGGTCTTTCATATCTCGACACTAACTGGCCGAAGCATGCGCTACCTCCAGGCTAGCTCCGTGTTACCATTGTTGCACAGCCTGTTTATATTTTTTACTTACTTTTATTAAGAAGAAAGTCTTATATACTAGAGAGCTGTTCTTTTTTCAGCCTTTTCATAAAGCTATATTCCCAAATATGTTTATATTCAGGAAACTGTTCTTCAGAAGATAAGACAGCTCTCTATCGGTTTGGTCATTTGCGAAAATGTTTTCAACCAATGGAACAATGCCTTCTGGGGATAGGACTGAGCATTGTGAGCTAAGGGAACATTGAACTAACTTTTCTGGCACTTAGACAACTTATTTCATGCTTTTAAACCATTTGGACGGAATGTGTTTATCATTATCGTGAATATGAAAATCTGTCAGCAATACAGAAGCTGTTTTATTTATCACTCATAAATACATGTTTTTATTGATCTCTTTCGGTTAGATTGAGATCTTTATGGAATTGTTTACGGAAATACATGTTAACCACCCAGTTCGTATCTTAAAAATGGATTCTTCTTTATAGAGGCAAATTTTAAAGTTAACTACGCTGATTATTATTTTTCAAGAAATTCTCGAAGAAATAATTAATTTAGTCAATCATATTCCTAATTTATATGTAATAATTTGGATATAGTATGTGAAATTCAAATACAGACTTCCGATTACGAGAATAATTATAGAAGATGATTATTTTCGATTCTATGAATCAATTAAAACTTTAAAAAAATATATTTTGTATGAATTTTCAACTAACACCACATTTTGTTAGCATTTTGTGAGGTAATATAATTTTTAACGCGATTTTTAGAAGATTTATGGAATAAGATATGTTTTATGTATAACTGTTTGGGATTTTTCGTTTAACATAAAGATATGAAGTTACATTTTTTTAGCATGGCTATGATCTTTTGATGCATGATACAATTGAATATATCAAAGTTTGCAAAAGCTTTTATTTCCATTGCTGGCTGAATTTTTTCTTGGACAAAACACAATAATTAAATACGTATAGTTACCAGATCGTGATACTCAGTAACACCCCCCCCCCCCCCCTCTGGAAAAGAAGTAGAATAACTCTTTTATTTAGATTTTAATTATGATGATAGAAAGCTGATTTATTATTAAACTGAAAACATTTAAATCTTCAGTTGGTATTAAATTGTGATGAGTCTATGTTTTGTGGCGTAAATGTTCAAGGAAAACATTTTATTGCTTATTATACTTTTCGTTTTTTTTTTATGAAAGATAATTCACGAATTAAAACTTATGCGATTCGAAAAGTTTTAACACTTAATTGCTGTTAGCGGTCTCACAGACTACTACTTTTCTTTCCTTTTTCACCGTTTAACTTATAATTTACATTTTGACTTTAGATACTTGTGATTTTTTTTAGCTCTAGTACTACCGCCGGAGTCTTCTGAACAGGTGAATTTTAATTATAATAGTCTTGGACATAAAGTTTGGTACAGAAACAGTATATTATGAGTTGATACAGTCTTTTATTCATCATTCGATCAAGCGGTCCCGAGACCGCTCAAAGTATCTATGCGACAGTTTTTTTAACAGCGGTTAACGGTTAACTTCAAAATCAATATTTCTAGTTATATGTTTTTCTTATGTTTAACCTTTTAGTTACAGATTTGGGACACTGTACATTCCAGCGACTAATGTTTTATTCTATTCGTACCACTTTTTGAAAATAATCTCTGCTATATACTTATACTAGGATATTTTCATGAGATATCTACCACATTTTTTTACCGGACTGCCAAGAAGGGTTATGTGTTTCACGTGTATCTGGATATGGGGATTTTTTTTATACCCTCGCAATATCCCAACGTCTGGATGAATTTTAATGAATGAGGTCTCTATCGATTTGTATTAACCGTCCGATGGTTATAGGCTAGATTTTGTTTTTATAAATTCAAAATGGCGGCCATAAAATACAAAATGGCGATAGACACGAAAAAAAAATTACGCACCATATTGAGTGGCATATCATTGGATAGGTCTTTAAAAATGAAGACGATGTTTCATTGACTATTTTACAGTCAGAAGCTCCGTTTAAATATTACACAACCTGGAAATTATGTAGGTAGGATCTCTAGCTTTACTGCATTTCTAACCTTCATAGACATCTATAGGCCTCATCAAAACAGTGTTTATACGTGGGAACTAACAATTAAACACCATTTAAAAGTCATCAATACAAGTAAATAAAAAAAAAATAGGTAAGTAAAATAAAAAATAGTTTTACATTGATAAGAAATAATTAATTAGTTCGCTTTTTACGCAGTCGGGTTTTTTGATTTTTTAAATTTACTTTAATTTTTTTAAATTGTGGTACGATTTAATATTATAATAGCCACTAGTCTTAGTCCGTAAGCAAAAGTTTAATTATATTTAGGATTTTTTTTTTTCTAAAGATCAAGGGGCTTTTTGATTTACAAATACAACTTGGGTGCTTTAATATATATTCGTTCTGAATAATTTTGTTTTAAATGATTTATCATCTGATAGGATGATATTGTGACAATCGTGATATCATATGACAATCGTGAAAAAATGATACGAGTATAACTTTAAAAAAATCTGTGTTAATTTTAACTTTATATTACATTTCAAAAGCTCTCAAAATCCCAATGAAAGATTTATATTCTGAAAGACAGGTTTTGGACCACTGTTCATTGGCTTATACAAATTCCAAATGTGCTTCTTAATTTCTTTATAGAGAAAAAATTTCTTACCGAGTGGTTGTGATTTAATGAAGGAGTACGAAGCTAATTGATTTAATATCTTTTTGTGACGATCGGACTTGATAGGAGTTTAGCGAGATGTAAGTAAATCCCCTTTTGGATGATTTTTTAAGAAAATAGATGGAAATTTTAGAGAGTGTTTGGCCAAAAAGACGTAGGCCATTGCCTGTCACAATAAAAAAAAGGCGATGAAATAAGCGATTATAAAAGTAGGATCAACAACTAATTTCAATATTTTGGTTGGCTGGTATGACGGAGCAATTTAGCAATATATTTGAGAGGTTAGCTGTTCTTTCGAGATGACTTTGGATTGCCTAGTATAAAAGTCACCTAAATGAACTGAATTGTTTTATAGTTTACGGTTTATTTACCTCTTTTATCAGTTGAAAATCTCCATAGCAATAAAGTTCTCATCCTATTTTGTCTCCGCTCAACCAGTGACCGAGAGGTTCTGCTCTCGAAGCTGGTAGACGGGTGGTGTTCGAACCCAATCGCGCCTGTCGGCCTAATCTTTCGGAGTTTTCGTGTTTTTCTTCGAACCTTGGACTCCCATGCGTAAATCCGGGTTAGGTTAAAACTAGATTTTTTTTCAGATTGTAGTGATTTTTTGGTGCAGGTTTACCAATAGAATATATTGATAGAGAAAAGATGATTTTTTTTTTAACTTTTGAATAAAGCTTGTTTTGAAACTCACGTCCTCATATATATACTCATAAATGTTAAGATACATAGTTTATTTCATCTAAAAACGTATTATACACTTTTTTGAAAAAGCGGATGAACCTGAACACGACAAGCAAGAGTCAAATACGAATGCAAAACTAACCGAATCCGAAACAATTAAAGTCAACGCGACACGCAATGAAAAAAACTGTGTCAACCCAACCAGGCGCAAGATTTTAGTACAAGGGGAAAAAACATTTAGAAGAAAGAATATTGAAGCAAATGAAAAAGAAAATGGAAGGAAATAAATCGAATACATTTATACATATGTTTTAAATATGTAATATTATAAAGCACGTATAACTAAATGAAAATTTATATTATATTTAACTTAATGTAAAATCCTCAAAATTAAAAAAGAGGAATATTAATATATATATATATATATATATATATACATATATATAGCCATAATATAATTACAAATCATCATCTATCTCCAATTACAATAATTAACTCAATAAATTAATAAATTTAGCAGCAAATTATAACTGTAACATTATACAAAATACAGATGGAACCCTATACAAGTAATACTAATTAAGCAAAATCCACCAATTGACTAGCAGATTGCATACGATTAATCCATATTAACATATGAAAAACCACCAAATTTTGAAAAAAAAATCTATTAAAGACATATGAAACAATAAACCAGCTAAATATTGTTGAACACTTAAAAGACATATCGTAAACAAATAATAGATCAAATGGAAGGATGGAGCCTGAAGCTTATATAGCATTTCACTTCATCAAGGGTACATGAAACACCAATATAAGCAAAAGCATAGTCGATTTCTGTAAAAGGATCCAGCATAAGCTAAAAATTAGATTCTTTATGTACCACATCGACCACACACAAAAAAAGCATAAATTTACCATGACAAGTAAATTGAATTAAATAAAATATTAATCAATACAAGATCCGTAATAATGAACAATATTAATTTAAAGAAACAATTAAATTTGAAGACATACCAAGCAAGAGAATTGCAATGACCCTATTAAATCTTGAACAAGTAGCAATATTATCACAGCAAAAGTCCCGCCGATTTATTGGTACAGTTAAAATAGAATGCTTACGGTTGCAACACAACACAGTGTGCAGAAAAAATACACAACTTCTAATAAAAATGATTAACATATATCGTCTTTATTATATAAATTATAAAATATAATATAAATTATAATTAATAAAAATTATTATATGCATTAAAAGGATCCTGTAATAAATTATTACTAAAAGTATATAGAATTAAATTATTTAAATTTAAACGTGTAAATAACATAGAGAAATTTTAAAATATAAATAAATTAAAATGCAACGATATTATTTAGAACTAAATAAATAATTATTTAATGCTGCCATCTAGCTGAACTTATTAAAAGAACACATACACCTTGCTATAAAATATTTTATAGTGCTGCCATCTGTTGTAAATAATGTAAATACCTTATATAACTGTAGAACAGTTGCATCAAATCTTATAACACAAAAAGGACATACTAAAAAAGCACATCTAAATATCGATAATAATCACTTATCATCTATATTAGAATGTTTATAATTATTTTTAATTATTTTATTAAATAGTAAGTAAATTAATAATAATATCAATTAAGTTACAATTATGATATAAAAGTATGTTTTATTATGCACATATTAAATTTAATGTTTTAAATTTTAAATGTACTTACAAAATTGGGGGATATATAAACATATCACAACATTTCTTCATACTGTTAATTACAATTAACAAACTATAATGACGTCCGCATTATAAATTGATATTGAAATAAATCAATAAAAGTAACTTAATTTTATATCAATATAATATAAATATCTCAGTACAGTGTCAAGGACAACAAATCTCATGAGTACCACCATAAACATACAAGCCAACGAATTAACGATCCACCCCCCCCCCCCCTTTTTAATATATATATATATATATATATATATATATATATATATATATATATATATATATATATATATATATTAAATCAACATTTGCGTATAAATTATGCAAACAACACCGCCCTCCTCCATAGTTTAACATCTACCCACCCAGCCATCCTGTTTAAAAATTTTTTTTATATATTTTATATTTTTAAATTTTTTTTGTTTATTTTTATTTTTTTATACATTTTTTTATAAATATTTTTTGATACGCAAAATGTTAATAGTAACATACTAGAAACCGCCCCACTAAACATTGTTTAGATCAGTAATTAATTGTAGATTAATGAATATATGAATTTCTTAGGATAACCATGATTTAATGCATCAAAAATTAATTGTTTAATGTTTTTATTTATAAGATGTGATGAACATAAATTTTTGATTCTATATAAATGATTAATTAAAATATTACGGTAAACTGAAATATGTAGACAGGATTTAAAATGAGTAAATATGTTAACTTTGAATTGAAAGTCTTTACGTTTGTCATAAAGATCAGTAATAGTTTTGTTTTGTGCGATTATTAATTTTAGATCTAAAAAGTTAATGGTATTATTTGTTAATAGGTTTTCTGTCAATTCTAAATTAGTTGGATAATCAACTGGAAATTGAGTAATATTTTATTGTTTAGTGTCAATCAAAATTATGTCATCAATATATCGATACAGTAGTATATTATCATAACTGAAATTATGTTCATATTTATATAAATATAAATCAGACATTAAACTGGATGTAGATACGCCTTGTGGATTTCCTTCTGTTTGTAGATAAATAATATTATCTTGTAAGATATAGTTATTGTAAATTATAAAATTAGTTAGAGTGCGAAAATATTTTAAATCCATATATGAAGGAAGAGTTAATTTATTTTTATATGTCTTAAATAGTGTATTAATTATATTATGAAGGTCTTTAAGATTTATATTAATAAAAAGATCTTTGAAATCACGTGTACGAATATTTTTAACACATTTAATGTCTTTAAGTACATTAACTAATTGATAACTGTTTTTTATACAATGTTTATTATCAATTTCTGTTGTTAGATTATAAATTTGACTGAGAATTTTTAATAATATATTGTTTGCATAATTATTATATGTATTACATCCAATTGTAACTGTTCTGAATTTAAGTGGTGTCTTATGAAATTTAAGAATGAGTACTAAATATGGATAGTTAAAGTTAGTAAAGTTAGTAGGAGTAATTTTTAGTAGTTTATAATAAGCACTAATCTTATGATTGTTAACAATAATGTCATCAATTGTTTTTTGGAAAGATTTATTTGATGAAATACAAGATTTAAGAAGATGGTGATAATAAGATTTGCATATGATTGCATAATTATTAGGGGATTTGTCAATATATGTGATTACATAGTCTTTTTGAATATTTTTAACCTGTTGGAAAATGTGTTTGGTATTGACTTTAACAAGATTTGATACATTTTCCTGAAGAGCATATGTTAACTTTTCTATAACCAATATTTTCCATTGATTAAAATATGCAATATATATATATATATACGTTAGTGATACCGCAAAATCCCCTTCTCTTTACTAAAGAAAAAATCCCCTCTTCCAGGTTGCTTCCTTATTGAGAATAATTGGATTTCTGGTTTAAATTGCTTTAACAAACATTTAAGTAAGGATTTCCTGTTCTAAATAGATATCAAGTGCGGCTGTAACCGGCCGATTGAGAGCACTTAATTCGTCCAAACTTTATGCAAACGTAAAATCAGTTATCTCTCATATATGAAACATTGAAGGCTTGTGAAGAAAAGTTGCAGGATTCCATCTCGAGTTTCTGTGGTTCGATAGTGAATGGTAGCTACAATAGTGATTTTTGTAATGTACCGAGAAAGGGTGTAAAGTATAGAACTTCACAGAAAAAGAGCGTTACAGCTGGATTTGAATATTAGAATTTTTCTGCATATTTATGCATTCAGTGCAGAAATTTGTCGAGTCATATGAAAAGAAGGATCTGGTCTCCATAATAATCTCAGGGACGAAGGGCGATCTCGAACTTAATTTCTAACTACGTGGAATATATGGTGTAATTGGGCAAATAAAGTGGATGTGGACGTACTGTGAACCCACAATTCAACAATGCAGCTTGTGCAATAGACTGAATTGTATCAATGATCTCTGATGATAAAATGTGGAAGAAAAAACGTTATTTTAATAGAATTGGAACCGAGTGTTATAAAGGTATGCTCTGTAACCGTACAAAATTATGATCTCTAACGCCACATCTTCCCTGTGAGCTTGAAAGGTTTTGCACCTTTCTCTTCTACGCTCTTTTTAAATTAAAGAAGAATGCATTAAACTCTAAGTTTAAATGTGTTTATCTAAAAGTAGTTGTCACATTTGAAGTCGCGTTTTCTTTAATGTTTAAAAAGAAAGGATTTACTAGTAACGTTAAAACGTATTCCAATGAGGTAAAATACTTTCTGATGCAAGAAATTTTATGGCTATATAGTGTTAAAGTTTTTAGTTCACTGTTGAACTATTAGATGGTGTAAAGTAAATAGATGAACCAAAATATCATTTTTCTTAACTTTCAAAATATTTTCTTCATGGTTCAACCTTGAAAATGACTTTTAGTTTCACAAAATGTAGTGCTATTCAACAACCAATCAATACGAATAGTTCTATGTATTCTCAATATGCTGTTTTAGAGCACGAAGGTATCCGCCTTGCTTGATAGTGTTTAAAACACTGTCTAAGGCGACAAGTGCAAAGTTCGTATCCTCGTTCTAGCTTGAATGTCCATAGTAATGCGTAACATCTCTTTGACACAGTAAAATCTGTAGTTTTTTCGAAAATGTATTTTTTTTTTAAATGTGAACTGTTATCATTCGTGTATTAATTATTAGAGGTATATTAAAATAGAAAAATGTACTTTGTTTAGTTGATATTTAAAAAAAAATAGTGGCTTGACTTCTGATGGGCGGAAGGGTTTAAAAAAAAAGAGGATCAATCGGTGGGTACGATAATTTAAAAGGAAAATAATTAGTTTCATTTGACCAAACGCTAGTGAAATATACCGCCGATTTAAAAAATATTAATATTTAGTGGAATGGCAAAAATTCAAAATAAAGTGTAAAGATATCAATATTGCAAAAAGCCCTACGTATTTTATTCTAGAAAAATATAGCAATTCATTTTCAAAAAAGATAAAGTTTAAAGATTATAAATTTGTGGCGGTAAATTGTCCAACGATTTTGAAAATGCTGTTCTGAAAAAAAAAAAAAAAAAAAAAAAAAAAAAACTAGCTTAAAAATTTTCTTACTGTTTACTCACTGTGACGCGCTCTATTGCTATATCTCCAAAATTACTGTTTAATTTTTGGTATCAATTTCTATCTAAAAAATACTATTTTCGCGTTTATAAAGAGTACATTAACCCTTTACGACTCAACAACTCCGATTTGAAAAATATTTACTCATATGCTAGAATACATCATTTTAAGCATGTGAAAAACAATTAAAAAAATTTAGAACATAAAAATTAAAAAGTTATTGGCTAAAAGGTACTCTTTTGATATCTGCAATAAACAAAAAATTATATACTTCTTATAAATAGTGTCAATTTTACCATACAAAATTTAAAGCATACTAACTTACCTTTGTAAAAAATGTTTCCTTTTGTCCTTTTGTGTTTGTATGTTTCCAGTCATTTTAATTTTACAAGATTTACGAAGTTCACTTTAACAATAGCGATGGGAAACTGTTCAAATGATAAATAAAATTTTGGTATGAAAAGTTTACACAGTATCGCCGTCTGTCGAGAATTCTATGAGTAATTTATATTAACTGCTGTGTTAGAAAATAACAGAAATAAATTAAATCGTCCCTTAAAGCCCACTGTATAAGTAACATTGACTTTTGGGTGTGTTTCAGTATGCAACAGGAAAGAGTTAAATTATGAATCGGCCAAAGTGGTGTTACACAGTAAACAGCGATTTCGGTCTGATTATCCCTTGCTAACAAAGGACCACTGTAACGACTTTATGGTTAAGAATTTTACTTGCTTGTTATTCTGTATTTTACGAAGACTTGGTACAACTTTTTACCGATTCTCGGTTCAACATTTTATCAATTCATAACTCTATAGGGGAGAGTAGCCATATTTGGACCGCTGCTTTAATTGGACCGTTGCCATTCTGCCGTTAATTACAAGAAGAGACGCCATCTATCGCTAAAATCCTACCCATCAGAATGACGTCACTCATGATTAGAAGAAGCGACCGCCTACCACGTACTGTTTTCACACAATTTAAAAAAACCTAAAGTTAGCTGTTTGATCTAATTTTTTCCCACTAAACGTAAGTGAATACTTTAAAACTAAGGTAAGTTGTTATATTTTCATATACATATGTGAATTCACCTGTTTATTGCGCATATTTTTCACGCGGATTTGTTTGATTTCGTTTTTGTTCTTAGTCTTGAAATTATCTGTTTTAAAAAATGGCGCAGTTGCCGTAATTGGGCCAATTTAAGTTGCTTAAATTGGACCAGATATGCGATCATAAATTTGAAAAGTAAGTAATGAATTTCGAGGACAGTACGCTTTGTACATTATTTATTTTATTTTATTTTATTTTTAAATGTATATAATGGATTACTATCTCCATGCAATTTTTTTTTTTGTATATCTGGATTAATTTTTTATACAGATTAGGCCTATATAAAAATAAAAATATTTTTACATGCTTAAATTTTGCATAAATTTTGTTGGCAATTTCTTTTATCTCGCATATATTTGTATTTATTTTCTTTGAATATTCCTTATTCCTACTGCGTATTTGGTTTACACAGTTGAATTCAAACATTTTCCTTCTGGAGGATATTTGCGATGGCCCACTTTTTACAGTTCTGGAGGGTGGAATTACACTCTTTTACCATTAATACGCATAAAGTCTCAAACCTTCTTGGGGGAATGGTTATTTCAAGGCTCCGGGGATGGGGGGGGGGGGTCGGAATTCAACACTGTTTGAATATATAATGTTTGCGTTTGATTAATCGAAGCGTATTTTTAAATAGATGATATTTTTTATACATTTTTTTTTAATATAATGCTGAAAATGTTGAAAAAGACATAGACAAACTATCTGGAAGAAAAACACCCGTGACAGCAAAAGCTGTTAAATATATAGGAAAGAAAAAGGAGTGAGTAAGTTGTGAATAAACTGACCTGCAAGAAGGCTGCAGCTACAAATCCTCCCCAAAAACCAAAAAAAAAACAAACATTAGAAATGTTATTTCCCTTGCTAAATTCAGTTAAATCAAAGTACAGAGGGAGCCAAAAAACAGTTGTGTTAACATCTTCTCCATATAAAGTAAGAAAATAAATTCAAGAAAACAAAAACAAAAAAGACAAAAAGGAAGCTATCACAGCACAAAAGCAATTGGAACATCAAGTTTTAAAAAATAGGCGTAATGCAATTAGCAAGAAAATGATGGAAGAGAAGAACTAGAAGCATAATGTAAAGGAAACTTCTGTTGCAAAAAAGAAAAAAAAATCTGATAATTCAGATTTTGAAAAATATTTAGACAGTGATGATTGGTTTTGCCTGGTTTTGTAAGGAAAATAAAATATTGGGTCGATCGGAAAGTCATGTCGTGTTGGGAAAATCAATTCGTACCGGAAAATTCTATCATTTAATTATTAGTCATTGATTCCGATATCTAATGTCTAATAATTACCGCGCAGAATTTTCCTGTTCAAATGGATTTTCCCAACACGACACGACTTTCCGATAGACCCAATAGCAGAAATGATTCAGTGTTCAGATTGCCAAATATAGTTCCATGTTGTGTGTGCTGGAAAAAAGAAAAACAATAAACAAAATTCATGTGCAAGCTTTGCATCACTCCTTACATGATATTCAAGTAACTGACAATTAGTTCCATAATTACTATTCTTAATTACTGATAACTTTTATGTACATTTTGAATACATTTTGATTTAAAACAATTACTCTTATTATCAGATATTTGATTTCATTATATTTCATTGCTGTTATTTTGTTTGATTGTTTCATTAATCGCGAACTTTGATTTTAATAAAATTAGTTATATTCCCTGGGCATTAAAACAACCTGATATTATTTGGTCCAATTTAAGAGACTGGGGGTCCAACTTAGGCGACCAGTTGCTGAATTTGGACCACTTTTGACAAATTTTTCAAATTAAAATAAAATTTAAGATTTTCAAAAAGAAATTGATCTAAAGATTTATTTAGTTAGTAGATGAATAGATTGACCACGTGTAATGGTGTGTTGCTGATATTCCAAAAATTGAGTGAATTACACCTGAAAATAAGTGAAGTGGTCCGAATTCGGCTACTCTCCCCCATTTTGCCAGCTCATGTTTGCACCTACACGTTTATTGTTCAACTATGGCTCACCAAAGCTTGGAACAATATTTCTACATCTTATGGTTACAATTACTCCAGAAGTTGTAAGTTGTTAATTGTATAGTTGTAATTGTATAGTTGTTAATTGAAGTTGTAATTGTAGTTTACAGAAGTTGGTTTAATCCATCACCAAATTTTGAACTGCATTATACTAATACTGTTTTTCCTATTGGTCGATTGATATATCCAAATACCTTCCATGCACATTAGTGTCAATTTTCGCAGTAAGTGATTTAAACCACTAAGAATGTAACACATTTATTTGCCCTTGACAGTGTGAATAAAATTTAAATTTGAAAATTAAGATTTTTAATTACCTGTATCTCCAACCCTCTCCAAGGATTTAATAAAGTTGTGAATATTGATTATTATCATTGTTATTATTTCATTAAATTTAAAATGACTCAGCAAACCAGTGTATGGAAACTTCCAAGTTTATATTAATTTAAATACGCACATCTTTAATTATATAAATACAATGGAGCATGATTTAAGCGTTTTTGAAGGTAGGGCCCAATTTTATTCCTCTTTTCGTTCCAATGATAAACTATTTTGTTTATACAGTGAAATTAAATTCTTAATTTAAGTTATGCATTTTACCGTTTGCGTTATAAGAGCTAAATTTTGTCATTTTAGGCTTAATGCCGACAAAATTGGATGAAATAACGCATCTTCTATGAATGAACTCACAAGCTCCTCTGATAATTTTGTGAGTCATTCATAGTTTCTTATTTTACATACTGGTTTCATATGTTCATTTCTAAATCATCTTTAGAACTTTATCAATTTCTTCATATATTTGTGATTTGAAATTTATTATATATACACTGGTTATCAAAAATTAAGGAAAAGTCACAAAATGCTTATTTTCAAATGCGCGAACACTCAAAAGGAAATAATATAATTCGAGTAATTACTATCTCTACAACACAGCTAGTCCATATAACATCTCATTCATGTCACACATGGTCACAAGTGTCACAGTCACTACGCTGAAGCAAAAAAATAGGAAATTCTATACATCTCATTCTGAGTCTCAAATTATCACTATATGTGACTCCACTGAGACGTCACTGTGACAGCTGCTTTGTGACGAGTCACCATGTGACTTTACAACGTAGTTACATTGTGACTCTCATGTGACTGTCATTTGTAGACTCAATTTCAAAGTCATCGGAACGTTGCATTGTGATAAGTTTCCAAATAATGTCACATTAAAGTCACATGATGACTTTCAGGTGATAGAGAGACTACTGTGAAGTCACCACTGTGCTCTTTTGGGAAAAATCTCCATGTGACTATAATATGATATTATTTGGCGATTTATCATAATGCGACGTTCATGATGACTATGAAATTGAGTCTAAAAATGACAGTCACACGAAAGTCACAATTTAACTACTTTATAAAGTCACCTGATGGCTCATCACAAAGCAGCAGTCACATTGACTTCTCAGTGGAGTCACATATAGTGATCATTTGAGACTCATAATGAGATGTAAGGAATTTCCTCATTTTTTGCTTCACCGTAGTGACTGTGACACTTGTGACAATGTGTGACATGGATAAGATGTTATATGGGCTAGCTGTGTTGTAGAGATAGTAATTACTCGAATTATATTATTTCCTTTTGAGTGTTCGCGTATTTGAAAATTAGCATTTTGTGACTTTTCCTTAATTTTTGATAACCAGTGTATATATATATATATATATATATATATATATAATACATTTGAAAACCAAAATACAGTATAAAATTTCTTCCTCATATATACAATATATCGAGGGTGAATTTCCCTGTTGATTTTCTTTCACTCTTGTTGAGTGTTTCTAAGTGCATTTTTAGGTGCTTTCGTAATTATATAAATACGTAGCACCTATAGCCGTCGTCTGGTCCGTCTGCCTGTCTGTCTGTCCGTCTTTCCGCATAGAACAGCGCACAAACTACCCAACCGAATGAGTGGAAATTTAATTTATATAATCGTTATAAACATTTAAAATTGTAAGAAAATCGAATCAAAACTTAAAAAGATATTTATAAAAGTTTTCTTCATTCTATTAAATCCTATCATACATAATTAATTCAATGATATTCTATGATAGATAATGATTGTAAGTTGTCATGGTGATTACGTCCTATTTAAGATGGAGTCCTATTATTTCCATATTACTGAATTTAATATATAGAATTGTAATAAATTAATTCGTGCATTTTTGCATAAGAGTGCAAAATCTATTGCACCAAGATCTGAATATTTATAAAACTAGTTATAGTAGTCATTTGCCACGTTTGACGTGCAATTTCTGACTTGTTAATCTTTGTTTCGGATGACAATAACTTTGTGAAAGACTGAATCTGAGAAAAAACTACATTAAAAATCACTGTATCTTCGCTAATTTCAATTAATTTCAATTTTACAGAAATCATCTTCTTCGTACAAATAATTTTATCGATGTTTAATATCATTGAAGTATATTGCTGGATTTTTGTTAATACAGTACCTTACTATGTACGTGTATTGAATTTTTTTTTCAGTTGTATGTTTTTCGTTTACAATTTTTAGGCACGGAATATTGAAGGATGTGCAAACAATGCTTCACTGTATGTGTATGTATAAAGGATAATCCGAAAGTCCCTATAATTGCGTGTATTGTATAAAGATATATTAATCCCTTCAGGACCGGCATCGTTTAAACAAATTTTATTCGGTTAGCACCACATTTTTAAAAAGTTATTTTTACTTAAATAATCACGAAAATGTTCTAATTAAAGAAAGCAAATATTACGCCAAAAACAAATTCCGCATGCACTTTTTGAAGGTGCACATATGCGCCGAGGGTCCCGAATGGGTTAATAACTGAAAGATATTTTTTTAAAATACGGAATGCAATTGTAATTGCGATATTTTCTATATGGCGAATAGTATTTTAGGGCGATTCGCAAAAGGTGGGCACTGGACACACGTCATAACTTTAAGCCTTTCAAACATAACTTTAATTATCATTGACTTTATTTTATTATTTTTTTTTTTACACTGAGTTTTTAATTATTTTCAGAGACAGAAAATGACATAATTTATTGTAAAAGCTTTGTATAAATATCTTAAAATTTTATTATTTTATGCTAAAGAGGCCAATTTCGGACATTCATAACGTTAACTGCTCCAATGTACCACCAAGAAAAAGCGTTTTAACTTTTTTCCAGGTGGTTCTAATGGTAAACAACGAATGAATAAAGGAAACGGATGATGTTTTGATAATTTCGTTAAGAGATGGCAGGCTGATTTATTGCTTTGTTGAAGATAGAAGGACTTTTCTATAAAGAATTTTTTTGTATTTTGTTATGTCCGAAAGTAACGAACGTAACAAAGCATTTTATTTTATTATTATTATTACTGGATAACAAAAAGTTAATTATACATATATATATGTATACTCATACAATTATAGGACACATTTACTACATTCTTAGTCTTAAGAATTTTTTAAATACTAAGCGCAACGTCCAAAATCTGTAATGTACGTGTGAAAAAATGTACAAAATTTGTAACGTACGCAAATGCTAATTAAATGCTTTAATAATTAATTTTCCAGAATAGTTGCTGTCTTTTAATGTCTGTGTATAATTTTGTAGACATACTATTAAAAATATTAATATATTATATTTATAGAAAAAAATTTGAAAAATTACATATTGTTAACGTTTAATGATCCCACCTTTTGAGAATCTCCCTTTACTCCATTTTATGAAACCTACATTTAAATTGTCTTCAATAATCTACGATTTTCCATGGAATATTTCAGTACATATAACAGTATTTTAATAGATTTAGTTTTTTTTTTCAATTTATGATAAAATTACATCTTGTTTGTTATGTTTAAATAATGATTCATAATGTGAGTTGGTTTTGTTTTATGCGAATATATATTCAACTAGTAAGTGAATTTTAGGCAAACCTTGATAGCACCGTGACTCGAATGTGACAATTATGGGAAAAGACCTTCATCCAAATACAATTCTTTCTGTCGACATTGTCGTCATGTGAGTGTAAAATTCGTCATATCCATGTCACTGTGTAGCCTGTACCTCCTAATTGGTGCTGAGGTATAAATGATTAAAAAATCGGTAACGGTGACTTCACAGTAGCATCACGTTGATCTGACAAGGAAGGTCACCGTACGGGCATACTCAGAAAAATCTGAAAAAATTACAGAATGTTCTTCTCATATGGATATATATGTTTATAAAAACAATTTGGCGGAACCCCGATACAGCGTCCGTAAAAAAAATAACGAAATTTTCGTTTATTTGGCGATTTATCAGCGGTTGGCGATGAAAAAAAAATATGCTTTTATGTAGGAAAAAACTTTTCATGTTGAATTTGTTTATATAAGTTTAATTTAAATAACTTTAGTTTTGTCAATTTGTTTTAACTATAGTTTTGTCATTTTTAGTTAGTTTAAACTATAGTTTGTCATATATCCATATATGTATTTATAATAAAATTTAAATATCATATTTTACGATTTAAAACAAAATTTAAATTGATTTAAATTATTTCAAGCTGAAAAAAAGGCAGATAGAACACTGTCGATTTGATTTTGTTGCTATGGAAACGACTTCGTCTTCGATATAGAAACGTATTATGGCAATCAAATATCAGCTGACTATAACTTAAAATAGATATTTGCAACTTGCAAAGCATAGAAAATATTTTTACAGTGATAAAATTAAATAACTACAGCAACAAGCAACATATATATGTAATATAAAAAATATATAATAACCTCTTTCACTGATTAAGTTTAAATTCATTAAAAACCGTGCATTCTAAAAAAACAATTAATAAACAATTTTCAGATGCATTAAAATCGTTTGCTATTGGCGAGGAAAAATCCTGCTCGCCAAATCGCATGTCACTTTCGTATTTTCGCGCCAAATATTCGAAAGTATTTTATTTTTTTACAAACATTCTACTGAAATTCCGCCGTTAAATCTGACTGATCCCTTAATACATACATCAGTAGTTTCACTAGCATTTTTTTCAACATCTTCTGAATATGCCCTGTAAGGAGACCTTCCTTGTGAGAGACTTAATGTAACGAAATGGTGATTTCATCTTTTAATGACCGCAGCCAGTGAAAGAGAAATATTTCCACCCAGGGCCAAAACTAAAGGAGGGCAGAGGAGGCATGTGCCCCGTGTGCCAGAACGGAAGGCGAAGGGGGCACCAAATGAATATTTTGTTTATCGAATGTTCTCACGTCTATGTTTAGCACGGTCTTGTTAAAATTTCCCTGTCTGGGGTATGCCAAAGCATATAGAAACCTAAGGATGATATAGTATAAGGATTCTGTATAAAGCGGATTTTTTTTTCAATTCCGTTTTCAAGGTTTTAATGAATAAATATTTGACAAAGCTGATTGCATAGTTCAGTATTACACATTTTAAATTTTAAAATAAATCGGCTATTAGAAACTTAGTAAAATTATCTTTGTAAATTTACTTTGTGGAGAGGGGGGGGGGGTCGCCAAAATCCATGTTGACCCTGGGTGCAAAAAAGGCCAGTTTTTCCCCTGTTCCACCCTCTTGGCTATCACATGTTCAAATAAAACTGGTTTCAATCAAATGCCATGTGATCAAGGTTGGCTGAAAGGCAGCTTAGATCGATGAAGTGCCAAGGCCTGTCTCTTTCGTTGGCTACGCTATTCACCGTTATGACTGTGATTATTTGTCCCGATTGTGTTGTCACAGCGACGTTATATCGAGTGGCTGTGTAATTACGGATCCTGTATACAGATTTTTGCAAAAGTTTTGCAACACTTCAATGATGGATTTATTTAGTGAATATAATCACGTTTTAAAAACTAATTTAAAAATAAAATTAATTAAAAAAACGGATGTTATTTTAAAAGAAATTTATAAAAAAATATAGTAACACTGTTGTAAATATTATGCATGAAAAATGGAAACAAACTGTAAAACTTAATTATTTATTTTTTAAAAGAATTAACATACAGAACATCGCATTTTTAAAAATAATTCTTCTGAGCTGAATTTTTTTATTTATTTATTTAAAAGAATATACTTAGACATTTATAAAAATTTTACATTATTAAGATTTTTGTTTTTAAAAGTTGCTTTTCAATAGGTTAATTGTGCTACCCACGAGTTATTCTTCTTAAATATATCTCTTATTTTTTAAAGACAACAAAAAATCACTTCTATGTAGTATTGACTTCAGATTGATGTTTTATTTATTAAAATTGAATTTGAACTTAATTTGAATTATGATTATACACTCATAATTTGTTTAACACTTTTAGGGGCAAAGTACTTCTTGTGCTAAAATGTTAAAATGATTGAATGTCACCGGTAATGATAAAATTTGTATGAAAAATTTGTATGTAAAAGCTTCTCTTTGCGTACATTATACAAAGCAAGATTTAATTCTTAAATTCTGGTGCCAATGTTGTATTTGGGAATTAAAATTAAATGATATGTGTAATATACCGGTGCCTTCCAAGGGGTTAATAAGGTGTAATAACTTTTGTACAATCTGTAATGTCTAAATTCTGCTGTGTTTCTAATGATTAAAAACTGATTTTTTTTTTATCCTGCTACATGTTCAAAATAATCTTCTTTTCGATGAGATTAAAGAATGACAAGATAAGTATTGTGTGGGCGCATCAGGGAAAGGCAGGGGAATGTTCCAAGTGGTTTTAACACTGCGATAGTATTTTATCGACCTCATTACGGCACAACATAGAGCAATTTATTCCGTCCCTCCGTAAGCTCGAACTATCATAAATAAAACACATGGACCGTTCTCTTCACAATATGGCTCCAGTATCTCTCAACATGCCGCTTTTGCCCTGCAGCGTTAAGAAGATTCTTATTCAATGAAGGAATACTCATGCCTCGTTGCAAAGATTCCTGAGGTATATAGGTCTTTATCACTTCTTTGCTGACAAAAGCATACACTTGCTGTTGTGGCCAGAGTGGAACAAAATAGCTGACATACAGCTGGCACGTCTATTGAAAGAAGAGTGTTTTTAAAGTTAGAAAAGCCAATGCGATCTGTTTTAAAGCTAAATAATTAGTTAGAAAACTCTATTTGATTATGATGTGCACTGTCAATTTAATGTTAATAACAAGTGGGGATGTCTCGGAATTTTCGATGAATTGACACAATTAAAACGTAGGAAAGTTGTTGTTTTTATGTAATGTAATTTTCTGTCCTTTTTAGGATTTCGGATATATATTTTTTTGGATCGAAGATTCGGAAAGAAATAAAATTTGAGGCTTTACACTGAAGAGTTTAATGGTCATAGAACTTTTCATGAGAGCAAGAGATAAAACGTTTGATTATGTGCGGGGCAGAAGCGAAATAGGGGCGCAAGATCCTCGAAATACAGTGTTTTGTGGGGTGCAAAAGTTAAAAATAAAGAATGGGCAGCTAGGGTTCTGACAGAATTCTGATAGAAATGAAGTCTGCATATCAACATCTCCCTATCTCATGTGCCAGAGTACTTAATTCGAGCGCAAGAGATCCCGTTCGATTCCGAGCCAGAGCAATGAAATAAAACATGTGGGGAAGGTTGGGGTGAAAATAGGGTGATGGGACAAATTTAAAGGCAATCGTGAGGACACATGTGTAAGATTGAGAAACAAGGTTTACAGTACAGCTATACCAGAATGGTCAAAGCATTTGTCTCGAGAGATCTAGAGTTTGGTTCAGGGCAGAACTCACAAATACCACTAACAAATTAATTGTTTTCTCTAATAATGTTATTACATTGGTATTTTTTGAAACAGAAAAGAAATATAAATGTACAGTGATGTGTTTAAAATATTGTCATTGTAGTGCGCTAGTCTAGAATAGTGATTCTGAAATTTTCATATGCCTTAAGTACCTCTTGAAGAAGTATATGTTTGTGGCGTAATCCCAATTTTTTTTACTGGTGGCAGTCATGAACAGAAAGATGTATATAAAGAAAACAACAAATGGATATAAATTAACAACTCTTTTATTTTACATTTAATGTAAGTGTTACTGGTAGAAATGTCACATACGCTGTTGGTTACACTTGCATATACATTTTTTTTTATGTTTGGTGTAAATTTCCTCTATTAGAGTTGTAAATCACCTTTAACATCTAGTTTGCTTCTATGTTTCACCTGCAGCTTACCCTTGAAAGCTTTCCGCGTACTACCAATCGGTACGCATACCTCTCTTAAAAAAAAAAAAAAAAAAGTTAAGCAATTAAATGACATTTTTCATAATAAATACCAAACAAATTAAGGGAATTAGCGACGAGTAAAATTTTTATCGATTGTTGCGAGTTCGAATAAGCTATAATGCAAACAGATCTCGCAGAATTTAACACAACTCTTTGACGGGTATGGCAAGTAAGTTTATTTGCATTATATTATAAGCTTCACACAAGATGTGTTTTATTTATGACCATTGAAAGGATCGGATACAAAATATGGTAATACATGCAAGTTTTAAAATATTCAATATTTAATTAAAAAATAAAAATAAAACTACAGACAAAACCATTGTGATTGCTATCTCAAAAACAGATGATTTGCCAAGACATTTCACTGCCCTTAATGAATATTAATAATGAAAACTCTTTGCCGTTAACTAACACGTGTGTTTGATTACGATGACATCTATCAAGTAATAAATAAACATTGTTTTGTAAAAAAGACCTAATGATGCAGATAAATACTTTTAAATGAAAATCTCAAAATAAAATAAAATATGTCATTTACAATGTTTTACTACCGAGAACTTAAATTATATTTTTTTATATAGTGCGGCATGAGTATGTCATAATCTGAATGTATGGGAAAAATCGATTTGATCTTAAGTTCGATTCCGGAAGAAGATTGGACAATATAGATTACTTTTCAAAATCTCTGTTCAAAGTACGTAGAATGTTTGTAAATTCATTTAACTAAACCTCTCCTCCAAATATGTAATCATCATTTTCATACCTTATCAACAAAACAAACTGGAAAAAATCCTGATATTTCCAGTCTTAAAATGCTCTGAGGAACTGGACACACACACGTGTGCATGGTTATACTTAATCCTTAAATGCCTGGTGTTGCTTTTCGGCAACATACCCAATTTAGGCTCTAAAATACTATTAGAATAATATTGAAGCTATAATGCCTAATGTTGCCAATAAAATACATTCTGAAAATATTAGTAAATCGATTTTTAACATGTAGATGGCAACACTTGTGCTGTTTAAGAATAAAGATAGATTTCTTTTTTCAATTGTTTCTACTTGTTCTTTTTGTTTTGTTTGGAAGCTTGCGAAATATCCTATTTTGACCTGCAGTGAGCAAGTAAAATTTATTTCTTATTGTAGTTCCTAAAATTCTTGTGTGTTTAATATTATAGAATTTTATCAAGGGAAATTATTTTTTCAATTAAACACCAGTATTGCCGATTAGTAACAAACTGTTTTTTAGCCGTAAACTATACTTAAAACAAAACATGATTTTTTAAATTATTTTTCCCATGATTTATTTAAAAAATGAAAGCCGAAAAAGATTATTACAATGATTTTTGAAAAATCAGGCATTTAAGGGTTAATTGATTATAAAAGAAAAATTAATTAATTTCTTTGTTTAATACTACCTTTCACATGCCTGAATTAGTCGGATGTGCCAATCCCAAAATTTTCATCTATCTCATGTATGTTAATACTTGAAAATTCACTACAAGCACAGTTCCACAATTAAATGGCAATCTATGCCTGTCATAAAAATTCTAAAGATATGAAATTCCATGTATTAGTTCTTGAGATATGACTATCGCTAAAATCGTGTAAATCAAGATAAATGCAGCACAGCAACGCCAACTGTTGGGGGATTTACACCAAAACCTAATCAGAACAACTTATGCTATCGTCTAACTGAAATGTGAAGTTTGATAAAAATCCGTGCATTAGTTTTTGAGATAGAGCTATTGAGAAAATTGTGAAAAATCCAACATAACAGCGCCACCTATTGGGAGATTAACACAAAAACATAAGTAGCACCAATATTTACCAAGGTATACCTGAATCTGAAGTTTGGTGAAAATTTATGCATTAGTTCTTGAGATGGAGCTATTGCAGAAATCGTGAAAAATGCAACATAGCACAGCCACCTGTTGGGTGATTTACACCAAAAACTAATCAGCGCCAATTTATATCAGGGACAAACTGAATATAAATTTTTATTAAGGCTGTTCTCAAATCCAAAAGGGCATTTTTATGACATAAGTTTTAATTTATTTTTGTTCGGAAATACACGAAACTAGCAGGTGTTGTTGTTCAGAAACTACGTAATCGACTTGTTTTTCCGGTTTTTTTTTGCAAACGCAATAGATCTTTCAGAAAATGGTGTCAAATTGGGCGTTTTGAACAGAATTTCCGCGCGAAAGAATAATAACCAGTCAAGGGACGGCGAAACACGTCTTTGTCACGCGATCAAAATCCAATATAGCTCAGTAAGTAATTTATGTATCAAAAAATGGAAAACACAGTTCAATTCTAAATCGCTTCCTTAGTCAGGTCTTCCAATTTTATATCTTTTCGTTAAAAAAATGAATTTGTAAACGTGTCAAAACTGTTTGCACTTGTTGTGCAGAGCAGTTGAGAACAGCCTTAAATTCCGTGCATTCATTCTTGAGATACTGTCCACAAAATTTATTTCACAAAACAACCGACAGACAGAGTCACAGACTCAATGACAAACATTTTGTAAAATCATATTTTTGGGGATCTCTGACTCCTAAAATGTGTAAATCCACCGAAAACCGGATATCGAAAATTTTCACGGATCCAACACTTTCTTCTTGTAAAGATAAGTAAAAAGAAAGTAAAAAGCTATTGAACATGAACTAAAATTTCAAGAAAATAAAAATTTTACTAACTAAGGAAAAAAAAAATCTCTGAAATCTTTCAGACGAAGTTCACGATAAAGATCAGCAAATATTCTTCTTCAACAGTTGCTTAATCTGGAATGTCCTGACTCTTAAGCGTCAAACGTCACTAAGGATATTTTATGGCTATTTCCCCTGCTGGTCATTTACTATCAGTGGCTTCCTTACAGAGATGCTTTCGTATAATTCTCACTACTTCCGAGACCACAAATATTCCGTGGATTTGTAAAAATATTTTTCTCGGCATGTTTGTTGTTGAATAGTCTGAATAAATGTAATTTATGGTAAACATAAAAAATAAACACTAATTCTTTATTTCTATAGTTATACATTTTCTTAAATTTTTGTTTCGTGTTTTCTTTTACAATTTACGTTCATAAATAAGAATGTTTTAACTATATTCTTTATAACAAATCTATCCTTATAAGAAGAAAAACCCTACTAAATTTTTTTAAGTGCGTTAGTAGTTATATAAATACGTAGCACCTATAGACGTCGTCTGGTTCGTCCGTCAGTCTGCCTGTCCGTCTGTCCACATATAGCAGCTCAAAACTACCCAACCGAATAGTTTGAAATTTAATACGTATAATCTTTGCAGAAGTTTTCCGAGTCATTTCAAATTTTATGAAAATCGAATCAAAACTTAAAAAGATATTAATAATATATATTTTTTTCATTCTATTAAATCCTATCATACGTAATTAATTCAATGATCGCCGATGATAGGTAATGATTCTAGGTCGCCATGGTGATGACATCCTATTTAAGATAGAGTCGTTATTTGCATATTACTAAATTTAATCTTAATAAATTTTGCCTTAATGCATTTTTGCATGAGAATGCAACAGCTATTCCACCAAGATTTGAATATATATAAAGCTAGTTATAGTACGAACTCACCTCATTTACCACGTTTTACATACAATTTTCAACTTATTAAGATTTCAAAGTACAGATTTATTTATACTTTAAAAAATCACCCGTAAACTCTTTCTGTTTTACACTTTCTAATTTTATCATTTTCAAAAACTTGTTCCATTATTTATCTCTTTATTAATTTGATTCTGTTTAATCCTTTCAGGGTTTAAGTAATGATATTACTAAAGTGATGAAATGATTGAATAGCACCAGA
This sequence comes from Maratus speciosus, assembly GCA_963932465.1. NCBI lineage: Eukaryota > Metazoa > Arthropoda > Arachnida > Araneae > Salticidae > Maratus > Maratus speciosus. Next base: position 603,281,155 of record OZ010787.1, read on the forward strand.
ATTTACGAAAAAACGGGTGGATACTTGACGGCCGATTATCTACTCTAGGAATATAGACCAGATGGGGGAGAGCCCTCCGTGGCGGTCTTTCTAAGGAAACCTAAGCGCATGGAAATCCAAGGTTCGAAGAAAACCACGAAAACTTTACGAACAAACGGATTTAAAAATAATTCGTTTCTTCACGTACATTATAAAAAGGAAATTTTATTAAAAAAATCTGGGTGCATGTCACTTTGGAATTAAAATTAAGTGGTACAAAAACTATACCACCACCATTTAACGGGCTAAAAAGGTAGCCCACGCAATATTATGTGTTTTGATGTTGTTTTGTTAATAATGTATACAGGGCGTTGAATAAAAGGAGGGGATATTTTGAGTGGTAGAACACTGAAACAAATGGTTATTGAGTAGAAAATTATCGTTGCAATCTACGTATTCATTTAAAATACAGGTTGTCTTATTTCAAGTTGAATTCGGATTTTCGTTTATTTTTAGTTTACAGGCTATCAAAGCCTGAGAGTTTATGTGCCCGCCGGTTCTATATGTACGTATGTACGTATGTACGTAACGCGATAACTCTTGATAGAAATATCCGATTTGCTTCATTTTTTTTTTCTAGATTCATTTTGATAAGGCGCTTCCCTGATTAGTTTTTGGGGTTCATTGGTTAAGAATAAAAGGGGAAAGGGGGCTAGTCCCCCCCTTAATTTAGATAAATGGGTGTTTCATGCAGAAATATTTGATTTGCTCCAAATTTGGTATAGTGGTTTATTATGTTAAGGATCTTCCCTGATTAGATTTGGAAGCTCATTACTTAAGTATCAAGGAGGAAAGGGGGGCTAGCCCCCCTCCCCCTTAATTTAAATAAATGGGTTTTTCATGTAGAATTATTCGATTTACCCCAAATTTGGTATACCGGTTTATTATGTTAACCCCTTAACCTACAATGACGGGCATAGCCCGCGCATGATGATCGAGCCAAATGTAAATTCTTCTTACCACTAAAATTTCACAGAAAATATAGTTTAATTTAATCGTCGAAATTCCATGATTAAACAAGGCGAAAATCTCTATTAAATTTTAGTGGTAGCTATGGATTTGCCAAACCGTGGAGCTGTTAGAAGTAAATCGTAGGTTAAGGGGTTAAAGAGCTTCCCTGATTAGATTTGGATGATCATTACTTAAGTATATAGGGGGAAAGGGTGGCTATCCCCCCCGCTTAATTTAGATAAATGGGTTTTTTATGCAAAAATATTCGATTTGTTCCAAATTTGGTATACCGGTTAATAATGTTAAGCAGCTTCCCTGATTAGATTTGGAAGTTCATTACTTATGTATAAAGGGGGGAAATGAGGGATAATACCCCCTTTAATTTAGGTAAAAGAGTTTTTCATGCAAAAATATTCGATTTGCTCCAAATTTGGTATACCTTTTAATTATGTTAAGGAGTTGCCTTGATTAGATTTGGAGGTTCATTAGTTAAATATAAAGGGAGGAAAAGGGGGCTAGCCCCACGCTCTTAATTTAGATAAATGGGTTTTTCATGCAGAATTATTCGATTTGCTCCAAAGATGTTATACGTTTTAATTATGTTAAGGAGCTGCCTTGATTAGATTTGGAGGTCCATCAGTTAAGTATAAAGGGAGGAAAAGGGGGCTACCCCCCCCCCCTCCCTTAATTTAGATAAATGGGTTTTTCATGCAGAATTATTCGATTTGCTCCAAAATTGGTATACCTTTTAATTATGTTAAGGAGCTGCCTTGACTAGATTTGGAGGTTCATTAGTTAAGTATAAAGGGAGGAAAAGGGGGCTAGCCCCCCCCCCGCCCTTAATTTAGATAAATAGGTTTTCCATGCAGAATTATTCGATTTGTTCCAAATTTGGTATACCGGTTTATTATGTTAAGGAGCTTCCCTGATTAGATTTGGAGGTTCATTAGTTAAGTATGAAGGGAGGAAAGGGGGCTAGACCCCCCCTTAATTTAGATAATTGGGTTTTTCATGCAGATTTATTCAATTTGCTCCAAATTTCGTATACAGGTTTATTATGTTAAGGAACTGCCTTGATTAGATTTGGAGGTTTATTGGTTAAGTATAAAGGGGGACGGGGCTTGTCCCTCACTTAATTTAGATAAATGTGTTTTTCATGCAGAATTATTCGGTTTGCTTCAAATTTGATATAATATCGCTTCCTTCATTTGATTTGGAGGTTCATTGGTTAAGTATAAAAGGGGGAAAGTGGGACAAGTGCCCCCACCGCTTAATTTAGATAAATGGGTTTTCATGTAGAATTATCTAATTTAGTTTAATTTTTTGTTCTAGGTTTAGTTTAATAAGGAGCTTTTCTGATTAGGTTTGTAGGTTCCTTGGTTCAGCATAAAAGGAGAAATGGGTGTGCTAATACCCCCCTTAATTTTGCGAAATGGGTTTTTCATGCAGAATTATCGGATTTGCTTCAAATTTGGTATACCAATTTATTATGTTAAGGAGCTTCCCTGATTAGATTTGGAGGTTCTTTGGTTAAGTATCAAGGGGGGGGGATAGGGGCTAATCCCTTCATATATTTTTCGAGGGGCATTATTCTTTGAAATAAGAGTATAATGTACAATTAGTGTGAATAGCCTGTGAGCTCAATGCCATCAGTTTAACTGGGCAATTTCCTTTTTTATTTATAAGGACAATGACGATATTTTATCAAAATTTTCAACGGAAGAACTTCGCTTTGTGTAATATGCAATTAATACCAAGGGAAGCATTGTAAGGAGTACTATTTTTCGGCAAATGAAATCATACGTACGGTCATCTGCATTACGAATTTAGGCGTGGACGCAAATGGGAGCAATTTCAGAACATCTGTGGATGTCATTACATTCCGAAGAAAGCAAGTTAACTCTGTTGAAAATGTTGTTCTGATATTTCATATATTGTGAAAATTACAAATGTAAATGTGGGTTTGGCGTGCAGTGATACATCCTACATAATGTAAGTAAAAATTTACACTCTAGGGTTAGAAAAGAATATTACATATCCTTTCAGCAATACTATTTTATATAGGTGTTCAAATGTTGGCCAAATGGCTGTAAAGGGAAATTACGGCTATAGGCTGCCGTGGAGGCAAACTAAAAGTTAGTCGTATAAGTAAAAACATGCAGTATAACAATAAAAAATAGTTTCTCTGTACTAAAAATGACTAGATAGATTTAATTTTGAAAATAAATATTTATAACTATCTTAGAGAGTACCATGATAAGTATTTCAGCTCAGCATGGAGTGATAAATAAAAGTTAAATGTTTATTAAATGAATTATTAGTTAAATAAATTACGTTTGTTTAATCTTTAATAGTTTAAATTAATGAAACCAAATAAACGAATTAGCGACAAGAGTTTCTCATTTTAATTTTTAGTTGAGACTGAAGTAAACGTCTGATTTAACGTTATTCTAGCATTTTGTTTCAAAAAAGTCAAGAATGCTTACTTTAATATTTTCTCTTCTGGCGTAGATGGTAAACTCAATGTTCATCAAAGTTTAGAAATTTATTTGTTTATTAATTTAACATCTCGAATATAAATTTCTTCTATGAATGATCGGCTCTACCGTAATTTGCTTGTGGCGTATGTCATTCATTAACTTAGAAATTTAAGAATAACTCAGAGCATAATTTCGGTATATTTTAGGGTCAAAAGTTATTTTATTTATCTAGGATTCCCTGGTCTTTCTTGCACTACACGGAAAACACAGAACTCGTATGTCATTCACTAACTTAGAATTCTAAGCATAACTCGAAGTATAATTCCAATATATTTTAGGGTAAAAAATTATTTTGTTTATCAACGATTCGCTGGTCTTTCTTGCACTACACGAAAAACATGGAACACGTATGTCATTCACTAACTTAGAATTCTAAGAATAACTCGGAGTATCACTCCAATATATTTTCGGGTCAAAAATTATTTTATTTACCTGCAATTCGCTGGTATTTCTTGCACTACACGAAAAACATGGAACACGTATGTCATTCACTAACTTAGGATTCTGAGAATAATTCGAAGTATAATTGCAATATATTTTAGGGTAAAAAATTATTTTATTCATCTACAATTCCCTGGTCTTTCTTGAACTACACGGAAAACACAGATCAATCAAACCGTAACTAGAAATCAGTATCTCATATCTTTTACCCTCTTTCTTCCCTATCGCTAGCAAGGTCAAAAGATGTTAAAAGAAACGAATATCTTGACAGTATTTATTAGAAGCTTAATGCTGTTTGCACCTAGTTCTTTCTATAGGAAGTTGTCACTTTTTGATTGCGTCCGTTATGTTTTATTCCAAGGAAAAACCATTAATAAATGATGCTGGATCTTTTATATATTTTCTTCAGTTTTTTTTTATTTATTTCATACGATTAATGATTTACCGAATAAACTTATTACAAATCAAAGGGAATTTCTTGCAATAAATTGCAATATATCTGCTGTCATTCTTTACCTATAGTTTGAAATCTCAAAATAGAAATAAATAATAGAAGAAAACGGAGTGAGAATTTTTAGGTGCGTTCGTAATTACATAAATACGTTGCACCTACAATCGTCGTCTGTCCCTCTGTCTCTCTGTCCGTCTGCCGGCATATAACACCACAAAAACTACCCAACCGAAGTTTTTGCTATTTAATATAAATAATCATTGCAGAATTTTGTTGAGTCATTTCAAATATTATGAAAATTGAATAAAAACTTAAAAAGATATTAATAAAAACTTCTTTATTCTATTAAATCCTGTCATACGTAATTAATTCAGTGATATCCCATTATAGGTGATGATTCTAGGTTGCCATGGCGAGGATTTCCTATTTAAGATGGAGTCCTATTATTTCCGTATTACTGAATTTAATATATATAATGAGATAGAATCTGTATTCGTGCATTTTTGCATACGAGCGCAGCAGCTATTGCACAAAGATCTGAATATTTAGAAAACTAGTTATAGTACGAATGCACCTCATTTTCCACGTTTGACGTACTATTTACGACTTTTTATATGTTAGTCTGAGTTTGAACACTGATAAGTACTGTTAATGAGAGGTTGCTGGTAAGTAATGATAAATTATTGTCCATATAAAAACAGTATTTTTATGTGTACCATAAAAATTAAGATTTTTTTCTCTATATCCTGCAGGATTATAATAAAATGATTCTATAAATACAACAAAAATATGTGGTAAGAGGAATGTCTTTTAACCGTTTTCGTCCAAATTTAAAAATTAATGAAAATCTCGCCTTCGAAAGCATTTTTCTTGAATTTTTGAAACTATGTTAGAAGATTTGTGCAATCAGTAAATAAATTTCAGAAATATTTTTGCTTTTAAAATTATCTAAGTCAATCGGTATTTATTAGGTTTCGGTTTTTGGTATTTATAAGGATATTTATGATTCTACATGAATTATTTAGTATTTTATAGAATTAGAAAATGCGCAAATGTGTTTCATATGTAAACATAGAAATCTTTCGTAATAGAAAATTTTCACCCATGCCTTTCAACATAAAGAAAGCTGAATAGTTATAATTGGAATAGAGGTGATCCATTTAAGGGGTCTCAGGAATCTTAAAGCTTCAAAACTTTCGAAAATTAAATTTTTTTAGATGTTAAACTCCTCTCTTTTCATAACATTTTAATATAATTGTTTCCTTAAAATTCCCATTAGAACGGAAGTTATTACTTTTAGAATTATACTCGCTCAATAGCAGAAGCGGCGTTTCCGAAACTTTGAAGTCATTTTTCTCCAAATGAAGTTTTTGGGCATAACGCGCACGATATCTAAAAAATTTCTGAATTTTTTTTATGAAATTTTCAAAACGTATATTTCATGTTAGTCTGTATAAACTGAACCTAAAATTTCCTTTCTATTGTTAAAATAAAATATTTTTTTTAGCTGATAATACTGTTGACATTTTCAAAATTGTGCATTAGATAAATACAACTTTGTATTAAAAATATAAAAATGCTTTAAATACAAATTTATTTACGTTCAAAGTAATTATTACAATCTGAAGTATAAGTAGGCACCAAAATCTTCATTCTAGTTGCAAAATTTATTTCGTAATCCTGCGCGTAAGCTGTTATCCCGATTTTCTGCTTGTGAAATGTCTGACAGTTTGGAGCCGCCTATAAATGTTAATTCTGCGTCTTGCAATTTTTTAATACATGAAATGAAAGAACATACTTAGATCTTTCATCCCAATAAAAAATGAGTTTTAAAATCATGCACATTTTAAGATATTAAATGTTGAATATGGTCTTTTTTTTCAATTTTAAGAGTCCTGAGACCCCTTAAAATATTTGTGCTATGTACAGCGAATAATAATTTAGGAACGTGATAAAGCAAAATATCTAGAATTCATCCCAATTCATTCTGGCAATCGATGTTTTAGATGAATTTTATAACTGGTTCCTTTACGAGACATTGAAATCAAGGCATAAAGCATTAAATAATTATATATAGGTTAATTCAGAAGTCGCTTATTAGTACAAAAAATATACACGGTGTTCCAAAATTTGACCGACAAATTCGAATGGGTGAGAGTAGACACCAAGAGGATAAAAAATTACCATAGAACATGGGGTCGCAAACCACGTATTCAATGAAAAATACAGGGGGTTTCATCCTAACTCAACTTGGGTTCACGGTAATACCTTTTAGAAAACTGAAGTTATTATTATAATGGTATAATGATACCATTATAATAATGTTTATAATAAAACTTTTAACAGACATTCTCACTTTGTTGTAAATGTGACAACATCACAGAAAAGTGCTAGATGTTTGCATTATACGGGCCAGCAATATGCACTGGACGCCCCATATTTTGGACTGGGATTATCAGTTCATATGGTATCATCGATTGCTTGAGCAACATGTTTTTCCAGATCATTTCGGGATGTTATCCCATTTTACACAAAACTAGGTACATATCGTTGCATTTTTAGCCCCCGATACGCTATTTATTTCTCCCAGCAATAAAAGTGTCGTCTCCAAAAAATAACGTTCCGTTCTATAAGCCAGACGTAAAACAAAGCAGATGTATCATTGTACCGTTAAATACTCTACTGCAATTTTTTTAACTTCTAAGCATCGCACATTTTCAATTTTTATACAGCCGTATTGCGAAAAAAAAGTACTTTTTAATAATGCAATTTGTTTGAAAACTGCATCTCAATTTATTTTTGGGAAATTAATTTTTTGGTAGTTTTTAGCGCCGTTTGTTTAATTTTGGCAACTCAAGTACTCCACTTCTGTAGAAAGTAAAGAAAAAATAGTTGGGAAATAGTAATTATATCTTTTTGTTGCCATTTTCCCCATAACTATTGAAAAAAATGTAATTAAAATACGTGCTATTTAGAAAAAATATAAATGAATGATTTCTGATAAAACATGGAGCTATTATAAACTGTATTTAATTTAATTATCTGTATTATAAACAAATTAAGGCACATGAATCATTAGATAGCCTTTTTTTTGTTTTTGTTTTTCGAGTTGCTTGAGTGACATCTGTTTTTTTGGATTTGTGTATTATTCAGCGATAGTGACGTCATATGAATACTTTACTGTAGATGTTGTTTAAGACAGGATCGTAAATCAGGAATTCTTCATAGGATGCGAATGACGTCATTTTACATAAAACAATAGCGTATGTTTTAAGTCTTAAAACTGAAATATATTTTGTATTATCTATCTATCTATCTATCTATCTATCTATCTATCTATCTATATATATATATATATATATATATATATATATATATATATATATATTTTTTTTTTTTTTTTTTTTTTTTTCTTATCGGGAGCGTTACTAAATTCTGAAAAAGCAGAATTTCTGTTTTCTAGTAATTATAGTAATTACAATGTTTTTATTTTTCTTGAAATTATTACCGTCAACCAGAGTTCAGTTACGATGAAACATCCTTTGATTGTGACTAAATAAGTGGTTTGCGACCCCATGTTCTATGGCAATTTTTCATCCTCTTGATGCTGACTATCACTCGTCTGAATTTGTTGGTCGATTTTTGGAGCACGCTGTATATTATAAAGCAAAAACGTGTCCGTGAGTAACGCCGGCATTATATCGACGGTGACGATGTTTTAAGCAATCCTTTTCCCTGGTTTTAGCAAATTTCACTCCCAAAAAAATTTCGTCAAAAAAACGTGAAAATTACCGGCAGTTTCCGGAACATCCCTCTGATTGGAGCAGATTTTTCTCTTATTGGAAGAAAGTCTTTTGACTGAAGAATTCCAGAAAAATTTGAGCTTAGGTTCCGGAATTTTTCGTGTTTTGAGGAAAAAGACACAAGCGTAAAAATTTCGTTTTTAATACGAAAATTTACCAGCAGCACAATTGCCAGAACATCGGTGAGATTTGACGAAAACGCAGGTTTACATTGTAGAATTTCAGGTAATTTTTACCTTAGATTGTGGAATGTAATGTATTTTAGAGAAAATGGGCAAAACAAAGCTGATATTTTTGTGTTTCATCAGAACACAATTAACACAAACATTGGTTTAATTGCCCAATTTTCTTAAGAATGTACTTCTAAATGTCATATAATTTCAATTTTTTTCACCGTCATATAGATAAAAAAACATAACTTCAAATGCAATTTAATTGAAAATTGTATTACAATTTACTGATTTTCTATGGTGTTTTACATAATTTTCAAGCATGAAGTAAAGAAAAACAACAACAACATCAACAATATTATCGCCTGCAACTCGATTATGGAAGATTAACCCGTTTTCAGTTAAAAAAATATAAATAGCTCAGCATTTCTTTGCAGCTAATATTACATAACGAAATTAACACTGACTAACTAATAAATAAATAAATAAATAAAAACAAATAACAAATAAATAAATAAAAATAAATAAATCGAAAATTTAACAGATATGTAGTTGAACTGCATGCTTAATCTTTGAAATAATCCTAATAAAAAAGGTGGCTATAAGTAGCGAAATCTTTGATTTTTTTTGGCTAACTCAAAAGTATCGCTTTTAATATATTCCAAAATTTTATTTGAATATTTAATTGATATATTTCATATAAAAAATGCTTTTGATGTTGCTAGCGGATAATCTAAAATATGTACCAAATTATGCAAAACATTAACCTTTTGCACTCCATTGACACCTATACGGTGACATACTACGTTTAACTACAAATCCTCTGACACCTATAACGGTGACGTACTAAGTTTAACTACAAATCCACTGACACCCATACGGTGAACAATAAATAAACATACTTTCAAGGGGTTTCCCACATATTACTTCAAATATGTAAGAATGGTGTGGAGTTGCTGGTAAGTGATTGAAATTTTGGTGTGGAGTGCAAAAGGTTAATTTACTAGAGTTTTCCAAAGGAAAATCGTTTTCACCTATGTTCTGTACACCAGGCAATATGTTCTATAATCCGGGAAACCCGGGTTCGGTCCACTGATTTATATAAAGTCTATTCATATTTCAGGAAAAGCCTTGAAGTTAATACTTTGTATGACTCTAGAAATACATCTTAATAAATTGAATATTTCATATATAAAAATGCTATTGTATCCGAGGCCTTTTTTGCAACAGCATATCAAATGAAATTTAATAAGATATACTTAAGAAAATTCATTGTTAATTTTAACTACTACTTTGAAGGTTTATCGAAAATAATCATGTCGAATTTAAATTGTACACATTGGAAAAAAATGTAAAGGTCACTGAAGTTAAGTCATATGTATTATAGTATATAAATGCGGGTGATACACTGTAAAACACTCCAGGAAAATGTATGACTCTAGAAATACATCTTAATAAATTGAATATTTCATATATAAAAATGCTGTTGTTTCCGAAACCTTTTTCACAACAGCATATCAAATACAATTTAATAAGATAAACTTAAGAAAATTCATTGTTAATTTTAACTAGTACTTTGAAGGTTTATCAAAAATAATCATTTCTAATTTAAATTGTACACACTAGAAAAAATATAAAAGTCACTGAAGTTAAGTCATATGTATTATAAAATTGCGTGTGATACACTGTAAAACACTCCAGGAAAATTCCCTGTTATTAGAGAAATGTTTGCGGAAATTTTAATGAAACTTATTAACACGTTTAATGCCAAGTCTATTTTGTCTGTCATTCCGTTTGGGCCACGAAATAAGATTCCCTTTACACAATCTATAAGTGTCCGTCATCGGTGCTTGACGTGGCACTCAACGTGTTAACCATGATTTCGGAAATCCTAGCACGTCTACAGAAGTCATTTGGAGGAGGACCAATTAGAAACTTCAGAAGACGAATGGTTTCCTATGCGGGAATCCTTTTTAAATGAAAAGTTCCCTTTGCTGTTCATAAATTTCAGAAAAGACCTTTCTGTTAATTTCGGATGCCTGCTGGTTTTCTTCTATTACTAATTTGGTCCTTCTTCTGACGTTTTTGGTTGATAATGAAAGGTTTCCAAAATCGCGGATAACTACGAAGTTAAATAAATTTCGTAAAGGTTTCTTTGATATCAGAATAGATACCAAAAATAGTTCTGTACGATATATGTATTTTGTTTTTACATTGCACGAATATGTTAATAATAATAGGCTTTGAGTTATAAAAAACTTAAAGTTTCTATTTATTTGTCTTATACGTAAGAGGTGACAGTTATTTTATTAATACCTGTCCCGTATTTGATTTATTTAACAACAAGAATTTTCGTAAAAGGGTATATCTAAAAGAAATCTACATCTAAAAGTATTTACCTTGAAAAATATCTCTAATTTGATTAGATATATATAAATTTTCTTGCAAAATTCATGTATGGAGTATTATATGTAATAGTTCATTGAATAAGTTCATTGAATTTTGATTAAAGTTTTGGAAATTTTTATCTTAAATATATATTTTAAATAATTGTTTGAAAAATACTTAAATAGTTTTTTAGTAAAAAATTAAAAACAAATAAGAACATATTCTATGCACAACATTTAACCTTTTTAAGACCAGATGAACTTACGTAGAAATACATATTACATTTCTGAACACACAATATAAGGAAAGTAGTGTAATCACGATGTATGGATGTGTGTCAGTGAACGAGATATCCTCCAAATGATAATTTCTGTTCATCTCCCATTTGGCAAAAACGTTATAGACCACGTCACAACAACGCTATAGATTTTCGTTCAAATAGGCCGACGTATTAGGTATTTAAACCATTTTAAAACCATTTTGAAACCGATTCAATAGGTATAATCACCAACGAAAGGTGACAGAGTGTAAGTGATAAAGAGTGCGACGCTATAAGCAAGGATTAGTGGTTAAGCGGTAACGTCTCCGCTTTCTTAACGGTGTTCGCTATTTAAATTCATGGTATTTTATTAAATGTTCGGAAAGTCGAACGGAGTCGTTTTTGATTTTCTTGATTTATTAAAACGGCAGCATTAGGTAACTACTGAATTCCTGAATTCATATCCTGGCGTACCTGAACTTTCTCATCGAGTTTATCCTGTCATCCTTATAAGGGCCGAAACTAAGGGGTGGCAGAGGGAGCATGTGCCCCGGGCGTCAAAACGAAGGGGCGCCAAATGAAGATTTTGTGTGTCGATTTTTCTCACGTGTATGTTTAACACGGTATTGTTAAAATCGTAATGTCTGGGTTATGCCAAAGGATAGAAGAATTTAAGGATGATATGGCATAAGGATCCTGTAAAGCGGATATTTTTTTCAATTACTTTCGATTTCGTTTGCAAGATTTTTATGAATCAATATTTGACAAAGCAGATAACGTTGTTCAGTATTACATATTTTATGATTGCATATTTTAAATTTTAAAGTCGTCTATTAGAAAATTAGTAAAATTCTCTTTGGAAATATACTTTTCTGACGAGGGGAGGAGGGCACCAAAATCCATGTTTGCCCTGGTTACAAAAAAGGCTAGTTTCGTATCGGTACTTTTACGAAATAAACTCTTCATAATATTGCTATCTTGAGATGGTTATCTTACACTGTGAAAAATTTCTGCAAAAACACAGGAAGAACTCGAGACACTCTGTAAATTTATACTAGCTTTCGGTAAATGCTTTCGATTGAGTTTCTCGGCCATCATTTTACAGACATTTCCCTTTTCTTATATCAAATTCCCTGTAGGGATTTCCATGTGTTTATTCAAAGATAGTTTTATCTTTGTTATGACTTGTAATTCAACTTCTTTTACAATTTTTAGAATTTTATAAATTCTTTTACAATTTTATTACAAATATTAACCTCTTCACTCCCAGGACGTACGCTGCGTACGTCCTATCATTTCAGTAATCAGTGACCATTACGTACACCATATGTTAGGTTCAAAGATTTTATTATAAAATGTTCCGAAGAAATACTTATAGAGTACTGTGACAGTTATAAAGAAATGTTTTCTGCTCGTAGTAGTAAAGGAGACGAAACTAAAACTCTCCATAAACTTGTTCAGACTCCAAGCACAGATCGAAAGAAACGTCCCCAAAAGCGGTGCCGTATTTGTACAACTAAACATATTAGGAAAGATACTCGGCTAATGTGGTCTAGTTGTGAAGTTTTTCCAGGACTGTGCAGTAGAAGTTATTTTGATCAATATCATATAAATACCTGTGTTTTATGTATATACTGTATGTATGTATATAATTGTACGTATATAATGTGCACGTTTTATATATTGTTTTATACGTATTGTGATAATGTTGTAAATCCTTTAACGACCTTAAAGTCATTATTATTATATCACGGAAGTTAAAAAATGATTTATGACACAAACATTTCACACCGCACAGCCTGGTATATAGCCCTTCACCAGCGAAATTAAGCCTGGGAGTGAAGTGATTAAAAGAAGATATTTGGTTAAAAAATTGTTTTATTAAAAAAAAGAATATTTTAGAAAGGAAAAATTCGTGTCTGCGGGTTTAGCGGGATTCTCATCGACAATCACTTTGCAGTTGTTTCATTCACCGTGTGCATGAAACTTGGTAATATGAAAAGTAAATAAAAGCACATAAATTAACATCTGAATTCCATTTTTTTAATTATTAAAGGTACACATATATTTAGACAGACAAAAAATCCAATTAAACGCAACAAACCCAACTGAAGTGTAAAATTAGACAGGGCCAGGACTCGAACCTGGGTCGACAGCGTAACATGCTGTTGCTCTACCGTTAAGGTACCCTGGCCGATGTCCTAGCCTGGAAATTTCTCACTAATAAAGGTACCTTTAATAACTAAAAAAATGTAATTCAGACGTTAATTTATGTGCTTTCATATGTATTGCGGATCGATGGAAAAAGAAATTTATTCATCGTTGTCACGTCATCCAGTGCTATCTGATAGATGGACGGTGACGTTCCTCAACTTGGTTTATTTAGTCAGAAATTTCCAGGCTAGGACATCGGCCAGGGTAACTTAACGGTAAAGCAAAAGCACGTTACGCTGTCGACCAGGTTCGAGTCCTGGCCCCGGCTTATTTTTTCAATCCAGTTGGGTTTATTGTATTTAATCGTATTTATTCTCTGTCTAAATATATATGTACCTTTAATAATGAAAAGTAAATTAAAAGTATTTCTCCGATGAATCATAAAAGACGTCCACTGAAGTACAGTAGAAACAGCACCTATAGTACAGACAACTGTTCGTCTCCAACCCGGAGAAGTCGGGGTCAAATCCCCGGCCAGCTAGAAATAAATATTGCATAAATTAAATGGTACGGCAATTGAAATTCACTCGAAAACTTCTAGATCGGGAGGCGGCAACACAAACAATCACCTCATCGAGTTCACGGCGGAAATTCGCGATTTAATTAAAACTTGATTCGCATATTAAAACGCAATCGGTCTGCCAAGTCATATCTTGGTAGAAAACATCTGAAAACCCGATTTTAGCGGTTGACTCGTAGTTTTACCGTTGTGTTTTCCTGCACCCAAAGGTATGAAAACATAGAGGACTGGGAGAATCTTATCATCCATCGTTTCCGAGTAGGTTTTATAATGTATTCATCAGTTCTCTCTACCCGGAAAATCGCTTTTTGGATACTATCCGTTCTCAAGTAAATATTTTCATGTTCAGCAAAAGTTTTTAACAGACAAAGATTCAAAATTAACAGCATTAACGTTAATATCATTCTTTTGTTACAATTACAAGTACAAATTCAGTTATGCAGCTGCAAATGTTTATTTGAGAATAGGTAGCATACGGAAAACCGATTTTCCAAGTACAGAAAACGGATGAATGCATAGTAAAAGCCATTCAAAAACGTTTCGAAAAATGACGGGTAGCTAATAAAGGTTTATTTTTATATATTATTCTTTAAAATTTAGAAAATATATTGTTTTGTGGTGCTTCTAAAGACATGAACTCTGATGTGTTTTTTAAGACATAAACCTTGACAATAGATTTTTTTTTTTTATATATAAAAAATATTAGGAAATTAATTAGTTTTCTTAAGCTCAGGAAGAATGTCTGAAAAGTTTATGCAAAACGAACAGTATTCTGTATTATGTCCGAAACGAGTAAGTTTTGGATTAGAGAACATGCTGAAACAGGCGAATGTACACTGTAAAAAAAACTTACTAAAATACGGAAATACTACTGGCAATCGAGACGCCAGTACTATTTCGTATTTTAACCGATGTTTTCCCCCGTAAATGCCAAAAAAAGCAAATTGTTCTGTAATTTACCGGGGAAAAGTTCCGTTAAAATAGTACTGGCGTCTCGATTGCCAGTAGTATTTTCGTATTTTAGTCCTTTTTTTTTTCTTTTTGCAGTGATAAAATTATTAAAAATACAGTGATTTCATGTGTATAATGGTAACAGACCCTTAGTTGCATACAGTGAAAGATCTTTTTCTATGTAATCCTTTTCGTCATTCAACTAACTTCAGATTCTAACTTAAGATTTATTTAAATGTTTTATTTTTACTAAGTAGTTACAAACTCTGTCTCTGGCCAAAATAGTCTCGTTCGAGAGACACTGAAAACAAAATAAAAAAAGTGCCATAGGTGACATGGCAACACATTACATGGCAAATCGTCATTAGATAGTTTGGAAGAAAGAAAGCCTTTTTATTTTTTCGATATCGCTCTTTGTTCTGTTGTGAAATTATTGAATCTTTTCCAATTTATTAGTTCTATTTGGTGTTTGGCAAAGTTCCTACCGTATACTCCGTCGTTGTCATAAATAAGGTAAGGAAAAGTTAATTTATAATTATAATACAAATTTTAGACAGTTTTAACATTGCATGTAATAAAAAGAAATGCACAATTTTAGGAACCTGAAAACCGAGTAGTTTAAAACTGAAAACTTAATTTTTGTTCCCTCCGTGGGCACATTCATTTTTACCGCTATTGTCTAATTTATAGCCCTTTTATCAAATATTGTGTGCAATATAATGAGATATGAAAAAAAAGTAAATTGAAGAGTAATGAAATCCTTATGCGGATTGATTTTCAGAAAACTACATTCTCTAACTTCTAATGTATAATACAAATTTTTTAGCTTTTTTTTGCCTTTTATGTGTGAATGATCCTTAATAGTTTAATTATAAAAAATAAATATGTACAAAATACGCCCAATAAATACTCAATTAAGTTTTCATTAAAATTTTTGAAATCTAAATGTCCCTTCCCGTGTTCTCCGTGGACATGTCAGAATTTTAAAAATGAAAAACTTGGAAAAATAAAATAGAAAACTTGACTGCTAATACAAGTTATTCATTAACCCTAAATGAAAACATTCATGTATTTTTTAAGATTGCTTACATATTCTTTACACATTCCCTAACATATAGAAGATTTCTTTTATAAAGTAGTTTTTTTATTGGTAATACCTTTTCGTGAGAATGATTCATAGTACCTTTGACCTTGGAAAAATTGATTTTCCACAAATATTTCTCAAAAATAATTCAAAAATTTTGAAACATCTTAATGCAAATACTGATCGAAATCTAACTAAAATTATGCTTTCATCAATAAAAAAGATAGGTATTAAGGTAAACGCACCAGTAGTGGGCCACTTAAGGACATTTATCTAATTATTATTAAAGTGTTAGTGATTTCCAACAGATGTATATATTTTTAGCCTGGTCCTAACCTTCAAACATCAGAATAAACATTCAAAGTTTCAAAATATATTCTTGGAAAAAAATGAAAAATAAAAAATTTTACTTTTCTTAGGCTCCAGTAGTGGGCCTAGTCAATTTCCGATGCATGAATCCTTAAGTTTTCGGCTTATACAACAAATTATTTACAATGTAATAGAGTATATCAAGAGTAGTTTAATTTAAAATAAAACATAATATTAAAGAAACAATGTTTGAAATAAAAACTTATTTCTTAATGAAATCTCTAAGAATTTGCCAAAAAAATCTGCTTTTGAAGACATTTTAGACAATAAATAAATGCACCAGTGGAAAAAAAAAACAATTATTCCAAACAGTTTATAGAAATTTAACATTTAAGGATATTTATCAATCAGATTTCTTTCAGTCGTTTTTCAGATTTGCATTTAGGGCTTGTTTTTAAACTTTAAAAATTAGTGTCGCACTATAGGTGCATTTACCTTAACTGTGACTTGTCCTTTTTAAATTAAAGCTTCGAGTTTCATTTTCTTAGGTTTTAATTTTGACTTCCCATCAAGATTAACAGAACAGTTATGAAATTTTACATTTACGTTGTATACATAGATAGTCATGCTGTAAACTTCCAATTTATTGATGGTACGAAAAAGCTTTATTTTGTAGCCTGTTTTATCATAAAAGTTTTAGTAATTTCGAAATTGAATAAAATTTTAGTAATTTTGAAATTGAATAAAATTTTTGCATCATTGGATACATTTTAAACTTGACCCTTACGGTATAAAGTCTATACAAAAGCTTTATTTTGTGACATGTTTAATCATAAAAATTTTAGTAATTTCGAAATTGAATAAAATTTTGAATAAAAAAAATGTTGCATCATTGGATACATTTTAAACTTGACCCTTACGGTATAAAGTCGGTAGTTAGCTTTAATTTGATACGTAGATATACTTTGTAATTCTTTAAATAGTTATCTTGCGATAACATGAGGTGACATAAAATATTTTTTTTTACATTTTTATATACATATTTTGTGGTATTTACAAAAGTATGTTTATTTAAGTGAAAAAATGGATTTAAATGTACTATTTTTGCACTATTGTACTATTTTTGACAAGTTGTAATGAGTACATTTTAATATAAGTAAAAGAT
This sequence comes from Maratus speciosus, assembly GCA_963932465.1. Classification (NCBI taxonomy): domain Eukaryota; kingdom Metazoa; phylum Arthropoda; class Arachnida; order Araneae; family Salticidae; genus Maratus; species Maratus speciosus. Next base: position 603,298,440 of record OZ010787.1, read on the forward strand.
ATTTGTTTATGATGAATTGAAAAAGTATGTCAAACTGTAAAAATTTTGGCTTCGAAAGGTACATTTTCAAAAAGAATGTCGTCAAAAAATGCAAAAAGATCGGGCAACAAGTTGCCGGAAGACCCTTGTAATTAGAAGAGATTTTTTCTCGTTTTTGACGGCCGGAGAATTTTAAGAAATTTTGAACTTCGGTTCGTGATTTTTTCGTGTTTTAAAGGAAAAAAGGCATGCATAAAAATTTAGGTTCTAATACGAAAAAATACAACGCAGTACAGTTACCGAACCACCACTGTAGTTTGACGAAAATGCAGCCTAAGATTGGAGTGGTTTTAAGTTATAGGTAATTTTTACATTATGTTGGTGACTTTTCTGTATTTTTGTTAAAAAAAAAAAAAAAAAAATGGGCAAATCAAAATAGAAATTTTTGTAATTTAACGAAAACAAATAAGGAACGAAAAAACTTTAACTGGTTAACCAAGAAATCCCATTACTCGTGTCATTTATCTTACCTCACATTTTTGAAATAAAGCAAAATATTTCAACAGTCAAGAGGAAAGAGCACCTTCTTTAAAAAAAAAAAAAAAAAAAAATTCTAAATATGATTAATTTTTGCTGTTTCAATTTAAATGGATAAGTATTATTTTTAATAATGATTTATTATATTTTTCTATTATTAAAAGGAGGATATATAAGGATTATTAAAGTATTTTTCGGATTTCGTGTCCTGAAAAGTGGTTCATTCAGAAAATAATAAAGTGGAGTTCAACCCATTTGTAAGGAGTAAGACCTTAAATAAGGTATTTTACGATACCTCAAAATAGTTGGTGTTGCAGAAAAAAAATCTGAATACACGACATGCAACATAACACGAACGAAAGAATGCATAAATGAACAAAGCTACGTTTGCTATAAAAACAATGAGCTCAAAATTGAAAAGTATATTCTACATATTTTTTTTATGTTTGAAATGGCGGTTTATAAATCGTTTTTTAAAATAAAGTTGATTCAACATGTCACATAAGTAAGAATTTATTAATTTTAGTTCTGAAATATGCTCTTGATGTTATGTTCATATCTCCAAGTATAGCAGTAATTAAAATTATGTACATAATTGTATTCATAATATTTGTTTATTTATAAAATAGATGAGTGTGTATTATGTTAATATGGCAGGATAATGTCAATAAATGCCATTTACTTAATTTAAATTATAACGCATAGTTTTATCATACTAATTTTAAATTATTTATTTTTTGAAACACATTAATTTCATTAAAAATAAATACGCCATTTGCTTAAACTTATTATCTGTCATTCTTTAATTCTTGTACTATTTTTATTTGTTAGCTTACTTTTCCTCAATTTTATAAATAAACCACATAAAGAATAAAAAGATGTCTCTGTGAAGATGATGTTTTTATTTACTATCTCGAAAATTTAGTAATCATGTTTTCGTTTATGTTTATGTTGTAGAGATACCCACGTAATGTATTAAGCGAAAAAAATAACCAGGCTAAAAAAAAAATTATTTTTTTTTCTCTTAAAAATTACTTCTCTTTTAAAATGTCACGTGAATTAAAAAAAATAAGCTTGGTTACCTAACTTAAAATATAATGCTTTCAGGTACAAATTTTGAAGTTTTAATAAAGTGTTTTCGATGTTAGAAGTGTCTACAGAACTTCATTTTAATGAATTTAAAAATGTCATTTATTTGTAAAAGTAAACCCATCATAAATACACACTTGGGAATATTCTAAGATGCCATTATTGTAGCCGGCAATTTATTTCGCGATAAAAAACTTACTGGGAGTTTGAAAAAAATGAGTAATAGATTATGACAGGTTATTATCATCATTAGTTGTCTAAACGTCAACCTTCAGCGTGCAGATCAACTTCTATTTTATTAAATACGGGGAAAAAATGTTTTTTTTTTCTTTCATCCAGTTTTAATCGTCATAATAACGGCTTCTTATTTAACGTACATTTAGTGATACGCCATTAAGTCATGTTTTTATATTATATAAAAACAATGAAATAAAAGAGAATTTTTCACTTTTCTTTATTTTATAGCTTTTTTTCTCAATAAGAACTGATAACCTGACGTCATTTCTTATATTAGTGTCGTGTTAATAAAAAATGTCAATATTTCACTGTCACATACAAGAATCATACTTTATTAAATTTAGGAAAATAATGTTATTTTTTTAATTGCAAACGAGCCGGCGTTGCTTAAAATGGGAAAGTAAGAAAGGAATTTGTTTTAAATGAAAAATATTTTTTAAGTTAATTTTTTTGTTTGTGTAAAGTTTTCAGTTGTTCAGAAGTTTTTAAGCTAACCGTCTTAAAAAAAAGTGTAAACAAAAACTTATAGCTGAGAATTAACTTCGAAAAGCTAGCATAATAAAAAAGCTGAATATACAAATAAACTTTTTGAAATTTATTTTAATGAGGAGACCTCTGTTTAAATCATTAAAATTCTTTACGGAAAACCTTGTTAATATAACGCATTGACTGCCATGGCACACGTGTGCAGGCAACATTTCCTGGTGCGCCATATCACACAAAGACGTATGTTATCACTATTTTCATTGAGGACAATTTATTGTTATGAAATGCGAAAATTGATAATTTGTTATCATGATATAGTTTTACTATTGTTTTTATTTTTAAAAATATGTTTTTCTTTTAATTTTTGGTTATTATACAGTTGGTTAAATTATTCGTTAACTGTAACCATATAATATTTCCATGTAATTGAAAAGTTTCAAGATAAAAAATTTTATATAAATTTTCTGTTGTGTAATTCCTTTTTATTGTATGGTTTATAGGAAATTCCGTTGTTTTTGTTTTGTTCCTTTTTTAATTTTCTTGTCACAATTGAAGAGCTAAGTGGAAGAACACGTTAAGTAACAAAAATTACATTTGAAGAAATTTGATGTGAAAGTTTTTGTTGTCAATTTTAATGATTTATTTTATGTTTGATACCATGCGTTTAAAATATTAACAAGTTTGGTACTAAACTCTATCAAAAAAACTTATTCATATTTAATTTTTAAATATTAAATATTATTAATATTATTTGCATTATTAAATATAATATATTAAATATTAATGAATAATGTCTTAAATCTTCAAGGCTGAATAGAACTTTGGTATTTTAGCTTTACCATGTGATAGAATACATGATAACACCTTCGTCCAAAAGATAAAATAATTTTTAAGAAAATGTAGCATAACATGTTCTTCCACTCAGCTCTTCAATTGATCGGGCAATTTGAGGATAGCACTTACTGATCTGGCATGCTTTTCTCAAATAGAAATCAATTGAGTTTTTCTTATATTGTGGGATATTCCCCTGAAGAAGTGTTCCGCAATATAAGATTTCATTTTTCTTCTGGTCATGTATTTACATTCCTTTTGTGATTTTTCCTCTTACATAGTTAATTATTCCACTTTTTGAAATTTTAAAATATTGGATATAACGTTTTATAGTATAGTGCGTCTCTAAAGTATATGGACAGGCGATTTTTTTAAATAACAGTTTAAAAAATGCAGCAATAATAACGAAAAAAACTAATAAGCATGGGGAATCATAACATAAGGTTGTTACAATAAAGAAATACAGTATAAGTTTGACGGAATTTTTGTAAAAAAAAATCAAAATCAAAATAAGCTTTCTCAAAAATATATGGACGTTTCGAGTATTTTGTATTTAAATTCAAGTTTTGGATCCATCTCATTGAATTAGCTCGAAAATCCTATTAGACATGCTTTGAACTAGTGTTTGGAGATTGTGAGGCTGTAAAGAGAACCAACTCTACTAGTTGCTTTAATTCCCGAATACTCTAAAATTCACGAATATGGGCTCACACCTCTCGTGTAAGTACTCCTCAAAGGTTTTCAGTTGGATTCAGGTCTGGAATGATGGTTGGACAGTCTATAACAATCATTTGATTCTGCGTAAACCACGTGTTTTTGAGTGGGAGGTGTAATTTGACGCATTGCCCTGTTGGAATTTCCAGTTTTCCCTTCCTAAGGTATTTCCAGTTAGAAGTACATTACTTTTGAGGACATTTCGATAATCCTCAGAGCACCTTCGACCATTAGGAAAAGCAATATTCATTGTTCCGTTGGAATAGAACTCGCCACACACCATGATAAAACCCCCTCCTTGTTGTTAACTCAAGAACTCGCAAAATTCTCCCGTAGATCATACCAATAGTTTTCTGAGTCATCAGAACCATCCAAATTGATTTTTTTCGTCACAGAAGAAAACATTTAACTATTCATCCGTCCAATTTATGTGTTTTTTAGCACAAAGAACGCGTGCCTTTCTAAGATGCAATTTCAGCATAGGTGTCCGAAACATTTTGCAATATTTATAAAAATTACTTTCCAGTATGCGATGGTGATCAGTAAATCTCGATATAGGAAAGCCTAAAGCCCTCGGAAATTCAAGAAAAGACTTGTTTTGGTTTGAAATGGCGCGAAAAGCCTCTCTATCTTGTCGCTAAGATGGTTTTCTTGGTCGATCTGAAAGCTTTTTTGCAATAGCATTGTCACCTTTCGATAAAATTTCACAAATTACAGATCTTCTGCACATCATCTGTTTAGCAGTATCGGAAACTTTTAATATTTTGAGCCTTTAAACGCCAAATTTTGGCTATATAAGCTGCAGAGAATTGAACATTGCGAGACATTTTTCAACATTCGAGAATTAAAGAACGATCAGGGATTTTATATTTCAACGTGGTTACATTACATGTACAGAACGCAAAACATGCAAATTTTTTGATACGGTGGTAATAATAGCGATTCTTTTCATTTTTCGTTTCAGGAATTTTCGTTGTTGCCGTTACATAAAAAGTTCTAGGAATCCCAGTTTCCTAAAAAAACTTTAGTAACTTTACAGATTTTTTTACAGTGTAATAGGATTTATATGATAAGCGCTATAGCGGCAAATAACCACAGATATTATGTATAGTAGACTATATTTTGTAAGTATTTGGAAGACAGAATTTCGCACCGTAATTAAATGTTAACACATACAAACTACCAAAACACCAAAGAAAAAATGTTAACCAATCAAACTGGAACAAGAAATCAAAACCAAATGGCTGCGGCCTCATCGACAGTGGGTCAATTGTAAATAACAGCCAACTTTCAGAACGATAATTATATATATAGTATATGGCCAATGATGACCGGTCACTTTCGATTTCAGACGTTTTGTGAAATATCTAGAAAAATACATGAGGAATTAGCCTGAAACTCCAGGTGTGTAAATAGAATAGTGTGGGCCATATATTTCTGCGAAGAGTTTTCCCGAAACCCGATAGGAGATCATCAACGAATTGAAAAAGAACGAATATCTTTTGGATAAAACTATAAAAACTAATGTAGAAAAGCATTCAAACTGTAGAACATGATTACGAGGCTTATTGTATGAAGATAGCATGTATAGAGAAATAAGTGTTTTTATAAAAACAGTCCCAAATTTCGCCAAGTTTTTTGCTTATAATGTGCAGAGTTCTTAATATATATATAAAAAAAATTTATTTAAAAAAAATATGACAAACGACATTGTACATAATACCCTGCAATTAAAAAAAAATACCAAAAAAGAATGAAAAATGAGCAGGTTTACTAAATAATGTTTCACTGCTCATGCGCAAATACAATCAAAATATAATGTCCATAATGTATTAGCTAAGTGTGTAGCGCAACTTTTGTGAAAGTCTCAAAAACGTAGCTTGAATATTCTGAAAATTATCGTCGATAGAATGATCTCGAAATCCGTTTTTCCCAAAAGGAAGCAAAAAGATGAGAAGTATCAAAAATTATCGTTTGAATTCATGATACTTTATTCCATATACTGTATCCAAATATCCGTTGATCAGTGCCAAGATAGCGTCCGCAATATTGCACGTACTACTATATTAGGAGAATTTGTTTTTTTCTACAGTGTGCAGGGTTAGTCTAAATGATTCATGGGTTTTCAAAAGATTGTTCATTTATAAGTATACGACGTACAATGACGGGTGGTGCATGAAAAGATACATACAGTCACCAAGTTTCTGCTACATATTACAAATGTTCAATGTGTGCGCCCTTTGTCAGCCGGGACACATCAGATAAGTAATCCAGTTCCCTCTATACGTTCAATAGTATATTTCTATCAATGTCCGTTGCAGCAGCAGTGATGTGTTTCTGCACGCGAGCCACGAGGAGGGCTTTTAAACTTGGTAAGTGTATGTGTCTTGTCATATATCACCCGTCTTTGTAGGTCGTATAGGGTAAAATGCCCATATTTCATCCCACCCAGTCACTTTTAGGCCCTAAATGTTGTAATTTTCAGTGAAAACCTACCAAATTTGGATTTTACATAGGCTAACTACCCACGCACATAGAAACATAGGTAAATATCGTAAAAAAAAAATTAACAATGCGAAATTTTTTTTTCAAAAGTATTTAAAAAATGTAAAAGAAAAGAAAATGATCCCAATTTCGTCCCCCCCAAAAATCCAATACGCTGAGGCTTAACTTCTAACTAAATCAAAATATATTTCTAAATGAGTAAGTAATTTAATTTACATTAAAGTAAGGCACAAAGAAATGTACTAATTATCAGTGGAAGAATAACATAATGAGACACTAACCATCCAAATATGAGGAAAAAATCGAAAAAATTGTCATGAAAAAGCATTCCTAATTTTGTTCCCGGGACGAAAATAAGAACTGCGAAGGGAACGAAATTTGGACCACGCTACTTCCCAATATGGCGGAGCTTCAGTTCCTGTAAGATGAACTGAGCGTCCTAAAACTCACTGTATGCTACTGTCAGCATCTTACCTACGTAAAATACATGCAATGAATAAGAAATAAATACTTACAGTTCAGTAAATAACGTTCTACAAACGACGTAATAAGAACTCAGGTCTTCTAAAAATAGAAAATTCGGCGTCTTTACGTTATGTATGCGTCTTGGCGAACGAAACTTTCAAAACTGACCCCTTTTACCTTCCGTCCCCTGTGCCTTGCGTCAAAAGTTGCGCCACTTTCGCAGAAGCGGAGAAGTTAAGGGGACGAAATATGGGCACTTTATTCTACCTCTCAATACACAGTGTTTTGAAACCCGGTGAATAATTTAGGCTAACCCTATATATAATAGTACTTCTTTTTATGAATTTACTTCTTTCCAAACACTTTTGCCATTTCCATGGCCTTTATAATTACTGTTCTAAATTTAACGTAGTTTTTTATATGGCTTCTCTAGACGAAAACTCTAAATTAAAAAAATACTGTCCACATCCCAATTCTCCGTTTCAAAACAAAACCATGTGGGAAAAATAACGTTTGATGTTAGTTGCAAGTAAATTCCTACTTGCTTTTATATCTGAGAGAAAGATATATCTTATTGAATATAAAACTTTGCGAATCTTGTCTTATATACAGGATGAATGATATTTTTTGACGCATTTTTATCTCAACGGGACATATCTTACTGAAAATAAAGCACTGCGCATCTTGTCTTATATGCTGGATAAACGATACTTTTTGAATTCACATTTTTATCTCAACGGGAAATATCTTATTGGATATAAAGCATTGCGAATCTTGTCTTATATACTGGATGAATGATATTTTTTGAATTCGCATTTTTATCTCAACGGGATATATCTAAATGAATATAAAGGATTGCTCATCTTGTCTTAAATGCTGAATGGATGATATTTTTTTAATTCGAATTTTTTATACCAAATGCCCGAACATAAAATTAACTTTAAAATAACTTCCTACCTTCTTAAAAGAAGTTCAGTACATTTAAATTAAATGAATAAAAAAATTATTTTTTCTCAACTTTAAATAATTTTCTAGAAAAACATCTGGATGAGCATCTGACGGTTCAAATGTTAGTCCACTGTCAATATTTGTATTTAAAATGAAATGCACTATGCAAAAAATAAAATGAGTTTTTTGAGTGGTTTTTCTATCTTCTCAGACTTTATGCACATGAAAAAATAAATTTCTTTTTGTTGTACTTCATGCGCAAATTAAAATTAGAAAAAAGATGTTTTGATTAACTAGAAATGTTTAAAATATATGAGGGGCTCACAATCATAGTAGACATGTGCATTTTGAAAAAAAAAATTGTCCATTTAAAAGGTGCATAAAATCTGTTTTATTCACTCCCAGAGTGAACCAAATCATTTAACAGATGCCATATACGGCAATTCCATCGTAATTGACGTAACATTTTATCATCGAATTTTGTTTTCAAATCTAGGGTAGATGTGCCAGTAATGGACACCCTTAAGGAATTTCTTTAAAAATTATTTTTTTATTAATAGTTAAAATTATTATATTCCAGTTTTTTCAATATTATATTAATCTATCGACAATATTTAACCATTCTTATAGCCTCATTTCCCAATATGAATAGAAATTTAATTTTAAATAACAGAAATATATCAAAACACCCAAAAGCCCAGTAATGGACACCCTCTGGCCCAGTAGTGGACACCCTCTGTTCCAGTAATGGACACCCCCTAAAAAGTAATAAATATAATTGTTTTTATGACTATTTAGAACCAGAATTTAATGAATACATACTAATGAAACAAAATAGTTATTTTCAAATAAATTTAACATTTAGGATACCAGTAATTAATAAAGTATTTGTGATAATCATTTATTGTTTGTATCAATTATTGAAATTATCAGAAGATCGATAGTTTTAATTATTTTAGATGGATAGATTAAAATACTAAATATCAGGCAATTACAGCTATCAAATTATTGTAACAGTGGTGGATTTAAAGGGTAATTAAAAAAAAGTTTTGGAATATTAATGTTTAGTTTTGTGCCACTATGTTTAAATGTTTAGTTTTGTGTCCCTATTTTTAACAATCTTCCAGACTCTACTTGATATATCATTTATAATAATTAATATTACAAATATGAAAGAAATGATATTGTGAATTGAATATTTTAAATACTAAATAAAAATTTATTTAGTATTTAAATTAATTTCAAAATAAAACTGTAGTACTGATGTTTGAGGCCAATGATCTGCAGATTTACTATAGTTTCATGAATATTACCTGTAACTTTCCTTAATAGTATTACATTTTTTTTTAAAATAAGGAAACATTTAAGACAGAAAATAGATTTTTAATAGCTTCTGTAACTTAATTGTTTTTATTTAAACTGAGAGGGATTAAGCCCTATGAACACCTCTTTGACTGTGCTCTTAAACAATATTTTTTGCTTCCTGGCTGGTTTGATTGCCGGATTATAAAATATGCAAGGTATATGTACTACACAAAAAAAAAATAATAATAAATAAAATAAAATATTGAAATTTCATAAAATCTCATAAAATAACTTAAAAGCAGCTATTTATAAAAGTTTTGGTGTTATTCTTATTACATTTTGGTAAGTATAATTTAAAAATTAAATTTGATTATTTAGGTTTGCAGTTAAGCCAAAGTATTTTATGCACTATAAACATTACTAAAATTGCATTTTTAGCAATGTCTACATGGGGTGTCCATTACTGGAAAATGACTAATTAACCATCCCAGTAATGGACACCCCTCTTAAAATCTTAAAAATAAATGAAATTTTGTAAATGGCCATTGGTATATAAAATTCAAAGTTTTCGATTGCTACTCAAACAAAAACATTCAAATTTTGCAAGAAAATAAATAATATATAAATTGATTAAACGAAGCCAACTCTTAGCCTCTTCATTAAGATTTTCACAGAAAAACAGCGAAACTTTGAAACATTATTTTCTGCTTCCTGATTGGTTTGATTAAAAGTGTCAACACTAACCCAGTTTTATAAAACATACAAGGGGGAATTATAAAAAAAATAATTAAAGCTAAATATTTATTAGTTATTTTTCTATGAACCAAAAACATCAAGGGGTGTCCATTACTGGAAGGGTGTCCATTACTGGCACATCTACCCTATGTAGAAAATTTACTAATAAAGTTAGAACAAATTTTTACAATTTAAAATATTTCTTACTAATGGCTTAATACCCAAATACCTGCAGATTATTTCAGTCTCTCTTTGAGTCCCAAAACTTGCAATTCAAAATTCTGTAACTGACGTAACATAAAATATACAAACATTTTTTCTGCCTTCATTGAAGTGTAAAAATTATCAAAACTATCCCGTTAAAAAAGGTGATTTAATGTTCTCCGCAACACTAAGTAATGCCAAATTATAACAGTAACTTGTTTAATTAATTTCTGAATAATAAAAAAGAAAAAAAAAATGGCATTTACACTTGTAACTGACGTAACTTTTATTGTGTAACTGACGTAACATTATGACTTTAAAAAGACAATAATGGTACTTAACTTAATTTGTAAACAGTAATTTACAATGCCTTTTATTAGGATTTTTCTGTAGAATATAAAGATATCAAGTGTTCCAATCATACACTTAAATTAAACATATTATAAATTTTATCCCCCCCCCCCCCCAAAAAAAAAAAAGATGATTTTCTGTGGAATTGTCCTATATGATAAAGTACGTGAAAACAAGCTTGGTTCACTGTGGAAGTAGATAAAACAGATTTTACGTGGTCTTCTAAATGGACTATCTCATTTTTTTCAAAATGGACTTGGTCTACTATAGTTGTGAACCGTTCACATATTTCGCACTATAGAAAAACATAGAAGTTCTTTAATCTAGGAAAATACAATATAACCATGAACGAAAATGTACAGTGACCTCCTCCAAGTTACCCACGCTTCCGAAATCATTTTTAGTCTTTATAAACATCGGAAACCAATATATGTTTGAGATTTAATGAATCTTTTATAAGAAACAAAGTTTCCTTTGCTGCCACTGATTTGGAGACGTTTCCGAGTAGTTTTTATAGTTTGTTAATCAGTTTTCTCAAGTCGGAATATAGGTGCACTCTGAAAACTATACATTCCGGATGATAGCAATTTTCAAGTAAACATTTTTATGTTTGTCAAACATGATAAATTAACAGAGTTAACATTAACATTGAAATTAATGTTATTCTGTTACTCTTGGATGTGTAAATTCAAATTACGCAGCTGAAAATACTTAATTGAGAATTAACTACATCCGAAAAACCGATATTCCGGTTTAAGAAAACTGATTAATAATAATCAGAAATGTTTTCGATCCCAACCATTATTATTTTGCCTTGATTTTTTGTTGATTGATTGTTTTTTCTGATCAAATCGCCGTTGATAAATATAAAGTCAAATATATTCTTCATAATCCCGAAGCTCCAGAAAAATCCGACAAGTATGTCTTTAAATATCCGAAAAAATATCTAAAATTGAATGTGTCCGGAGATTAATGGCTATTAGTGCATTTACAGTATAGGGTCATTCCATACAAAACGAGCAAATCACCTGTGGCAGACATGTCACAGATTTTAACGAAAATCATTTTGTAAGTAGATCATATCTATTTATGAGTAAATGTAAAATAATAGATTTTTGGATTGTTTATTTAAGTATTAAAATTTATATTAAAGTGGATGCAAAATCGTGGTTTTGGCTACATGCTTGAAGTTTCAATTTTGGTTATTAGCCTTAAGAATGCAAAAACTATATTAAAAATTATTTATAATTAGGAATGAATGATAAGTAACAGATTGACGTAAGTTAGTAATTGTATTTTTATTCCTTAATGAGAAAAAAATTATTTTTGAAAAAATTTGCGAGAAAATGCAACGTTTCTATAGAGATGAAGGACACCTCTGACAATATCAAAATTGCTTGACGTTATAGCTAAAAGTATATATATTAAATATTTAACTTTCATTCTTGCCTTTTTTATTCCTTAACCCATTGAGCGTTTCAACAGATTGTAAAAATGTGTGTTAAAAAGGACTTGAATAGCAAGAAAAAACTTGTTCAAAAAGCAGAAGGGGTTATGTGATTTTGTAGTTCAAAAGTGCTTAGGGATTTTTTTCTTTCCCCTTCTTTCTATCAGTGAATGATTGAGTAGGCTGTCCACGGAGGCGGGATGGGCGTTTAACACTATTTGACTAATAGCTTTCGAAAAAGATGTCTGGTTAATCCCGGACAACATAACAGTTTTCACAATACAGGTCTCTCTTCTTTCTGGTTTGAAATAACAGGGGTCGTATGTGCCCTGACATTTCAAGACCAGAAAATTCTTCCGTACCCGTAATCTTTTTATAGAAAATCGCTCCTTATATAAGTCGAAATTTTGCTCGTTTAAGCTAGATTTATTTTTATTTTAAAACACTGGTATTTGTCCTGAAAAATTCTCCGAAGCGTACGACCGTTGATATAATGTTTGAATCTAGTATAATTTGTTTTGTGTGCTATTAAATTTTATCTAAATTTGAAAAGAATTTATATCTTCGTAATAACAAGACGTTTCATTTCCTCTAAATGCATCTTTTTCTGAACAGTTTCTGCTACATAAACTTCGAAATTTAATTAATTTGTAATGATTTAATTATGAAATTAGACTGGAAGTAATCGATTTTATTAATAAATTTAAATTTTATATAACGTACATATATCGCTAAATCTCACTCTACAATAAATCACAATTAAATGTTTAGTACAGCATACCATGGTGCTCGCTTTTAGATACTGTAATTCCTCGTATCTCAATTTCAATTTATGTTAATATTATTTAATTTTTCTTTTATAAATAATAATAATAATCTGTCGTTATACAAGTTAGTGTAATATCTGCTTTCTTTGCTTTCCTGTGATATAAATCTAAGAGAGCTGATATATTTTACGTTATCCTGATGAATATACCAGTTGAAAATACATTCAAATATTCCAACCCCCCCCCCCCCCCCTCCAAAAAAAAAATGCGATTGTTATATAATATTTCAAATGCGCATTCAAAATAAATGGAAAAAATCTTCTTCTAAATGATAATCCCTCTAACTCATTTTTTGCGAGCAATAAAAGAAACAGCTTTTTTATAAAGTACGCTATTTCTTATATTTAAATCATGTTTACAGATGGTAAAGATATAGTACTTAAGTATTACAGAATTAATTAATCAGTAACATTACACGGTACCACTGTATTACAATAAAAACGGTCAATACGAGATCGCTCGGTACGAAAGCAAATTCTGTTTCAGACGGGTTTTACTATGTGTAATTGTGTAATATTTCGTATTTGAAAATATAAAATTTTCCGTTTAAAGCGGGATTATGTTATACATAGATTCCATTCTTGCAAGTTTTATTGTAATTAATTAGTGATCATAGTTTTGCAGCATTAATGAGATATAGATGTAATACTACTTCCACATATGTATAGTATTACTGATTAAATGGGGGTTTTAATTTTAACAATGAAACCCTTTAAGACGGAATGGCAAAGGACAATATAATTATTTTGGATTAGAATTTTTTAAGGAACTTTGGATTTCTTTTTAAGGCAAGATTCTGCTTAATACAGGTATTACTATGTATAAATAGGCAAATGGAGAGTCTGCATAGCAATATACAAAATAAATGTACTTTTGCAAGTTTTATAGTAATAAAATCGCCTTTTTTTCGGGTGCCCTTTTTCTCTTTCCCACCACCTAGGAGAAATAATTACATTTAAAATTTTCGTATAACAGGAATTATTTTCCATACCAAATATATTTTCCTACACAAAATGAGAAAAATACAATCAATTTCAAATGCCTGTGAAGTGTTATCCCCCCCCCCCCTTCTCACTTTATCTCCCATAAGGAGAGAAAAGTGATTTATACTTTACAATAACAAAATTCGCAACTCCGTGGAACACAAGTTGAATATTCTTAGACTAGATGGAAACTAAGCACTATTTTTATAATTTCGGAATATATTCATGTATTTTTCTTTATATTTAGTACAGTAAGATTCAATATTATATTTTCTAATTCTTTGGAGAAATTGAAAAAGAATATCTGTCAAAAGAAGCAAGAGCTAAAAATGATGCGTGTAGCATAAATTAACATTTTCCAATACATTCAGAAAATTGAAACAAAACTTTACAGCTTATTACGGAGAAAGATGATGTCTAAATAAATAAATTAGAAAACGCATAACGCATTTGCAAATCCATTTTCTGCAATTGCAATCAGTAGTCAGAAAAATATCTATTTTTTTTTTTTTTTTTTTTTTTTTTTTTTTTGTGCAGCCCTGTCTATGTTCTATATCTTTGTATGTATGCTACATAGTATGGAAAAATTTAGTTCAGCATGAAAATTTCCATTCTGCAATTTCTGAACGGGAATGTATTTGAGATAGTGTAGCGCTGTATTTGATCTCTAGAATTTATAATCACTATGTAATAGGAAAAAATAATAATAACAGTCAAATTTTAAAAAGCGTACTACAACTGATAACGAACATTTAGCAATTATTGTTCATAGGCCAAATTTGTTTGTGTGTCCCTGAAAACGAAATACAAATTCTATGCACACTATATTTTACGTTAATCGCCTTGCAGTATACACCTCAGTGATGTATTTAAATTCCAATATGTTTAAAATAGCGTAATATCATTTAACCACACCACACATGATTTTTCCATTCTCCGTAATGTGACGGCATTCTTTTGAGTGTCCTTGTAAATGAATGTAGCGAAATCTACACGCTTCATTTTCAATACTAAACATGCCAAAGTAAACACAAATAACATATATCGATTTCATGAAAATTGGACTATATTTACGCGAGTTAGAACACGGACAGATGGCGGACAGGAGGAAAAATAGACAAACCGAATTCATAAACGCTTTTCAAATATGCTGGAAAGAGTTTTAAAAAAATCAAATGCCATTTTTATCCCTTTTTACGATTTATCCTTTTTTAAAGTTTTAGGATTTGGATGAGGCCAATTTTAATTTTCCTTCTCAAGATATATTTTTTATTTTTCCATTTATTTTATAAACAAATAGTATTATCTCTGCATATTTATATGTATGGAAACTTTGAAAACTTTCACCAGCATAAAAAATAAAAGTTTATAAAAATATGAACAAAAAATCATATTTCAACACTTTCCAACACATCTATCTATAAAACTGTAATGAATCTTTACCATTAAATAAGGTGCAGGAAGATATGTGAGTAAAAGGTATGGAAAACATATAACACATTTAGAAATCCAGTTTTAGCAATTACCTTCTAATAAAAAAATAGTCTATACTTTGTAGCCTTATTTACGATCTATAGCATACAAATTATTTAGCATTCTAAAACTTATTTCATTTAGAAAATTCACTTGTAGCCAATTTCGCCAGTAGAAAAGAATGCTCTCGAATTCTTTTGCACGACCCTGTATATTATCTAATGATTTTTCACACAACACATATTATGCTCAAATTTAATTCAGATAAAGACGTATAACACGATTTAACTCGCACTTCCAGCAGCCCCACCAGTGGCTGAGAGGTTCTGCTCTCGAAGTTGGTAGACGGGAGGTGCTGGGTTCGAGCCCAATCGCGTCCGTCGACCTAACCGTTCGGAGTTTTCATGGTTTTCTTCGAGCCATGGATTCCCATGCGTAAATACGGGTTAGGTTCCCTTAGAAAGACCCTCCCTGGCACCCCCTCCCCTGGGCCTGTATCCCTCGTGCAGATAATTGGCCGTCAAAAATCAACCAACCAACCGCACTTCCAGCAATTACGCACCCAAACGGCAATGTATTTTGTTGGTTTGCGTATTTCTGTATATCAATTTATTTATGTTCAACAAACTTCTATTGGTATACAAATATAGTTCAGCGAGAAAATGCATCACGCAATGAAAACTATTCTCTAAAGAACTTCCATAGTCTGTAATGCTTATATTTTTTTTCTGTGTTTCAAGTAAAGCACACGCTAAGCACGGGTATCTGTTCTTCCAACTCGCTACTTCGATAGCTTATGTATAAGAACAACGAGTTTTATATGTTTATGGAAACTTTGACCAAGGGTAGTCTTTAGGGTGAGAAGAAAGAGAGGGGGGGGGGGACATAAAAAACTTTATATACAGATATTTTAAAGGGGTTGAAATAAAATGTTGACTAACAAAGGAAATTTTTATCATCTTGTTCTTTACAATGTAGAAGAGGGCAGAGTTAAAGAGGTCGTGGGTGGGCGTGGGATCTAACAAAGTATGAGTAAAAATTTCAGTATTTAGTACAAAGGAAACACAATTTAGGCAATACATTGCATAAATAAAAATGTTTTACAAAGATCTTTTAAAATAAATTTTAATATATAAAGTTATTGGTTATGGTAATTCATTATATCTATATCTATATCTATATCTATATCTATATATATATATATATTACATATATATGGTCAGATCCCGACTTATGTAGGCGCAAGCGGGGAAGCTGCCCCGGGCCGCCCTTTTTAGGGGACTCCAGGGAATCCTTTTTAGGGAATAGTCAGAATTTTTATTTAAAAGGTGCCAAATGTTTAAAATTAAACAAAAGTGACCAAAATTCATATATTTTCAAACATTTAAGAAGGAAGTGCGGTCCCCATTCCTCCCTCCGCTTCCAGTACCCTCTCCACCTACGCAAATATCATTAGAAAACTAATGATTAATATTTTATTATGACAATTTAGTATTCTATTGTTTTCAAAATAAATTCTTTATTAACGTTTTTCTCGTACGCAGCAAGTTAAAACCAATAATTATAACCAATTCGGGACATTTTCTTTTAGACATCTTATAACGTACGTAGATAAGCAAAGTAAAAGTTTGCAAAGAAATATTCGTATCAAACAATCTGTAATTTTTTTTCTACTACTATCCTACTAGTGTTTTTTCTTAAAGTTCTGATTATCTTTTTGTGACACTCTGTATACAGAGGAAAACAGTACCGGATATAAAATTTATGCATATAATACAATATGTGTGAAGTTTAGTACTAGCTACTTCCATATTATTCACAAAAAATCTATAGATAGATAGATAGAAGAAGGAGCCCCAAAATGATTCTTGCCCCGGACAACCTCCCCCCCCCCCCTCCTCCCCATAGCCTAAGTCGGACCCTGCCAGTATATGGTGGTTAATTAATGCTCTTCCACCTGCCCTACTACTAACTTTTGTAAATATTATTTGGATGCAAAAGAAAAAAAAAATGCCCGTTCACCAATAAAAACTTTGACACATTCAGGAATTAATATATAAATGTAAAAGCTTGACAAATGCAGGTATGACAATGATTTGGGACAAAATGTTTTGTTTTTCTTTCACTTTTTCTTTTTTTCATTTTTCGACAAATAAATTACTTGAGAATTACAAGCGTTTTCCTATTATAACTTTTATCGGGCTTCCGTATGCAGAATTTTTTCTCAAAACGCCAAATTCAACAGCATTTTCTAAAAGACCTCCTTCCTATGTTTATCGAAAAATGGAAAAAAATTGTTCGACTTTATAGTTTTTGAATAAGAGCACCTGCCAATTCCATGTGTTTATGAACAAAACTCAATTCAGGAATGTGTCAGAAAAAAATCAATTTGGAATATTATGCAGTTTTTGTACGTGGCATTTTCCCAGAGCCCCCCAAAATTAGTGTCACAAACTCTGAAGCAATTGCAATAAGTTGGATTTATATGATGTAACAATTATCAGTCAGCATGAGAAGGAAAGAAATCAACATTTATAATAAAATATATTTGTGATCTCCAAGTAATCTATAATTAAAAATGGATATTTAAATACGGTAAAATAAATGTACATTATACTGTATTACTGTAGTTTAATGCATTAAAATAAATGTTTTCTTAGTTTAATTCTCATGGTAACGAAATGAATAGTTCAGTCATCAAAATCTAGGTTTTAACTTTTTTTTTCCATTTTCAATACATTAATTTTATCATGATTATTTTAATCATATTTGTAATGTAGTATTAGCATTAATTCCTAACTGGCAGATAATGCTTTCGTTTGCATTATTGTAAGAATCTTTTCGATAGTGATTCTTCCCTGTTTTTAAAGACATGCACTTACACTTTATCATATCTACTGCTTTAATTGCATCCATTCTATTTATATTTTTGAATAATTCGATACTTGTACTGTCCATTGGTATCTTTTTAAACAATATGCAGTTACACTTGAATATTTTAGGGTAATTGTGAACTTGGGGCGCCATCGCGACAAAGTCTAGTACTGCTCTTCCATCTGACCTTCGTAAATATTTCTTGTATTGCCGTGAAATCGATATATGATATGGAGGCGTGTTCACTATTGGAAATAGTGAGTGCGGTTTTTATTGTTGGTTTACATGAGTGTATAAAATTATTTGAATAAACTCGAATTATGGTCTAGGTCGATATCTGCTTGTAATACTTTTTTATAGTGTATATTATTCCAACCATAATAACTGATACACATTGCTAATGTGCACTGCAGTCTGTTTCCCATTAAAAATAATAGTAATAATAATGCGCGTAGTGTTTACTAATCATTAACAGAGGAATTCCAAGGCAACCGAAGAACAGTGTACGAAAAAATGACGGTTGAAAAAGGATACTTTTGTGAATATTTAAAATATTTGTTAGGAAAGGGTGAATTGCTGAAATTAAAATAATTTTAATATGTATACAGAAAACTGTCTTATTTTGAAGTTTGGTTTTCGCACTCGAGTTCAAAATTTAATTATTTTCATTATATCTTCCTTAATTTTTCAAATGGGGAAAAAAAAAGTTTTTACTTTCCAGTTTTTTTTTTTTCGCATGTGTGTATAAAAATTTATGTATGTAAAATATCATGTGTGTATTCAAATTTCCATTTCTTTAAAAACTGTTATTCTATATAGTTTTTTCACCAGAAAAAATATTTTAGAAACTCTTTTAAAAATCGGTTCAACCCGAATTGGGCCCGCTTTAGCCAAAACCTAACCCGAAGCCGAAATAATGGATATCGACCCGATTTGCTGCAAAATTGTAGAAGTTAATCCGACTTCCGGCAAAAAAGGAAAGTTTTCCCGACCCGATGCAGGACTGTACACCATACCCAATAAATTTAGATCCTAAATATTATTTTTAAATTATTTTCGAGAAAATATTTTCATTTCTGCTGTGAATTCCCTAAATTTTGTTTTATTTGTCGAAAACTCAAAATTTTGACTCCCACTTATTTTTACCCCTCCCCCCCCACACGCACACACACGTATACCCCGCTCTTAACTCTGCCCCCTCCTACATTATGAAAATCAAGATAATGGAAAACCTACACTTTTGAAAAAAGTTCTTTTTTCTTTATTATTGTTTTGACCCCTTTAAAATATCTGTATGTACAGGTTTGTTTCTTTTAATTCCATGTCCTACTCCTCCCTCTTCCCTAAAAGGCTGTCTTTGGTCAAAGCTCCCATAAATATATAAAAGTTAATGCTCTTATACATAAGCTATCCACATACTAAATTGAAAGAATCTATAGATTGTATTTTATGTTTACCTCTCCCCCTTTACAAGGGCTTTTTAGAGTGCTTTAGTGAAAAGATATGTATAATATATGTTTTTGCTATTAATAATAGGGTACAGATTTGCGAGCTTGCCTCGGGCTTTACTTGAAGCTTATAATCGGTTTTCTATAACTGAATATGTATGTAACTTTAATAACTAATAGTTCTTAATTTTACGTTCATCTAAGTATTTATAATAATTATTATTTTTAACAATGATTTTTTTTTACTAAGATCTTTTTACCTAAATTTGTTTGAAATAGATTATCTACATTGAAATATACTGCAAACGGTTTTCCCCGTAGATCATTATGTAACGTAATTCTACTGTGCGATTCTGAAAATGAATAATAAATTCTTTGCATTTCATATTCTAAAGAAAGTATGTTTTAGTGCTGTACTTGAAACGATTTTCTCCCATTGGCCGTAATGTAACGGCATGCTTTTGAATGCCCCTGTAAGTGAATTGTACATGCTACATACTTCATTTTCAATGGCGATCGTGCCATAGTAAATGTCAATAACATGCAAAATTTCAGAGAAATCGAATTATAGTTACGCAAGTTAGAGCACTGACAAACAAACGGAAGTCATAAACCCTTTTTAACTATTTTGGAAAATGTAAAAAATAAATACATAAATAAAATAGAGGTTCCTTATAATTTAGAATTACAAATTGATATTAGTGTGTGACTTAATCGGATATTTTTTTTAATTATTATTTCAAGATATCAAAGCTAACATGACCATAAAAAATATCACGAATTTTACTTTTTTTTAAAGTAGATCATTAAAGGTGATTGTTTAAAAGTACATAGGTAGAACAGCTAAATTATTAAATTCTTCCATAAAGACGCTTGCGGAATGGGGCAGAACTTGATAACATACAGGAAATGTGCAGCAAAGAGTTTTCATTATTAAAAATAACCATTAGTTTGATAATAATTTTTAGGCTACAATAAGGATAACTCTCCGGCTATCAGTTTTTATTTTTCGTGGGGGGAGGCGAGGGAGTTATTCTAATATTTATGCGGTGATATCAGAAAAGATTTTTTTTTTTTTTTAAATGATATCTTACTTTATTTTTATATCAACAATCTTTTGTTACATTGTGCATGGGTGGTGCTTGTTGTGCTCAAGTCAATTGATAGGTCTCCCCACCTGGCCAAACCTGTTACATTGGGCAATATTCACGATTTAATAATTATAGATTAATACTTATTTTAAAAGAACTGATTTAAAACATAAACTTTTCATAATCCTTTTATTAAATACGTGACAATGAAAAAAATGTGTAGCAAGTTACGGCTATTTGAAATTTTACTATTCCTGTGAACTGTTTTCTTTAGAAATCATCCTTACAAGGGAAGGGGTGGGGCTGTCAATCATAGTTTTCTTAAAGCTCAAAGCTTCACTTATAAGTACAATTTCGATGTCATTCTCAGGTTGCAAGAGTTTGGACTAGATAACAATGGGATATACTTACTCTCTTTCAAAACTTACTTCAAAGAAAACTCATAGAAACTTTTAAAGTATCATTGGAATTAATAACACTGGAATATTTGGTCAACTCTGTTGTATTTAGTAGGATGATTAGGTAAACAATATTGACAACTGTAGCTATCGAACGGGGAACTGTAGTCTCATAAGCATTTTTCTGGCTACACCTCTGGTTCTTCTCTGTGAAATATAACTGTGTGAATAAATAACATTTAGGGCTTTTTTAATATGGAGGTTTTAATGTAAGAATCGCTATATTGGGGTTCGTTATGTTAAGAAAGCACAAATAATACACAATTTTTTTTTTTATTTGCAAAGTGGGCACAGTCAGTGATATAAACATAAAAATGGTTTTTGGATTATCTCCACCCCCCACCCCCAACCTTCAAAAGAGGTGCAAATAGAACTTTTTTCATACTAAGCCAAGTATTTGCTGTAATAATGCTTAAAACTGGGTCTATATACTATTTATAAATGTACTAATGCACGGTACAAGTGTCAAGTTATTTAAAAATATAAGTAGGTCAAATATAATGAAAACTACACGTATAAATATGTCTAAAAATACCCCTTTATTTATTTTTTAATACAAGTAAAAACAGGAAAGAATAACTTTTTTAAAAATTATATGTCTTTAATGCATATGAATGCATTACCTATCTTAAAATTATTATTATTTTTTTAATTTGCATAATCAAATTGGTGAGATGATAGGTTATATCTCCCAACCTGAGAAGTACTGTGTAAACATCATTTTATTCATCGAAATAATCCTTTCATGGCAAACCCCTTTGTATGTAAACTGCCATATAAACAAAAGGAAAATCGAATAAGAACAGAAAAATACAAACAAAAATAACGTTATGATATGTTTGTACAGATTTTTAAATACAGCCTTCACGGGAGAGTTATCATTAACTTTGTCTCATATTATTAAAGAAAGTTTTCAAATTGCAAAATAAAATTACTTTACTTTTGCTCTAAAATATTAAAAAAGCATTGCAAATTACTGCGAAAAATATTGGACTTAATAAACCCGTCTATGATATTTAATTGTTTGGAGTTTTTGATCTACTTCCAACAGTTAAGAGGTTACTTCACTCACGCGAAAGCACCCGCTCGCTAATGTTTATCCGATGGAAGAATTTTTTTTAGATATCTCGTTTGCATTTCCATATTTTTAAACAATTCTTTTGCATTGGTCAGCTGAGATCGATCTATACAAAGACCGTTTTTCTCATTTTCTATTTTGTTTATAGTTTTTTTTTTATTAGGATACTTTTATTTTCGGAACCGGTTTCGAAAGTAAAAGTATCCTCATTAAAAAAAAAAAAAAAAAAAAAAAAAAAAAAAAAAAAAAAAAAAAACCTGCAAATAAAATAGAAGAAGTAAAAAACGTCCTTTGTACAGATCGACCTCAGCTACTCAAATAAAAAAAATCGTTTAAAAATACTGAAATGCAAGCGAGCTATCTTAAAAAAATTCTTCCTTAGGAATAATATTAGTCAACGCGTGTTTTCCTCAGAGAAGTATACTCACGATTAACTTTTGAACGAAGCGATCAACTGTATGTTTCTAAAAAAGAGCATTATGTGGATATATTCTTTAGCTCATATGAATTCTACAACATATATTTAAGCCCTCTATAAATATTGAAGTGTATTTAAATTTAGTTAATCAATTTTATTGTTAACTAAAGTTAAAACACTGATAAAAATACCCTGTTAGAATGCCAAAGGAAAATGGTAAAGACTGTTGTACATGCGATTGAATTAATTGAGCAAAAAACTTTATTTCTTTTTACATGAAACTTTTACATAATTCTTTTTTTATTTCTTTTTAGAAGGCTGGGAATGTCAAATAATGGCTGTGAATAAATAAAAGTACTATTTCTCTTCTTAGCTTCAACATTTAAACATCCATTTTTTTTTTTTTTTTTTTTTTTTTTTTTACATGAAGTATTTCTCTTTGGTTTCTATCCAAATGCAAAATATCTTAAATTTATTTCTCCTGTTTAATAGTCAAAATTGTAAATCCCTGTTTGTTTGTTTTTCTTTACGGTCTTATATTTGGCATTGTATATTAATATAAAATTCCAGAATTATTTTTATTGATAAGAAAATAATTAAATTGAATTATTTAATTAGATAATTCTAAAAAGTTAAACGAAGGATTCATCTATATGTAATAATTATTATATTATGTACTCTGAATAAATGAACAGTCTTGAATCTACCTATAATGAAAACCTATATCTACATCGATGCTTTTTCTGGCTCCTTCAGTGTCATTATAGACAGTTTTCACGGTACTAGTTTTAAAATTATGCTAGAATTTGAATAAAATTTGAGCAACAATAATAAATAAAAATATTTTTTTTGATGTGTTATGTTAGATTAGATATTTGAATTTTTTATTATTATTATGCAACAAAAGTGGTGTAAGTAAAGAAAAAAAAAGTTTAATTATTTAGTATTATAGTTAAATGAAAAAAATGACATGCATTTAGAAAAAAAAGGAAAGAAAAGAACGTGTATATACATTAAAAGAACAAAATAAATAAATATTGCATAATAAATAATGAACATGCGAAATAAATAAATATTATTTGGCAAAGGATCTGAAATAATAATAATTATAGTAATGAATTAGAATCTTATGGATAGAAATAATAAAATAAAATAAGTAAACGACGATATTCTATAAAGTTGCTTAGTATTTGTTTCGAAATACAATGCCATTCTTAAGCATTTACAGAAAACGAAGTTCTCTAAAGGCATTCGACTTAACCACTTCACCGGCGACGGGTATAGGGAAACAGTGCTTTTAACCCCGACTTAACTCGGGGCAGCCGTTGAAGTGGTTAAAATACGGTAATCCAGTTGACAAATAGTCTGCCTAACGCCTATTGTGTGTGTGGAAAGAGGGAGTGATTGAGAAACGCCTTCTTTAACTCCCAGTCTCGAGAAGTGGGGGGAAGCACAAACGCGCAAACGCGTTCATAACCATCTACAAGTAGAATATTTTGACCGCCTATACGCGTTTGTGACCATCTACAAGTACAAAAGTCTGACCGCCTATATGCGTTCACGACCACTTACAAGTACCAAAGTGCGACCGCGTAAACGCGTGCGTGACCACGAAAGGGTTAATGAGAAAAAAAATAAATAGTAAAAAATGTTGAGGATAAAATGCAATATTTCTATCACTTGTTTCGACGTAAAAGAAAGCTTTTTTGAACTTTTAATTCTTTTGATATTATAGATAACAGTGTATATTTTAAATATAAAAACTTTTATACTTGCTTTCAGTTTATTTTTTCCCCAAGAAGATTTTTAATTAAAGTAGAAAAAAAAGCTCAATTGAACAGAAAATTATATATTAATTTCTAAACCCACGTACAGAAAATAGATGGCAGCACTAATTTTTTTCACCTTGAAATCGTGCAATATTTTAAGAAACGCGCGCGAATTAAAAAAAAAATAGCTCATGGAATATAGTTAATATTGCCTTTTTTAACCCAATTTTGTGACGTTAGGAATCAAAAAGGCATGCTTGAAATTTTTTTAGCAGATTATGGACTTATTGATCTTTATGTCTGTGCAATAACTGTAATGTGGGACATTTCCTTCATTGTTTTTTTTTATCTGTCAATAAGCGGAAAAATTACGATTTTGTCATTTTTTTAAAATTTTCTAAAAATTTTAAAGGTGAAGGAAATACATGGCAACTTAAAAACTTTACTAATTCGATTTTAATATGTAAAACTACATCAGGCATTCATTTCTCAGATGTTTTTGAATTCCTTTAATTTTTATTACGTTTTTAATTTTCTCAAAATTTGCAAATTTTCAATTTTTACAACCAATTAAAGAATAATCATTGTGTTACCAGATTATTATTGCTCAATAAATAAGAAGATAATTTTTCAGAGGTTACATTATTAAAAAAAATTAATTTCAGTTAAATAGTTTTCAAGATACAGAACTTCAAACCTGCAACTTTGGACGATTGCACACATGCCTTTCTTTATCACAAGTTTTTTAAATGTCCAAAACTGCTAAAATAATTTATTTTTTGTGAAGATATTTTGCAGAGCTCTATTTGAATATGAATTGAACCTGTATATCAAATTTTATTAAAATCTGTTACTATGTGGCCACGACTTTTTTTAAATTTTTGCTCATTTTACGTGGAATGACCCTATACTTACTAAAGTCCCTTGCCAACCTCTTAACTTCGGAACGGCTGCTGCTATAGTCATAAAAGTGGTGTCTAGGTATAGTAAAATAGGCATGCGCTCCTGGATGAAACTAGAGATCCTACATTAGAGAGAGATTGGACATTGACGAAATGTCCGCCATTTTCGTTACAAAGTAGATGGAACGCCGTACAACGCAATGCATTTTCATCAGCGTCTAACACTTTTATTCTATTAAAATTATTAAAATTTCTTTTTATATGCTTCAAAGAGCCTTTCAGAACATAAATATGAGCACATTTCCATTTTAATGAGTAAGAATTCTCAGAAAATGCATTTTTTACTTTATTTTTTTTTTTACTAATTAAAATAGTGGGCAGAGGAAGATTGGGCATGTAAAGAACTTTATTTTAATTTCGCAATATTTCAGAAAATATTTTTTTTAAGATTATCAGATAGAAAATGAGCTATAGAATTTAATGTTTTAAAACTATCCATAATTTATTAAGCAGTTTAAAACAAGAGTAATTATTATAATTTTAACCATTGATAATTCATTGATAATTTCAGATACAATAGAATTTAAACATATCATATACCACTCCTATTTAACTATGTGATTCAAAATTCATTTAATATGTGCGCTGAAAATATTTTATGATAAGTTTCTACGTACTGCTACTTCTCTTTCATATTCTTTTTAAATATAGAAGTCTGGTAAATATATAGTATTAGAATGAGTATTGTTACCAAAGCATTAAATGAAAGATTAGAAAAAAAATTAAATAGGGGCACTGCTGTTAAAAGAAACAAATAAGAAATATGAAAAACAAATTCTGTAAATAAATGAAAACCCGATAACTAAGTAAAATCGCACTGCTGCGTAGCATAAAACAGCTGAGTAAAAAAATGAATTTTCTGAGAATTCCTACTCATTAAAATGGAAATGTGCTTATATTTATGTTCCGAAAGACTCTTTGCAGACATATAAAATTAAATTTTCATAATTTTAATAGAATAAAAAGTGTTAGACGCTGATAAAAAAGCATTGCGTTGTACGGCGTTCCATCTACTTTGTAACAGAAATGGCGGACATTTCTTCAATGTCCAATCTCTCTCTAATGTAGGATCTCTAGATGAAACCGACTACGGCGCCACCTGGTGGAAAACCGAGGAGTTAGCATTCCTATCTCGGAAATGGAAAGAGATATGGAAAAAAAGTTATTTACAAAGTTGTTGAGCATCATCGATTTAGTACGAAAAGACCCTTGTGGGCATTAATGCGAAGAATAGAGCGGTTAAAATACTCATTTGTTTTTTCGTGATTTCTTACTCTGTGACGTGACAAAGCGAACTTAGAAAGAAAAAAAAAAACAATTAGTTATAACAATATACCTTTATCTGAGATGTCCAAACTTCTCATGGTCAGCTGCAATGCGCATATGGATGCACATTTGCTCGAAAGATAATCATTTCTCCTTCCGTTATAGCAGCAGCCGTTCCGAAGTTAAGAGGACGGCAAGGGGAAATACTGCATATACAGGGTGGCCATATCTAAAGTTCAGGTGTTTGAAGAGCTCTACAAGTTAAACTACTCGGAATTTTTTTAAAAAGCTTTGGTATTTATACTTTTTAGCGTATGCGGAAACAAGTTATGCAATAAAAATGATTAGTTTGAAATTTTACCCATAGAGGGTGCATAATGTTAGAAATGTTTTATTAGCAAATATTAACAAAAGAAACTCATTTTTAAATCGATAACTTGTGAGAGTACCATATTCTTTCATAGCAGTGTTCATTTCGATAAAACACTTTATTGTGTGAAATTTTCTATAAAAATGTTTCAAAATTTAGCTGGTAGGAAGTTGTCCATTTTTTGAATAGATATAGAGTCATCTGCTTTAAACATTTAAAAAATATATATTGCAGAAATTATTTCCCCATGCTCTAAACTGAATAATTCCTAAATCTGTTTTTAACCCTTTGTTGCATACTGTCCACTACAGTGTCCATTCACAGTTCCTATTTAAAGCTTATTCTACTTTTTGACATTCATGCTTGTAGGGAAAAAATCGAGATGTCGAAACAAGACGGTTAACTTACTTCTTGAGATAGAATTAATATGGATGTCCCATCAGAATGCCTGTAAGTTGTTCAACATGAACTAAAATGTTTCTAAACCTATAATAATAGTATTTAAATGATACTTTGTTCATTAATTATTGTTTTTAGATGTCTTGGCCTAATAGACAATTGAAAAACAAGTATAAAAATCCATTTTTGTTTATTTTATGGAAGGTTTTACATAATGTCCACTATATTGGACGCCATGCACGGCATCAACATTATGACATTTTAATCTGTCAACTGAAGTGGGCGGCATGAGTGTGAACAGTGAAAAATTTAAAATATAATTTTGATAAGTTTACGTGATTTAATATTATGCAGGCATATTTTATACATATTTCCATCTCTTTCACATTTTTAAAAGTTATAATTGACTGACTTCATTTATTTATGCAATTTATTAGTCTTAAAAAAATCACATATGTGTTCATTTGAAATAGATCTGTATGACAATATTGAAAAACAATAAAATAACGATAAACAATTTTAAAATTAATACCTATCGAACATTTTTTAAAAAATATTTTTAAAAATTTTAAGTGAAAACTTATTTGAATTAAAGAAATTCCGTTGTATACAGAAGCTTGTTCCCAAATTGTGACATACAATTTGGAAAATTTAAACTTAGCAAGTGGACTCATTCAGTCAGTGGCGTGACAGTCTGGTGAACCGCATTTGATTTCAGACTCTGAAAAATGTGATAGGCTGGAAGACAATTAATTGACAGTAAGAGCAAACTCTGTACACAAGGACACCAGGTATGACAAGGTAGAACACTTTCCTCTCAAAAATCACCGAAATGCACAGCAATGCAAGATGGAACTATGTAAAAGGAAGCCAACATATTCATGTGTAAAATGCAAAATTTACCTTTACATCGATGCAAAAACTGATTGATTTTACAAATTTCACTATCAATGAATGTTTTCTCAATTTTAACCACAATTATTATTTAAATATGATAATATTCTAGAAGAAAACTACCATAAATCTTATTTTAATTATTGAAACCTGGTATATACAGGGTCTCCACAATTAAACGACTCTACTTTAAAGTTGTCCACAGACGAAACTAATATTGTTCATAAAGTTGTGAAATTTTGTGAAATACATAATAAAGAGAAAGGAATTTTTTCAGCGAAAAAAATGGTTCAAATTTTCGCTACCAGAAGGCTTTTTTTAAATGAATTACACATTTAGCATACGTTTGAAGCGTCTTTTAATCTTCGTAAAAAACGTCGTCTGGCGGCGAAATTTTGAACTTTTTTTTTTTTTTTTCTGAAACAAAAACCTTGTTTATGTCGCCCAAAAATTTCCCAAAATTCTTAGCAATCGTTTTGTCAGTAGACAGTTTTAAAATAGGATAATTTAACTATGGACGCCCTGTATATATCTAAAATTTAAAAAATCATATATGCTAAATAAGTAATATGTTCCTACATAAGAGAAACAAAAATTAACTTTTCTTCATTCAAAAAAAAAAAAAAAAAAAAAAAAAAAACGAACGAAATAAACGTTACTTACTTTTAAATTATTCTATATTTCGGTTTAAATCAGTTTTAACGACTAACAACTTTTGTGTTCTTCGCAAGAGGAAATTTAAGCATTATGTAGGTACCTTGCAAAAGAACTGAAAATTTTTTAGTACAGTTTATGTAATTTCGTACGAACAATGTAAATGCCTAAAAATTATATGTAATACTATGTACAGTCAATATAAGGAAAAGATACACCCCATAAAATTTAATCGCTAAATTGTCCAGAGAGAAACGAAAAAAGCCATTCCATTAAATTAGGCTTAATGGGAGGGAGAGACTTCATTCTTAACCCGGGAGAACTCGCTGCATGAGATTTTCTCTCACAGTCGTACTTTTTTAAGACTCTTATTTAATTCATTTTTCATTTTAATTAAAATTTCAAAATGTTTTTCAATTATTTTACCTATTTTGTGAATAAAAGTACTAAGCCAACCAAGAAAAGTTGATATTATATGAAAGTAAAGTAAAAGAAAAGCAATTGGGCATTCTCACTAGCAAGTTCTCCCGGGTTAAATTGTACTAAACTTTGAAATTTTCGTTATGAACACCAAATTTTGAAAGCGTATTTGGATTTTTTGTTACATTTTACTTTCGGATGAAAAACGAGAAGTCATCCTGTCAAATAATTTAGGAATTTAAGAAAGTTTAAAGTTTGGAATTCAATTTTGGGTGTTAAATTCCTTTTAAATCTTTGCAAATTAAATTGCAATGCGGGTAGTTTTTAATCACCTTATCCTTATTTATTATAAAATCTTTCCAGGAAGATGTGAAAAGTACTATTCTTCGGGGAATTATGTCTAGTTCCTGATTATGAATGCAATTTTTTAAGTAGGGATAGCTCGCGTATTAAAAATTTCACCAAATTTTCTAATGATAGCATTCACTTCTGGCACCATATTTAAGTTCCTTGAATCAAGGCAGCCCGGAAAAAAGCACAGTTTATATAATTTTTCTTAAATCGTCTTAGAGTTATGAACGAAAATGCGTCAGAAGTTTAATCATAAATTTCGAAAAAGTAATGTCAGATCTTACAAGGAAAAGTACCGGGAACAATCAATAAGTTACCAGCCAATTTATATAGAAATTCTAAAAATGTACTAAACTCACTTTATACGTAACAACAACAACAAAAAGAACTGAATGAAATTTATCACGTGACTGTAAAAGAATTTCTTTTCTGTGGATTCGAATGGCAACAGTAGGCGGTCCCTTTAGACTAGGGGTGCACAACCTTTTTTAGAGAAGAGCCACTTACAAAAATATCTGGGTTGTCGAGGGCCACATCAGTAACATGCAGATAATTCTATTTCGGAGAGGAGATTCTGTGTACTATATTCAGATAAAAAAAATGTTTTAAAAAGGTGGGGGGGGGGGGGGGGGAGGTTACACCTCTGGGTTCCTCTACCCAGGCAACATATCCAATTCAATTGGAAAGGATGTATCAACAGCTTACCTTTGAATATAAACACAGATATAGCAAGAATTATTTTCAAGCAGTGATTAATATTCCTTGACATTATTCGGCGAGTAAATTTCGCTTTATTATAACAGCTAAAAAATAAACATAGACATGAAAGTGCTATGTTTGGCTAGTGCAAAAGAACAACTATGAGTTTTATGAACGAAGAGGAGAGAAGGAGCCAATCAACGAAGTTTGATATTTTTCCACGCCCGATCAAAAACTTTTTTGCGCGCTGATCGACAAATTTTGCAATTTTTCCGAAGCCGATTGGCAAAATTCGCGATGTTTCCTCATCCAATCTACAAAATTGACGATTTTTCCGCATCCGATCGACAAAATCTGCGATTTTTCTGCATCCGATCGACAAAATTCGTTATTTTTCTGCGACTGATAGACGAAATTTTCGACTTTTCCGCGCCTAATTGACAAAACTCGCGATTTTGCATTCCTGATCGACGAGATTTGTGATTTTTATGCCCTGATCGACGAAATTTGTGATTTTCCGCATCCGATCGACGAAATTCGCTATTTTTTCGCGCTTCATCGACAAAATTCATTATTTTTCTGCGCTCGATAAATGAAATTTTCAATTGTAACGCGCCTGTTCGAAAAAATGCGCGATATTTTTCGCCAATGACATCCGCCATCGACCAGTGATATCCGCGATTTTTCTTAAGCCGCTCGCCAAAATTTGCGATTTTTCCGAGCTCAATTCACAAAATTCGTGATTTTTTTCCATGTCCGATATACGAAACTGACGATTTTGTTGTGACCGATCGACGAAATTTTCGATTTTTCCACCCCTGATCAACGAAATTCGTGATTTTTCCGCGCCCGATGAACGAAATGCGCAATTCTTAACTGATTGAAGATATCTGAAATTTTGTCAGCGGCATATTGACAAAATTCGCGTTTTTTTCTGGTGATAAACTGGCGAAACTCACGATTATTTCGCTGCCGATCAACGAAATTTCCGATTTTTCCTCGCTTGATTGTCAGAATTCGCGATTATTTCGTGCCCGACCATTTCGTGCGCGACCAACGAAATTTTCGATTATTCGGATCTTTGATCGACAAAACTCGCGATTCTCTTGAGCCTGATTGACGAAATTTGCGACTTTTCTCGCAATTAACGACGAACACGTTATCTTTTCCGCACCCAATGAACGAAATTTGAGGTTATTCCTTTCCTAATCGACAATATTTGCGATTTTTCCGCACCCTATCGATGAAATTCGCGATTCTTTACTGAGTGACTAAATTTACCATTTTTCCCGCGGCAAACTGACGAAATTCGCGGTTTTTTCTCGCGGCTGACGAAACTCACGATTTTTCCGCAGCCGATAAATAGAATTTTCAATTTTTCTGCGCGTCATCAACAAAATTGACGAAATTTCAGTGCTCGATCAAGGAAATTTGCAATTTTTCCGAGCCTGATCGGCAAAATTCGCGATTTTTTTCGTGCCCGACCAACGAAATTCGCGATTTTTTTCGAGCCCCATCGACGCAAAAACTCGCGACTTTTCGGCACTTGATCGACGAAATTCGCGATTCTTAAATGGCTGACGAAATTTTCAATTTTTTTCGCTGCAAATTGATGTAATTCACAATTTTTTTCTGCGACCTATAGACAAAAATTACAATTTTTTTCCAGTTATAAATTAACGAAATTCGCGGGCCACCTGCTAGCCCATCGCGGGCCACTTTTGGCCCGCGGGCCACAGGTTGTGCATCCCTACTTTAGACCATTGAAAAGTAAATTTATTTATAACACGAAAGTTAATGATTTGAATTCACTGTATACTGACACAACTATGTTTATGGCAATTGTAGTTCGTTTTATGAAAAAAATAAAGTAGGTCTTAATTCAAAATTTTTAATAAAAATTTATTAGTAGTTTTCAACATTAAAAATATGTTTTTGAATGAAGGCAGGCATGTGTCAAACATATGTTTCTGCCGTCATCCAAGGAACTAACAAATGGTGTGAATAGTGGGAGTTAAAATTTGAAAATTCGAGTTTGTTAAGAAGATTAGCTCAAACTCAACCTATAAAAATAGATTTTAATAAATCGAAAATTATCAGATTAAATAGACCCCATACTGCATTATCAAGATTAGCTCAAACTCAGCCTATAAAAATAGATTTTAATAAATCGAAAATTACATTCCTTACAAATAATTACCAGGAAGCTATTATAAGAGAATCAAATGAAATAATCGCCAATAAAGATACAGCTTGTAACGATGCACTATCGTACTATATCCTTGGAGTATGGAGAAATTTGCTGCATAATAAATAAAAGCTCCTTTTGTTGAAAATTCAAATAACTTTATCTGGCATCTCACCTGACGTACAACTTTTAAATAGACAATTCTCAAATAAGCGCAAAGAAAATAATAACATTTAAATCCCACTGACGATGGCCTTGTGAAGGTTGAAAACGTTCTGGGTTTTTTTCTAATGTATTTTAAGAGATTTTTATGTATTTTAAATATTTATAAATTATATATATGCACTGAAAATATATTCTGCATATTTATAAATTATATATATGCATATGCACTAAATTATATATATGCACTGAATATTTATAAATTATATATATGCATTACTGAAAGTAATTCTTGTACAGGTATTTGTACTGTTTATATGAATTTCGAAATTTAAGTTTGTTATATATTTAATATGTAAACGACCTCTATTCCACACATTGCATTTATATTCGAAAAGTACACACAATTACTAGTTAAACCGTACCTCTTGATTTTGGTATTAAAATGACATGAGATTGTAGGTTCCCCCTCCGTACTGTTATATAGCTTTTATATACAATAAATATATTTACATATGCTTTTATATACAATTTTATATGCAATTTTATCAAAACTATACAAAATATAATTTATGGAAATATTTATTGTTAAAAACGAGAGAATATTTGCATAATACTAGTGATTCGCGCTACTAGTTTTGTTCGTAGAAAATTAAAGCTATTATTTTTACATCGTTGTAAGATCTATCTCCTATCCCAAGAAAATTTATTAATTCTAAGATCTGTTTGAAAGCATCTTCTATTCCTTTTAAAAGAGCTTTAATTTGTTGAAAATGTATTTTGAGGAAGAACTCGTAATTACTTTTGGTTGAAATATTTAAATGAAATGCGTTTGTTTATATAGGAATGAATGACCATGATTTTAAATTTCAAAAGAAATATTTTATCGATTGCGATTTTTCATTTACTACAGAGATTTTCATGAAAATTCTATCTCATTGTTTATTATTATTATTAAAGAAATAAAAGTATTTCTCATAGAAATGTGTTGGATTATTAAAAATTTCGCTATTATTTAAAAAGATTTATTCAATAAATTTTAGAGAATGTGTAAAATCTCACACTGGTTGTTAGTGTTGCTACCCATTTTTACACAAAATAAAAATCCACATTTTTTTCAGTAAAACAATTATTATTAGTAAGTTAATTCTTGTTATTTAATTAGCTGTTTTATTTGTTACTACTAATAATAAGATTAATTATTATTAGTAATCAGAAAGATATTATTAGCAGTTACAATTAATATTAGTAAATAAATGAAAGTATTTCTCATTGAAATGTGTTAAATTATTAAAAATCGCGAATATTTAAAAAGTTTATTAGATAAATTTTAGAAAATGTGTAAAATCTCACACTGATAATTAACCCCTTGATGGGCAAGTGATTGAGTTCCTGTAATGTTGAACTCATATTGGAATCTTTGAAAAATTCTATTTCTAAATAAGAAAAAGCAATTTTACGACTTTTTTCCACCAAAGTTAGAAAAGTAAAATTTAATAAATTTATTTTGGTGCAAATCTTCATTAATCGTCCCCACAAGGGGTTAATGTTGCTACCCATTTTCACACAAAATAAAATTCTACAATTTTATTAGTAAAACAATTATTATTAGTAAATTAATTCTTGTTATTTAATTTGTATTTAATTTGTTACTAATAATAATAAGATTAATTATTAGTAGTATTTAGTAAGTTATTATTAGCAATTACAATTATTATTAGTAAAGGAATGAAAGTATTTCTGATTGAAATGTATTGAATTATTAAAAATTTTGCGAATATTTAAAAAAATATATTCTATAAATTTTAGAGAATGTGTAAATTCTCACACTGGTAATTAGTGTTGCTACCCATTTTTACACAAAATAAAATTCCACAATTTTATTATTAAAAGAATAATTATTAGTACAAATCCGCCAAGTCTCCGGCTTTTTGGATACTAGTATTTTAATACAGAAAATGTTCTTTTATTTAATTGGGACAGTTGGGCGATTTAAAAGAACAACATTTTCTCTACAATAAGAGTGGTGTCCAAAAAGCTGAAGACTTGGCAACTCTGTTAGTAAGTTAATTCTTGTTATTTAATTAGTTGTTTAATTTGTATTTAATTTTTTATTGCTAACTATAAGATTGATTATTATTAGGAATTAGTAAGTTATTATTAGCAGTTACAATTATTATTAGTAAAGAAATGAAAGTATTTCTCATTGAAATGTATTTAATTATTAAAAATTTTGCGAATATTTAAAAAGATTTATTCTATAAATTTTAGAGAATGTGTAAAATCTCACAGTGGTAATTAGTGTTGCTACGTATTTTTACACAAAATAAAATTTCACAATTTTATTATTAAAAGAATTATTATTAGTACAAAGTCTCCGACTTTTTGGATACCTGTATTTTAATACAGAAAATGTTCTTTTATTTAATTGGGAGAGTTGGGCGATTTAAAAGAACAACATTTTCTCTAAAATAATAGTGGTGTGCAAAAAGCCGGAGACTTGGCAACTCTGTAGTAAGTTAAATCTTGTTATTTAATTAGTTGTTTAATTTGCATTTAATTTGTTATTGCTAATAATAATATTGATTATTATTAGTAATTAGTAAGTTATTATTAGCAGTTACAATTATTATTGGTAAAGAAATAAAAGTATTTCTGATAGAAATGCTTTGAGTTATTAAAACTTTCCCGAATATTTAAAAACATTTATTCTATAAATTTTAGAGAATGTGTAAAATCTCACACTAGTAATTAGTGTTGCTTCCGATTTTTACCCAAAATAAAGTTTAAAATTCCACAATTTTAACTACCTACCTACATCGCCTAGAGATGAATTCCTGCTCTTTTTTCGGATGCTGAGCCCGACGATTTGAAATCCTAACCCGAAAATTTCCGTGTCATCAGAGCCTGAGTTCGATACTGAAAGCTCACAGTCGAAAATTGATAATAACATCTTAAAATAGTTTCAAGATTAATTCCTCATTCAAAAATATCTTCTTACATAAAATACGTGTAAAAAATATATTTTAACCATAATTTCTGAAACGCCATGTTCACCTTGATATTGTATAAAATATCTGAAATCAAAACTAATGATTTATTTTACTAAAAAGGTGCTAAAAAAATACATAAAATGTTTTTTTTTTTTTTTTTTTTTTTTTTTTTTTTTTTTTTTTTAACATAAAAATACCGTCGAAGATGTGAAAACTTGACACGCAAGCGCTCTCAACTGTTTTAAACAGTCAGCATCAGGAAAAATTTCTGAGGTGTGATTGTTCGTGAATGACTGCTGGATAAATATCTGGAGACGAGTCTATTTCAAAGGAGGAGGAAGGGGGTGTTCAATGCTTACGTCTCTGGCGAATTTGAAACGTAACCACAGAACACTCATCTTCTTTGAAATAGATTCGTCTCCAGATATTTAACCAACTGCCATTCACACCTCAGAAATATCCCATGATGATGACTGTTTGAAACAGTTGAAAGCACTTTGGTGTAGAGTTTTAACATCTTCGACTGTTTTTTTTATGTCTTAAAAAAACATTTCATGTATTTTTAGCACCTTTTTAGTAATATAAATCATAATTTTCGATTTTAAATATTTTATAAAAATAAGTATTATCATAAATAATCCCTCATAACAACGTTCCGTGATTTTCATGTGCCTGGAAATCTGTTTATAATAACACATTTGATATTCACACCAACTACTGGCAGAAATCTGCAAACGTCACAATTCTTATTCTTTTAAAATGTCATTGTACAACTATGGCAGAAATATTTGAGTTCTGCCTTCCATTAATTCTGGAAAAGGATATCAAACTGACAGCGAGCGTAAACTAGTCGTTAGTGGCAACCGTAATAATTACCCATCGTGGATATGCAATATAAAATATGATAGTATAATATAATGTAAAATATGAAAATAAAACATGTGTAAACTATTTATAAAATGCATATCCAGGGATAAATAAGGTTACTGAAATTTAATAGACTTTGTCAAACTATTACGTTCTAAGTACATACCAAATTTCACGCCTCTATCTCAATTTGTTCGGTAGATAGAGTGTTTAGAATCGTGGCTTGATGACGTCATAAACTTTAAATGCTCTATTACTGAATTGAGTAAAAGAAACATCCTTGTAATTCCAAAAATATTAATCATATTAACTAACAATTTCCTGCGTCGTATTAAACGTCTCATTTCCAATTAAATATATATCTTTCAATTGAAATTTGAATGAAATACAGGGTCATGAAAATCGAAGAGTGAGGAAAATATGATTACAAATATCTCGGCAACTAATTATACGATCGACTTCATTCTTTATGCAAAATTTATGTTTTTTCTTGTCTTTTACATTCACTCCTTAAAACAAACCATTTCGAAAAATTTTATATACCTTTAATCAGAAGGAATATTTGGAGAATCCGAAAAAAAGTAGTTCCGGATAATCAAGGTTAATGAAATTCAATAGGCTTCTTCTAATTTTTACATACTAAGTGCACACTAAATTTCAAGTCTTTATCTCAAATTTTTCGCGAAATAGAGCGTTTACAGACACAGAGACACACAGATAGACATACGGACGGCAATTTTAGGTAGCTTTCATTACAAAAAGCTACCTATTGCAGACGTTAGGAGGAAAGCGATTTCCAAAAATTTTTTCTATATTTTCATTGATCATGACCCCCAGGCCCCAAAACCTCCCTCCGTTCAAAATTGATATACATATATTAGTATGCCATTCTTATAGTGAATAATATACATATAAGTATGTTTAATATAAATATTGTTATACTGTATGCATTAAAATTGGGTAATTATTTTTATTATTATTCCTCTATTCTTTTTAATATTTATTATCGGTTTAATGTTTTTGAATGTCCCACATTCATACTTTATGGATTTTTATGGATGTCTGAAAATAATCCACATTCTATATCTGTGCTTTTTAAGTAATGGGAATTTAAGTATCATTTAACCTTCTATATACTTCCACATGTTTTTTATTTCCTGTTCATTTTATAAATATCTTATATATAATTCATTAAAAAATAATTTTTATATTATTTTTAATAATTATTTATATTAATTATTACTGAATTTATTTTGTTTTATAGCATATAGCTATATGCTATATATTAACAATTTTCTAGAATTATTTAAATTCTTAGTTTAGTTTAAATAAGTTAGCTAATAGAATATATTGTATGCTTTTAAATTTTATTAACAACAGTTTTTAAATACATTGTGTGGTTTATATTAGGTTTATAATTCTCTATATATATGTTTGGTTTTGCTGTTCAAACAGTTATTTACATTCAAATGCTTACAAATATTTATCTTGCGATAGATGTTTAATATAAGTAATAATAGATGGCAGCACCAAATTTGTCTCTTTAGATAGCTCTAATTTTTAATTTTTCTAGCTCCATTTCAGTTATAATTTATACACCAGGGGGTATTTTTAGCTAAATTTTGACGATATTGTTAATCTGTTATTAATTAATTTAATAGTGCATTTTAAATAATGTAATTAATATCTATTTATTTTATATTAGATTAAATGTGTTTTACAAGGTATTTCAAATTTTATTTCAAAATGTATTAACTGCATCCTTTGGTATCATTTACTGTGATTTCTTAACTGTTTTATTCACCTTAATCTTTTTGATATACTGGTAGACATGTGCGCATGGATTTTTGTAAAATACTGAAATATTAATCGGTATGGTGTTTATTATTTATATTTTATATCCTATAAATATTTAAATACGTTTTATTGATTCTTCCATTTCATATTATTTGTTTCTATTCTGCTTTCATTTTTAATCAATTCACTTGATTTTAGTGGTTGTTCGGGCACAGGGGAAAATAAATTTTAGCTTTAGCTTATTTTTCCCACAGAAAACAACCATTTTGCTTATATCATTGAATTCTGTGCCCTTGATAACGTAATTCAATGTATAAGCTTTTCAATTTTTGTCGGTATCCACTTTTTTCTTTTTTCTTCCATAATAATTCTTATAATATATATATATATATTTTTAAATACTTACAGTTTTAATTCATAATAATTGACGGTGGTAGGCTATGTTTAATTAATGGTTATATATATATATATATATATATATATATATCTGACCTTTGTCATACTGTAACTCTCGAATTTATGAACCGATTTGGATGTAATTCGGTATGTACATAGTACATACCAATGTCTCGACCGAGTTCGTTGTCCAGCTTCATCCGCCATTTTGTTTCAAAATGGCGGCCATTTAAAATTTTTTAAAAATTTTAAATTTGAAATGTGGTACCAAAAAATTGAAAATGGAAAAATATTTTTTTCTTATGTATTTGACCTTTATACAAAGATTCCGGAGCAGTTTTTGTTTCGTCTATATCTTAAAAAATGGCTGAGTTATAGCATTTTGAATTTCTAGCGTGGCTGACATTTTGAAACGTCCTGAATTTTGTCACGCGATAAAAGGCGTATTCAGGAACCGATTTGGATGTAATTTCGTTTTTACATAGTACATACCAATGTCTCGACCGAGTTCGTTGGCCAGCTTCATCCGCCATCTTGTTTAAAAATGGCAGCCATTTAAATGTTTACGAAAAATTTAAATTTGAAATGTGGTACCAAAAAATTGAAAATTGAAAAAATATTTTTTTCTTATGTATCTGACCTTGATACAAAGATTCAAGTGCAGTTTTTGTTTCGTCTATATCTAAAAAAATGGCTGAGTTATAGCATTTTGAATTTCTATTGTGACTGACATTTTAAAACGACCTGATTTTTGTCATGCGATAACAGGCGTATTTATGAACCGATTTGGATCTTACTTGGTCTGTACATAGTACATACCAACGTCTCGACCGAGTTCGTTGGCCAGCTTCATTCGCCATCTTCTTTCAAAAAGGTTGCCATTTAAAAAAATTAAATTTAAAATTTAAAATGAGGTATTAAAAAATTGGAAAATGAAAAAGATTTTTTTATGTGTTTGGCCTTTATACAAAGATTCCGGAGCAGATTTTGTTTCTGAAAATTTGTTCTTTTGTAATGGTTGAATATCTAGTATGGCTAACATTTTGAAACGATCTTGTATTTGTCACGCGATAACACACGTATTCGCCTATTTCCATGTAAGAAGGCATGTGGATAGTATACATCAACATCTCAGCCAAATATAAGTTACTTTAAATAAAAGCAGCTTGGATAAAGATGACTAATTTCGCGAAATTCTCATTCATAATGATTTAGTATTGATAAAAATTAGTATTGAATCTCCTATATTCGGTTTCCACTAAATTGAGCTTCGTGTGTTTGAATAATATAAGTTGGCTTTTTTAAAATAAGGAATTTGAAAGCTACCTCTTCCTCCTGGCACTGGCCGGAAGGACTTTTTTTTCTAAAAATATGTTTTTCGGAATCTCCAGTATCTGAAACGTACCATTTTTTTTTTCGATTTTTAAAACGATTAAAAGACTTACTACGACCCTATACTACGTATGATGGGTGAGTAATAAGGAAATCCCCCCTCCGACGTCATTATGGTACTAGTACTGACCTTGCAAAGGCTTCAAAACCACATTTCTCCTTCTACCTATAAATAACAGCATAATTCCATTTTTAAATAATTCCCCTGGTCAACAAATTTGAACTTTTGCTCTTTCAAAAAACCGAAATTATTTGTTTCTTATGCGATTTTTTGTGCTGATTCCGAATCTAGTTTTAAATTTACTCCACCAGGTCTTGTTTTTGAGGTATTTGCATATGTCGATTTATGCAAATTTTGCAAATTTTGTACAATTAATTTCAAATCAGACTGGCTTTTTTTTGTTTTATGTTATGTCTAGTGTACTTTACAAAAACGTTGTTTCTGATATTATACTGAAATGCGACCGTGAAATGTTGTGTTTAAATTTGCATATTTTTCATGTTTTTCTAATAATGTTTCTTGACGTCCAATTATTTCTGCCACACGAGTACGCTAATATGTTTCTAAATCAGTTTTTTGCGCTGCTTTAAAATCTGGTATCTGTTTTCTTCTATCTTGTGCAGTTTTTGAAAAATTTGAAATTTTATATTTGGTCAAAAAAGCCAGAAAAAGCTTTTATGCTACTTTGTGATGTACTTCAACTACAGTGAAACCTCCCTGTGCGACCACCTTCCTGAACGACCAATTTTTCATGGAAAGAAATTTATTCCCATGGGCTCAATAATAATTTTACCTCCATTCAGAGACCATCCCAGTTGAACTCCTTCCATGAGCAACCAATTTCTTTGAAGAAAATGAAACAAATTCAGTTTTTTCCTGGTCACTTGAAGAAGGTTTTATTAGAAAAAGCGCATTATTCATTAAACTTCTAAACTAAGTTTAAACTTTTTTTTATTCCGGTAACTTTTAAGTGTTAACCCCTTTATGGTTTTTAGGCAATGAGTTTAACTCTGATGACAAATTAAGAATGACGGTCAATAAAATGCGCTGCCCTATTCTGTCAGAAAACTCTCAAAGTAATAGATAAATTAATAAAATCGTCATTATTTGTTCCCGTCATAAGACAAAAAAAAAACAAAAACAAAAAAAAACATTTATTTAGTGAACTTCGGAAGGACTTAGAAATAAAAGTTATAAAAGATAAAATCAAAAGATAAAATCAAAAGTTAAAATCACCGTAAAATCAAAGCAAACGTCAATGTATTAATTTTTTAAATTCTGCAGTAATTAACTTAAGTAATTAATATTTTGATACTTCCATTTTTATACTTTTTCCTAATGTGAAATATAAATTTTAGTAACATTAATTGTTACCTTTTTTCAGCAATTAACCCTTTGGACTCCGGCGACTCTTACACAAATTTTATTCGGTTAGCAACCTTTTTTAAAAGAAGTTTCCTTCAAGTACACAATTTCAAAAATGCTCTGATTAAATAAGACAAATTTTAATTTTCTTTATTACTGGTGCCAAAAACAAATTTTACAAAGAAAGATGATGTCGCCGCAGCTGCGACAACGGATTGCAAAACGTTAAAAATCTAGATTTAAACGTGACCTCCATTAGGAGACCACCTCTCGGAGCGACCAATTTTTATTGGAACGGAACGTGGTCGCTTTAGGGAGGTTTCACTTTAGTTGATAGATTCTTCTACTTTTTTCAATTTTTTTTCGAATACATAAATTATCGTTTATGTCCCTGATAGGAATCTGACACTGTTCACACTTTTGACAATGAGGTACACGCCCCTAAAAAACATCTTATATCAAACTTGCGTCAATACAGTACAAAAGTAGAAATTAATTTTACTTAAAAACTAGATGTGATACAAGGAAGATTGCAGATTGGAAATCAGCATAAAAATCTAGTCTAGAAAAACATTACGTGAATTCTGTGGCAGCTACTTTAAAGTTCATAGTAATTTAAACATTACACTATCGAAAAACATGCAAATTAGGCTTAATAACTGACACGATAAATGTTAAGAATATGCAGATCGTGACATTTATCTGAAGCAAATAGTCCAGTAGTCATTATCTAGAAAAGGTAATATGACATTTATTGTATCTAAAATTTGTAGAAAATAGTACAAAAAAACTTACATTTGCATAAACTTAAATATGCAAATTTCTCAAAAACTGGACCACATAGAGAAAAAGGTAAAGCATATTCAGAATCAGCGCGGAAAACCAATTTAGAATCAACTAATTTCAGTTCTGTGAAAGAACCGTTGTTATCCAGTGTTCTTAACCCCTTAACTGTATCGCCCGAGTTCCGCTCGGACAAAAAGAGTTTGCTATCTTCGATACTAAAAGCTTTTACATACCGCTTAATTTTAACTGTAATCTTTGGTTTGTTAAATGGCATACCTTTTACGATTGTGCAAAGCCAAATATTTTAGTAAAAAAAAATGGTGCTAGGTCCTTATTTTTAATTTATTGCGCCAAAGAAAATAAAAACAGTTAAGGGGTTAAAGGATTGTACAATATTTTGAGAAACTAGACTACATTCGTGTTTCTCAAATTGAAAGTTTTTTTTTCCAAATCGTGAATATATAAAATTACCACTTTGAGCCAGGTTGTCACAAAAAATCGATCACAAGCCGGGCTTCGGGCTCGTGCTTAGCCCGTCTCATCATTTATGTCACCAGGTTTCACTCCTCCCAAGTATGATTAGAATAATAAGAAAAAAATAACCTATTTACATATTTTTTCGAAAAAGCAAACTACTATCTACACAAATATAAGAGAAGTCGAATTCCATTTGTACAATCACAAATAGCGAATGCTTGAGATTTAAGATTTGTGTTCTTGAGAAACAGGTTAGAGGCTAACAATTTCCTAAGATTTATCTCTGATCACAATCCGCGGGTGCAATGAAAATTGCTTATAATACATCTAAGTACTTTTAAATATTTCTTTCCGTTGAAATATTTAAACGAAATGTAACGCATAAATTATGTTTGTATTGCATGCAAATAAATGAAGCATAATTTTCAAATCCAATAGAAATATTTTATTAAATGAAATATAGCATGCATTGCAGGAATTTTAACAGAAAATCTCTTCAAGATTTATTATCATTAACAAGTAAATTAGTACATTTCTCATAGATATTTTTAATTATTATTTATTAAAATTTAACGATAATGAATGTGTTTTTGTGCCTATTACATACAGTTTCTGTCTTGTTATTGATTCCCATTAGTTTATTCATTAAACCGGTAATCATACATTCCAATTATATAACTATATATTTTCAGTTATCCTCTTCATGTTATAATATGGTTTTTAAAATAAGACTGTGATTTGTAAGAAGTCTTTTGGTTTCTGGAAAAAGCATTACGTAATTTTTTTCTAATGCCTTTAATTGT
Organism: Maratus speciosus; assembly: GCA_963932465.1. Taxonomy (NCBI): domain Eukaryota; kingdom Metazoa; phylum Arthropoda; class Arachnida; order Araneae; family Salticidae; genus Maratus; species Maratus speciosus. Next base: position 603,341,934 of record OZ010787.1, read on the forward strand.
TATACATTAAAATTTTCATATTATATTTAAAAACATCATTTATACGTTTTTAATAAATGAGAAACGGGAGAAATTATAAAAGAAGTATTGCAGAAAAGAAAGTGGGTGGTGGTGTCAAAAGTGTACTGCAGATTTTAAACTATACTCATTGTAAGCTTTTCCTTTCCGAAACTTTTATCTATGGACTTTCAGAGCAAGCGTCCACATTCCCTAACTTTCAGCAGGTTATGTTAATTTATGTTATTCTAACTACATGTTTTCAGTTAACTTCTTATTGTTATATGGTGTTGAAAATAAGGTTATGGCTTGTAAGAAGACATTTGGTTCAATTAAGGATTCCTGGAAAAAATGTTACGTATAACTTTTTTTTTTTTTTTTGCCCATGTCTTTTATATATTTAAAATTTGTATTATATTTTAAAAACTTATTTATACTTTTCTATAGAATCCTACTAGACTTTCGTTATGTTAAGAATTTAAATAAAATTCCAAATTAAAAAAATCTTACTTTGTGTGAATTATATAAAAAATATTATATTATACATACTTCTTTTATCATATTTCCAATAACAGCAAATAAATTCTATAAAAAATTCGGGAGATAACCAGACTTTACTGCTCGTATATTATTAGGGTGTTCCCAGAATCAAGAATGAGAAACGAACCATGATTTTTTTTTCCCTTGACATCTCTCTGTGAAGCCCTTTGCCAACATATGGCATTGACATATTGAACGTATGTTTTCTATTGTTTTCTTGTTCTAAGCAATCTCTGTTTTTCCTATGATCGTGTGTTATCATAACTTATAGTTGGATTTTTTAGCACTTATTTTTACCTTGGTGTATTATAAAATTATGTAAAATTATCGTGACTTTGAAACAAAGAAAGAGTGCCGAATAAAAGATTTAGATATTTCTACTATATTTGCACGTGAACTGTTTAACGCTCAAGCTATTTTATAATTTGGATTTAAGCGAATTTGTTTCTCTAAATATCTTCAGAACATCAAATAAATAAGAGCTTCTAAAGCTTTTTCTCATAATACGAAAGAAAGGCATTTCTTAAAACTCGTTTCGAAATGATTAATCTTTCTTCCTCTGCCGCAAAAAGACGTTTTACCCGTACTTGAGCAGAAAAAAGTTTTCTTTCTGTTTCCGTAGTGGCAGTACGTAATACAAGTGGGATGTACAGCGCATCAATTGTAATAATTTGTAAGGAGAACTAACTCAAAAAATCCTCATTCTTAAAACAGAAAGACCAACATGCGGACGGAAAATCTAGATTATAACGTTACACAGAGGTATGTATAAATGAGTAGGAATGCGGGATGCATCAGAGTACACAAAAAAACCAAAAAACGCTCGTATTCATCATCTACCTCAACTCCCGGTTAAGTGCAATAGCTTCGGTTGACCGTCCAAATGATATTCACTAAAAACCTGATTAGACTTAATTGCAGCAGAAGTATAATCAAACTAATATTGAATGCCATTGTGCTATTTCTCCAAAACCCTGATTAGAACTGATTGAAAAAGAAGTACAATCAAATTAATATTCGAACGTACGACGGAGCTATTGGCATTTAACCGACAGTTGAAGTAAATGGTGAATACGAGCGTAAGATGCGTCAGATATTTAGAAAGCAATAGTAAGAAAATTAACCTAAAGTCGGAAAATATTATCCCGAAGAGAGTTAACATAATCAGTGTTTAATAAATTGGAATAAAAGGACTATCCCAAAAATTTTCTGATTTATTGTAAATTAAGTGGTGCAGGGGTGTTATAAGATTTTACTGCATTTTTAAAGCATATATGGGTGGCACCTACTGTTTTTAATAGCAATTTAATATTACCTATTTTGAATTAATTACGTAATGAGTAATTTTATTTTAACATTTTACATTAAAAAATTTTTATTTTAGTATGCACTTTCATGTGATTTCCTTAATTAAATGCAACATTACGTTACTTCTTATTTAAAAATGGTTTAATTATTCAGATCGCAAATATTTTGTGCGGTTTTATACATGTTCATGTATTTATGGGTAAGTACATAAAAGTTTCATATATGATCAGAATGCCATCTGTTCACACATTACTTGTCTTTATTTTTGTCAGTGATATCTTTTAGAATAATAAAATATGAGAGCATATCAAAACAAATATATTTAAAAAATTGATAAAAAAATTAATACATATCATTAGGCATTTTTATTTTTTAACACTTTACAACATATTTGAAAACTATTTATGAATTCGGATTTTCTGTCTGTCTGTCCCTGTTCCAACTCTCATAAAAATACTCTCATTGCCATGTGATTTTTATATTTTACTAAGGTTTACTGAGAGAAATGAAATGTGTAGCAGCTATAGTTCAGTTGCACAGACACACAAATAATTTTCGTTGCATTATGGTAGAAAAATCGTCTGCGGTGCATTTTATTGAAGTTACAATTTTTCAATATAATTAGATTGGTCTGCATCGCTGAGTTGGAATACAACATTTTTTTCTCAGGAGTATAGAATAAGTAGCATTTATAGTTTGTTTAAAGGGATGCACAATAGAATTTCGTTACGTTATATTCTACGGGGGAAAATCGTTTGCAGTGCATGATGTTATGATACTTCAAACATAAAGAAATTTAAAAGCATCAGTGATATTAGATCCAGTACAACATGTTTTCTATAGATTACGGAGTGCTTAGCATTTATTGTTCTTTGAATGAGGTGCACAAAAGAAATTGGTTACAGGATAGACTATGATCGATAATTTCTGGAAGTGCGCTTTCCGCTGTGGTAACCATTTTTAAATTTATCTAATTTGTAGTGTATTACGTGGTGTATATAAATTCTATAGATTGTACACATGACTGCAAGAAAACAATTGCAGACATTACCGGATATGGACAGCAATTGTTAAAAGGAAATTTATATTCAGTTATGATTTTTTAAATTGTTTTTTATGATATATCATTTGATTGTATAAAAATAAAATTCCTTAATAATATAAACTTTTAGTGATATAAAATGATTCATAATGTATGCCAAATGCATGATTTTTAGTTCTTGTTTTCTTTGAAATAGGATCGGTGCGCACGTGAATTTCGCAGTAGTTGTTTTACAATTACTTAATTCATCGAAAGTTATGGTTTAAAATGTAGTCTGTATGGATGTCAATATTTATTTATCGTATAACAATTAAAATTTCCGGTTCAACTATTTTCGTTACTTACCTTGTGAAATTAGGTTGCAGTATTTTCATGATACGATATTTCCTAAATTCATTTAAAAGTACAAAGATTGAAAACAAAACCTTAAAATGTGAAATTATTTGCTCAAACAACGAGAGGAAACCAAAAGGCGTCCTAATAATTGAACATGTCTTCACATAGACTATTTTGTGGATTTAGTTATTATCAATATATTTGTCATTATCATATTTGGTTTATTTTGTTATTAACGATTATTTTGTTAATAGCTGCATGTAATAATAATAGTATCTGACTATATATATTTACAATTATTATTTCATTTGTTTCAGCATTTAGTAATAAAGAAAAACAAGTCAAAAATTGTAAGTCAAACGTGGCAAATGAGGTGCGTTCATGCTATAACTTGTTTAATAAATATTCAGATCTTGGTACAATAGCTGTTGCACTTTTTTGTAAAAATGCATGGATACACAATTTATTACGATTATACATATTAAATTCAGTAATACTGAATTAATAGGACTCCTACTTAAACAGGAATTAATTCATCATGGCAACCTAAAATCATTATCTATCATGGAATATAATTAAATTAATTACGTACGATAGGATTTCATAGCATGAAGAAAACGTTTATTAATATCTGTTTAATTTTTGATTGGATTTTCGTAAAATTTGAAATGCCTCGACAAAATTCTGCAACGATTATATATATGAAATTTCAAACCATTCGTTTGGGTAGTTTTTACGGTATTGTATGCGGACAGATGGACGTACTAGACGACGACTATTGGTGCTACGTATTTATATAATTACAAACGCATATAAAAACGATCTCTAAAATCTTTTTACACTATTGGTGGTTCTTTTATTTGAAATATGTATTTCATTCTTTAAATTTAAAGTAGGAATCAATTTAATATATTTTATTGTCGGAATCAATTTAATATATTTTATGATTAAAAAAAAAGTACTGGAATGTTGTTAACCATTTGGAAAAATGGTTATTGTCCTCTGTCAGGGTAGGAAATAAAAAACATATCTGAAGCGTTTTATTAGTTGAATCCGCATTTTATTCGTTTTCTGGTTGGTCTATACAGTAATCTGTATTTTCCATTTACTTTCAACAGAGATGGATACTTAAAGTAATAAAAACTACAAAAAAAAAATTAATAACTCAGAAACAAATTGAAATACAGCTTTCAAACAAATTGCATTTAAAAGTACATTTTTTTCTCTATACGACGGTGTAAAAAATAATATTGTGGGATGTTTAGAAGTTTAAGAATGAAATTTCATTTAAAATTGGTCGCCAGATTTCTTGAAAATCTGACGATGGAAAAGCCTTTTCCCGAACAGCCAATGAAATGCTTGGATAATACGTAAGTTTCAGCACTGTTAAAAATTTGCAGCATTCTGGCAGGTCATTTGACCGTTTTTTTCCGAAAACGGTTACACAACCGTAATTTTAACACTATTCTGACCATATTATTGGTCAGTTTATGGTCAGAATATAGTTAAATTATGGTTATGAAACCGTTTTTTCAAAAAACGGTCGAATGACCTGCCAGAATGCTGCAAAATTTTTAACAGTGAGGTGGATAATACGTAAGTTTCAGGAAATCTTGCAATTTTTACGTGTAATAACACTATTAATGTTTAATTCACGGCGTACGTAATGTATGATCAATTCCGTGCGATTTTTTATGTCTTAAATTTTAGTCTATGAAAAAATCATTTTCCAAATGGTCGTTGTAATGTGCTGCATTGCATTGTAATTGCATTTTTTTTTTTATTCTGTGGTAAAGCATTTCCTAAATGTCTTCAAGGACTCTTCTTAAGTTTATTCTTTTATTAGCGGCATGAAAAGTAATTGTAGTCTTTAGATTTCTGTCAATGAGATATTCATTAAATTTCAGTAAACTTTTATCATTTGCGCCAGCTATTTTTGAGTTTTTAAAAACTATGTTTGAAAAGAAATTTGTCCCCCCCACCCAAAAAAAATAAATAAATAAATAAAAATAAATAAATAAAAAATAAACCCGGACAATTACGGGTTAGAAAACGGATGAAAATGTGAAAAGAAACTGGTTTCGTATAAATAAATTTGAGAATGAAGCTCACCAGATTAGTTTAATTTTGGGAAGTTCGAATAATTGTTGCAAAATTTAATCATCACAAAATATAATAATTATATTTTGGCTTAAAAAATGCCAAATTTTCTATGCATATATATGTGGACGTGAGTTTCAAATCTCACCTTATCCAAAATTTTAAAAAAATCGAGTTTTCTCTATCAGTCTATTCTATTGGTGAACCTGCATCAAAAAAGCATAACAATCTGAAAAAAAACTAGTTTTATTGTGTATTTCTGGCATTGTAAAATGTTGCTTTACAATGAAAACCAATGGACGCAGTCAGAGGTTTTACGTGATTTCCCAAAATGTGATTTTCTGGATAAGGCGAATTTTGAAACTCACGTCTTCATATATATATATATATAACCATTAATTAAACATAACATACCACCATCAAAAACCGTAACATTATGAATTAAAGCTGTAAGTATAAAAAAAGTGCCAAATAATTTATTATAGGAATTATTATGGAAGAAAAGGTAAGAAAGTGGACACCGACAAATAATGGAAAAGCTTATATATTGAATTACGTTTTCAAGGGCACAGAATTCAATGATATAAGCAATATGGTAGTTTTCTGTGAGAAAAATAAGCTAAAGCTAAAAATTATTTTTCTCTGTGCCCGAACAACCATTATAATCAAGTGAATGGATTAAAAATGAAAACAGAATAGAAACAAATAATATGAAATGGAAAAATCAATAAAACCTGTTTAAATATTTATAGGATATAAAATAGAAATAATACACAACATACTGATTAATATTTCAGTATTTTTCAATATATCCACGCGCACATGGCTACCAAAATATCCTAAAGATTAAGGTGAATAAAACAGTTAAGAAATCACAGTAATTGATACCAAAGGATGCAGTTAATACATTTTGAAATACCATGATAAATGGAATTAATATAATATAAAATAAAATAAATAGAAAGTAATTACATTATTTAAAATAACTAAAATGCACTATTAAATTAATTAATTACTATTTAACAATATCGTCAAAATTTAGCTAAAAAATCCCACCTGGTGTAGCAAATTATAACTGAAAAGGAGCTGCAAAAGACAAAATGTATAACTTATCGTCAAAAGACAAATTTTGGTGCTACCATCTAGTAATATTTTTATTATTCAAATGTCACAAGATGAACAATTGAAAGCCTTAGAATGTAAAAAAAAATTATTAACAGCAAAACCAAACAAATCCTTATATATAGATAATTATAAACCTAATATAAACCACACTATATATTTTTTTAAAAACTATTGTTAAAAAAAAAAAAAAAGCATACAAAATATTCTATTATCTTACTCATTTAAACTACAGTAAGAATTTAAATAATTCTATAACATTGATAATATATAGCTATATGCTATAAAACAAAATAAATTCAATAATAATTAATATAAATATATATTAAAAATAATATAAAAATCGTTAATAATAACTATTATATATAAGACAATTATAAAATGAACAGGAAATAAAAAACATATGGAAGTATATAGAAGATTATCAGATACTTAAATTCCCATTACCTAAAAAACTCAAATATAGTGTGTGGATTATTTTCATACAGCCATAAAAATCCTAAAAGTATGAATGTAGGACATTTAAACACATAAAACCGATAATAAATTTTATAACACAAAGTGAAAATAGATCAATATTAAAAAGAATAGAGGAATAATAATAAAAATAATTACCCAATTTTAATACATACAGTATAACTTTATTTATATTAAATATACTTATATGTATATTAATCACTATAAAAATAGCATACTGTTAGTAATTAATATGATATTGTCCTTAGTAAATTAAAATTTAATAACAAATGATTGTAAATAAGATAAAACTTTAATTAAGCTAAATATAATATTAATGAAAGTCACCAATTACATATAAAATATCAAATAAACATCATTATAAAATACGTATCAAAAATATAGTAATAATACAAAAGCCCCATTTTTTTTTAAAATTAACCATTGCGTATTATCCAGACAACACCACCCTCCTCCGTACTCTAACATCTACCCACCCATCCAACCTATAATAATTTTTTATATTACTTTACAATTTTTAATTTTTTATAGATTTTTTTTTATTTTATAGATTTTTTTTTGTTGTAATTTTGTTTACGCATGTGTTAATTTGTTTTAAAAGATCATGTAAGTAAAGTACTAATTGTATATTAATGAATATATGAATTTTTTTGGAAAACCATGATTTAATGCATCATAAATTAGTTTTTTAATATTATTGTTAATTAGAGGAGAAGAACATAAACATTTTATTCTATATAAATGATTAAGTATTATATTTCGAAATACAGAATGATGTAGACAAGATTTAAAATTTGTAAATGTATTAACTTTGAATTTAAATTCTTTACGTTTGTCATATATGCCAATATTATATTAAATTTTGCACATAAAATCAGTAATCTTTGTTCAACTAAATTTAAAGCTCAAAATTTAAATTCTATTTTTAAACATGCTATAAACTATGGATATCATTCAAATCTTATAAAATCATTATTACACATTTAATTCGACCGTGCTCATTCTGTCATCTATGGTGTCATTTTGTTTGTGCAAAAGTAGTGGATGTGTATTTGTAGTGTTATTTTAACTTCCGTTTTTAAGAGGTTAAGATTCGAAAATTTGAAGCTATTTTGTATGCTTTCAATTTTGAAAACGTTTACTTAACGATATTACATTTATTTCACTTAGAAAGTTAACCTTTGAAAAGTTGTTTTAAAACTATAGTTTTTGATATAAATTGGTTTACATAATAGATCGGATTGGTTTACATAATAGATTTCAAACGTTCTAAACTTTTCGTATGAAGATTTTTTTATATGTAGGTTAGACCGGGGCATATGTGCCATAGAAGCAAGTTGGACCATCTGCAATATTTTTCAAAGTATCCAATCGATGGCGCTACTATCAAAGCCACGTGTGTCTTAACACTAGAAAGACCAAGAATTTTACTCAAATTTTAGAGAAATATTTCACACCAGAATTTTTATTTTAAATTATTAACTTATCCATTTAACTAGTTTTTTTCTTTGTGTCTTTTAAACTAGTTTTATAAAAAGTTTCTGGTTCAAAGCGAGATATATTCATTTGGTAGTAGTCAAAATGACTGCTCGCGGGCTTTCTAGTGTTAATGTGTCTTCTTTCACCCCGCAACTGCGTCAGCAGCTAAGAAGCAACCAAACGAAAGTCAATTCAAATTTTCAAATTTTCACTCAAATACTTTTTTTTTTTTCACTTACAAATAATCATTTCTGATTTCTTTCTAAATTAAAGTTTCACTTTGACGAATACCAGTCTAAAAGACCTTTGTTCGGTGCTTATTTTTTATCTACTGATTTTTTTAACATTAACAGAATATTTTGATACGATGGTCAAAAAACAAAATGGCGATATGGGCGAATTGACCCATTTAATTCTGGGCATGCTGGCACAGCTCTCCTAATGCCTTCTTTAGTTCCTGACTCACCAGGTTCCCATACGCGAAATGAAAAGCGTACTTCAGTCCAATAAAAAAATTCAGTTCAACCAGAAACTCCAACTATTTCTACATCCCAATTACCGCAGAAAACTACAGGCCATACTCTGTATCTGATGTCGCGTCATCTGTAGCAGCAGTTACGGTTCCAACGTCAAATGATCTGAAACTTTGCGATAAAGTTGAACAAAATATCTTTTCTTAGCCTTTATATCTTTTATATACCAAATTAAAGTTACATTTGATTTTTTATGTTTTTTTTTTTTTTTTTTTTTCATTTCCGATAGTAATCCGAAAATACATCCATGCAGCGGGCCAACATACTCCATTCAATGGGGCAGTTTGGCCCAGTGACTTGATGTCCTCTTGAGCTTCATATAGAAACTATTAATTAATATTTTTTAAATTTTCTCGTACGTAGTTACGCTTTAAGATGCGCTGAATGTAAAAACTTAATAATAATAATAATAATAATAATAATAATAAAATTGTTAAAAAAATAAAAAATATATTGAAATAAAAATGGGCCAACAAGCCCCGGTCTACCCTACTTCATTAGCTTGTTTTGAAGTTTAGCGATTAATCCAAAATAACTCAGTTACTTTTCAAAAACATCATTTATCATAGTTATCATTTATCATAGTAAATATGGTGCCTGTTAATTTTCAAATAATATTTCAAAAGTATCATGAATATTAATTACACACGCAAACACACAAAAAAATTTATTAATCTAAAAGAATGATTAATAACACTCATCAAAAAGTTTCATTTTGCGTCTAGTTTATTACCCGACCTTCCAAAATTCAGTCGGAATATTTTCTTTTAGCGTTTCACAAATTATTTAATTAAATTTTCTGCATCAAAATGGAAGGACAAAATAAAAGTTGAAAGAAACAAAATACTTTGTCATTCGAGAAGAGAAATCTTTTTTTTTTTTTTTGAAAGTCAACACACTTAATCAAGTTTAAAAAGCAGAAAGCAAAATGATCCCTCTCCTGTAAAATCCCGATAACAGTGGCATATATTAAACTCGAGATCTACTCTGGTCAAAGCTATCCACGCCTCTCTAGGGGATGTTTGTCAACATCTCGATATATTCTGAAATTGTGCGGTATCGAGCGGGAAGTTACCGTGACGCTGGGAAGCTGCTGTGGAGCAGTGATAAGCGCATCACAAAATCAGCGAGTCATTCACCCCCTCCGTCCTCTTGGATCTACCTCGGATCCACTTTCTCTTTAAACCACGTGATCTCGTCAAGTCCTCATTAACTCTAATGGAAGAGGTTAGCCCAAACGATAAGATAACCCCTTAGCACTAATTACTGATTTCCTCTGCTAAGGTTCTGACATCCCAGCTACTGACCGTAGGAGATCGTTTTGATACGTTAGCCTTCGGACCATCGGTCGAGCGTGCGGATAAAGCCTAACTTACTGCTTGATTGCGAAGTAAACGGTCCAGTCAATTATTAAGATATTACTGTTGTCCAGATTTTGGAATGTCTTCGTGTCTAGTAAATTTTCCTATCTAGTGCTATTTTATATAGAGATTTACCCAGGAGAGGCAGAGGTTTAAAACTTGCGATATCATGCTTTTATAATACCTTTATAACAAGATTTCGGACCCTTGTCATCCATCCGTTGAGCCTGAAATATTTACTGATTAAGAGAGCCTTAGAAGTCCGAAAGGTAGAAGATAGTGACAAATCGAATATATTTTTTTTCAATAAAAAAAAATGTTTTATTAAGAATTCCATAAATATATTCTAAAATACATACCATGTCTCCCAAAAATGAGAGGTTATGCTTGAGGTCATTTGAAAATTCATATTATTTCTATTACTTTTATAATAAATTTATACCACTTAAATTTGTTTCTCATTCGTTTCTCAACATTTGCTCTTATCCCAAGTACATTGCAGCAAACGATGCATTAATAAGCCTGAAATTTTTTTTAATTTTAATTTTTTAGATATTAAACTTCTATCTTTTCTGAACATTTTGATAAAATATTTTCCTTGAAATTCCTATTAAAACAGAAGTTATGGTTTTTAGAATTATACCTGCTCAATAGCTGAGGCGGTGTTTCCGAAACTTTTAAGTCATTTTTCTCCAAATGACGTTTTTCGGCACGAACCTAAAATTTCCTTTTTATTGTTAAAAAAAAAAATATTTTTTTAGATGATTATACTGCTGAAATTTTCAAAATTTTGTATTAACAAATTTGTATTACAACTTTGTATTAAAAATATCAAAATGCTTTAAATGCAGTTTTTTTTTTAGGTTCAGAGTAATTATTAAAATATGAAGTATAATTAAGCACAAAAAATTTCATTCCTGTTGCAAAATTTACTTTGCAATCCTCCGCGTAAGCTGTTATACCAGTTTTCTGCTCGACACATGTATGGCAGTTTGAAGCCCCCTATAAATAGCAATTCAACATATAGCAATTTTTTAAATACATGAAATGAATGAAAAAACTTATGCCTTTCATATCAATACAGATCGTGTATTAAAATCATATATATTTTAAGATATTAAATGTTGAAAATGGGCTTTGTTTTAATTTTTTCCAATTTTAAGAGTCCTGAGACCCCTTAAAAAATAATTTTCTAAATAGACCCGTCATGTTTGGGACATCCGGTATTTTTGCCTTCATTTTATAATGAAAAAGATATTTTAAAAAAATTACGGTTTGCATTTTGCCCAAGCTTTCGCTCACTAAAGCTTCTCCTACAAATCAGTAGTATTACAAATTTTATATTATATATATATATATATATATATATATATATATATATATATATATGGGAGATTCTCAAAAGGTGGGATCATTAAACGTTAACTATATGTAATTTTTAAAATTTTCAAATTTAAGGTCAAATTTTTTTAATAGTATAGTATTTTGTCTATAAATATAATATATAAATATTTTAATAGTATGTCTACAAAATTATACACAAACATTAAAAGACAGCAACTATTCTGGAAAATTAATGATTAAATCATTTAATTAGCAGTTGTGTACGTAACAAATTTTGGGCATTTGCAGATTTTGGACTAAAAGATTTTGGACGTTGCTCTTAGTATTTAAAAAATTCTTAAGACTAAGAATGTAGTAAATGTGTCTGTATACATATATATATATGTATAATTAACTTTTTGTTATCCAGTAATAATAATAATAAAATCAAATGCTTTGTTACGTACGTTACTTTCGGACATAACAAAATACAGAAAAATGCTTTATAGAAAAGTCCTTCTATCTTCAAAAAAGCAATAAATCAGCCTGCCATTTCTTAACGAAATTATCAAAAAATCATCCGTTTCCTTTATGCATTCGTTGTTTACCATTAGAACCACCTGGAAAAAAGTTAAAACTCTTTTTCTTGGTGGTACATTGGAGCAGTTAACGTTACGAATGTCCGAAATTGGCCTCTTTAGCATAAAATAATAAAATTTTAAGATATTTATACAAAGCTTTTACAATGAATTATGCCATTTTCTATCTCTGAATAGAATTAAAAACTCAGTGTAAAAAAAAAAAAATAATAATAAAAAATAAAGTCAATGATAATTAAAGTTATGTTTGAAAGGCTTAAAGTTATGACTTGTGTCCAGTGCCCACCTTTTGAGAATCGCCCATATACATGATACCTTTATACTCTCACGTTGTGCATAAATTACGTTTCATTTTCCAATTTTATGTACCGACATGGGAAAAAAAGGGTAATGACCTCTGCTAACTCTTGCCGCAGATCATCATATAAAATGTGACTGGTACCAATAAAAAGGGTAATGACGTCTAGTAATTAACTGTGTACTAAGTTTTGATTAGGGAGTCATCTACATATAGAAATTGTAACAAATATTATACTGTTCGATACTTACTCCAAATTTTGACATTATATTTGAAATCCTTCGTAAACTTTACCTTCGGTTAATAAACTGGGGATCATTCGGTCATAGTAGCCCGCTCTGTCATCAATGCATCAAAATCTCATAAAAACTGTCATATAAACTACACAATATGAACTTTAAAACGTTTTCTGTTTACTTAAAAGATGACAGATAATAATACTACAGATGTTACAAGTTTAAAATATACATTTTATTTGAATTTCCTTGTACATTCGGTCTGCAAAACTCGCAACCATCGTCAGGGAAAATTTCATTAATTGCCGTTTTAATCATTTCAAATACGTCACATCGTTTGAAAAGAGAGAGCCTATAATTACGATTCATGTTATTCAAATGAAGTGACGTATTTGAAATGAATAGAACGCCAGCTAATGAAAATATTCCTTGACTGTGGCTACGGGTTTTGCAGACCAACATCAGGAAATTTATATAAAATATAAATTTTAAACATCTGTAGTATTACTGTTTGTCACTTTTTAAAAGTTTAGAAAGGTCCTTAGAAAACGTTTTCAAGCTCATGTTGTGTAGCGTGTAATTAAATCAAGCTGGAATATTGCATTTCATCTTATAATTTTATTCACAACTGTTGTATATTTACATAATCAATGCAGGAATTATGGAGATTTTTAGTCGTTGCGAAGCAATTTGGGTAGTTTTTTTTTTTTTTTTTTTTTTTTTTTTTTTTTTAAAGCATAACTCAAAACTACTTGGCTGAATGAGATATAACTTGGGGTTCGCATATTTAAAGCTTCTAGAAATTAAAATGTACTACTTAGTTATCCTGTCGACCAAAAATCTATCGCCAAACTATAAGATTAAATGCCAATAATGGTTGATCGTAAATGTCACATTCACTTGACTTTAAGCAAGTTACAAGTGTTTACATCATCAAGTGATTTTTATTTAGACGTTTTATTTGTATTTTTATTAATGTTATACTAATTTATTTGTTCTTTCGTTATTTAAAATAAGAATTATGTCAATTTGTATAATTTGGCGAGTGGTTTGGCGATTTATATAATTTGACGAAATTGGTCGACGGAATAACTAAGTAGTACCAATTAAAATATATAGGTTATGGAAAATATTTAGGTTACGATTCATATATATTTCGAAAATATACATTTTTTGAAATTATTTTTCGAAAAAAAAAATATGAATTGTAACCTATGAATTTTTCAATAGTAATCGATTTCTTGAAGCTTTAAATATGCGTGCTTTACCCAATGCAATTTGTTTTGCATCGATAAAAAAGGAATTTAAACATTGGGAGTTCCAAATTTTAAACCTACATAATCCCTGAACTACTTGACCCAAAGACTTCCTGTTTGGTACCAGAAGGTAAAATTTACAATAAATTGAAATATGATGTCAAAATTAGTGGTTAGAATTGAAAATGTTGAAGTTGGCACAATTTTTACATGTTGAAAAATTTGTGTGTAGCATTTTTTAGTAGACGTTATTACTAACCGATTGATACCAACCACAATTTTACCCGATGATTTCTTTGTTGGGATCATTAATTCTTTTTTTCAGAAACATGTACATGTATGAAGAGCTCAGATGATAAAAGGTGGTGTATGAAAAAAAATGAGTTAATCATATGAGTAAAGATAATCAATGATCCTCTACCATCTGTTATTACTATCTGAAAAAACATAATACTGACAGGGATTTTTTTTATAACGGAGGTATTTGACAATAAACGCATATTGACAATTGGAACTTTAGAGCTCATTTTCTGAAAATGATGATTGTGTCACTTACCACTTTTATCATCTGAGCTCTTCATACACCAGTGTGCAAAACTTAAGCAATGAACACAAAATGTTAATTTCTAAACACGTGACTACTCAAAAGAAAATTCTATAATCAGCAAGTGTAAAAAATAGGTGTTATCCTAACAGCATAGCCAGCCTGTAGGAAGTCTCCATGACCTCACAAAGGATCACAAGTGTCACAGTCACTACAATGAACTGAAATGTGATATCTTTCATTCGTCTCATTCTTAATCTCATTTGATCACTCCACTGAGAAGTGACCATTACTGCTGCTTTGTGACGAGTCACCAGATGACTTTACAATGAAGTCACTTTGTGACCCCCATGTGAACGTCATTTGGCGACTCCATTGTAAAAGCATTCGATAGCTATTTTGTGACGAGTTCCTAAGTGATGGAAAATGAAATCATCTGGTGACTTTTTACAAAGGAGTGCATTGGTGGCTTCACAGTAGTGTCTCGGTCACCTGAAAGTCACCATGTGAATTCATTTTGACATTATTTGGAGACTCAGCACAATGCAATGCTTACGATGACTTCAAAACTGAGCCTTCAAATGACAGTCCCATGGGAATCACAAGGTGACCTAGTTGTAATGTCACCTAGTGACTCATCACAAAGCAACAGTCACAGTGACTTCTCAGTGGAGTAATCATATGACGATCATTTTACACTAATGATGAGACGAATGAAAGATACCAAATTTTGTTTATCCGTAGTGACTGTGACACTTGTGGCCATGTGTGACATGAAGGAGATGTCACATCAACTGATTGTGTTGTAGATATAATACCTATTTGTTACACCTGAGGTTTATATCATTTACTTTTGAGTACTCACATGTTTGAAAATTAGCATTTTATGCTTGTTGCTTAAGTTTTGCACACCAGTGTACATTACACGGTTTTAATTTTCATTATCGCGTATGATTTCATTATTTACACTATGCCGTCCGCAAGCCTAATCTAGATTCTTTCTTGTTGCACCGGTAGAACTGACTTACATCGTTTCGCTTTACGCCGGCGTTTTTTCGAGGTTCTTGGGAGACAATAAATAGTCATGTTTACTAATCTTATCGTCTGTTCCCATAAGTTCTCAATCCTGTCCTTCTATTTTCAAGCTATTATCTAGTTGTCTAGTATCTATTATCTATCTGCCTAGTATCTATCTAGTACTTATTATCTAGTATCTAGTATCCAGATATCAAGTATCTATTATCTAGTTATCTATTAGCTATTATCTAGTTCAATCTATAATCTACAAGTATTTTCAATCTATTATCTACAAGTATTTTCAATCTATTATCTAGTTTCAATCTATTATCTATTATCTAGTTCTCAATCAACAGTTCTGAACACCACTATAGATCCAGCGGCACTTGCCCGATAATTTCCGCATGGCACAAAAGTGGAGCCACTGGAGCTTGCCCAATAATATCCGCATGGCACCAACGTGAAGTCACCGATGCTTGCTCGATAGTTTTCGCATGTCCCCAACGTGGTGCCACCGGACAGCATAGTGTTAATATTCAATATGCCATCAATGCGTCAAAATTTTATAAAAACTGTCGATATTTAGATCATCAAAATAGTTTGTTACAGAAAATATTGGTCGTGATTTATAATAGATTTCACATATTCAGTGTTAGCTCTAAATTTTCTGCAAAGCAGTTTTCTATGTTTAATTGAATCATAAATTTTGAGTTTGAAAAAATGATTGTCATGCATTTCAATGTAATTCAAAATTAAAACTATTATAGTTAAAGGCTTATTATTATTACTTGTATTATTTCATCTATTAATGAAATAACGAGTGCAGTATTTCAAAAATTGATTTTAGAATGAGTACTAGGGTACACCATAATAGTATTTTAGAAAAAGTTTAAGGCATAACTAAAGTTTAACTATTTAAGGCATAGAAAGGTTATTTTAAGGAATAAAAAGGCGAACCAACGTATAACCTCCATTTGAGATACTGCTTTAATTATTTGCTACCATTCCAGAGAACAAAATCTGTGGTTTTAGAGGCGCTTATCAAACATATAACTTAAACAAACATATAAATATCTGTTACATTAAATTAAAAAAAATATTTTAGCTTTTATTATAACGGTTATAATATAGCATACGGCTAAAACAAAAAAGGATGTAGATTTTATTAGTTCTAATCATTCTTTAGATTTAGAAATAAAAGTCATAGTTCTCTACTAATTTTCTAATATCTCTTTATCGCCAACAACGCTAAAATTTTGTAATATAGCGCGCTTATGTCTAAAGTAACACAACTCAAGAAACGTCAGCTTTAGAATATAAATAACAAGCATATTTTCTCCATCGGCCATTAAAAGCACGTTTAACTATACTTAAAAAAAGACTGAATTAGCACATTGCTATCATTTTTTCAGTATGACGTTATGCAACTGTACTGTCTATAAATCCTCATATAACTGGATGAATTGTGTCTCAAAGTAAATAAACTGCTTTTGTCTCTAGATATACAAATTAGATATTATTTCGAAATCCATTTTAAATAAAAGAAATTTTGTTTTATTACTTCAAATTTAATCACACCTTTTCTAAGAAAACTTCATGTTTCGATTTGCGTCAGTTTAGAAATAAGTGTGCGCAAAATTTTCCTTGTTTCTTTAAATTATTCATATGTTAAATGTTCAAACACGTATGTTATTAATGAAAATTAACAGTTAATACAAATTGGGAGAAAAAGAAAAAAATAAATTACCAGCATCAAAAATAAAAAATAACTCTAACTGCACTTTTTTTTTCTCAAAATGCCATGAAGTTGGGCTTTCCTCCAGTTTCTTTACCAGATCTTTTATCCGGATAAATATTTTCATCAGCGTAACACATGCTTCGGTCACATTAACTTTTAATTCGGACCAAGGGTGAATCACTCATTGAATTCCTAACATTTTAGCAAACGAAACAAAATTTCTGTTTTCCTGTGTTTCCCGCTTGGACTCCTGGTGTTACGTTTATGGTTAATCACATTTTGGTCTCGGTTCAACATCATTTTGTGTTGACTTATTTGAAGACGTGAGTTTCAAACTCGAATCCAGAAAATAAAATTTTGGAAAATCGTGAAAAACGTCTAACTGCTTCCATTAGCTTTCATTGTAAACTAAGATTTTACAATGGCAGAAATACAGAATAAAACTAGTGTTTTTGCAGATTGTTGTGTTGTTTTCGGTGCAGGTTTACCAATAGAATACGGTGATAGAGAAAAACGATTTTTTTAAATTTATTTTGGATAACGCGAGTTTTGAAATTCACGTCCTCATTTGTCATAAATTTCACGTGAGGACAAAGTAGTATTTGCGAACATAGCAATTTTGACTTGGGGCGACGTAACAGTAACGTCGCGTTGATGCGAATGTGGTTTGCTGTGTGTGAAAATAATAAATCTCGCAGTTTAATTTATTTACGTACTGCATCTAAGTTTTCGTAGAAGAATTTAATTTTACTCTAAAATAAAATTTTAATATAGAGGTAAAAACTTTCTTAAAAACATATAAACTTACGTTTAGGCACAAGTAAAACATTAGTCATAATTTATCAGTCTGTTGTAGGTATATTCATAAAAGTATGGTGTGCTAAAAAGGGTAAAATTTTCATGAACTCTTATTTAATTCTTATATAATTTAAAATTGAACTTTTATACATTTTTATATAAAGCGTAATTCTCATATGCTAATAATATTCAGTCTTCAAGAAAGAGTAAATGTTGAAATAATGAATTAATTTTGCTCAAAAAAACTGGGTAAAAATAAAATTTTTTGACTGCAATAAACAGCTATAGCGCTGCAAATTGTTCAACAACATTAGTTATAGATATATGTTAAAATAATCAAGTATCTTTATGCACTACATTAAAAAACAGACTTTAAATAATGAAAATGTAAAATCACGAAAAATAAAGCATTGCGTAATATATCGACGTTTATTTATCAAAATTTTATACTGCATAAATTCTATATGATAAATAAATACTTTTATATGATAAATAAACTATGTAAGCAAATGAGTCAATTAAATCCATAACCGATTATCATATTTAGTATAATTAATGAAAGACACGTAAATGAGGCAGATATATTTTAAGAAATCCAATATGTAAGCATGTTAAAGATTTGATTTAAAATCCATTCATTAAAGAATATAAACGAATTTAAATTACTTTTAAATTAGTTTATCTGGATGCATTTATTACATATGCACTCCTGTTAACAGAAACTGTTCAATAGAGAGTAGCATACCCAGGGACAGACCGGAGGGTGGAGGGGATTGCCAACTTTTTCTGAACAATTATTTGTCGTGTTAATACGTTCACTAAGCTCCAGGTTTCACTGCAATACAAGCAATATTTAAAGTAATATAATTCTATTGATTTAATGTATTTTTAATACATCGAACAATGATTAATACTTCCAAGGATTGCATTCATATTCGTTATTAAGTTTTTTTATAAAATGTTCAAAGAATCATTTTTTTTAGCATTTAGAACAAGATGCAGAGAAAACAACATTACAATTTTGCCTTTTTCCCAGACAGTCGGAGGGTTAAAGATAAAAAATAAAATAAATCAAAATTGCAGTAAAAGATTTAAATAATTCGTCTTTTTTTCTTTTTTTTTTTCGAAAAAATCTTTTGGCTCATCTTAACTATGTGTGCAATATACATACATTTAACGTGTGAATTTGAAATTTTTAAAAGATAAAAATAAAATAAATAAAGTAAGACATACTTGAATACATTTTAAAATAAAATTTATTAAAAGTTTTAAAAAATACTAAAAACAGTGAAAATACCTTTAATATACGTTTGGTATACGTTTCGCCAAGCAACCGCAAGGCCTCATCAGTACAATTTAACCATTGTAGAGCAAACAACAAGACAAATCAAGTACAGTTAAAATTAAAGTTATTTTTTGAGAAACAGACTATATTCACCAGGAATGGAACATGCTTCATTATTGAATGAAGCCTGTTAAATGAAGTTAAAGTTAAAGTTAAAGTTATTTTTTCAGAAACAGAATATATTCGCCAGCAATGGAAGTCTGTTGAATGAAGCCTGTTCCATTCTTGGTGAATATAGTCTGTTGAATGAAGTCTGTTCCATTCCTGGTGAATATAGTCTGTTTCTCAAAAAATACCTTTAACTGTACTTGATTTGTTTTGTTTGTTTTGCAATGGTTAAATGTACTGATGAGGCCTTGCGGTTGCTTCGCGAAACGTATACTAAATGTATTTTTAATGTGTTTAGTATTTTTTAAAACTTTTTATAAATTTTATTTTAAAATGTATTCAAGTCTGTCTTATTTTATTTATTTTATTTAGTCTCTTAACTATGTGTTTCTTAAAAAATACGTGATCAAGCTGCTGTTGTACTACATTTTTCGTAAATATAAATAATTTACATTTTAAAGACATTCAAACTGTAGGACAATGATGCTAATGCTATTTGTGCTCATACGGTAGAGTCGACAAGAAATGCCACTTTAAAATTATCAAAGGAAACCTTTGTAATGCAAAGATTCTTAACACGTTTTTCTGTCTAAATATAGACCTAAAACTCAATTAGTTTACAAGGCTACAGTGTCACAGAATGAGTTTTTGTTTACCTCGTTTTCACGCAGCATCTAGAAAAAAAAAATTAAGTTAGAAAAACAGGAAATTTAATTATGGCATTTGTAGAAGTAAATGTTTTACATATTTTGTTAGTAGATTATGAGTTAAATATATAGTAACAAATGCAAGAAAAGGTATCGTTAAAGCACTGTGTATGTTAAGCTCCGTAACATAAATGTAACATATGAGTTGCAGTTTTCCAACTGAGCGAAAAATGCCCTGATCTCGAACAAGGGATCTCTTGGCTGGTCAAACCAGATGCTATGATCAATAAGGTTATCTTTGTGAATTATTGTTCTTTGCATAATTTAGTATTCAACTATATAGAGCAACTCGTATAAAAAAACAATATGGTCCTCCAGTTTCGTCTGGTATAGCTCAGTTGGCGGAGCATTGGCAGCTTCAGCCAAGAGTCAAATTCTGGTCCGGCCATGTTTCATCCAGTTGGATAATTTCAACTCATATGATTTATTTACCAATTACGAAAATTGTGTTAAATTTAATCTAATGAGATTAATGTAACAATTATTTCCATTTGCAGTTTTATTTTTAACTTCCTTTCATTTTCATTATTATTATTATTATTATTATTATTATTATTATTATATAGAATGTAGCATAGACAGGAAAAAAAGAAAACAACTTCTAGATTTACAAATATTAGTGATTCGTTATCGTTTCTGTCTCTCTGAAAATATCCGTAAATGGAAAATTGGATAACGAACTTTTAACTTTATTTATTAAATAGCTGCAATCATGTGCAACACAATAAAAATCCCTTAAAATTTAAATGAAGAACCTATTCAAAAAATTTCTTTTACAATAACTGAATGTTTCGCATTACTTTGAAGCTATTCACTTTTACAAATTATTTTAGTTATATTATTTATAGTAGAATTAGGTAAAGACTCTGCCGTTGATTGCAGATATACGCCATATGGCCAAAAGTAGCAGGACACTTTTGATTTTAGGTTTTTTGTCGAATATCTGGAGAATACTTGACTAATTCTTCTGGAGCTTAAGATTATAAACAAAATGTTTGACATCATGTTTTTTAGAGAAGTTTTAATTACGAAGGCATTTTAGAGAACAACAAAAAATTGAATAACAACAACAACAAAAAAAATATTTGCAATGAACCTATAAAATAAAATGATCAACATTATCTTTAGCTTTTATCACTTATTTATGTGGATCTTGTGCAACATTTGTGTTCATCTGTGTAAGAAAAATATTGGTTAATAGAATTGGTTAATAGAGTATAGTTATGGAGATTTAAAAGTATCTTTAAAAAAAAAAGTAATAAATGCAGGTTTTTGGTTTATAGCATGCAGAGCTTTCAATCAAATTTAATACTACCTTCACGAATTTTGACAATGCGATGTTGAAATATAAACATATAAACGTATATACTGCAGTTAAAATATAAACATATTAAATATTTAATGAAATAAATTTTAACTGCACATTCGCGGACGATATTAATTTTCTTTTCCATAATTTAGTCTTTTTCATAACATGTAAACTGTAAAAAAACGGACTAAAATACGGAAATTGTTTCCCGTAAATTACAGAAAAATTCCTTTTTTCTGGAATTTAAGGGGGAAATTTTCCGTTAAAATACGGAAATAGTACTGGCGTCTCGATTGCCAGTACAATTTACGTATTTTAGTCCGTTTTGTTTTTGCAGTGCAGTGTCAGATGTACGGGGAAACTTATAAAAAAAAGGTCAGTCGAATATCGTGAAGCTTCGAAAAGATATCGGCAATATAGTGAGCTGAAATCCAATTGAATACTAAATGTAGCTGTAATAACGAGCGATTTTCCACAATTTACCATTTAATTTTTTTTTTCATTTTTTATAGATACTTTAGTTCTCAATGAAAGAATTATCAAAGCGAGAGCATTCCACAAAGAAATAAAAAATGATTATCAAAATAGAAACATTCGTTCCAAAGTGACGCGTGTATATACGTTAAATACCAACACATTTGCTGGAGGTCAGTTAATATAATTATAAATATAAAAATAAAATAAAATAAAATAAAACATGCTTCATTAAAATTCACAAAAAATATAGAAATATGGAATAATTGATTTAAAGGGGAATTTCGCCAAATTAGCCAGCTATCGTCAAGTTGATTTCATATTTGGCAACTTATTTTTTATTATTTACTTGGCGATATTTCGCCAAGTTGGCCAAAAGTTGCGCTATTGTGGTAACCTTGCCATTAGTACATTTCCATAAATACTCATTGTTGAAGCTGATACTGATTTCACCATAGGAAATCAAGCTATAATTCAGTAACCATTAAGTTTAAGTAGTGTTAATTTAAGTAGTGTTAGTTTAACATTAAGTAGTGTTTTTGCGATGTCCTTCGAAAACGGAGGGCGCTTGGGGGGAGGCCCACCCTTTTTCTACCCTTAGGAATCGAATTTAGAAACATTCCGAAAATTACTAATTATTTACTAATTTTAGTTATACTATAGGCATGTCAAGAAGACTTTATTTCCATTGGTTTATGTGATGTGGGGATTTTTTTAAATTTTAAATTTGCCCTCTGTTACCCATCTTAGGGATGAAATTTTACAAAATCAATGTCCAATTGATGTATTACCCTCAGGAATACATATACATTCCAAATTTCAAAGCTCTGTGTGAACAGGTCATGGGTGAAAAATGAGTCACAAGATTTTTACTGCCACATAAAAACAAAATTGTAAGTTAAAAGAAAGCATGCAAAAAAACGACAATAAGTAGAAGCTCCTTAGACTCTTAAAATCTATCTACCTTTAGAAAGCAGCTGAAATTCATTTGACAATATCCCCGATATCTTTCTGAATTTTTTCGATAGTCGAATGGCATTTTTATATGAGTTACCCTATATTGTTTAATACTAAATTATGCAAAGAACAATTTGTTGTCTTCCACACATGCATAGTTAAAAATAATTTCCTACAAATGCTCATGTTTCATACAATATTTAACCTATATTATAATGGTAGAATATTGTTTCTACTGTATTTTGTGAAATTTCCTGAAAGCGACGGTAAGTTTGTTTGAGAACCTTGTATGGTATAAACAAAAAACATTGAAAATGACTTAAAATTTTTAAAGAAGTCAATAATCCATCCACGTATCGCTGAAGATATCGAATGAGTGGACAGAATAGATACGATTAGGTTACGATTTGCTGTTACTGGAATAACACCTCTAATGTCTGACTGTAGGTGTCTTTCTTGTATCAATTTATTAGCTCTGTGTTTGCTGGGACATTTTTATCTCCATGAATATACGTACTTTTTACGTTAAATATTAGTCATTAATGTACGTACAACACAAATGTTGTTCAGGATACACTTAATGCAGCTGCAGATCGTTGATCGAATATATTATTTTTTATTCAGTCTGTTGTTGACCCCCTAACTGCCCTCAAGACTGAACCTTATAGCTGAAAAATATGAGGTCAAAAATGTCTGTTTTACATTCCTGAAATTGCAGAAGAATTCATTAAGCATTTCTCTAGGTATTTGACAAAACATCTAAAATCAATCGTAAGTGTCCGGTGACTTTTGGCTATATAGTGCACGCAATGATGCAGTATTATGAAATATGTTTATTTGTTATACATATATTTGCTGTTGTTATTTGTTGTACTTAGACGCATTCTTTACTTACAATAAACATTGATTAATATTTTTATCGATCGTACAACAGCTTGAAACTATATTAAATCATACATTCCTAAGCTTTTGACGAGTAAGAGTGTACGAGGGTGGTTCAATAATTATGCCTATATGCTCAATTTCAGAACCGTAGTTGCTACATTAACATATTTTTTTTCGTTTTAGGTGTGAGAGATGGCACCTAGCTTGAAAGGTAGAGGTTGGGGGGGAAGGCTGGTTTGGAGCTTATGGGGCCAGACCTGAAGCAATTCTGCGATAGATTTGTGACAGTGGATGAGCCGTGGCTACATCACTATGATCCCGAGTCCAAATGACAGTATCTACATCCCATTCACTGTCAATCCCCCTCCCCCCCCCTTTCAAGTTAGGTTTGACCTCTCACACCAAAATTGAAAAACAAATGTTAATATAGCAGCTACAGTTCTGAAATTGAGCATATAGGCATCTAAGACATTAGGCTTCAATATTCCACATCAACCATCGCAGTACAAATATTTTATACACACTCGGGACAATAATTATTGAACCACCCACGTATATTCATGATGGTTACATAGAATCCGTTGAAACACACCCTTTAATAGGTTAATAAAGCACAAATACATACCTGTTAGAAAGATAGAATTATCAACTAATTTTTAAGGAACAATAAAATTTAAAGATACCAATATATTTCCAAATTTAAATGCGATCCAAATATCATACTGAAAGACAGTCAGGATCTATCGATATCTAACCCAAATACAAATGTATTTATGACTGATTGCTGTTCGTCTGCTTTGTCTGTCATCCCTCGCTGTAATATTTGATAATATACTTGGATTGCTACGGTATTGATATAGGATATTGATGCTTTCTACAACTGCTACCAAATTAAAGTACTATGTATAGTATTTGCGGTTTTCAGGGCATTTAAAAGATTCCATATACATCACGGTCTATGGTTGAACATTCGAAATTGATATGCATTAATAATACGCACCATAACATGTTTCCTATATAAAATGCAGACCGTGACATTTATTGTTCATTTACAGGGACACAAAAGAATTTGATTGCATTGCTGTCAACAAGCAGCAATTGTTTATAGTGCGCTTTATGAAATTGGTGTTATTATGTTATTATGCGCGGGGAAGGGCTGGATAACTAACTTCGTATAGAAAATATCGTGTTTAACCCTTTATCTACGGCATTATGATCTACTGCAATTTTTTTCATGTAATTTTTTTTTTCAGTTACTACAATGAAAATTAAAGGATAAACATTAAAAAAAACTCACCCGTGAGAAATTTAATTATTTAGAGGTAATTAATTAAAGTGGTACTTTAAAGTACCGTCAGTACAGTATGACTAAAATATCGTAACAGAAAGCCTGCAAAATATTTCTACTGGCACCAGAAAATATTTTCGAATTAATAAGTATGTGAAATATAGGATTTTTCTTATTTACAAATAAATCGTTTGGCAAGTTCCGGTGCCAATCATTTATTTCAACACTTTAGAATTGAAAAGGCTTTGCTCCTGAAAGTGTTAAAAAAAACTATTTCTTTTAGGTTTCGATCTTGTTAGCAGTCCTTTAGTTATGCGACATCAATATTCCAGGGACAACATGTTCTCTCGCATCTCCACATATGCAATATATGAATTTACATATGTCATTTCTAGCATAGCAAAAACGAGCCTCTGCCACAACTTTTTCGTTTTCCTATAAAAAATAACAATGAAACAGAAAAGAAATACCAGGGAAATCATTACTACACTACATTTTAGTAATTACATTTTAAATCAGATGAAAACGATGGATAACTACACAGACGAAAAGTAAACAAAAAGTTTTTCTCCAACACCCAGTGTACTGACGGTACTTATGAGTACCACCGAGTAATTCAACTGTTAAATCAAATACATACACCGTTCACCTAAAATAGCTAGTCAAATTGTATTCTAAGATCATAATGAACACATAAAAAAATCCAACATTTATCTTATATCCTTTACTGTGTTTGCAGCATTGAAAAGATGAGCGTGGCAATCTGTACAAAATGTCGGTACAAAACACATCAACTGCTTTAAAGATAGTCTCATTCCTCTCTAAAATAACAAACCTAGAATTACTGCTGCCATGTATTCCGATAAACAGGAGATAAAAAAGCGTTTTTTGCAAAGTACCATTAGAATATTAGTAATATTCACTATGGTATAAAAGTTAAAAGTGAGTGGTATTTATAAGTACCGTCAGTAGATAAAGGGTTAATATGTAATGCTTATTATACAGGGATTTCGAAAAAAAACCCCACAAATTCTTTATCATTTACAATTCCAGCAACTATATTTTCAGTGGTGTTACGTGTTTTTAAGTGTAATTAAATTTTGGTATATTATTTGGTATATATAAATTCTACCAATCATATCCAGGGATGATTAAAAGAAGTCAAATTAATTAAATTCTGCGGCAAAAAATTGCTGGGAGTGCATTTTAATCACGTTTTTTAGCTAAACTAAATGCGAACATAATATAAATAAATTCATACAGAGGAAAGTATAAAAGGATGTGCATGCATTTCCGTAATTGGATTCTAATTCTGGAAAAGAATTTTTCGTTGTGTTATACATTTTCCAGCTCTTAAAAAATTAAATATTAGTACATCACTAGTATGCGTAAAAATATGTTTTGCAACAATATTCTGAATGTGTCTCATATTCTCTGCGTGCAGCATGATTTTTCTTTCTTATTAAAATATAGCATTCCATAAATTATGCTTCACAAACTGTTTGAGAAATAACAATTTGTTTAAATATTAAAACCTAACAAAAAGAATGCATATCCAAATTAGTTAGAAAAAATAAAACAATTTTAAAATAGCAAAAATAATGATAATTGAAAGAATTTTTTTATCGGAGATTTTTGCAACTTCTTTATTTGAATATTTATTGCTTTAGAAATAAAATTAAAACGCTTACATTAAGATTCCTTTTTTTAAAACTGAGAGATAATAAAGACGTTAAATCTACATCGTCATTTGAAAAGAAAAAAGAATATGAAAAAGAACTTAGTTAAATATTCTTTACAATTATAAATTAATTTTCTCTGTAAAAAAAGGAACCTGTTTTACAAAGTTACTGAGGTATGAATGAAGCATGAAAACAAAGAGGCTTTAGGCATTATTTATCACTTTTGAAAACTGAAATAAAACCATTGTTTTCATCAATAAAAGCAAGGATTCAGTTTCTCTGGATGAAAGGTTGCTTTTACGATTTGTTTATCAATTTTTACACGCTTACATTTTAAAGCGTTTTCATATTTTGCACTTTATAAAACATTTTGATAAATGTAGATTCAGAATATGAATGAAATACATTCAACTATTTAGGATAAATGGCATGCCGTTACGCAAACGCTAAGAATTTTGAAATAGCCATAATTTAACTGAGCGAAAGACTTCATGAATTATTATATGTTTTTGAGCAATTAATCGTGAGTAATCATAATAGGTACATATTTAAAATTTATTATTTATTTAACTTTATCACAATAAAGAAAATTTAATTAATCCAAACACTCATATGGGGATTTCCCATAATTCATGGTAAACATCAATTCAACACCAATAAAATAATAACGTTATACTTTAACACTTACTCGTGTCTAAAGAAAACTAATCGGATGTGGCAATCCCAACACTTTTTCTACCTTCTATATGTTAATACTTCCTGAAAAATGCAGCACAGCAGCGCCACCGGTTAGGTGATTTATACCAAAATCTAATCAGCAGCAACTTATGTCAACTTCCAAGTGAATCAAAAGTTTGATAAAAATCCGTGCATTAGTTTTTGAGATAGAGCTATCGCGAAAATTGTAAAAAATGGAACATGGCAGCGCAACCTGTTGGGCGATTTACAAAAAAACTAAACAGCAATAATTTATATCAGGGACTAACTGAATCTAAAGTTTGATGAAAATTCGTGTATTAGTTCTTGAGATAGAGCTATTGTGATAATCATGAATAATGCAGCATAACAGCGCCATTTTTAAGCGAGATACACCAAAAAGTAATCAGCACCAAATTATATCAAGGACTAATTGAATCTGAAATTTTATGAAAATCCGAGATTTAGTTCTTGAGATATAGCTATTGCGGAAATCGTGAAAAATGCAGCATAACAGCGCCACCTGTTGGGCGATATACACCAAAAAGTAATCAGCAACAATTTATATCAGGGACTAACTGAATCTAAAGTTTTATTAAATTTCATTCATTGTTTTTTATATATAGAGAGAGCCCTCACAATATTTGTGTCACATACAGACAGACAAAATCACAGATGCACATGTTTAAAAAACATGTTTCTCAGAATCTCTGACCCATAAAACGTGCAAATCCGTCGAAAACCAGATTTCGAAAATTTTCAGGAATCCAGTGGGTCAATCCATTTCAAGTGGTCCAGCACTGGTTGCTCGACCATTTTTAAAAAATCTGAAATTTTTTGTGCAACAACCCTAACATGATGGAAGTTCAAAATGACTATTATTTTAATTTTATTAATTTTTGTTTGTGCATGGCGGCCATCTTTGTTTCATCGTCTGAAACAATTTTCTAACATGAAGGGTTTACGGAATTGTAAATAATTCATCGTTTATTTCGCCAATTCAAGTGCGGATTAAAGCAATTTGTACAGAAAACATTGGGCTAAAAATTTGGTAATAAAGTAGTTTCCGAAACTAACCGCTTATTGGTGAAATTTAAGCATAAAGTTTCAGTTTTTTTCCAAAATTCGTCCGTTTACAACAGGAAATTTTTCTAGCAAGGAAAACTGTGAACATGACTTATTTTTTTTTTTTTTACAAATAGGCCGAAAGTACTTGTACTCACACGCCAAGTTAAAGATCTGGGACTTGCTTTCTCTTCGCTAAAAAAAATCCCAAATTTTTCAAAATGTCAAAAATCGCACTTTTGAGGCTTTGATATCTCTGGTGGGGCACGAGATAAAAATCTGGAAGTTCTGGTTTCTGAGAGTATTGTATGGTAGTGTTATGCACAAGAAATTTCAGGAGGGAGATTTGACTACAAGCAGAGGTATGGCAAGGGCAACATGTCAAAATAATACTGCCAAACTATTGTTTTGTTGTAGTCACAGGTAAGTATTTATCTCAGTGTGTCATTTAAATTTATTTTTTATTATTATCTTTAAAAAATAGTAATAGAAAATAAAGCCTTTTGCAAAGCTTAGCAATTAATTAAAAAAAATTATGCATAAGGCCATATATTTTGTATGGTTTCAGTAATTTTTGATGTAATTTTAGTAACTAAAAGAAACCTCAGCATTTTTACATAAAGAAAAAAAATATTTTTATACAAGACCTGAGAGAAAAACAGAATAGAGAAAGAGGAAAGCTGTTAATGTTGACATACTTGTTGAAACATGATCAAACGCGTCAAAACATATTCCTGCTTGTTGGTTTAAAAACCACAATTTTTAATGCTGCTAGCCATTCCCTGAAACTTGTTCCTACCATAAGTATGTTCCTGTAAATGAAATATTATACGATGTTACCATGCATCTGCCACAAGTAATTTTCGGAAAGTAAAGATATCTAAAGCCCTTTCAAAATTTATACTGCAGAAAAATGACATTTTTGCATAATTAAGCTAGGAATTATTAATGAAGTGAGACTTGCACATAGTGATTTCAAAGTTTATCTCTATGAGCCAGCAGGGCCAAGATCTTCAATCAAGTTATCAAGAGATGACAAATAAAATTTTCAGAAAGATCAAAATTGTGGTTCTTAAACCAACAAGCAAGAATGTGTTTTGACATGTTTGATCATGTCTCAACAAGTATGATAACATTTGCAGCTTTTCTCTTTCCCTATTCTGTTTTTGTCTCAGGTCTTGTATAAATTTTTTTTTCTTTATGTAAAAGTGCTGAGGTTTCTTTTAGTTACTAAAATTACTTACAACAAAAATTACTGAAGCCATACAAAATGTATAGCTTTAGGCATAATTATTTTTTTAATTAATTGCTAAGCTTTGCAAAAGGCTTTATTTTCTGTTACTAGTATTTAAAGATAATCAAAAAATAAATTTAAAAGACACACTGAGATAAATACTTAGCTGTGACTACAACAAAACAATAGTTTGGCAGTATTGTTTTGACATGTTGCCCTTGCCATATCTCAGCTTGTAGTCAAATCTGCACCCTGAAATTTCTTGTGCATAACACTACCATTCAATATTCTCAGAAACCAGAACTTCAGATTTTTATCTCGTGCCTCACCAGAGATATCAAAACATCAAAAGGGCGATTTTTGACATTTTTGAAAAATTTGGGATTTTTTTTAGCGAAGAGAAAGCAAGTCTCAGATCTTTAACTTGGTGTGTGAGTACAAGTACTTTCAGCCTATTTGTAAAAAAAATTATGTCATGTTCACAATTTTCCTTACTAGAAAAATTTCCTTTTGTAAACGAACAAATTTTGGAAAAAAACTGAAATTTTATGCTTAAATTTCACCAATAAGCAGCTAGTTTCCGAAACTACTCTATTACCTTAATTTTTAGCTCAATGAATTCTGAAAAAATTGCTTTAATCCGCATTTGAATCGGAGAAATAAACGATGAATTATTTATAATTCCGTAAACCATTGAAAATTGCTGCAGACGACTAAACAAAGATGGCCGCCATGCACAAACAAAAATTAATAAAATTAAAATAATAGTCATTTTGAACTTCCATCATGTTAGGGTTGTTTTATATAAAATTTCAGATTTAAAAAAAAAAAAAATGGTCAAGCAACGAATAAAGGATTTTCTGGACCACTTGAAATGGATTGACCCCAGTACTTTCTTCTTGTAAAGATACAAGAAAGTAAATAAAAAGAAAAGTGCCTAGTTAAACTGATGGCACTGAGCTCACAGGCTATTCACACTAATTGTATATTATACTCTTATTTATGTTTGTTATTCATAAAAAAGAACTCACCCTTTTTGAACAAAACGGTAAATAAATTATGGGGGAATTAGTTCCCTGTTACCCCCGCCCTTTATACTTAACCAATGAACCTCTAAATCTAATTAGGGAAACGCCTTTTCGGTATAAACCGGTATTCCAAATTTGAAGCAAAGCGGATAATTCTGCATGTCAAACAGATTTATCTAAATTAAAGGTAATTAGCCCCCCCCCTTTCCCCTTTTATACTCAACCAACGATGCTCGAAATCCAATCAGGGAAGTGCCTTATCAGAATACACCGGTATACCAAATTTGAAGCATATCGTATAATTCTGCACATTTTTACTTAACCAATGGACACCCAAAAATAATCATGGAAGCGCCTTATCAGAATGAACCTATTTACAAAATATGAAGCAAATCGGATATTTCTATCAAGAGTTATCGCATTACGCACATACATACATAGATACGCACATACAGAACCTGTGGGCACATTAGCTCTCAGGCTTTCATAGACTGTGAGCTAACAAGGAGAGAGAGAGATTTACGGTGTTTCTACGTTAGTTTACAGAACGATATATTTAGTGCAAATAGAAATGTACTTACTTAACTAATTTAGAAAAAAACATTGTGGAAGTTTTTATAGAAAATATCATGCTCCAATTATACGCAAAATTTCCGTTCTTATAATAGAAATTTCAAGAAAAATTAATCAATTTCTGTTGTAGAATTTACTTGTTGAAACAATTATGTAGAATTTCTAATACGTTCCTGTATCAAATATTCTTACTTAAAAAACTTTAATATTTCCTATAAGATCCGTAGGCGATCGCAAAAAATTCTTCGTCATCAAATATCACCAACGTCATATATCAGTCTAAGGAAAAGGTTGTCTGTACTTATCATTCGGCCTGTTAATCGCAACCTGATCAGACTGACCGAAATTTAAAGTTTTGCGAGCATAAAAATTTACATAAAAATAATTGAATAAAGCATTTTAAACTTATTCCCAGCCTTTTGTAATTTTAAAATGTTTTGTATTATTTTGCAGATGTCAAAATTTTATTCACTCCATCGTTAGATTATTGGAGGAATGACATTCTATCTATCATTCAAACAATTTAAGAAAATTCAAATGCAATTTGCATCAATATATAACAATGATTTTCAGTGAAACAAATTAAGAATAACTTTCTTTTCTACGACACCAGGTATAAAAATGACATATTTGTAAATTTTACACTTAGTCCAGTAGTAATAGCCCAAAAAAGGCCTTGCCTTGCAAAAATTCAGGTAACTCTGATTTTCGGGTATTATGTATTAGGTTGACCCTCTAATGAAAAAAACAAGTTTTTGACCTTCTAGACCTTGTGCTTTTTTCACTATATCGAAAAAACCAAAATTTTTCGGCACTTTTTTCGATTTTTTTATATTAACTCAGTTTTAGTGCGTTTTACAAAAAAATTATAGTTACAATTTTGTATAGGATAAAATTCTCTATAACATGCACTATTCAATTATTCATGTTTGTCAATTGACCAAATAGGAGGCGAGATACGGAGCCGGGAAAATGGGGTATAATTTGCAAAAAGTGAAAAAAAAAAAAAAAAAAACAAATGACGTTAGTTTTTCCTTATTAACCCATTATTATATTTTATTTTTACGTTTTAGGGACAAAAGTGTCGTAATAAACTTTGTAAAGTATGAAATATTTTACAAGTTTCATTCATTAGACCATTAATTATCGCTAACAGACTCTAAAATCAGAACAACACGATTTATGGTTAAAACAGGAAAATACCGCCCGGCAAGAAATTTAAAAACGATCTATAATTTTTGATACTGAATAAACGAAGCAATTAATTGATTATAGTATGTACAATAAAATGTAATTGGAGAATAGTTGGGTGGGGGGGGGGGGGGTGAAGTTAACCAAAAAACGTAGTTGTTAGATATAGGCGCCTCCCGGAGTTTGGGCTAAGAATCGGAAATCGAAAGTAAAATTAAGTGCTGGGAATAATATAAAAAAATATTTCAAAGATAAATAAAATATAATTTAGAAATTTTAAAAGGGAAAATGATTATATAGGGCCGAAAGTGGAGGGGGGGGGGAGGGCATGTGCTTCTTTCGCCAGAATGGAAGGCAAAGAGGGCGCAAAATGAAGATTTGGTTTGTCATATTTGTATTAATTTGTCACACAAATTTTTGATAGCTAGTCAAAGTTTACATTAATTTTAAATCTATCTCACATTGAGATTATTATTCTCAGATCGCAAAGCATTTGATTGTCATCAACAGTTCCGGGATGACCGCTTCACTTTTTATGTGCCAAACGGCCATTTCGGCGGACCCATTAGGGGGACCATGTTCTGTCGCCAAATGCTGCCAAGTTTGTGGCCAACTTGACGATATATCGCCAAATTTGGCGACCGAAATTAGTAGCCAATAGTGGCGCCAACTTGGCGATATCTCTAATATTTCGCTAAATTCCCATAGACTTCAACTGTAAACCAATAGGGTTTACTTCCTTACAGAAAATCAACAAATTCAGATATTATAATGCAATAAAAAATAATATTATCTTAAGGGATTATATTAGTTATATTTACGGGAGTCCAAGTAAATTAAATTGTGAATAAAAGTAACTTGATACAATGCTTAGCATGCTTTCCCAAACATAAATTTTAAGGGAGACCAAACTGGTCGTCAAGGGCGGCTCGTTCTATATTAATAACATGAAGAAAAAATAGCTTATAGTTTCCAAACTTCTTTCGTCTTAAATATATATTGTAACATCTAACTGTCATTTTTGTATTTTTCGTATAAGTGCATATAAATAAATTTACCATAATTTTAAGTGCAAAATCTAGTTGTAGCTTTTTACTTTTTCTCATTATAAATTTCAAATTACTTTTTTTATTAAAAATAATCAAAAAATCAATATTACAGTTGATTTCAAATTAAATATATATGTATATTTTTACTGGCATCTTCACATAATAGATGAGACTCATGTACTTTATTTATCTTTTTTTAATCTGCGGTTTTATGCCAGGAAATAAGAAAGCATTAGGTGATCTTTCAAAACTTTTTTTTTCTTTATTTCCTTGTGGTCGTCGTTTACTGTTAGGTAAGAATTAGCCATTGAAACTATAGTTTCAATTATATATTCAATGGTAATTCTTATAAGAACTGCCATTGAATATATAATTTGTAATAAAAGACAACGTCATATGTTTAAAAATATATACTTCTAGAATTAGTGGATTTTTTGCGAACAGATTCAAAAATAATTGAATTCCATGCAAGATTTTGTTTAGTACAATAAATAAAATCATAAAAAACACTAATTTTAGTACTAGAAAGAAATTATGGCACTTACTTCAATCACTGTTTGCAAGAGGTAAGAAAAATTCCTCGATTTGAAATTGTAAAACTACCACAATGATGGAGAAAGACTTGCATCATTTTAGAAGGAAATCCCATAATATATCCGGCTAGCCATATTTAAAGGATGAAATGTTTCATCCTCAAAAGATAACCCGCCCGACAAAAGTTTCTTTTTTTGCCAGCTTTGACAGAACGAAGACGAATAACACAATATTATAGATATAAGTTAATACAAATTAACACTAACTCCTTTGAACACGCTTTGTAGAGTTCCCGGGTGTAATCTTCAAGTGTTGTTTACTTCCGTGTCTATCACGCCCTTATATTGATGACAGCTTATAAGAGACATTTGGTGTCAGGCACACACATCAGATGTCTGTATTCATTTTATAAATAAACTAAGTGAATACCAATTAAAATAAAAGAACTTTACATTCCGCAAAAAAAAAAAAACTAATTAAAATGTACGCGTACATAAAAACAAACTTTCAGTTCGAATTAGAACGTATACCAGCTTCGAACGAAAGACATCTAAAGCGCATGCGCAACTGAGAGTGCCCCCTGGTGGTTATTGCGTCGGAAGAACCAAAACGTCTTAAATTAAGACACGTTACACGCAATGAAGTGTCTTAAAATAAGACGTTTGCGGATATTTCACACACTATTCTTAGATCGTTTACACAGTGGTCATAGTAAGACACTTATGTATCTTAAATTAGGACATCTATAATGTCTTAATTTTCAGATTAAGAAATTTAAGTGTCTAATTTTTTTTTCAGTCACATATGTGTCTAAATTTAAGACGCCTCTATTTTCACTGCGCTTTTTCAAATTGTAACCCATTTTCCCGGCTCCGTATCTCACCTCTTATTTGGTCAGTCCTCAAACATGAATAGCGCATGTTATAGTGAAATTTGTCTTCTACAAAATTGTAATTATAATTTTTTTGTAAAATACACTGAAACTGCGTTAATGAAAAAAAAATCGAAAAAGTACCGAAAAATTTTGTTTTTTTTTCGATATAGTAAAAAACGCACAAGGTCTAGAAGGTCAAAAATTTCGTTTTTTTATTAGAGGGTCAAGCTGTACATAATACCTGAAAATCAGATTTGACGAATTTTTGCAAGGCAAAATGCTATTTCTACTGGACTAACTCTCAAAAGTACTTTCTTCAATTCACGGAAATTTTCCCGGCAGTAGAGCTACCTCAATTTTTCCGTAAATAGACGAATATCCGTTTCTTTTTTTCGACGTTACCGGGGGTAAAATATACGTTAATTGAAGAAAATTGGTATAAAATAAAAGTTGCTGACCTTGGAGGCGGAACCAGGTAACTTGGTGTTACGAAACCGGTACTCTAACCACTCGGATACAGTTGTACTGTAGTGAAACAGTTTGAAATAAATATGTTTGCCTCAGATGGGTATGGCTTGATTAATTTCATTAAAAATCTTTTAATTCTGAAGTTAATTTCGGGAAGATTTCGTCTTTAATGCGATTGTGCCTGGGGTTTTAATACTTTATTATTAAAATAGGACAAAAATATGAATTATAAATATTTTTATGTAGCTTGCTAGATGTAAAATATGATTATTATATTTTTATGCAAGAGGAAATATTTTTTGAGTAAAATCGATTTTTTTTTCATTTAATATTTTAATTGAAATATCTGTTTTAAATGCGTTAATTTGAAATATATTTTAAATGCGAATATTTTTTTACAACTTTAAAAAATAAATTGTGAAAAATGAATGAAAAAATTAATTGTTATTTATTTTTTCAATCGAATAAGTTATTGTTGTATTTTATTATTATTATTAAATTATAAATCTTAATTTATAGAATTTTTCGTTTTTCGTTTTTTAAATAAATTCAGATTTTATTATTGATGGAGCCAATACTCATGCGTGCTGGGAATGAACGTAATTTTTTAGGATAAAAATTTGCGAGTTGATTTCAGGAAAAAAAAAATTATTTTTCCAATCTGCGAAACCTATTATTGAATTAAACACTATTTAATGAAAATGATAAATGCTTTTAATGTTTGTGATTGCCAATACAGATTATTTGCCATACATATTTAGAGTTATTATAGAAAATCTCAATCACGTGGACAATGAAAAGTGTTTGATATATAATGAACATATATAACTAAGATGGAAAATTATAGTCCACTTTTTCATGATATTCAATTTTTGCTACTGCTTTGTTGCTCGTGATGAAAAATTTGTCAGTTAATATTATTTTCTGAGACACGTCCAAAACAACTCCAATTCACATAAAATTAGACAAGAATAAAACATTTCCGTAGAAGAACCGCTTTCAGTCTCAACTTTTCTCTAAATTGATTTCCTTAGACTGAAGTGCTTTTTTCCTAGATCCTTTTATATGTTCTACATTTTTCGTATGGAATTTTTTTATCGCCCTTCTCTACTAATAAATGTTCAGGTAAGAAAGTTTAAAGAAAGAAAGAAATGAACTTTTCGTTAACCTATAATAGTATAATAGTAATCTTAATAGAAACCTATGATAGTAACCTATATAATGTACCTGTAATAAATTATAACTGGAAAATATTTTAAAGACAAGCTTTTATTATAATGCATTAAAAAGGAAAAAAATTGTTCTAGAACAATTGATTGAAATAAGTACCTTTTTAACTCTTTATGTCCCGAATTATAAATTAGAAATTTTCTCCTCTTCAATAATTATCTTCGTCAATGTCTGACGATATCCAAAACAACTTATACAGGGTGTATCTGAAAATGTTGTCAAAACTTTACGGGGTGATAGAACGCAGCTATATGAACAAATTTCGTCATAGAATGTAGGGTCGGAACACAAGCGCAGAGAAGTTAAAAGGTAGTTTTCCACTGGCACAGGGCGATGGATGGGTCGAGTTGGTCCGATAGCTTGGCCACCAAGATCTCCGTATCTCTCGTGTTTGGACTTTTTCCTGTGGGGCCATATGAAAAGCCTAATATACGAGTGCCTCGTTGAAACCGGTACGGATCTAGTCGCCAGGATTGTCGTTGTTGCCTGCGATATTCGGGAAATGCCTTGTGTCTTCACAAATGTGCGTCAATCCCTATCCCGCAGATGTGAATCGTGCATTAAAGCTGGCGGAAGATCTTTTGAGCAACTTCTTTGAGGATGTACATTAATTACATTCCTGTTAATAAAATGTTTTTTGAAGTATCCTCCTCTCATTCTTGTGTTAATTCTTTAACTGCGACAGTGAAAAACTACTTTTTGACTTCTCACCGCTTGCGTTCCGACCCTACATTCTATGACGAAATTTCCTCGTATAGCTGCGTTCTGTAACCCCGTAAAGTTTTGCCCCCTTTTTCAGATACACCTGTATAATAACAATTTGATTTTTAGATAGATTTTTAAATAAAACTGATTTAATCAATCGGTTTTAAGAGGGGTTTTTTACTTGTAAAATATTTACAAGAATAATTAGATTCATTAACAAAAAATACTTTTATGGAAACGTCCCAATTCTTACAGGAACAATGCAAATAAATGTATTGCGATCCTATCTGTAACTGGGAAGTGTTTTGTAGTTGCAATTTTTTTCGTAAAATGTTTTTTAATAGGAGAAAAGCTAAATCCATGTAAATGGTTGAGAAAATAAAGAAGTGGTCGCCCAGTTGAGATTGCGACAGAAGAATCAGTGCGGAAGGTTGAGGAAATGGTTAGAGCTGACATGCGAGCAACAATAGACAGCATACACTGTTAAAAATTTGCAGCATTCTGTCCAGTCATTTGACCCTTTTTTTCCGAAAACGGTTACACAACCGTAATTTAACACTATCCTGACCATATTATTGGCCATTTTATGGTCAGTATATAATGAAATTACGGTTATGAAACCGTTTTTTCAAAAAACGGTCGAAATGACCGGACAGAATGCTGCATATTTTTAAAAGTGTAGCAACAGTTTTCTCAACCTTCCACACTGATTCTTCTGTCACCATCTCAACTGGACGACCCCTTCGCTGTTCGTGAACAACTTTTGAACGACCCTGCTCATCTTGTTCAATTGCTGACTGATAAATTCGAAATTAACATCTTATAGTTGGATTATGCTGCTACCTATTGGCATATTAGGAAACAATTTACAACTAATTTCCGATCTTTCATATCAGTTTGTGACCTACTTACTGACTTACCCTCGTAGTATAGAAAGTTTGTTAAAATTGGCTTGCAAGATATGAGCTTAACAGACACACAAGGAAGGCTAACCCTTTGTGTCTCAACAACTCCCATTCGAAAAATATTTTGTCCGATCTTAGAATACATCATTTTAAGCATGTGAAAGAAAAAAAAATAGAACATATAAATAAAAAAATTGTGACTAAAAGGTAATTTTTTCACACCTGCGGTAAACAGAAAATTACATACTTCTTATAAATATTGTCAATTTTCTAATACAAAATTGTAAAGTATACTATATGTAAAAACTCTATTTTTGAAGTCTCCAACCTTTTTAATTTTACAAAATTTACGAAGTTCCTTTTAGAAATAATGATTAAAACTGCTCAAATGATAAATAAAACTTTAGCATGAAAAATGAACTCAGTGTTGCTGTCTGTTCGAAATTCTGTGAACAATTTATATTGACTGCTGTATTGGGAGATACCATTAAAAGATAAAGTCGTATTTTAAAGCTCGCTGTATAAGTAACATTGATTTTTGGGCATGTTGCAGATATACAACGCGGTGATATAAAGGGTTAAATAAATACTCGGAATAAATAATCAAGAAAATATAAAAAACAACATAAATTTCCATCATTCACGAAAAGACTGTGTCTGTACACGCATCGTTTTCGTATTCGTTTTCGTTCCATTAGTTCAAACACTTTCAAAACTAGAAAGCTATCAAATTTCATTATTCAAATTATTTTATTAAGTTATCTATTTAGCATAAAACATTATCCTGATTTTGAAACAATTGGTGAGCTGATTTCAATTGAAAACATGTGCCCGATCAGCAATGTAACGGATTAAAAATAAGCTTGAAATTTCTGTCAATTTTTCGTGGATGTAAACCGCACTTTTCTAAACATACAAGTATCAACGCAAATTAAAATAGACGTTATACAACACAAATGCAACATACAGTATTTTATAGAGAAACATTTAATAATAATTCTAAATGCATAAGTTTTTCAGCTAAAATGACATTTACCTAATTTTTACAGCAGTAAAATTATCAGAAATATAAACTACGTTAATCATTTGCTGAATAAAAAAATATTATTTTTATTTACTTATATAATCAACATTTTATGGCGGGACATATATGTCTCATGGACATGAAGAAAAATTAAGAAATATGGTGATACATAGTAATAAACAACATTATTAATGTGTCTAATAAAACAAGTCGGAAATTGTACGCCAAAAGTGGCAAATGAGGTGCGTTCGTACTATAACTCGTTTTATAAATAATCAGATCTTGGTGCAATAGCTGTTGCACTCTTACGAAAAAATGCATGAATACAAAATTTATTACGATTCTATATATTAAATTCAGTAATACGGGAATAATAGGACTCCATCTTAAATAGGACCTCATCATCATGATAACCTAGAATCATTGCCTATGATGGGATACCATTGCATTAATTACGTTTGAAAGGATTTAACAGAATGAAGAAAACTTTTATTAATATCGGTTTAAGTTTCGATTCGATTTTCATAAAATTTCAAATGACTCGACAAAATTCTGCAACGATTATATATACACTGGTTCCCAAAAATTAAGGAAAAATAACAATAGCAATTACTCAAAATGTTACAAGTAGATTTTAATAAAACTGAGACACAATTTACAACACCTAGTAAGGTATAAAATAACATTAGAATAAATTACCAGACGATCGTGGTGTTTCAGAAATTAATACAATTATAAAATAAACAAAATAAATATCTCAGTTTGGTATAGGAAAAGTTCCTTTAATATGGAGTATGATCACCCCTAGAAGCAATACAGCACATACAGCGAAGTGTGATACTGTCAATTATGCGATCGATAAGTTCGCTGGGAAGTGCGAGCCATTGCTCTTGTAAAGCAGTTGTAAGCGTGGCAAGGGTCTGAGGAGGAAGATTGAGAGCAGAGACACATCTTCCTAAAGCATCCCAAAGATGCTCGATGGGGTTGAAGTCCAGTGATCGCGTTACCATTCCATGCGCTGAATAGTTTAGTGCTGAAGATAATCTTCTACCATGTGAACCTTGTACGGTCTACCATTATCGTCCTGTAACAGGAAATCATTACATATTGCACCGGAATAAGGGTGCACATAAACATCAAGAATGTCATTTCTATAGACGTGAGCATTCACAGTTCCACGTGGAAAGACATGGAGATCTGTACGTCCGCCCAAAGAGATACCATCCCAAACACAGACACTGCCTCTTCCATACGAATCTCTTTTACGAATGTTTGATGGATGATAGCGCGTTCCCTGTTTTCTCCAAATCAAACATTGCGTACTAACGCTTTGGAGGCTAAACTGGAACTCATTTGTGACGAGAACACGCCTCCATTGATCAGTCGTCCAGTGGACATGTTGACGTGCCCCCTTAAATGTCCCCTCCTTAGACAATATGGTGAGCGGCACACAAATATCTGGTCGCATCGCATAAAGACCACCTTCATGAAGCTTTCTACGCACGATAGATGTTGATACCAACCTTCCACCGGCTGCAGCAAGGACGGATTTAAGATGAGAAAGGGTTGCTCTTCTATTCCTTCGTACACATAACCGGAAATATCGGTCATCGGTGCTTGTCGCAACTCTTGCTCGTCCTTCACTGAACCTTTTGGAGGCCGAACCAGTGGTTTGAAATTGTTGCCAAAGGATATGAGCAACAGAAAGACTCACATTTAGCCATCTGGCCACTTCTGTCTGACTTTGGCCTACATCCCATCTTCCAATAGCTCTATATCGCAGTTATGTGGACAAATGATACCTCGAGGTCATACTGATGAATTGGCTATCTCAGTTTTCTTATCTCATAATCACAGCGACACCAGCAGCCATACTCTCTAGCATGCATTTTTATGTTCCGCACAGATGACGCCATCCGATTGCAGCGCCACTAATTTGAATTTTTTAATTTTAATCAGCATCTAATAGTTAACAACATATCCAAATTTCATACGGATAGGTTAATTTTTGAACGAGTTATCGCTCTTTTTGTGATTTTTCCTTAATTTTTGGAAACCAGTGTATATATTAAATTTCAAAAATCATTCGGTTGGGTAGATTTTGCGCTGTTATATGAGGACAGACGGACAGACGACGTCTATAACGTATTTATATAATTACGAAAGCACCTAAAAACTTATCGTAAAGTAAAGATGTAAAAAGTATCTAAAATAGGTGAGAAAGTATATAAAATAATTCTGAATACGAATGATATCCTACTGAATTTATTTTGACATGCGGTACTTACTTAAGGGATTTTCAGTGATAAAATTCATAAAATTATGATATGTGTTACGCATTTGCTGAAAAAAAAATTGCGCTTACATACATAAAGATGGTTTCATGTGGTAATACATATGTCTGTACTTATGAAATGTTTAAGAAATTTCATAATACATACTAAAAGAAAAATCTATTTTTTCGTGTAATAAGAGAAAATATACTTGAAAATTACGTTTCACAAAATTATGATGTGTGTTACGCATTTGCTGAAATAAAAAATTAGCTTACACACATAAAGAGGGTTTTATGTAACGATATATATGTTTGTCCTATTCTGTTCTGAAGTATCACATGTGATCAGTGGCGTGGCGTGAAAATTTTCGGTGATCATCGCAATTATTTATGTTTGTGGTGAAAAATTATTAACTCTAAACTTCAATGGTTGAATGTTCAAAAAAGAAACTTTAAATCTTACCTTCACTTATACATGAACTCCAAATGTTCTGCTAAAACTGGATCGTAGAGTTTTAAAAGCTTATTAAGAGTTTTAAAATATTGCTTGGTCATCGCCGCATCCAGCGATGACCGGACGCCACGCCACTGCATGTGATACTTCCGAATCGAGGAGGATATAAACTAATTTTTTTTTCTTTTACATTTTTACTTTACTTCCATATAGCTGGATGTTTTTGGCTTTGGGACAAAATCAATAAATGACAGCACTGTTGCTTATTTCCTCATAAAATAAGTGTTATTATCATCTGAGTTTTCAAAATTCATTCCAGACAGTGTGTCAAAGAAAGTAGGAAAATTTCATAATTAATTAACTTAAACTCTTTACAATAAAAATTTTGAGGATTTGTAGATCATTCAATCAATTAAAGGCCTTCAATTTATTGAGGTTACAACTAATAAAATCAATATTTTAACGGTTTTAGTCATTTTAGATCCGTATTTGGGAATCTAAATTAGCAGGCCCCTGAAGTATCAATTTCAGAAAATGGGCTCCTTCTGTCATCTATGGTGCCTTTTTGTTTATGAAAAATCAATGAATGTGTATTCTCAGTGTTATTTCACCTTCGGGTCTGAAGAGGTTATAGTTATCAAACGTTTAAGAAATTTCATAATACAGTAAAATAAACTAGTTGGATGTGCCAATCCTAAAACTTTGTTCTATCTCATACATCTTAATATTTCAAAAAGTAGTTACATATGTTAACAATTCAATATTATGAGTTCAATACCAACTTTGACTTCCGTCTTAAATATCTGCTTCAGTCAACGAATCGGAATAAAAACGATTTAATCTCGATCATGATGTTTTTAAAAATCAATAGTTTTTGGTTATTCTGTTTTACGTCAGCTGTTTCTAATAGCCAGCTTAGCAGGATATGAATTTCCCGTTGTTGCGAGCCGCCAATATACAATAGAACTACGACAAATTGAGAAAATTATACAAAAATCATTATTACAGAGCACCCTTCCGACGGAATATTTCGAAATTCAAAGAGGACCCACTTACAATAGATAAAAACATATGTATGAAACTTGGTTTAATTTTTTCCATAACTTCATATGCTTTTCAATGGTATAATAATAAAAATGGCACTAAAATCGCTATTACAATGCCCCCTTCCGGCAAAATACTTCCAAATTGAAGGAGAACCTACTGGTCATAGCCAAAAACATACACAAAAAAATTGGTTTAATTCTGTATATAACTTCATACACTTTTCGATGGTACAATAATGAAAATGACACAAATATCATTATTACAGCGCCCCCTTCCGACGGAATATTTCCAAATTGAAGGAGGACCTGGTGGCCATAGCCAAAAACATACAAAAAAAATTTGGTTCTATTCTATGTATAACTTCATACTTTTTTTGATGGTACAATGGCGACACACGGACAGACAGACATTTTGTACAAACATGTTTTTGGGGATCTCTGACCCGTAAAACGTGTAAATAAGTCGAAAACCGGAAGTCGAAAAAAATTTCGATTACAATACTTTCTTCTATTGACTATAGAAGAAAGTATAAAACTA
This sequence comes from Maratus speciosus, assembly GCA_963932465.1. Taxonomy (NCBI): domain Eukaryota; kingdom Metazoa; phylum Arthropoda; class Arachnida; order Araneae; family Salticidae; genus Maratus; species Maratus speciosus. The sequence goes on from OZ010787.1 coordinate 603,385,682, forward strand.
TTTTTTGTTCAATAAGAGAAAATATACTTGAAAATTAATTTTATTTGCAAATTTCTCAAAATTGTGGTATGTGTTACGTATTTGCTAAAAAAATAGTTTAGCTTACAGTTTAGCATAAAGGTTCTATGTGGGCATACATATGTCTATAGTTATGATATGTTTAAGAAATTTCATAATGCATAGTAAAAGTAGAAAAAAAAAAAAAACTATTTTTGCGTTCGATAAGAGATTTTTGTTGAAAAATAATTTTATTTGCAATTTTTCTAAAATTTGTAACATAATTTTGTCAGAAATAACGCTATCTTTAGCTATCGCAAAATCCTTAAGACTATCCATATATTGAATTAAACCCATAAACTAAATTTATAACGCAATAGAAAATTAATTTTATTTGCAAGTTTCACAAAATTTTGATATATGTTACGCATTTGCTAAAAAAAATAGTTTAGCTTACAGTTTAGCATAAAGGTTCTGTGTGGGCATACATGTCTATAGTTATGAAATGTTTAAGAAATTTCATAATGTATAGTAAAAGTAAAGTAAAAAAAAAAAAAAAAAAAAAAAAAAAAAAAAAAAAAAACTATTTTTGCGTTCAATAAGAGAAAATATTGTTGAAAAATAATTTTATTTGCAATTTTTCTAAAATTTGTAACATAATTTTGTCAGAAATAACGCTATCTTTAGCTATCGCAAAACCCTTAAGACTATCCATATATTGAATTAAACTCATTAACTGAATTTATAACGCAATAAGTTTTTAATATTTAAGTAAATCTTTCTAAATTAATACAGACATCGGATTAAACGAAAGCTGTCGAAGCGACTCGAATTTCTTCTCTCTCTGCTTATACTATTTTTGTATAATCTACACATGTACTCACATTCTTGGTTTAAATGTTTAGAATGCTTCTCCATAACTGAAAGCGATTAAAATCCTCCAGGAAAATTTTAATGATAATCTCCAACTCTTTCTCTCTTTCTAATTTTCCCGAGTCTTTTACTGGGAAATGCTAATGATTATGAAACAGGATCGGAATTGAAAGAATGTCCCGAAATTACACGCACATTCGCAGAAGCTCTGGTGGAATGGTTGAAATGTAAACATAGGGAGGCCAGTACCAATAATGATTGCAGTGTGAATTATATGCTTTGAATGAATTTTGATTTTTTGGTATTAAGCTGGCTGAATTTTGGAATGATTTAATCAAATTATTTGAAACAGCAACAGTTTTGAATTTGACGTTTTTAGCATTAAAATCTATAACAATTACGTTTGATTTATTTTACGTTTTGATTTATTTTATGTTATTGGAAAGTAACTGAATATGGTTTTGTTGCAAATATAAAATGTATAAATTAATATTTATTTCGTATATAAAGACCGGTACCAATAATGATTATAACATAAATTATATGCTTTGAATGAATTTTGATTTTTTGGTATTAAGCTGGCTGAATTTTGCTATCATTTCATCAAATTATGTAAAACACCAACAGTTTTGAATTTCACGTTTATAGCATTAAAATGTATAACAATTGCGTTTGACTACATTTTTGATTTATTTTATATTATTGAAAAGTAACTGAATATAGTTGATGAAAATATAAAATATCTAAATTAATACTTATTTATTTTAAATATTAAGGCCGGTACCAATAATGATTGTAACGTGAATTATATGCTTTGAATGAATTTTGATTTTTTGGTATTAAGGAACTTTGTAATAATTTCATTAAATTATGTGAAACAGCAACAGTTTTGAATTTGAAGTTGGTAGTATTAACATCAATAAAAATCACGTTTGATTAGACTTTTTATTTATTTTATATTATTAGAAAGAAGCATAAAATATTTTTGTTGAAATATAAAATATATAAATCAACGCCTTTTTATTTTAAACGTAAAGGCTGGTACCAATAAGGATTGCAGCGTGAATTATATGCTTTGGAAGTTTTTTTTTTTTTTTTTTTTTTTTTTTTGTATTACGAAATTTTCAGTGATTTTATCAAATTATGTGAAACAGCAACAGTTTTGAATTTGACGAGCATTAAAACCTACAAAAACTACTTTCGAATACATTTTTGATATATGTTATATTATTCGTAAATATCTGAATATATTTATGCTGCAGATATAAAATATATAAATTAATATTTATTTATTTTTAATGTAAAAAACTTTTAGAAGTTTCGATTCTGGCAAAAATGCGAAAACAAAGGTGACCAAAGGGCCTTCAAATTAGAGGAAGTCCTAAAATTTGGGGACTGTTGTTCTTGCTATTGCTGCAGTTTTTGATAACACTTACAATAAAACACTTACTAGATTTTAAGAAGGTGATATATTCGTGGTACAAAAAATACAGCTGTGAAAGTTAAAAATTCTAAAGTTATGAAAGATAAAAAATGTCCCTTTTTAAAACCACAATAAAATTCGCGCAACGAGTTAAACCTCGATATAAAGAAGAAAATAAGAAATGATTTCGAATTGAAACTATAAAAGTTTTATATTTCTGATTAAACACTAAATGATAGAGCAAAAATATATTTAAAACTTTGGATACATATAAAAAAGTTTCGTACTTAAAGTGGAAATTAATTTGAAAATCCATCAACACATGCTACGCATTTTTGAGGCCGTACTAAGGTCGAGCGTAATTTGTTTGCAAGTTTAAAGCTCAAGAAAAGTATCCGATATGTATTACCGGAGGTCGATCCAGGTTTTTTTTTCTTGAGGACCATTTTGTGAAAAGTAAAAATTATTTTTGTGAAATTTATTATATTTTTGTGAAAAATAACATTTTTTTAATGAAAGATGAAATTCTGTTATTCAAACTCGAACCAAGCATTTATTAATAATAACTTATTTAAGTCCTTTCTGCTAAAGTGTTTCTTTTTTGGCGAACTTATTTTGTTTTCAAATTATACATTTTAAAACCTAACAAAATTAAAACAATTAATGAAGAGTACTTTTTTATGGAATTAAATTTTGTGAAGATGCCCTAAATGGGCCCCAAATTTTGCTTGGATCGACACCTGATTACAGCTTTACTCATTATATAGAAATGTAAAATGTAATTGAACCTCAATTTTACATTATGAGAATTTTCATGGTTACAAAAGTTAGTACTAAATATATGTTAATATTTTTCGCATTTGCATTTTCCCATAATTCCCAACTCGTTATATGCATTTCATTTCTATCGTCTCAGTAAAAATGTATTATATTATCTCTATGATATATTATATTATATCTTTGAGTTCTCTGATTTGTAAAATTTTCTTTTACGAATATTGTAATGATAAGATTAAAGTAAATAACGTTTTCTTCTATAATACATATAATTTTATTATTTTTTACAAGAAAATGAATCAATTAAATTTTTTTACGATATTAAATCCCCCCGTTTCTAATAATACATACATGTATCATTATACATGGTAAATTTTGTATTTAGTGATAGACGAATTAAAAGCCGAAAAAAAAATCATTAGTTAAGACAAACGTTTCTAGTTTAAACTTGGCATTATCGGGAGATGGCGTTTTATCTCACGTATTAAATCATGAAATATGCCACATATAATTAGAAAGCTCGTGTGTAATATACAGGGTGTGAATAAAAGAATGTCCCAGTTATAAATTTTAGTAGTATCAACTGTAAGCGTTGTAGGATGTTGGTTTAAAGTCACAAATAAAGAGTCACTCAAACAGATTTAGATAGGCGAATGCACGAGTACTGCTTTGTTATTCACTCACTTGCCACATACGCAAAATAGCGACTCCTGAGCGTAAAGCGTTATTGCTGTGCTGAAGATTTAAAAGCCGTAGAGCCAGGCATATTTTTCCCTTTGGGGCTTTATAACAGATCGTGTCTACGATCCTCCGCTACCTAATAATTTGACAGAGTTGAGACACAGAATTGAAGAGGCTATTGTTTCCGTTACTCCGGATTTGTTAACCGAACTATGGAAATAATTGGACTTAAGGCTGGATGTGTGCCGTATAACTAAACGTGCATCTATTGAACATTTGTAAGGAAAACTAATTTACCTTAAATTAGATGCGTGATTTGCTGTAAATAGTTTAAATTAAAATGTTATAATATACCATTAAAACTGGGGCAATGTTTTTTTTTTCAGATTTCCATGTAAAATTGTTTAAATGGATCATGAAAATATTTTAAATATACAAGGTTTATTTATACAAGTTATCAATATCTGCCATTATGATTAAATATAAATTTTCGATTTGAATTTTAATAACGAACACCATTGCATATAAATCCTATAAAGCAAAATCTATGAGACCAAAAACAAGTTAACTGAACACCCAGTCTTAACAAATCAGCTGTTTTAGAAAAAGCAATCACAATAGTTTTGTTTATAAGTTTCTTTAGAAAACTTTAATCTTGAATATCTCGAAACTTGTATTTTGTTAGTTATCTTGGACTACATCCGAGTCCTTCAATTCTTAAAAAAATTTAATCAGTATTTTTAAAAATTTAGCCCATTTATCGAACATTCATAACATATTTTTTATGGTAAATCATAAACTACGAGTACATGCAGCAGGGATGGCAAACCTTTTTACATCCAAGTGCCAAATTTTATGAAAGTATATTTTACGTGACCATGTTTTGCACGTTAATTAAAAATATTTAGTGGGTTAAAAAACAGTGAGCAAAAGCTACATGATTTTTAGGTGCCTTCGTAATTATATAAATGCGTAACACCTTTAGTCGTCGTCTGGTCCGTCTGTCTGTCTTGTCCGTCTGTTCGCATATAACGGCGCAAAAACCACTTATTTTGTTCATTAATAATTGCAGTTTATTTAATTTCATAAATTTAAATAAAAATTAGTCCCACTTTTTAATATAAAACAAAATCTAAATTAACGATTAATAGATTTAGAATTATAAGGTAACCTAACAGCTTTGAAAATGCAATTTAAAGCTCCATGCTAATTTATTAACAACACTAAAAAAAGAAAAAAAAAATTCCATGAGTGTTGGACAAAACCTGGTATACCCGGTTTTGACACACTCTTAAGTACTCGGTTTTACCCCAGCATGACAAATATTTTAAAACATGGCGTCACTACTCATAATCCTATAGAAAAAGATCAGTAAAAATGCTAAAATATTAGGAGAAAAGCAAAGAATTCGATATAGTACCCATCAATATTTAATATACTGAAAAAGAGTGGTTATACCCGTAAAACAAACAATCAAACAAAACAATTTTTAAGAGTAATTCAAACTAAACCCTTCACAGAAAAAAGAACCGCACACAGTAGCGTTTCTTTCAGCTACAAATGCAGTAATGGTGATCGACAAGTAATTTCTCGTGTTGGCTGATCGATAGCATTTCAACTCAAGGGGGAATCTACGCTACCCGGTTTTACCCGTCTACCCGGTTTGTACAACTCTTCCCTACAATAGTTGCACAATTGTTTCGAGCTATTTCAAATATTATGAAAATCGAATCAAAACTTAAACGATATTAATAAAAGTTTTCTTCATTCTATTAAATCCCATCGCACGTCATTAATTTAATGATATCCCATGATAGGTAATGATTTTAGGTTGCCATGGTGATTACGTGATATTTAAGATCGAGTCATATTATTTCTGCATTACTGAATTTAATCGTAATAAATTTTGTATTCATGCATTTTAGCATGAGTGCAACAGCTATAGCACCAAGATCTGAATATTTATAAAACTAGTTACAGTACGAACGCATCTCATTTGCCTCATTTGACGTTCAATTTCCGCTTTGTTTAACTATGTTTTGTCATTTTAATTCTATGTTTTTATGGCGCCCTGCTATTCTTCTTTAGATATGTTTATCACATTTCTAGACGAATTGTCATATTCATGTACTTTTCCCTCAGGTTAAATATGCATCCCGAACAAATGAAATCTTTAGTTTTATATATAAATACTGCAAGTTAATGTGTTTATAATTGGCACTCTATTTCTGCAGTTTCATTATAAATTTACTATTGTTTTATAAGCTTTTCACTTTACAATTTTCTATTTCTGCGAAACCTACTTCGTAATATATTCAAAAAGTATGGGCAAAAAAGAGGCCCCTTTTATTTCAAAAGCGTATCTGTAAATGACGAAAACGTATTAGTTTCTTATATATTTTCATATAACTTCCAAAAGTAAATAAAATGATTTCAGAATCGTAGGAAATTCCAAATCTGAATAGATAAAAAAATCTGATTTTTTTTAGTGTGTAATAATTCTTTTCACCTTACAATTTTTTATTTCTGCAAAACGTACTTCTTAACGTATTCAAAAAGTATGGGCAAAAGAAAAGGGCCCTTTCATTTCAAAAGCGTATCTGTAAATGGCGAAAACGTATTAGTGTCCTATTCATTTTCATAACTTGCAAAAGCAAATAAAATGTTTTCAGAATCGTGGGAAATTCCAAGTCTGAATACATAAATAAATCTGATTTTTTTTTAGTGCGTAATAATTCTTTTCACTTTACAATTTTTTATTTCTGCAAAACCTACTTCGTAACGTATTCAAAAAGTACGGGCAAAAAAGAGCCCTTTTACTTCAAAATCGTATCTGTAAATGATGAAAACGTATTAGTTTTCTATTTATTTTCATGTAACTTGCAGAAGTAAATAAAATGATTTCAGAATAGTGGGAAATTCCAAATCTGAATAGTAAAATCTGAATTGTAAATAAATCTGATTTTTAGTGTGTAATAATTCGGTATAAAAAAATTATTGAATTAAAAATATATTCTGGAAAAATATCAATTTCCAAAAAAAGTGACATCATTTTATCTTAGACCAGCTTCGAGATATGAAAAATTTCTTATAAAATTCATATATATATATATATATATATATATACGTATAGTAAATACGCATTACAAACAATTAATTTTATTTGCAAATATTTTAAATTATATTTAACCTCTATTTTCATGCTCTAATCTGCAGCATTGAATTCTCTATATATCTTAATTTGTTTTAAAATATACCGGAAATATATCGATATAAAAAAAATATTTATCCTACCTTCAGTGGTAGTAGATACACACAGAAAATATGATATGGAAGTTTTGTCTCCATAACTTGTAGGTTTTAAGGGTCATTTTTGTAAGATATGTTGGGATTTGCGCAATCACTTTACTCGTCTGTCCACACCATTAAGAATATTGAAAAATATTACAGCTATATATACTGTGTATTCGAAATTTTTTAGAAAGAATCTTCTTTATTTTCGTACTTTAAATTTTACTCCCATTTAGTTTTTGCTGAAATATTTTCTACAAGAATATAAAAGCATGTGATTTAATTAGGGACTAATCAGTTCCAAATAAATATTAGAAAAACTTTTGTACATTATTAAACTGATAATATTAAATCGTCATTATGTTGTATTTTACATAAATTTATGGTAAATTATATTATTTATGGAAATTTGTTAAGCATACATTCTTCATTGAAAAATGAATAATTTAATTTCACTTGTAGGGCATATATCAATAGTTTCTGTTATTTATTTTTTAAGTGTTATTCTTTTCTATGGATTATCAGTTTTTTCATAAAATTATGCTAGCTTTAATGGATTTCTGTGAATGTTATTTGTATCAATTTTCCTTTATCATTCATTTAAACTTTTATGTTGATATTTCTAAAAATTTATAATTTTGGGATTGTTTAAAATACTATAGCCTTTCATCACAAAACGTCATAATTTATTTTACTCATAAAAAAGAACAACGCATTTAGTAAACTAGAAAATGTGCTTTAATAAACATGATGCGAAAAACAACTGGTTGAACAGTTGCCAGAATTTACTTAAACTTTTATTAACAGTTAAACAGGTATAAATGTACATATACATACTATATGTGTACTGCTTCACTACGGTTTCAAAATATGCTTTATTCCCAGCTAAACACACATAGTCAACTTTTACTAAATGTGTTTTTTTCTTTTTTTGGTATTAATAAATGATAACACACATTAATCTATGATAAGACTTATTAATTATGTAATTTTTGTATAACATTTTTGAATTTGCCACTTTTTGCGTTATGTGTAAAATAAATGTTACTCTGAAAAATAATTTAAATGAATTTTTCAGCTAAATATTTCTGGGTGGAAATCATAATTATACTATGCTATGCAAAAATAAAGAACATTAAATTTGCCAGTAATTTTCTGGGTGTACCTTTTTATTACTAATGTCAATTCAAACTATCTTTCTGTAAACGCTTTAGAATGTTTAAATTTTGTGATTTACCGCAAAATTCTAGAATATTTTAACAGATAAAAGCGCTTGTTAACCATTCATATTGGACTTAAGTAAATACTGACATTTAACAATTATTTATGCAAAAGTCTTATTTGCTTGGCAACAAACATAATCTTCAATAAAATAGAAAATATTAATAAGTCAGATATATAAAATTATTATTAAAAAATCATAACATTTGCTGCAGCAATTTTTATGTTAATTATTTACTGTTTACGTTTATTATTATCTTTTAATTTTATTGTCTGACACGCACGTATGCTTCTTTGCGCACACTTATTTTAACAGTTTAATGAAATTTCGCCCACTAACAAAGGGAAGTATTTTTACCAATTTATTTTTACTTATTTATGTCTTAGATGCTTATTCTTACTTATTTCTTTGACATGAAAAAAAATAATTTTTGCGAAAGATAAATTAGTTTATTGATTACGGCGGTTTATGTTTAACCAACATAATTTAATTATAGTTTGATAATGTTTAATACAAATTTTGATTAAAAATTTCACTTTAATAAAATACAACAAAACACAAGCAGACTTTTACCAACGGGAATTGGAAAATACCAGTATTTACCAAAATGATTTGATAGACGTCTAAAGTCGAAGCATAAACTTGCAATTTTCTGACTTTAATGAACTCCCTATCGTCTATGCAAAATTTTACAATAAAATCTATTATTTACAAATATTCTGGAATTTATGGTAACAATTGTGTCTGAAATAACACTGCCCTCCAAAAGTTAAGGTACAACATGTTTTTCAAAGCACACCATAAAATAAAGGCAGAAACAATAAAATTCATAATGTCTATGAATGATAGTGTCACCTTTAAGAAGATTTATTCAAAAAATGCTTCATCATAGCTTTTAAAGAAATTTTCAGTTATGGAGAAGTAAGAGAAAATGTGATAAAATCAAACTTTCCTGACTTTGTGTGTAAGTATCGTGTATGATTGTTTATTTTCAATTGTTGTTGACAGTACCAAGAAGAGTCTAGCAATGTCGGAGTAGTCGTTTACCCGATTCATTAAGGTGGCGGGCGATCACATTGATGTAAGTGAGATTATTACAAGCCGATGCTGCTAGGCGTCTCAACGTGTCTCACAGTGTGGTCCAACGACTGTGTAATCAGTTTACATTAGAAGATTCTGTGCCTAGAAGACCTGTTCCAGGCCGACCACGAGTTACAAAATCTGCGAAGAGACCGCTTTCTAGTTTTTTCGACCCGAAGCAGGAGAACCACTACATGTTGTACCATAACTTTTGGACGGCTGCATTAACCATTATATTTTAATTTTAATGAACTTAATGTTTTATTTTCATTCATGTCATCACAATGGTGAGTTATAGTGAAGATTCAGAATGCCATAATGCTTTCTTTTTCTCATAATTTTTGAATGATGAAATTTTCTTTTAATGATTAATCTTTCAAGAACATTATGAATAATCCAGACGGGTGTGATTCTGATAATGAAGTTAAATAAAATTGGCACACATTTAGCTCATTTTAAAAGACCGAAATATAAATCTTATGAATATATTTTTTATAATACGTTTACACTAATACTACGTTTTTTAAGAAGTTCAACAGGGGTGATCTCTGTTTCTGCAAAAATCTCGATTTTCCCTGTTTATTTTTTCAACAATGAATTTGTTTGAAATATGATTGCTTTCAACCTGTTATTATTTCCAAAATTCAATATTTATTTATAATACGGATTTTGTAAACATTTTTATGCATTTATGTCATCGTAATCTTTAATCTTTTTTGTGTATTTCTGTAAAGCTCATATTTGAATATTGTTTAAGATATTCTATAGTTACTACATGCGGAATTAAATTTATTACTTCTACCTACTTTAGAAAAATATGGCTACGAATGCTTTGAAAACTATATTTAATGCAGATACACCGGTTCTTTTTATTATAAAATTCGAATCTAAAGACTGCTGTTGGAATCTTTACTTTTTATGAAATATTCTTCTGTGACGTAAAGTGCCAAAATTATCATGTTATGCAAGACAAAATTAAAACTACAGAACTAAGTAGAATACGCAAAGAAAGGAGGTGTATGCAGTATCCGTAAACAAAACAAACATATTATTACATTCTCTTTCAATATGTGGATGGGGAAATAAACCTAGAACAATCAGATCAGTTTTCAAGTGAGAAATTCAAGAATTGAAAATAATATCTGGATTAACTATTTATTAACTCTTGACTAACTCTTGTGTAACTAATGATTAAAATAATTTGTTATATTTCGGCTTAAGATTGTGATTTGACACTTTCGGATTTCCTAGATTTTTCCAAAAATGTCTGATTTTTTCAGGCGAAAAAACACTATATGTTTTTGAGCTTTAATGAGTATATATGCAATTATTTTCAATATAAATGATGTAATTCATATTGTAGATATAATTGGACTATTTTTGCATAACCGCATTAAAATAAACATTAATTTTCTTTCGTTTCGGGTCTTTACTTAAGTATTTCGAGTGTTGTTTGAAGTGTGCATCGTCCGTGTCGGGTTGGCTTTATATAGACATTTTGGTTTCAGGTTGGGCATAACCTGACCCTCGCAGGACTGTAACATGGGATAATCAGATTTTTAGTTAATATAAGTCACTGTGTTATTTTTCTATGAACTTTCGCAGACAAATACTTTCCATTTATTAATTGAAAGACAATACAGGAATACTAGTTCTTATAAGATGTGTTTTTCAGTTTCCCATCTGTATTTATTTTCCATTAAATTATAATAAAAATACCAGCGACATATGTATATGAAACAACGTAAATGTAATGTGTATAGTTGTTTCATAAAAAAAAAACCATTATCCACCCAACAAAAGCATCATTAGACTCAGAAAAACGTCTTCTTTTCGAATATGAGTACAACGTTTGAATTAAGGGCTGCATACATATTGAAAGTTGTGCCAACGTTTTAATATTTCAGTGGCAGATCCCATATATTTTAATGTAGAACGATTTGTCGCAGTTAAGTAACCCCAAATAAATCTTTCAATCTAACGTATACACAGTTGTTGGATCTCTCTCTATCTACCTAAATACGGCGCACGACGCGAGTTTCAAAACTCGCCTTATCCAGAAAATCAAATTTTGGGAAATCGCGAAAAACCTCTAACTGCGTCCATTGGTTTTCATTGTAAACCAAGATTTTAAAATCCAGAAATACAGGATAAAACTAGTTTTTTTTTTTCAAATTGTTGTGTTATTACGTGCAAGTTTACAAATAGAACAGATTGATAGGTAAAACACGATTTTTTAAAATTTTGGATAAGGCGAGTTTTAAAACTCACGTCTTCATATATATATATATATATATCTTACAGGAAAAATGTACCGGTGTCATTTAATTAGTAACAGGGTAAATTGTGTATTAAATCTAAATTTTAAATAAAATATTTTTTCTAAAATAAATTTTATAAAACTTGGTTGATTACTTTCTACAATTTTTTTTCGGTTGCAAACAACAGCAGGAGAAGCCACCATTAGACAGTGGAAAAAAATCTCTGTATCTCTAACTAATAATACGAATAAGCTGTCATGTTTTTGGCAATGATGATTTTTTTCATGTAAAAATTTATGCATTTCATTATTCATAGATGTTTTATCTTAACTTATTGATAATTTTCATAATTAAGAATATATTTTTGATTAAAAAATGCTTAGATGTGTCGTTTCAATATATTTTATTTATAGAGGGACATTTCAGTCGGATGATATTTTTGGAGGGTCGGATGGATTTCAGTTAAGTTTGTCAACTGATTTTATCATTAGAGGCCTTAACATTTCATTTCTTCTAACTCTATCAATAGTTAAGACGAATGAATAAATTATATACAATTCCGGTCTGGTGTGATCCAGAGATCTCAAATAAAATGTCAGAATGTGGTATCTGTTTCAAAAAGAAAATTCACTGCAAAAAAGTCAAATGTATCTTAACATGACTGGGAACTAGAACATATAATAATCTGTACTGAGTTTGTCACAATTCCGAAAAGTTTTCTTTATCTTTAGAAATTTAAGAACCAATATATTTTTGAGATCAAGAGAAGCATTGTAAAACGAAGTTTTTTTTTTTTTTTTACCCCACTGATTTATGTCGAGTAGTCATCGAAAAAGATGTCCCTGATTTCGAATTAAAATAAGTAAGGCCTTAATAAAGATTTTATAAACAATAAAGGCCTTAATAAACAATTTATTTTTACACTGTTAGATTGGAAAAATCTGTGAGTTTTTCTTTTTTTCTTTATTTTTTCTTTTTTACATTACATAGAAAACTTTAATATGAGCTCCTGTTGCTCAGCAAACATCTAAACGGTAGACGATCTTTTTCCAGGTGCACTTTAAACTGGTTAAACTAACAAACAATGGTTTTGTTTGTAGGTGAATCTTCTCTATAAGTACGATGAAAATGACGTTATACCAAAATAAATTATTTAAACTCGGCGTACCACAACCCGCACTGCGCTTTTTGCTGTACACTCACCATGATTACTGTGAACTAACTGACTTATGTGTGAAATGGCATCGCGTCATGAAGAGTCACGGCTAAAGGTCAACCTAATCACTATATTGAAAACTTTTTCAGATGCTCTACAATTTCACGGTGGTTTCGTACCGATTGATTGCATATTTCTCGTGCCATTTATTTTTCAAATCAGCGCACCATTTTTGACGACCCTGTATAGTGAGTATAGTATAATCAGTTCTCTCAAAGCGGAATATCAGTTTATAGGTTTCTATCCATTCTCAGTTAAACATTTTCAGCTGTGTAATACAGTTTATAAATGCAGAATTAACAAAATAATGTTCATGTTCATGTTAATGTTAATGTTAAATCTATTAATCTGTTTGTCTGTAAAACAAATTTGTTAACCATGAAAATGTTTACTTGAATATGGATAGCATCCGTAAAACGAATATTCCGCGTTGAGAAAACTGATTAATACTCAATAAATCTGCACGAAAATCAGTGGCATAAAAATAAACTTTAATTTTTTTAATGCTTCTTTCAATCTCGGAAATATATTGCTTTCTGCAGTGTCTAAAGATAAAGCCTACTTATCGGAATCGTCGGTAACTCAAAAGAGATTATTGTATATTATTTGTTATTATATTATTATATATTATATATAATAATATAATAATCATATAAAAATATATAATCTATAATAATAAATATACATATATAAATATAATATATTAATGTAATACGTTATGTATTACATATTAATGTTATGTGTAATGGTATATGGTAATGTAATGTTATATGTAATATATAAATAAAAATATATAGTAATATAATTTAAACTTATGTAATATACATCATTATGTATTAGACTATTTGCGGTTATAATAAATTTTCCTAGATTACAAAACATTTCACTTTTTTTTTTTTTTACAGTGTTGGTACGATTTTTAATACACTGACGACCCCTTATAGAAAAACTGCATTTGTAGTTGAAAGCAAAACATTCTGAATTCGATTCAATTTTTTGAGATTTTATTATAAAATATTTAATATGTATAGTATTTTACAAAACGGAGTGTACGTTTTATATTATTACAATTACGTTAATTAAACATTCCACCTAACTGACAGAAGCAATAATAAGCTGTATATGATATCACAACTCTCAAGATTTACTCTTCATATTTATAATAAATTATTTGGAATTTCGTTTCCTTTGAAATTAATGTAGCGATTAATAAAGTAATTAAAATTTTATGCTGCCATTAAGCAAGTCATTAAAATTTGAAGTAAAGGAAGTTTGGTTAAATATATTTTTTTCAAAATATTCCATTAGATTTCCTTTTTCAGACATTCAAATACGTAAAGGTCTGCTAAATATTCGTTAATAGTTCTAAAATTCGTTATTAAAGATAAATATATGCAGTACAATTCAGGGTGTTATTTAGTGAGATCTCAAATTTTCTTGCTAATGCTGAACTTATGAGCGTGAAATATATTCTTATTTTTTAAATATCTCATCGTGAAATTAATATTTTTAATTTCTTTTTCCGTGTTCTCTTCTTAAAGGATGTTTCTTTTTCTTTTTCTTTTTTTCAGTTTACAAACTATTTCTAAAATATATGCATAATTTTGTTTGAAGTGTTGGAATTTCACTGAAATCTCTACAGCTTTTAATACATAAAATATTAAATTAAACGTATAGTTTGGAAATATTTCGTCAAGTAAGAAAAACAGAGCCATCCTTTAAGGGGGGGGGGGGGGGTAACCTATTCGAAAAATGAAAAAATATCAATGTTCATTTTTTTTTTGGTATAATATTACTCTACACTTCGTACTGCACAAAATGCGAAAATCCCATCTATATATGTGCTGTGGAAGTAGCCTAAATTTATTTGTAAAGCAGGGCATATGTTTTTCTTCTCCTGAAAAGTAGCAATTTTTATCACAATCCTTTCTCCATATCCATATTCGTAATTTCTTTTCTCTGTTAGTTTGTTCACGACCAACGACATACAAGGCCAGTTCATGACGTTTAAAACGTCACACGGAGTGGACCATCTTTACATGGCGATTGGCACAAAACGATGGGCGCGCCTTTGCACCAATCACCGTCTAAAGATGATCGGCTCCGTGTGACATTTTAAACGTCATGGACTGGCCTTGTATGTCGTTAGTCGCAGTTTCTCTCATTGGGCATTTTTTAAAATGATGGAGTTTCAAACATCTTTTTTTTTTACTGAAAATGAGTACAAAAATGCTCTTTTCAAATCCTCAATAAAATGTATATATTTACAATAATAATAAAGGACTTTACGTTGTAATATCGATACAAAACAAATAGGTGTTGCTATCCAACGTACAATTTATACACAAGTTTAACATAAAACTCTACGTTTCGGTTTATTCTTTAAAACCTTCATCAGGAGAAAAATTTTCTAAAATATAAATCGACAACAAACTCTTTACATGCTACATTTTGAAATCAATTCAAAATTCAAAACATTCTAACGGAAATCTCTTACTCCCAAATAAAGAGTTCAGTGGCGCCATCTTTTAATCAAAGATGTAAACGAAGAAAGACTAGCTGAAAAAATGGAATTTTCATTGACTTTTCAAAATTGAAAGCCATATTGCTGGTATGTGAAAGGAAACATTATCATTACACACTTCATGGTTTCTTAGACGAATTTCTAAAGATTCACGAATAATAGCATTGCGCGGAATAACTTGTTTGGAAATAACTTTAGCATGGTCAAAGTCTATAAATGAAATGAGTCCTTTATGGTAGCTTCTTGAGAGTGCAGTAGAAAGTTTACGAAACTTCAAATCGTTTTTATGTTCTTGCAATCTTTCGAAAAATCGACGTTTAGTCATACCAATATAGGACGAGGTGGTCCCATCAGAAAATTTAAAGGGAATTTCATACACCCCAGAAAAAGATGAAAAAGGAATTGGATCTATTTTTTTACACAAAAGGCCTACTTCGATCAAAGATAAAATTAAATTAAACCCCACTGGGATTACCCCACGTATTTTCGCTCGTCTTAAAGACCACAAAACTGGTTTTCCATTTCGTCCTATCGTTTCTAGGTGCCAAGGCCCGTTATATTTTGTTGAAAAAGCATTTGCATTTTTTCTTAAAAGTATTCTCCCCTCTTCAACTTTTTCTATCTCTTCTACGTTGGAATTCATTAATCGAATTAAGGATTTTAATCTTCCTAATAATGCAATTTTGGCAAGTTTTGACATTGTGTCATTGTTTCCGTCCATCGATGTGGAAGAAGTTATTCTTTCCATAGGCTTATCCATTGATGGGTTACCTCATTTAAGTGATAATATGAAATTTTCTATTAAGTCGGGCTTAAACTTAATTAAGGAAAGTAATGTATTTATTTTTAAAGATAAATATTTTAAACAGCAGAAAGGAGCTCCTATGGGTTCACCTATTTCTAGTATTCTGGCAGAATTCAAATTGCGTCCTTTAGAAGAACTCATCTTTAAGAAACTTTTTCCTATACCTTCTTTATGGTTACGGTATGTCGATGACATTTTTATTATCTGGGAAGATGGGAAACAATCCTTAGAAAATTTTTTTGACGAAATTAACCAACTTGATAACAATATTAAGTTCACGATGGAGTTAGAAAACAATAACTCGCTTCCTTTTCTTGATGTTCTCCTTATCAAAGAAAACAATTGTTTAAAACGGAAAATTTTCCGGAAATCTATGAAATTAAACAATGTTATTCCCGTCACTGCAGCTGCCCCATGGAATTATAAGATTGCCGCATTTAGGTCATTTATCCAGCGTGCATTACTTGTTTGTTCCGATGAATTTTTGGATGATGAAATCAATTTCATCGTTAACATTGGATTATGTCATGGTTTTAATTCAAGCCTTATCTATAAATTGGTTGATAAGTATAAAGTTTCCGTTAATCCCCCCTCCCCCAAATTTCATCAAGTTTACCGAAAGGTTCCTTATTTTCCTATCCTATTTTAAAAGTTAAAAAAGTCTTTCATGAAATTCAGCATTCAACTCGTTGCCTCCAATTCTATCTTTTGTGTAAAAAAATAGATCCAATTCCTTTTTCATCTTTTTCTGGGGTGTATGAAATTCCCTTTAAATTTTCTGATGGGACCACCTCGTCCTATATTGGTATGACTAAACGTCGATTTTTCGAAAGATTGCAAGAACATAAAAACGATTTGAAGTTTCGTAAACTTTCTACTGCACTCTCAAGAAGCTACCATAAAGGACTCATTTCATTTATAGACTTTGACCATGCTAAAGTTATTTCCAAACAAGTTATTCCGCGCAATGCTATTATTCGTGAATCTTTAGAAATTCGTCTAAGAAACCATGAAGTGTGTAATGATAATGTTTCCTTTCACATACCAGCAATATGGCTTTCAATTTTGAAAAGTCAATGAAAATTCCATTTTTTCAGCTAGTCTTTCTTCGTTTACATCTTTGATTAAAAGATGGCGCCACTGAACTCTTTATTTGGGAGTAAGAGATTTCCGTTAGAATGTTTTGAATTTTGAATTGATTTCAAAATGTAGCATGTAAAGAGTTTGTTGTCGATTTATATTTTAGAAAATTTTTCTCCTGATGAAGGTTTTAAAGAATAAACCGAAACGTAGAGTTTTATGTTAAACTTGTGTATAAATTGTACGTTGGATAGCAACACCTATTTGTTTTGTATATATTTACTCTTAAAAAATACTTAATTCATTTAATAAATATAGATTTAATAAAGTTATGCGAAAAATTTTATGGCGATCGGATCAGGAGTTTAGGAGAAAAAGTACATTTAGTTAAAATGTAAAACACTTCAATTGTTTACTCCCTTATTAAGAGCACACAGAAATAAAAAAAAATATATATTAATTTCTTGATGAGATATTTTTAAAATAAGAATGCATTCCATGCTCATAGGTAATAACATTAGCGAATGCAATTTGAGATCTCACTAACCAACCCTCTTAAAGGTATGCTGGACTTTAAAAACGAACCAAATTTTTAAAATATCAATTACATTAAAAACCCAACAAAAATCAGTGTTTGATTTTAAATTTGCCTTGATAAATTATACTTATTCAGATGAAACCAGTCCGAGTGTCATTTCAATTGAATCAAGTGTTTAACTAATTTTAGGCAGTTTTAAAATCTTACCTTCAACCAGAGGTTAAAATGTCCCATGCGAACGAGCTTTCCTCCAATAATTTTGGTTTTTACATGTATGTTAATGGTTTTCTTTTTTAAATAAATTGTATCCGTTTTCAAAAGAAAGATTAATTTCCCAACTTACTGACATCAAATACAATATTCAGGGCAAAAATGGAAAAACTTGCCAAACATGGGTAAAAAAAGTGTTGTAATTTTAGTAATAATTGATGTATATCATAACTAATACTCATATTTGATTATTTTTAGACGTTGAGCCTATATAAAAGTAATAATTGATTCTCAATCAATTATAAATCGCATGGAGTTTTTTCAAATATGAATTTCTAATGCATCATTTTCCTTAATCCTTTCTGTTCGTAAAACAGAAAATGATTGATTCCCACCAGAATTTACAAACGAATTTCTTAGTAAATAAGTACTTCCTTTAATTCATTTTCATTGTAAAAGCAAAATTTTGTCAAAATATTTTGGGTGCTAGTTGAGCGTTTCAAATTAAAATTAAGTGATCACATTTCTGAACACCACCCTTAAAAGGGCTAAAGTACAAAAAAATTACATCATTTACTTAAAGGCAGGGTGAATGCACGTATAAAATCTTGCTTGATGTCAGCCATAAATTATACAGCCTTTGCATAAAAAAGAGAAAATTTTTAGTTTGAATGCCCACCATCCCCTTAATTAAATATATAAATAAAAAGCGCAAAAACATCGATACATTTCTTTTTCCTTTATGGATTCTACGAATTACGATGTTTTTCATGTCTCTTCCCATATCCTAGTTTCCTTTCGAATATCCGATACATATCATTTATTAGAAGTAGACTGTAAAGCAAATAACAAGCAGAAGCTGACCCCTGCAGAGTTTATTTTATCTAAAAATAAATACAGAATAGAATGCTACCTTTCCCGAGACTATCAGAATGCATTCGAGTTTTTGTCACAACAATACTAATAGTTTTCGTGATTCACCCGGAAAGAAATTTCAGCTGCATCTTTTCATTATTCTTTTACATTCTACTTTGAAGCATATTATTAAATTTTTAATTCGTATAAAACTTCAGACACTACACTGTTAAACACGAACGAAAAATTATGCGCTTAGCATAGATTACGAAACACTTTCCAACGCATTCAGAATAAAGTAACAAAGATTTACAATTTATTAAGGCGAAAGATGTCTAAATAAATAATTTAGAAAATGCATAACACATTTAAAAACACAATTTCTGCAACTACCATAAATAGCAAGAGAATTATTTGAATTTTTTTGAGCAGCCCTGTATCATGAACTATAGATTCATACATATATTACATAGCACGCTAAAAGTTAGTTTAATTAAACGCATAGCACAGTTGAATTTTCCCACCGTCAATAGATGGAAAGGTACTTGAGATCTTTCGTGTAGCCCTGTATATGATATATAGAATTTATACAACACCTATTAATAGGCAAAAAAAAATTAAATTTTAAAACATGTATCTCAATTGAAAACGCATTTCCAGCAATTATTCTTCATATTAGGCAGTACTGTCGCCAAATACTTTAGAGCGTCCCTGTAAATGAACGATAAATTATATGCACACCAGATGCTACAGTAAGCGTTTTGTATTAAACCTCAGTGATATATACAAATTTCAATAAATTTGAAATAGCATAATATCATTAAAATACACCGCAAATGATTTTTCCCCATAGGCAGTAATGTAACGGAATTCTTTTGAGTGGCCCTGTAAATGAACCGTTAATGCTACACACTTCATTTTCAATACCGAACATGCCACAAGAAGCATCAACAATATATATCCATTTCATGGCAATCTGACTACATTTACGCGAGTTAGAGCACGGACGGACAGACAGACAGACAAACCGAATACATAAACACTTTTCAACTATGTTGGAAAGTGTTAAAAAGACATGATTCTTAATCTAGGAAAATATGAAAATAATGAAATATGCAATAACATCTTCCGAGTTACTAAGGATTCCGAAAAGCTTTCTTTGTGTTTGGAAAAACCAGAAACCAATATATTTTTCAAGATTTAAAGAAGCATTTCCAAAAACAAAGTTTCTTTTGCTACCACTCTTTTTCAAAAACGTTTTCAAATAGTTTTATGATATATTAATCCGTTTCATAAATCCCGAATCTAGGTTTTTTGGGTGACATCTATTCTTAAGTAAACATTTTCATGTTCGACAAACATGATAAACAAGCATCATTAACTTTAACCTATTTTTTTTTTAATATACTCCGGCATGTATGAATTCAATTACAAAACTGAAAATGTTTAAATCAGAACTAATAGCATCCGAAAATCGGGTTGAGAAAACTGATTAATACACTATAAAAACTAGTCAGAAACGTTCCAAAAAACAATGGCAGCAAAATAAATTTTGTTTTAATAAATGATTTTCGAAAATACAGGGTGGTTCAAAACTATATTTCTAAACTGTTAAGGCAGGTAGAGGGGACCTAAATAAGCAGATTTCGTACAGGAATGTGGGTGCAGAAATGCAGCGTTGAGGCAGTAGAAGGCGCTGTTGAGTTCGGTGGATGAAAGCGCTTCGCTAGTTTGAATCGTCATTAACTCGTGAATTTCGAGCAACATGCATCTTTACACCAATATAGAGCCTGCCTACATGCGTTTTATGTATGGGGCTAAGCAAGGAATCGGTTCACACCCAACGCACATCCAACAGCTTTTGAGCTTGTCGAAGGACTATCCTCCTGTGCGTAACAGGGCTTCTTCCACAGCAGGATTTCTGCGATATCTTACAGTGCCCTTATCACGCTGGAAGCATAAAACGATCCACTCGAGCACAACTCCTCAAGAAGACGCTCAAATGTGCGTGGATCCTGCAAAATCCTACCCGGGAATTGTTCAATCTAAATCCTATGATCAGTTAAACCATTTCCTTGCGCAATCCCATACATGAAATGCATGTCGGCAAGCTTCGCATTTGTGTAATAATCCATGTTGCTCGAAATCCGTGCGGGACGTGACGATCCAAGACAACAAAGCGCATTCATCCGCCGCCTTCAACAGCGCCTCAACACTGCATTTCCGCACCCACATTCCTAAACGAAATCTGCTTATTCAGGTCGCCTCTGCCTGCCTCCCTCTATGTGGTTTCCGAAATTCCTGATAAAATAAAAACAACCGTCTTTTTTTTTACAATGTATTTAAAAAACAGAAATACTAATTTTAGGGCTTTTTGTAAACTAAAAAGTAATACAATACTGGTTTACCCATCACACCTAAGCCGTGTGAAATTTTTGTATATTTCTTTATATATCATTTGCTTACACTGGTCCACAATATAAAATTAATTTTTGTCTTTTAAACAAATGGTATACAGTAAAACCTCAATAACGGACACCCCCGAATAGCGGATACCTCTATTTAACGGACAAATGCGAATTGACCAGTCTCGAATGATATACATTTCTATGTATTAACCTCTCTATAGCGGATACCTCTATATACTGGACAGAAATTTCTGCTACAATGTAACGTAAGTTTCCCGCAAATTTACGAAAAATTAAGCAAGTTTTCGAAATTTTTGTTTAAATCCTTCGTTCTTATTCCGACGAAACTTCCCTACTATAGAACGTCCCATTCTGGCCAAAGAAAATCCTCTCCCCTACTCAGCCTAGGGAGGTGCAGACGACCATAATTTAGGTGTTGATTGACGTGCAAATTGAAAAGCATGGATGACACGAGATTTGATGACTGAATGGCTAATTACTTTTGATGCAAAAATGTAAAAATAAAATAAAAAAAGGGATTTTATTTCTTGATAATGCAACATCTTATCCCACAAATTTGAAGTTGGAAAATGTGAAAATTATTTTCTTTCTTCCAAACGCCACATCTGTCTGCCAACCGCTTGACCAATATGTAATACTAAGCTTTAAAGCTTGGAATAGAAAGTACTTTCTGCGTTACGTAATTCATGAATTAGATTTTGAAAAAAACAGCAGAAGAGCTCTCAAAATCCGTAAATGTACATAATGCTATCACCTAGATTAAATCAGCGTTAACCCTTTGTTGCTCAGTGTTCCATTACATGGAACACCAAACTTGGTTCCCCAATGCCACATTGGCACCAGAATTTTGGTATAGGTATTTTCGTTTATCACGAATGAGAAATAAAGCTTTTTCTTATTTCCAAATAAATTTGTTCGTAAATTCCGGCATCACTTCATTCATGTAATCATTTTAGCAATGAAAGTGCCTTGCGCCTGAAAGGGTTAAAAAAAGTTCAATCGCAATGTCTCATTAGTTGCTTCAGAAAGGCAGGGTTTTCAAGAGCTAAAGAGCAAACCGCAATTGATGTGGGCGACGAAGAGGACATGAACGAAATATCAGAGTTGATGCGTTATTTCAATTATGAAGTAGAAGCAAGAGATTTCTTTTGCATAGATCAGGAACTGAGTATTGAAGAAATGGTGTAGAACGTAACGGATTTTATTCCAACAAAATTTTCCAATCCTGAACAATCAGCCAACTAGTTGAAATCGAGAAAGAGGGGGCCATCCCCTATTAAAAGCTTTAAAGATGCCATTGTATACGAGAAGGAACTACAAAAGTTTTTCGTGAATACAGTGGATCCCAAGGGACTAACATTAGCAACAAATCTAAAACTGTGTGTGGGCGAACAAAAGAAACAAGCAATCTAAATTGTTAGATATTTTTTCTTCGCAAACTAAAAAAATTATGGAACTTATGTGAGTTTTACATTTAAAAATGGGTTTTTCATTAAAATATTAAAGTAATGAAATAGGAAAAGTTTCGCAGTTATGTATAGTTACAAAATGTAGGATTGTAAGCAGTTTTCATTGTATATAGTATGTAACTTACTATATTTTCGTTTTTGTTTCTTTTTTAGTTGTGCGAAACTCAGAATAGCTGACACCCCCTATTTAGCGGACACTTTGGTACGGTCAAGAGGTTTCCTTTATGCAGAGGTTTTACTATATTTTTATACTAATAGGGAGTCACATAATATTAGCTAACCATTAAAATTTTAATGTTAGCTCTTAGTGTAAAAATATGGCTAGTATGAAAAATTATAATTTTAAGTGAAATGTCAAAAAACAATTGCACTATGCAACAAAAATCGATGAAGTTAATGCTTTCAGTAAAAGCAGTTAATTCTCAAATAATTCTGCCTAACATAAATGTAACCATAAAAAAAATAATTGGCTACGATTATTCTGTAACATACAGCTGCATCTATACCTTAATGCTGCTACCACGCTAAATATTGTGCATTACATTAGAGTTTCTGTAAATAAATTCAATCAGAACAATAAATGTAAATCAATTTATCAAAAATAATGACTGTAATCATAATTAAAATTATATAGTGTGATACATTATTTTACATTTCTATTAAATTTGATTTTTAAATATGTAGTTATGTAAAATAATAATAATAATAATAATCAGAGAGAGAGAGAGTTTTTTTCATCACATATTTCATATTTTTTTCCCATCACAAAATTGTTGCAGTGGAAACTAAAGCGGCCATTATATTAAAAAGCTATGTCTTTTTTCAGTTTATATTTAAAAATATATATAAGCTTAGGGGGCTGTCTCTCTATTGAAATTTAAACAAACTTAAATAATTTTGGCATTAAAACGTAATTTTGACATCATATTTGGATTCTTTGATACATTTTATTTTGATATATCAAACGGGAAACCATTCAGTGAAGTAGTACAGGACCTATATAGATGTAACATTTGGATCTTCTAATGTTAAATGCATTTTTAATAATGTTTCAAAAAAAAAATCTACAATGCGGATAATTTTTTAAAGAAAACTCAAAAACTACTTGATGGAATGAGCTGTAATTTAGATTCATGTATTTGAAGCGCCTGGAAATCGATTTCTGTTAGAAGGTTACATTTTATGTATTTTTTTTAATTTAAATTTTAATTTGTTTTGAGAAATTATTAACTTTGCACATATGTATTTCAAAAACAAGAGCCAATGAAGGTTTTTCATGGTGATATTCGTGGTCAGTGGATTAATTTTATACAGAATTGGACACTTTCACTTCAAAGGCAATTTCATTGTTGTACGGTGTTATGGGACAGAATGACTAAAAAATCAGCGAGTTCGAACGCTGAGTAGCGATTTTTTTATGGTGGAGTTGTGAATGAATAATGTACTTGCTAGTCCCCTCTTTCCCATTTAGTCGTTCCGTATTTTAACTTCATTGATACGGATTCCATTAAACATTCTAAACAGTTAAATACAGTACTGCAAAATACACATCCTGTCTATTATGGAAAACATACCTCTTTAAACAAATATAGAGTATTCAAAATATTTCAACATAAATTCTAGAATGCAGGTATGCACTGAGCAAAACTATCAAAACTTCAAGAGATCATACAAAACTTAATAAACAGCATCATTCTAAACTTTCATGTTTGATTAGTAAATGTATATATTTTGCCACGGGGACATTTTTTACATATTCATAGGTGCCAACCTCAAACTAATCTTCCGTAATACTTGCGTTAATTTGACCCTGGTTTAATACATTTCGAAACAGAATTTTTTTTTAAGAAATGAAATTAAATATGTTCCACGTAGAAACCTGGAATTAAATAAATAAGCATTCATAAAAAGAAATTTCTGGTTCGAAATGTGGTTAACCTGGGTCAAATTAATCCAGATATTACGGAAGATTAGCAGCTATGCATATTTTCAATTGATGAACATACATTTCGTGAGAATAAAGTTATTATTCTCACAAAATTTTGATCTAATGTTTTTCTACGTGTTGAACTTTAAAATCTAGTATGATTTTTACGTTAGGAATCAGCTTATGAGGGATTCAGAATGAATCCGAAACGTCCTTTTATATTGTTTTTAGTGTTTTTATCTTGTAATGTAATGTAATGTCTGTTATTTTGAAAAGTTTTTATAAATAAAGTTATTAGTTATTTTTTTTATATTTTTAATTAAATTCTAAACTGCATTATAAAACATTTTTCATATTCATGTTAAAATAATTATATATTTTCCAATGATTTCTTCAACAGACACTTCAGTTTAAACCTACCTCATATTGGCATAGAGTCTCTACTTTACCTTTGTTTTAAAATGAAATGGATATTCACTGAAAATTTGAATCGTTCAATGAAATTTTACTCTTCTATTAGCCACGTATTGATGCATTTCGTACTGTAGCAGTAAACTGTGCATTTTGTATTTTGTACTGCATAATTCGAAATATCTGAAGTTACACGTAAGCTTTAAAATTTAAAAATATAGTTAACTGAAAAGGTTTTAGCAAAATGTTAGTGAATGAAAATTTACAGTTAGTTTTAGCATAATATTTTTACATGCTCTTTATAACATTCTATGACAATGAATATTTAGCCATCGTGTTATAAAAGCTGTGAAATACTTATTGACTCATAAGTTCAGTTCTCGAAAATTGCATTTTAAATGCATAATAATATATTTAATATTAATTTTACACGTTATTTTGTACAAAATAAAATATTTTTACTGATTTAAAATAACAAAGTATTTGAAATGCTATAAAAAAAACCCATAATGTGCGCGACTAGTCAATAAAAATAATATTATTACGTAAATTTCATTGATAATTGTTAAATGTTTGATATTTTGTAACTTTATTTTATTAATTCCTTTTGAAGTTAAAAATTATTTGTTATTTACAACAATTATATTGAAATTATATTCGTTTTACAGTTTCTTTTCATTTTCTCATTCATATTAATATTTAAAGTAATGTTGTTATTTTAAACTTTAAATTGATTTTGACTTTTCTGTGAAATTATCTTCACACCGATACCTTAGTTTTAACTTTAAATTATTTTTTAAATACGGCTACATGCATAACATACATAATTTTGCGAGGCGTTGCAGAGCTTTGAACCTAGCTGTTAACCCTTTAGTACGCAGCTTTGCATATATGCAAACAACACTGTTTTGAATTTAATAGATATTTTTATTCGTATATACCTAATTCACAGCAGAAAATTAAAATAGCAATATCTGCTTTAATTAATAACAGACATTCCGCATTTAAATAAAGCGAAATTAAACATTGAAACTTTCTGGTGTCAAGTCAGATTCTCTGAACTACGCAATTTCTAGAACGTATTCTATCTTGGGAATTAAAGGGTTAAAGGTTAAATTTTATAAAACAAATAATTATATAAAATAAGGAATTTGGAGACATGCTGTAATATTTACTAATTTGCAATATTTTAGCGAAAAACAGCCACACGACAGTAGTTTTTACTTGTATTGCAGATGTGCAACAAAAGAAAAGATTGGCGTATTATATCAAAAATGTATCTCTGATTTTTTTTATTATTTTTCCTGTGTAATAAACCTTTAAGAGAATCATATATATATTTTTTCGAAACAAAATAAAAAATCACGCATTTAAAGGTTAAGTTAATGTTTCAATATTACATCTGTAGCTCGAATCATACTGTGAACGGCTATTATTATTAGAACAATTTTTGCCGTATATGTTTTCTTCAATTTCTGAGATTCATAGTCAATGTTAGAAATAACATATATAGAAAAGGGGATACATAGGCATCTGTGTCAGCCTTTTGATAAGGCCACCGGATGACATTTAAGAGCACTTATGAATCTTTTAACATCGCCACGGTCATCTAATTCTCCACATCTCAACGACGCAGATTGTCCCCAGGTGCAATGCAGGACAAATTTACACATCCTTAGCGAAATAGCAACATCTTGAACGGCTGAAAGACAGTTAATGAGTTTAAATCAAGGTTTATTGAAGATTATATGAAAATTACTTATCATTATATGGATACACGGGGAATTCTTATTCCTCAAAAGGCATCGGAGGGAGCTTGTGATGATCAAAGCTTTTAAAGCTGTTATCTGTAGTATTTGCACACATTCACTGCTCATGTTAGCATAGGGATTAAATGATGGATATTTGAAAAGCTGGCTTATTCTATTTAGAGGTACATTAACATCTAAGAATATAAGCTGCCGAGTTCCAAACTCATGTAGCTCATTAACTCTAAATAAGACAGTGGGTCATTAATTTTTATATAAATTAACATTAAATACTTAAAGGTAAAATATAATTATGTCAGCTCTTAAAAAAGAGCTGTAACAGGAATCCTTTCCCCTGTTATAACAGGAACTGTTAATTGCTATAGTAAACATAAGAATGTAGAAATATTTTGCGAAAAGTTTTTCGTTACAAAACATTAAAGCAGGCATTTTTTGTCACATTTTTAAATGTATTTATAAACTGTGCATGCAATAAATATTGTACCTAAAGTACTATTTATATTTATTCAAATGAAATTTATCTTAAATATTAGAAAATATATTTTTTTTCTTTCTGGCATTGGGTATATATATTTATAATTATATAATTTTATCACAATGTTTCTGATTCTTGATTTTTCAAAAAAATCATTGGGGCTATCTAACCATTAAATCCCACTAAAAATAACCATTAATTACTTATTTATAGTGACAAAATTATCTGATTTAATATTTTAATTTTTGTAAAAAAAAAAAAAGTCGGAAGAGTCAAGAGTTGATTTTAATTGAAATTTTCTTTCTCTGTTGATATGCAATTTTTTGGTGATGAACCAGAAGTTTAGTCGATATACGCTCTTTTAAATAATATTTTGTTGTTTTTCAAGCTTGTTGCAAAAATAATTATATTTAATGGAAAGGTATGAATGAACAAATTAAAATTTTATTTTTCGAGAATACCATAAAAATAACTTAAAATAAATTCCCAAACAAAAATATAAAATTTACTATCTTATCAGTGATATATTTGCGCACAACCTAATCAATGATTAAGCAGGCTTAATTGGGGAACCCAAACTGCACTATGGTCTGAAAAAATTGCAACACAAAATTTCGTTTCAACTTTTATTTTATTCGGGGCGAATGAAATCAAACAAATATCTATTAAAAAAAATAAAATAAAATGAAACAGAAGCTAATGTTTGAATTTATAATCGTTATTTTAAGGTAGTAACCACAAATTAGAAATACTAACTCATGTTTTTTGCTACAAGTAAAAGCGTTCTACTAATTTTGTATTATATGTAACTGTATTATACTGTGTAATTTGAAATATCTGAAGTTACAGGTAAGCTTTAAAATTTAAAAATATGTATTATAGACTGAAAAAGTTTTAGCAAAATGTTAGTAAATGAAAACTTACAGTTAGTTTTAGCATAATATTTTTAGATGCTCTTGAGTGCATATGCTCTTCATACTTACATTTCCATATTGTAACATACACAATACAATATGTTACAATATAGACCCCGTCCATATTTATAATAAAATTGTTTTAAAGTTAAAATTTAATAATAATAGGCAGATATTTCTCAGTACTAAATTGTACATGCATTTCTGAAAAAAAAAAAAAACTATGGTATGTTTGTTAATGATTCTATAATGAGAGAATCTTAAAGATTAAAAAAATTCTTCTTATCAAAAGACAAGCGAAATTTTTAAACCCATAATAATCAGTCTAACGTAATAAAACTGTTTTGGAAGTATGTTCACAACTGTAACTGTTTTAACATATGTACATAAAATAAAAAATACTAAAATGAAGGATTCCTGAATGTTTTATTTATAAGAGCTTGCTCTTTTTGTAACTGTCTCTTATCCATTAAATGGAAGCAATGAAGTGTTTTACAACAAATGGAAATTCATAAGTACGCTTATTGTCGTACATAAGTATGAAACAAAAATTAGTCCTTGGCCAATGAAGGCTTCAGGAATATTTTATTTATAAAACCGTGCTCTCTTTGTAGCAGTCCCTTATCCATGAAATAGAAGCAATGAAGTGTTTTACAACGAACGGAATTGTTTGAAAAAGGGAATTAGAAAGCCTTTAATGTTTCAAGATACCGTTCTAGGAAATTCCACTTTGTTTATTTGACTGTAGCCAAAGAGAGAGGCTGGAAATAAATTGAATTTTATTGGTAAAAGACTTCTGGGGCTTTAGAAATAATTAATAGGATTGTGTTGAAACAATATCCCCTCTTCTGCAGGCGGTAAGATGTTTCTTTAGGCTATGTTATTTTAGATGAGTTTATAAAGTACGTATTTAAGGCTATTTACAGTCAAGTCTGCTTATTTATCTACCTATTTTGGAAAAATAAAAAAGTTTAACAAACAAGATATCAGGGTACTGGACACAACAGTCGCACACTTTTATTACTAAAAATGAAAATTATCAAAAAGCAAAACGCTTTAAATATTCCCCTAAAAAGATTTTTTAATAATATTCTACGAAATGAAAAATTCGTACAACATATCGAAGTTAAAACACTTTAAAATTGAAAATTATGATACTAAATTAATTTTCTTCTGGTCATTCACTTCAATTCTTTCTTCAACGTCATTGATGTCTTAGAAATTTCATTCTTAAAAAATGTTTATTATTAATAAATGTATTTATAATTATTAATTATAATTATAATTATATTATACTAGCAAACCCCGCGGCATTGCTCACGTAATATTTGAAATATGCCAAGTGATATTTATATGTCTAATTTTTATTAAAAGGTACTAACTAAATTTTTATTTTATTAAAAGGTAATATTTTATTTTATTAAAAGGTACTTATTACTTTTAGGAATAATTAAAAAAATTACTATTTAAAACACAGTTTGATTAAACATCATTGTTACACTGCATAAGGCAGAAATGAGACTTAAATTAATAAAACGAAATAAAACTAACTAAATATTAATTTAGAAAATATTTTGAAACTTTTATGCTGAATTAATACGCTCATTTCAGTATTCATTTGAAGTTTTGAATTTTTTAGAAACCATCTTCTTACATCTTAAAATTAACCATCATGTCAAATTTGAAGTCCTACCACCTCTCTCAACATAAAGGGCTATGTTGAAATAGGAACTGTCACCATTAATTTGCCAACATTAATTTTGAAATTGGTTTGTTATTTCCTAATATTCCACAGAAACGTAATTTAGAAAGCTTTTAAAGGCCTTTTTTAGAGCGTTTGTTGTTCCTGTGAAACCCAGGTGGTAGAATCATCGGCATAAAATATAGCCTGTGTAAGATCAGAGACTGTTACCATTGATTCGCAACTATTACTTTTATATTTGGTTTATATTCCCTGAAATTGCGTAGAAATCGTAATTTAGGACTTTTTTAGAATGCTTTTCGCACCTCCCCTTCACTTCACCCCTTTTTAATTCGAATTTCTTTTCGATAGTCCTTCGAGGGCGTTTATATTTTATAAGTAACTACCATGCCATATTTAAAGTTTCTAGCCTTTTCAGTATCACAGAAATCGCAATTTAGAAAGTTTTTATCTGCTGCAACCCTCTGGTGGTAGTGGCACAGACATAAAATATAGCTTATGTTTGAGCAGGTTCTATCACCAACAATTTGTTATCATTATTTTTTTAATCGGTTTGGTATTTGATAAGATTACATAAAAATTGTAATTTATATCGCTTTTCGCTCACTTCATCTTTTTAAATTTGAAATTTTCTTTCGACAGTTCATAGAAAGCAGTTGCATCTTATAAGTAAATAACATGCCATACTTCAAAGTGTTAGACACTTCAGTTATGCAAAAAACCGAAATTAGAACATGTTTTGCTTTTGCAACCCTCAGATGGTAGTGACAGCAACATAAAATATAACCTATGTTATAGCAGGGACTGTCACCATTGACTGCAACCATTACTTTTGAAATAGCTTTGGAATTTCCAGAGATTGAGTAGAAATCGCAATTTAGAACGTTTTTAGCACGCTTTTCGCGCATTTTCACCCCTTTTTAAATTTCCAATTTTTTCGAAACTGTTCTTAAAGATCATTTATATTTAATAAATATGTACCTTGCCTAATTTTAAGTTGCTAGCCCCTACCGATCACAAAAATTAAAATTTGGAACGCTTTTTTGCTCCTGCAACGTCTAGGTGATAGTGATACCGACTTAAAATAGCGTCTATGTTAGAGCAGAGGCTGTCAGCATCAATTTCTTACCATCACTTTTGAAATCAGTTTGATTCTTCCTGACATATTGGTGACAAATCGGCATTTAGAACGTTTTTAGAACGCTTTTGGCTCATTTTGTTCCTGCATCTCCTCTGGGGTAGTGGAAACAGATATAAAATATAGCCTATCTTGGAGCAAGATCTGTCACTATCATTTAAACACCATTATATTTGAAATCGGTTCAGTATTTCCTGAGATTGCATAGAAATTGCAATTTAGAAAGTTTTTTACAACGCTTTTTGCGCATTTTGACCCCCCTTTTAAATTTCGATTTTTTTAGGAAATGTCCTTAGAGATCATTGCTATCTTATAACTAACTACCATTCTAAATTTCACGATTCAAGGCCTTTCCGTCACGCAAAAACCGCAATTTAGAACGTTTTTCTCCTGCACCCCCTTTGGGGTAGTGGCACCGACATAAAACGTAGCCTATGTTGGTGCAAGGATTTTCACCATCATTTTGACGCCATTATTTTTTAAATCGGTTTGGTATTTCCTGAGATTGTGTAGAAATCACCATTTAGAACGATTTTTAGAACGCTTTTCGCGCATTTTCACCCCTTTTAAATTTCGAATTGTTTAAGAACTGTTCTTAGAAATCCTTTATATCTAATAAGTAGCTGATACTTCAAATTTCATATTTCTAGGCCCTTCAGTAACACATAAATCGCATTTTTAGAACGTTTTTTGCTCCTACACCCCCTTTGGGATAGTGGAATAGAAATAAAAATTAGCCTATCTTGGAGTAAACGTTGTCACTTTCATTTTGACACCAATATTTTTTAAATCGGTTTGGTATTTCCTGACATTATGTAGAAACTACCATTTAGAACGTTTTTTAGAACGCTTTTTGTGCATTCTCACCCCTTTTAAATTTCGAATTGTTTAAGAACTGTTCTTAGACATCATTTATATCTTATAAGTAACTAATATTCCAAATTTCATATTTCTAGGCCCTTCAGTAACGCAAAAATCGTATTTTTAGAACGTTTTTTGCTCCTGCACCCCCTTTGGGGTAGTGGCACCGACATAAGATATAGCCTATGTTCTAAGTTGGGCGAACACCATCATTTTGATACCATTACTTTTGAAATCGGTTCGGTAGTTCCTGAGCTTACCTCAGAGAAATAAAAAAATTTTTCCTCTTTGTAATATGAGTATAGATTATATTATATTATATTATATTATACTATATTGTATTATATTATATTATATTATATTGTATTATATCATATTGTATTGTATTATGTTATATTACATCTTATATTATATTTTGTATTATAATATAATTATAATTATTAATATATTTATAATAAATGTATAAATAATGAAATTAATAATTAATGTATTTATTAATAAATTAATAAAGTATCTCTTTCTCTATCCCTAACATTGCCTTACTCGGAATTTCACGATGTATTTTACTGAAGAACATGAATATGCATCTTATTTTGTTGGACTGTTTTTAATAGCATTAAATATAACGTCATCCATATTTATAAATAGCAATTCATTTTCTGTAATATCATTTCTAAGACACTATTATAATCTTACGTTTGCATCCTTTTGTATGAGATGATAAAAGAATACCATTTAACACACACATTTAAAAACTCTGAAGCGAACGTAAGAATAAGAATGAAAATGTATTATAATGCAGTCAAAAATATTCACGAAATCAGGCTCACTATAAATTATGTACTAGAATATGTACATAATATGTACTAGTAATGGAATATATTTGACATGGAAACAAATCAGTGCGATTCAGAACATTCTAATTATTTCACATGAACCTATTTATGCCTAGCGTCCCATTTTTGGGACGCTTCGAATTTTAATAAATTTGTATAATTTTCTTTATAGTTATAACATGAAAATTGCATGAAATAAATATCTATAAATGTCTTTATAGTCCAGGCAATAGGGAATTTTACCTAGCAAAATTAATGGTAGTTCTGGAAATCGGCCTACTTTATGTTTTTTGGGTCGCTGAATCCGAATTTGTAACTTCCCACCAAAATATCCCCCGGCAGCCCCCAAAAAAAGGTTTTTATTAAAAAAATCAATTTTTTTATTGTTTTAGGGGGAAAGTATCTAGAAATTCAGAAAGTAGACAAAATTTGCAAAAAAATTAGATATATGACATTATGACTTAGGATAAAGGGGAAGGGGGGATTGCCTCGGAACATGCGCGCGGTGCTGCGTGGACTAAGTTGCGCAATTCCACTTATGCACTCACAGGTTTACATTCGCCCTCCCATCTCCCCTCCGAACTTTCCCTATAAGGTTTACTTAAGTTTTTGTGGGTCGTTGAATCCGAAATTTTAACTTACCCCCAAAATTCCCCCCCCCCGAAAACCCCCCAAAATAGTTGTTATTAACTTAAATTTCTTATTGTTTTAGGGGAAAAGCATTACAAAATTCAGAAACTAGACAAAATTTGCAACAAATAGGATATATGACATTATGACGTAGGATAAACGGGGAGAGAGGGGGCTGCCTCGGAAAATTCCCCGCGCGCTTTCCTCAAAAACCAAATTTTTTCAAAAAATCAATTTTTTGGGGGGTTGCCGGGTGAAATTTTGGTTGGAAATTAGAAATTTGCATTCAGCGACCCAAAAAACATAAAGTGAGTCGAAATCCAGAAGTAGTATTAATTTTGCCAGGTAAAATCCCCTATTACTTGGACTTCATAACTTAGTGCACGTAGCGCCGCAGTGTATATTCCGAGGCAGCCCTCTCCCCCCCCCCCCCCGTTCATCCTACGTCATAATGTCATATATCCTATTTGTTACAAATTTCGTCTAGTTTCTGAATTTTGTAATGCTTTTCCCCCAAAACAATAAGAAATTTAAGTTAAAAACAACTATTTCGGTGGGGGGGGGGAATTTTTGGGGGGAAGTTAAAAATGTGGATTCAGCGACCCAAAAAACTTAGAGTAAACCTTATAGAGAAAGTTCGGAGGGGAGATGGGAGGGCGAATGTAAACGTGTGTGTGGTTAAGTGGAATTGCGCAACTTAGTTCACGCAGCACTGCGCGCATGTTCCGAGGCAGATCCCCCCTTCCCCTTCATCCTAAGTCATAATGTCATATATCTAATTTGTTGCAAATTTTATCTACTTTCTGAATTTCTAGATGCTTTTTCTCTAAAACAATAAAAAAAAAATGATATTATTAATAAAAACCTTTTTTGGGGGGCATTTTACCAAAATTTGGGGGGTTGCCGGGGGAAATGTGGGTGGGAAGTTAAAAATTCGGATTCAGCGACCCGAAAAACATATAGTAAGCCAGAACTACCATGAATTTTGCTTGGTAGAGCCCCTGTACGGTCTCTATTGCCTGGACTATTATCTGTTACCGAGAGATGACAGTAATGGATGGATATTTATTTGCTTAAATGAAAGCTTTTCTCGGAGTTTATAGATTTTTCGTATTTCAAGATGGCGAAATGTAAAAAGAAAGTTTATTTGTGTTTTTTCTATCAAGGATCCAAATAAATAAGTCATAATCGTAGCTTGTAGACTTCTTTGAAATACGTATCTTTTTAAATGTTCAAATTTTTTTTTTGTGCATTTTTGTAACGTACAAAATAATCGGACGTTAGGAACGAATAAATACATATTTTTATTAGCCACTTACAGGAGAGTTATTTATGTAAAGACCTTTTCAAGATGATTATTAAATAAATTGTTTTTAAGCTTCAAATAAGATTATTCTGAGTTTATTATTAATAATACTTATAATGTCATTAGTCCCTGTAAAGAATTAAATATATTTTTTTAGTAGATCATAAAAATACTCATTATAATTACCTTATGTATATAAAATCCTAATGAAACGAATTTATGAAACGGATATATGAAACGGCTGAAATGAAACGAATTTATGTAACGATTCTTTGAAACGACTGATTAAACAACTGATTATGTTTCATGGCGATTTCTCCTAAATATGGAATACTTTGCGATGAAATTAACATCAAAAATCAATATTAATCCGCAGATCTCAAAACTGGTATTAGAATTTTTAAATTCGAATTAGTTTTCGAAATATTAATTTTTTCTAATTTTAAATACATTTTTCTAATGATGGCAACTCAAATTTTAATCATAACAGATATTTTTTTTTTCATATTTCAGAAAAGGTTATTATTTTAAACTAATTTGGCGGCCAGTTTGGCCTCCCTTAAATGTATGCTAAGAAATGTATCATGCTACTTTTATTCATAATTCAATTTTTTTGAACAATCTTTCGCCAAATCGAAAGATTCTTATAGAATTCTTATAGAGAAATCAATTCTGACGGTATTTTTATGTTAGCGAGACGCAGGTGATAATATGCCAAACATTTTTCCTGTCGCATTTTTTTATATTTCATTAAATTCATTTAAAATATAATCCTTTCATTCATTTTATTTAAAATACACAACTTTCATTCAAAATTGATGGCTTTCACTTCTTTCTTTAAAAAAAAAAAAAAAAAAAAAAAAAAAAAAAAAAAACGAAAAGAAAAAATATTAAGCACAGATGTTATCTACGCACCGGGGTACCTAATTGCCGCCAAAATGGCATTATTGTGATTGACATGGTAACCCGGCTATTGGTTGTTTATTTAATCATAAATGTTTATATACTTTTATTTCTTTTTTTAAATTGTATAAATTATTTTGTTCTATAGTTATTAATTATTTTTTTTATATTTCCTTCAGAAAATAATAGAAAATAATTAAAAAATACGGTACTACTTAGTTATTCCGCCGACCAATTTATCTAAATTGTATAAATCGCCAAACCACTCGCCAAATTATACAAATTGACATAATTTTTATTTTAAATAACGAAAGAATAAATAAATTAGTATAACATTAATAAATATACAAATAAAACGTCGAAATAAAAATCATTTGATTACGTAAACACGTGTAACTTGCTTAAAGTCAATTGAATGTGTCATTTACGATCAACCATTATTGGCATTTAATCTTATAGTTTGGCGATAGATTTTTGGTCGACGGGATAACTAAGTAATACGAAAAATGCATATGTAACTGGTATTTAAAAACGAGGTTTTCGCCAAATCTTCGAAAAAAAAAATCCCGCCAAACCTGAAAAAAAAAATGCTAACTGGCGAGTTGAAAAAAAGCTATTGGCGAGATTTACATCCGGCTAGCGTAACAGTAACAATAATTCTTTGCGACCATGGCAACTTTTATGTAGTTTTATTCAAAAAAAAGTTTTGATTTTGTAATCAAAATGGAAAACTTACGGCCCATATTGGCGCGATTATTTTCTGACGCCTATGTCATATACGGAACGGACACTTAACTGGCGCCAAAGTATCGTTTTTTTTTTCTTGATATGGTAAGCCGGATGTTGTTGTTTATGCTGTTGATGCGTTCCCCAAATTGGTGTCGGAAAAAAAATCGCGACATCTGTGCCAAACTTTCATATGAAAGGCGAAGGGATTAGACCGTATATGTTTATGGCAGTTGATGACTTGAACTATTATAATATAGATGAAATGATGGCGATAGAATGATATTTGGCGACTTATCACCTGTGTCTGGCTAACATTAAAGTACCAAAATGGCAGCTAGAGTATAAAAAGCGAAGTGTCCGCCCGGAACTGTTGATGATAGTGACATGACTTAGACCATTGTTATAGAGATTGTTTTAAAATACCGGGAGACAAAGACTCTGTATATTTAATTCATTTTATTTTATCTTCTTTTCAAATGTTTAACTGATCCTCTTTAATCAAAAACGAAAACAACCATTGGGTGTCATAACAGCAACTGATTCGTCCATAAATTTTTGCAATCAAAGGGAATTGAATGGAAACCCGTTTACAGGGAGATCTGCATTGCTTTTTTCAGTATAATTCAATTTTCTGGCTAACATTAAAGTACCAAAATGGCAGCTAGAGTATAAAAAGCGAAGTGTCCGCCCGGAACTGTTGATGATAGTGACATGACTTAGACCATTGTTATAGAGATTGTTTTAAAATACCGGGAGACAAAGACTCTGTATATTTAATTCATTTTATTTTATCTTCTTTTCAAATGTTTAACTGATCCTCTTTAATCAAAAACGAAAACAACCATTGGGTGTCATAACAGCAACTGATTCGTCCATAAATTTTTGCAATCAAAGGGAATTGAATGGAAACCCGTTTACAGGGAGATCTGCATTGCTTTTTTCAGTATAATTCAATTTTCTCTAATATTTTTAAAACCCATCAGATTAGCGTGTTTTTAGACTCTGCGGTGTCTGAACGGGGGTTGGCGAGCATAGCTTGCAGGGGGCAGAGCCCCCTAGTATAATATAAAATTTAAAATCTTATTTTATATAAATACCCAACGTTTTTACAAAACGTATAAGTATGCATATTATAACTATTACAAATATTATGCATATTCCCATATTTAGAAGGTTTCCATTTTATCAAAAAAATCCAAAAAAATTTTAGCGTAATATTTTTTTAGTATTTTTCCAGTTCATTTTGAAACATTTAAAAGTGATTTTACCAACAAATTTGGGGAACAAAAATTCAGGCACAAATGGGTTAAGTTGGGTAAACATGTTGATTACTAAAATTATTTTTCATTTTTAATGTCCAACAAGAAATTATTCGAAAGAGTGCTCCGTGCCATGAATGCAATAAATGTTTAAAAAACATCCTATTTACTGAATATGTTTAAGCTATTATTACATTTTGTAAAAAGTTAAATGTTCATGTGTTGCAATCTTCAAAATATTTTCTCCATATTATCATTTTATTACTTAAATGAACAGGCGCATCCATTTTATAATGCAACAGGCAGTTATTAAAAAATATAAATAATTCGCAGGACACTCAGTTTTATTTTAAAAAAAAATAGCTTCGTAGCAACCCGTTGTCTTGCATTTGTACTTTTTTAATGATCATTAAAGTTTTCGTAGAAAAATACTTACCAATGCAATTTTTAACTTTAAAAATATATAAGTCGTAATCTAAAAATATAATTATTATGATTTATAAATATTATTTAAAGACCTTTCAGTCACCGTAAGATTCTTTAAGATTGATCAATTAGTTCTCGAGTTTTTGGAGCATCGTAAGATTGGTTGATTGATTGGTCGATTCTCTCTTTTTTTCCTGTTTTCTCAAAAACTATTTTAGGTATCGGGATGCAACAAACTACAGATTGTAGCCAGAAACATTCTCTATCTGGCCCTGATAAGTTTGATGTTTTTTATGCAACAGTTTCTGTGCCTACTCCGTACAGACAAAAAAAAAAAAAAAAAAAATGTTATTTTTTATTATACGTCGTCTAAATAACCAAATGGCCATAGAAATAGGTGTTTTTCTGAAAATCACAGAGAGATACCTCAATTTCATATACTAATATAGAAATAGATTACATCTACCGTCGCACGGTAATTTGGGCCGCTTTTTCCTGGTTCCACTCACATTTCCATTATTAAAAAATATTATATGTGATTTTTCAACATCGAAACGGAGTTGTAAACAATTAACATGAAACAATGAAGCAAATTGTATGGTTTTAAAGAGGAATTTTTTAATTTTTTAATTTTTTAACTATTTTTAAAGTAATGAAGCAAACTGTATGGTTTTAAAGAGGATTTTTTTTTTATTTTTTTTTAACTATATTTAAAGTTTTGAAGCAAAGTAGCCCCTGCTAGGGGCTTCTTTGGTCCATTCACTTAGTTTCATATAAAATGAATACATTTCATATGCAAATGAATACACTTTTATGGAAATCCTTGCAATAGCATTTGCTAATAAATTAACACTACAAACCCGATAAACAAATGGTTTTTTTTTATTTTTTTTTATTTTTTTTTTTTTTTTAACATTTAAACACAATTAACCAATTGTTAATGTTAAAG
The DNA here is from genome assembly GCA_963932465.1 of Maratus speciosus. NCBI lineage: Eukaryota > Metazoa > Arthropoda > Arachnida > Araneae > Salticidae > Maratus > Maratus speciosus. Next base: position 603,424,648 of record OZ010787.1, read on the forward strand.
AAAAGAGAAAAAGTTTTCGTCATGTTATCCTCAGCAACTGGAACAAAAACAATTAATGTAACAAGAACAAAAGAACTTCTTAAAACACCATCAAAAACTTTTAATTGCGCTAGTCCTTTCGAAAGATCTGAGTCTTTCTTCGTCAGGCGCAAAAAAGACGTGCTTCTACTATGAAAGCATTTGAGTCTTGCAGCTTCCTGACGAAGAAAGACTCAGATCTTTCGAAAGGCCTAACGCAATTTCAAGTTTTTGGTGGTGTTTTAAGAAGTTCTTTTGTTCTTATTCATTCACGCCATTTTCAACTTAATTTCTTTCAATTAATGTAACATTTTGCAACAGTAACATTTGAAAAAAAGTTACTTAAAACATGTTTTAAGAGATTTGGTTGGATAAAAGGCATTTCTAAGTAATTGGGGATATTTTCGGAACAAAACAGGCCTGGCACAAAGTAGCCCCGAAATACTAGTTTTCATGCTAGCTTTATGAAAACGTAAACATTTTCTGTCAAAATAAAAAGCTGAAGGAAAAATTATGATCACACATGGGTTAGAGGTTACTAAAGGTAGGTAATATTTTGACACTTACTTTATTTGTTTCTCTTATCAATATTGTTTCAAAATAGAAAGTTTGGAGGGTTAAAATCTACACACGCTTACAAACACATTCAGTGTTGCCATTAAAAAATTTTTTTAATTACCCCCAAACTATTCAAATACCCTGTAGTAGGGTATAAATGATTTTTCAAGGGCAAAAACTCCAAATTATCTTGTATTGTTTGTTCAATATAAAGAATAAAATCTTTTTTTATGAGCTGGACCAAAGTACCAAGGACCAAAGGTACATACGGTGCATAGATTTTGTTACTAATTTGATGATATTACTAAACCAATGTTCGAAAACACATGAGCATAGTACTTGCTGTAGTATGTATGAAGATTGTCCATTAGAAATAATAAGAAATTGGCATAAACTTTAAAACTATTGAAGTATTTTAAAATTATATAGTGACTGCGAAAAATTGTTTTTGAGAAAAGGACATATCAAATACAGTATATGTTATTTTAATTTTTTTATTTATTTATTAATCAAGTTATTGAAGTATAAAATCGAGTTTTCTGCCATGTATATGGCAACGTACTGCTTTCTTAAAAAATTAACAGAACAATTTTACACAATACAAAATATTGCATTTGTAATCGATTTTTGATGATATCAAAGTCTACACTGTTAAACTTTTGCAGCAAACTGTACAGACATTCGACCTTTTTTACAGAAAACGGTTACATAACCGTAATTTAATTCTTACCATAATATGGTCAATAATGTGGTCACATACGCTTAAGAATATGATAAAAAAAACTGTTATATTTTAAAACGCTCCAATGACTGAACAGTTTGTTGCAGATTTTTAACAGTGTAACGTTCGCTAAAACTGTTTTTTTAAACCATTATTTCAGTAAACGGGTTCGACTGTATCTAGGATATGGCAACGTACTGATTTCTTTAAAATGTTAACGAAATAATTTTACACAATAGAAAATAGTGCATTTGTAATCGATTTTTGCTTATATCAAAGTCTACACAGTTAAACGTTTGCAGCAAACTGTACAGACATTCGACCTTTCTTACAGAAAACGGTTACATAACCATAATTTAACTTTATTCTCACCCTAATATGGTCAATAATGTGGTCACAGAAGCTTACGAATATGCTCAGAAAACCGTTATATTTTAAAACGGTCCAATGACTGAACAGTTTGCTGCAGATTTTTAATAGTGTAACGTTCGCTAAAACTGCTTTTTTAAACCTTTATTTCAATAAACTGATTCGACTGTACCTAGGATATGGCAACGTTCTGCTTTCTTAAAAATGTTAACGAAACAATTTTACCCAATACAAAATATTTCATTTGTAATCGATTTTTGCTGATATCAAAGTCTACACTGTTAAACTTTTGCAGCAAACTGTACAGACATTCGACCTTTTTTACAGAAAACGGTTACATAAACATAACACTAGCCTGTATTTTTAAACTTTTTGTCAGATGATTTCTTATGAACAAATTTTTATGTACCAGTTTTTGATGCTGATTCTAGAAATAAAATCCATTTTTGTCTATCACGTCAGGATTTTACAAAAAATAAGAAGTTGTGTTTTTAATATTTTAATTAATGCGATCAAAAATTTATCGCAATTTCATACAAAATATTTCATTAAACACGTTAAAAATACTGTAAAAAAGTCCTTATAAGTTCATGAAATTTCTTTAATAAAACGAAAAGCAAACAGTGTTCAATTAAATAAACTTTCTTCTGTTTGGCTTTCTTGCAGATCTTCCTTCATCGTTTATGTCCCTCTTCAACATCCAACAGTATTCTGCCATCATATTTACATTCCAACTTCCCTTATACTCTTCACTGTAATGTCCCAGATTTTCTGGAAAATAGTCGATATGGGAATGCAGAAGTGCATTTTTACACTCATATTACAGCCCAACTTCTTGAAATTTTCCAACATTGTTTTAACAATATTCCTGTAATTTTGATCTTTCTTACTCCCTGGAAAGTTTCCGATAATACCTCTAAAAGCGGTCCATGCGTCTTTTTCTGTCTCATTAATCGTTTTTTCAAAATCCTTGTCCTTCATCAGTATTTTGATTTGAGGACCCACGAAAATTCCATCTTTTAATTTTTCGTGTGTGATGAAGGGAAATTTACGTTATGTGTGACTAACCACATAATGCTTGTTCTCAGCAATGAATCTTCGCAATCAACTTGGGTCGATTGCAAACAAACTATACGTGATACAAGAAAACTAAGAACAGTTTTGTAATCAGCATAAAAAAATGTATTAAGGCCAGTCATTGGATTTTAATCATCTGATATCAAGCAGACTAGTGTAATTTAACTTTATGCTCACCATCATATGGCCAATAATGTGGTCACATACGCTTAACCTCTTCAGACCTGAAGGTAAAATAATACTACAAATGCACATTTATTGATTTTGCACAAACAAAAAGAGACCCTAGATGACAGAAGGCACCCTTTTTCTGAAATTGATACTTTAGGGGGTTCGTAATTCAGGTGCACAAATACGGGTCTAAAATGACTAATACTCTTAAAATATCAATTTAAGTACCAATAACCTAAATTTACGCAGTAACAAATTGAAGGTCTTTAATTAATTGAATAATCTACAAATCCTCAAAAGTTTTTATTGTAAGGCATTTAGGCTATTTAATTATGAAAAATTCTCACTTTTTTTGGACACACTATCTGGAATGCATTTTAGAAATGCAGATGAAAATAACATTTATTTTATGAGGAAATAAGCATCAATGCTGTCATTGATTGGATTTGTCCCAAAGCCAAAAACATTCAGTTACATAAAAGTAAAGTCAACATGTAACAAAATCAAACAGTTTAGTTTTTATGAGGAAAAAAATAGAGGTGCACATTTGTGTACCTCGAGTCTGAAGAGGTTAAGAATACGGTCAGAAAACCGTTAAATTTTAAAACGATCCAATAACTGGACAGTTTGCTGCAGATTTTTAACAGTGTAATGTTCGCTAAAACTGCTTTTTAAAGCCATTATTTCAATAAACGGATTCGACTGTACCTAGGATTTATGAGCCAACGATATGAAATTGTATACTTTGAAATGATAGTTTGGTTGTGCTTAGTTTAGTGTGTGCTACACTCTTAAAAAAAAGGACTAAAATACGGAAATACTACTGGCAATCTAGACGCCAGTACTATTTCCGTATTTTAACGGAACTATTTCCCGCCAAATTACAGAAAATGTTTCGTTTTTTGGAATTTAATTGAAATTTTTCTGTAATTTACCGGGAAAAAGTTCCGTTAAAATACGGAAATAGTACTGGCGTCTAGATTGCCTGTAGTATTTCCGTATTTTAGTCCGTTTTTTCTTTACAGTGTATGTGCGAGTAGTTGCTTAAAGAATATGATTAATTTTTTTAATTAAATATTTCCTCTTGCAGGTACTGTATTTCTCAACTTAAAATGTATATTACAGTAATGTATATTACTTCAATATTCATTTTTTGGAAATTTTGTTATTAGAAATTAGAAAAGGAATGAATAAAAAACTTTAACAACCGAACAAAATGTAGCAAATAAAGAAATAAATAATGATTTTTTTTTCTTTTAGCTCTTATATTTAAAATTATTACCGAGTTAAAAAAAAAAAAAAAAAAAAAAAAAAAAAAAAAAAAAAAACTTATTTCTTAGAAAGTGTTATAAATAGAAAATGAATAAAATTGTTTAAACTTAATTATTTAAATTAAGAAGGAAAATGGCGTTTTTAGAAAAATAATAGGAAATCGCAAAGACGATTTTTGAAAGAAAACTTCCGAAACATGACACCAACTTAATCTCTTTGTACTTACGTAAGAGGTAAAATGTAATTTACCTCAATTTTCAAAAAATGTTTTACACGGCAAACAAATAAATCTATCAATTTATCGGATAAAACATTTCAACTGCCGATAAACAAATATCTCTTTTCTTTTAGTCCGCCTCCGCCTGATAAAAATAGTCATTGAGTAAAAGAAAAAGATTAATTCTTAGAAAATATCATAAATAGAAAATGAATGAAACTATATTATTTAAAACAAGAATGAAGATAGCGTCCTTTTAGAAAAATAATAGGAAATGCTACAGATTGTTTTAAAAAGAATTTTCTGAAACACGATACTACGTTAATCGCCTTAAACAAAGAAGAGAGTTAAAATATAATTTCCTTCAATTTTCTTTCTCTGTACCATGGTAGTCAGCTGTGCAAACTTTAAATTTAGTTACGGAGCCGAAAAATTTAATCGCATGCTACCGGTGCAACAATTTTACCCGTACTAACATCGACAATCAGCACAACTTACAGTGTACAACCTAAAAAGTTAACGAGATAATGGTAATCCATCATATTTATTAAACGTCAAAAGCAGTTGATTGTCCTTAACCGACTTGCTATGAGAGAAAATTGGCGCGCAATACTTTAGTGTAGATATGAAATCATGGAATTTAAATTTTGCATTGGCACAAGGTGTGGTTTTCTTAAATTTCGTAATGTTGAAAGCTTACTTTTAACTTATTTTTCTTACATTTTAAATGCAATTAAAAACTGCAATAACTGTATTTATACTATGACACGACAAAGCACGACTCTTATGTTACGTGTTCCTAGAAACAAATAGACGTTCCTTAAAAAATAATCTCATATCTTTTAAATTATTTTCATATTTTTTATGAAAACAACTTACAAAATTAATGACCTTTCTCAATGCAATTTGTTACTTTCGTTGAAAAATAATGAAATCTCTCTAAATAGCGTTCCGGAAACGTCCAATTTTTTCCCGTGTGAAGAATAGGTGAAACAGTTAAGGGGTTAATACTTATCCGCAAATACAGCTAATTTGTTTTAAACATTACTTCTAAGTTCTTATTTTGGAATTTATTATAATCTTTATTTTTATTTTAGTTTTTTAGTATTTTATTCATATTATTAATTTTTAGTTCTGTATTTTCACCCTCTCGTTTAATAATTTTATGTTTTATTTTCACACCGTTTATACATTAAATGTTTTTTTTACGTGTATGATTTCCTTTTAATTATATCGAAATTCTAAGAACATTTCTGGGTATGCACATAGCATTATGAATCTTAGTTTAGTCATATAATCTCTTTTCAATATAGTAATATTAAAGGTGTTCTCTACAAGTAATCGGTGAATTTTGCTTGATTTTTCACTATAGTTTATTTCTAGCTGCTGTCTTTTTATTTTGCTTCTCTCACTACGGAAATTTCATGGTTTTGCACCAATATTGCTCTATTTTTCACTCGAAATCTGCGTGTACATACTCTTTTTTAAAACAATATTTCTTAGTTATTTAGACTATTATTATTTTTTTATTATTATTTTAATTATTTACATTAATTTTTATTTTTTTTTATTTTTACTCTTTTGTTTAAAACACTTTTATCTTTTATTTTTAGATTTATTTTCAAATATAGAACTTCATTTTATATATATTTATATGCATATATAGTCAATATTTCTAATGTTTGTTTTGTGATGTCCAGGTATTATGTAAGGGATTGCTTATCAACTTAGAAGCACAATCCTTAACTGAAACACCACTTTTATATTTTGGTTGACATTGGGACTTTGGAGCAAATTTCTCAAAATGTGGTTTAATCAATTTAGCGTTGCCTTTATTCATACCTTATCAATTGTTTGTGTTTTATCTTACCATACCGTTTAATTGTCTGATTAATTCCTGTATGTCGATTTCTACGTTATTCTACGAGTTAATATATATTTATATTAATGGAGAAAAAAATGATAATCACAGATAGTTATTCGTTGCTTCTGTGTTACGAACGTCAAATGTTATCGTTCTTCTTTCTTTACGACAATCTTTAATCCTGTTTTTTCCACGGGATTTTCATCGTTCGTTATAACATCTTCAGCTTTTTTTAAAGGATTACCTCCATTTGTATCACGGTCCAAGGTTACCAAATGATTGTACAACTTTTATGCTAATAGATGGCAGTCATATCAGACTTCTCAAATAGTGGACATTCATCGTTTTTCTCCTCAACCCTTCATATATAGACATATAGTGTAAAATATTTATAAGTTTCTTAAAACTATTTAGAAATTATAGAATGAAACTGCATGTTTAACAAAACAACGTAACAGTTTATTTAAACTAGCTAATACATTATTTTCTTCTTAAAAACGTTAAATAGTCATATTTTAATTAAGAAATACGTTATCTCGTTAATACAAATTTTCTGCCTTTCACTTATTTTAAAGTTTTACAATATACAGGGTGTTCATAAAAAATGTCACAGTTTCAATAGTATATTATAGTAGTTTAACATACACTATTTACAAATTGAAGGTAAACTAACCTACTTTTTCTAACAAAAGTTCAATATGTGAACCTTTAGTTATACGGCACACATCCTACCTAATGTTCAATTCTTCACATACTTCGGTTAACAAGTCCGGAGTCATGGAAGCAGTAGCCTCTTTCATTCTGTGTCTCAACTCTGGCAAATCATTAGGTAGCGGCGGAACGTAGACACGATCTTTAATAAATCCCCAAAGGAAAAAACCGCATGGCTCTACAATTTAATTCTTCAGCCCAGCAGTAGCGCATTATGCATTGCAAACGAGTAAAAGCAAAGCAATACTAGCGCATGCGCTTATCTAAAATTGTTTGAGTTACTCTTTATTTGCGACCTTGAACCAACACTCTAGAACGCTTACAGTTGATGCTATTAAAATTTATAACTGGGACATTCTTTATGGACATCCTGTATATACAACTTAGAAAATATAGCTCATAAAAATATCTTTAATTTAACATTTTCGATATAAGTTTCTGGTTTTATTTGTTAGTAACCGTGTTTGTTACGTAAGAGGCATCTCAGAATTAATTATCTTTCCCGAAGTTCGTTCAAAGATATTTTTGTCAAACTTTCGAAATATAGCCAATGTAATCTTTGCTATTTAAAGAAACATAATCCGTAATTTTCAGCGTCTTAAAGCGATTATTCTTAGCATTTCTGCAATTGATCTAATAAAATCCACGATACTTGTAATGTTTCCCAATTTTTAATTAAGATTTTACATGAATTCATATTTGATGCTGTAGATTATAACACCATCTTAAGCACATTAATCTTAAACTTATTAAATATAATTTAATTTAAAATTTCTCACGTGGTCAGAAATCCACAGGTTGTTCAAAAGTTGACAGAAAGATTTAAAAATTAAATAAAAGTACACGGTGACAGATATTGATTTTATTCTAGAAAGAGAATAATGGGTGGCCAGGAATTTATTTTATACGCTTATTTTAGTTTAAAATCTCACAGCTAGATGGCGTTGCATTGCCTCAAAATGTAATACTGCCCAATAAAACGTTGCAATTTCTAAACACAAACTATTTTTCTTTGGCATTTCAGCAGTCTATTAGAGGGCTTGAATTGACGTCACGTTGCTATTAGCAACGACTGATACTCTAATATGGTACTGCATCTGGATCCCCGTTTGCGTTAAAAGCACGTGTTGTCTTTCTGTTTAATTTATATTTTTATTATTTTTATTATTATAGTGCTATTAAGTATAATAAGTCAAATGGAGAAAACTGCATTCTCCTTATGTTTGGGTATCATATGAAGCTATGCCAGAATCTTCTGAACATGTGACGTCATGTGCAAGTCGTCTATAAAGGTTAGCAACTCAGTGACGTTTGATCCATTTTGTACGTTAGTTTGAGCGTTTTAAGAGTTGAGAACACCGCCATCTATCTGTTTCATTTTGAACATAAGGAGGCGTTTCATAAAAAGGCGTAATGAAAAGAAATGCAAATTCTCTGGTTAATCTTCATTAAGAATAACTTCAATAGATATGCGCTTCTGTACGATCTGTCTGAAAATACAATACGTTTGAAAATAAATGGGATATAAATCTCTGAAAATACTCTGACAAGTGTTTATTCATTATATAATTTTTTACTTATTTTATCACTGCCTGTTTATCGAAAACGTGTTTCAGCTAGCAGCGCATACAGCTTCATATTATACTGTTTATCCTACTCTAAAACAAATCTAAACTTAATTTTCTTTTTATCTAAAATAAAACTGGAAGATCATCAACGGAAGATTTAATCACACAGATATTGCTTGATAGATGGGTTAATTTTTCGGTGTTACACTCATCTTTTGCGCACGAATGTTAAGAATAACGTAACCTCCAGCTAAAAGAGGAGTTAGAACCACTGTAGATACCAGATCACGAAAAATACAAGATCAAATCATATTTGAACCGATCAAAATAGAAATGTACTGCTATTACTTAAAAGCTACTTATTTAAATATCACTTAAAATAAATGAATGTTATATTCTAAAACCCAGTAAAACGCTCCTTATAACGTTCTGTTTCTTATTATAAGTGTTTCCTTTAATTTTATCGTTTTATATTAAAACAGCAAACACACGATTGAGCGTGACACAATAATAAAACGAATTTATTTTAAAAACATATATTGGTTTTCCTATTGTTCATATTTCCAGTTTTCTTTCTCACATTTCTGGTCCTGAAATGAGAAGCTCGTGCAGATTTTTACGAGTTCTATGTCAGAGTGACGTGGAGGGTATCATTATTTTTTTTTGTTTTATGGCAGTGAAAATGTTTCCCTTCCCACTTCAATGTTCTTCATAATAGATAATATGCAAGGTTGTCAACAAACTGGCTAGATACTTGTCTATTGAACTCTCCAAAACTTCGAGCTTAATCGCTGGTAGTTTCACTAAATTGATCATAATTTTCGCGTAGGTATATTAGATCATATTATACAGTGTGTCCATGTATAACCTGACCGACCTTTATTTTCGCAACCGTTGGTCCTAGATGCATACTTCCAATTACAAAAGTGGTCAAAATTACGTGCAGAGTTAAGATAAAAAAAAAGTTTGAAGCGGAAAAACAATTTAGCGAAGAATTACAGAATCTAAATTTTTATACGGTACCCGGTCCTATAAGTTATATGTAGTAAAATTTTCCTGTTACACTGACAAGTAAGGCATAAAAAGTCCCGTTATTCTATGATTAAAACTGACCGAGTAATAGCCGTTTAAAGTTGGAGCATATTTTTTGCTGCAAATTAGGGGTCATTCACAAATTAGTAGAAATATAATTTCGTCAGATATATTAAAGAAATGGTTGAGAGTAAAATTAGCATTGCAATATAAATTTGAAATCTTTAATCATTCTGACGTATTACTGCAAAATATGCAGTTTCTACTGAACATACAAGAGGATAAAAATAACAGAATTTTTGTTAAATAAAAGGATGAAAAACAAAAGCCTCAATTCTTTACAAAAATGATACATATTTTAAAATGCTGTTAGATTACATCGTCTTTCAAATTTTGGGTTGTGCCATGTTTTTTAGCTTTTGAAAATTGATTCACATGTATTTTTTAGTGCTGAATCCGAAAATGACCTTCATTTTAAACCATCACGTCAGGATTTTTCTCAAATCGCAAATTTTAAAGTTACAAAGCTCAAAGTTAAAATTGATCCCCCCTCCTCTCCCAACCTCATCGGACCTCTGAGCTGTTTAGCTGTAAGAATCACAGTATAAGCCACAAAATTGTATAAATTATTGAATTAAATAAAATTAAACTGAATAAAAAAGCCTTACACCTATTTTATAGTATCAGATTTTTTGCTATTTTTTAACCTTGAAATTTACGATTTGCAAAAAATCCTGACATGATGGTTAAAAGTGAAGGTAAGTTTTTTATTTAGCGTTAAAAAATACATAAAACGTAATTATAAAAGTTAAAAACACAACCATGGCAGGTTTATGTTAAATGATCTAAAACCATTTCTTAAACTTGTGGGTAATCTATCCGAATTTTTTTGTGTTATCCTCTAATATAAGTATAGATAAGATGGTAAGCGATGAAAATCATAATAATATTACATTGTAATCGGATTTAAATCAGTATGTAAAATTTTAACTTCGGTCGGACATTTAAAGTCAGTTAAAGTTCAAGTACAAATTTTAAACTGGAAAGACGATCGTTGCAAGTGAAATAAAACCTTATGAAAATAACTTAATTTTTGTTAAAAGAAATCATAGCCTCAAATCATTGCAAAATACAACATATTTTAAAATACAATTATTTTAACTAATCTGAAACTTAACTAATAAAGAAACTCAATCGTAATAGTTGTACGAGTTCTTTTAAACCACAGATACCTTGAAATAAGTTTAAGTACTTTATATACGACCCCAGAAAGCATGGTCGAAATCATCTGTTTTGATATGCAAAAAAGTGGTATAAGTCATCCATTTCAAAGTTTCATAACTCGACCAATTTTAATGTTAAATGAATGGGACTTTTTCTGTCTTACTTGTTAGTGTCAGAGTAAAATTTTACTAAATATCACTTATAGGACCGGGAGACCGTATAAAAATTTAAATTTCGTAATTTTTTAATAAATGTTTTTCTTGACCCAAATTGCTTTAAAAATAATTCTTTACCTTATTTAAACCATTTTTGTAATTGGAAGTATGCATCTAGGACCAACGGTTGCGAAAATAAAGGTCGGTCAGGTTATACGTGGACACGCTGTATGTATGAAATAATATATTATGAATTACTAGCTCTGCAAGAATTTTAACCTCTGCCTACACAGAATCTTTACTTTTGTGCAGCCGCTTCGTGACATCACATGCACATTATCTACGGCATCATTCTTAAAAACTAAATGGCCATAGTAAACCGGTACACATTGAAATCCCCAGTCCAAGTTGTGAAGCTCCTGCCACCAGAGATTTGAACCATAGCCCTCGGATGATTTTCAAACCAGTTTCTTTTGGTGGATGATTTTTTTGCGCCTTGCCAACTTTCTAAACATAATTTATAAATGTAGAATTTGCATGTGATAAAATATAGGGTAATGGCTTCACGTCCGTATATCAGTCTGTTCTGTGTTTTATAAGACTATTACGAGGACGAAATTTTAAAGGTTTTCGAAAGGATGAAAAAGGACGAAAGTTTTTAAATACTTTTATAGAAAAATGATCCCAACTGTTTTTTCATTTATTTCTCTTTATGTTTTGCAATGAAATCCTACTTTAACGGAATTTTTTAAATAATAAACATTCAATACATTAGAAAGAGTACAGTCGTGGAAAAAAAAAAGTAAACACCCACTACTAACTCCTCAACAAGTTATCGTAGAAGAAAGTCACTGGTACCGAACGATTGGAAATAAAGTCTACTTTTAAATGACGTATATAAAATTTGCTTAGGGGGGCCATCTACATATTAAAACGAATCCAAACTTCATTTTTTTTTTCAATGGCAATACCCAATTTTAACGAGATATTTCAAATCTTCGGTTCAAACTATGCCTAGACACTGAATTTCAAGTCATATGAATGATAAGTTTTGAATTATAAACATTCAAAATTCAGTGCTTCTAATGTTAAATTACATTTTCATATTTTTATTTATATCTCCAGAAATGATGCTCCTAATGTGCTAATTTTTTGTATAGCAATAATACTAATATACCCAAACATAAATACGCTGAATTTGCAATTTTTATAATTTTATGATATGAATTATGAATTATGAAATTAATATTCGAAAAAATTATGAATTGCAACCTACAATTTTTTTGATTGATTTAGATTTATTAAGTCCTGCTTTATGGAAATCCAAAATTTCACATTTTTCTTCCAAGTAGTTTTCAAATTATGCTTAAAAAACGGCAAAATGATGGTTTAAGGGGCCGTCTATAATACAAGTGACTAGATATTTTGAAATTTCTTCTGCTGTCCTGTAATCTAGCTGGCTTCATTGTCTTCTTAAGGTGCCTTGATCAAGATGGGGGCTCTCTCGGTTAACAATAGAGTTCCGAACTTCAATTTGGATACAGCCCTTAAAATACGCTCGTTTCAAAATAATTAATTTCTCAGAAACTTATGGTACGAATTGCATAAAAATTTGTTTTTAGGCTAATTGAATGGTGTAGAGTTCATTTATGCTGTCAGAATTGTGTACTGCTATTGAAAAAAAAAACAAAGTTATGGTTCGTTTTAATACGTATATGGCCCCCTAAGCAAATTTTATCTATATCATTCAAAAATAGACTTTATTTGCAATCGTTCGGTACCAGTAACTTTCTTTTACGATAATTTCTTGAGGAGTTAGTCGGGGGTGTTTACTTTTTTTTTCCCTCGACTGTACATCTATGAAGCTCAAGGACTTAAACGAATTGATCCAAGTACATTCAGAAGCTTGTTGTTGCGAATAAACATTGAGGAAATTGGTGATTTACGATAAAATAGAAGAGCTCTTTCGATCATTTCTCTCTACTCTTGTGATTTATAATTATTTTTTATGAAGTTAAAAGAGTTAATTTCGTAGTTCTTGCTGTAACAAATATTTTATTTTTTTGACCTAACAAACTAGATATTTAACTGACTTACTGTTTTAATTTTCTTTAACGCCGAAGTTTACCCCATTTAAATATCGGGGTAGGGGGGGGGGGGGGGTGTTCTTCTCCACAAATTGAACACAAAAGATTTCAAGATTTCAGTACATTAAAATGTTTCAGGATAACTTGAAAAACTTTTTACGGTTCTTTAAATTTATTATTTCAATATGGGAAATATTGAATTAACCATCTAGACAGTGAAATTAAATATGGCCAATTGTTGTCAATGGATTTATGGTCAGTTTTCTGATTGCTTGTAAATTTAAAAAGCAATGACATTATAGATTGTTTTTTAATTTTATTAAAAGGGAAATGAATGGAATTGCGTTTACACATTTAATATTTTACGTTTTATATTATTTATTGCGATTGCCAGTAAACCATTTTAAGTTTTTGTCACTCTGTTTAAAACTTTGTCTTTACAGCTTTTGAGAAATATTTCAATTTCTACCTGCGTTACTTTATCTTAAATTAGATATATTAAAAAACAAACTTTTATTTACGTAAAAAAATATATTTTATTTCCTTAAATTTTAAATATATTTTTTCATGTTAAATACGTGCATGAAATGCAACTTTTGAATTAAAATGTATATAGGGTGACTGCTCTAGTAGTTGATACCCCTCCAGTAGTTGATAAAATTTTTGAAATATTGCACCATTTCAGGCGGAAACGATTTTTACATCTGGCACTAGATATAATATTTTTGTTTGAATGTTGGAGCCCCTATTGTCACATTGTTGTCAATTGCCTGCTGTAAGAGAAGCCATTTTATGATTTTTTTTATTAGAAAATGTAAAAATTTAATTTTTGATTAGTAGGAGGTCATCATGCTAAGTTAAAATAATTCACTTCCATCTTGCTTATTTCAAATAATAGTTTTATATGAATTATTGTTTGTCACAGCTTAAGCATGATATTTTAAAGATTAATTTTTGAATTTTTGACTGATTTCTTCGATTGATCAACTACTGGGTAAATGGCAATTAAAGAAACTATTTGCTTATAATTTTGTTGCTATTTAATTTCAGCAGATTTCATTTTTGCCCATCATAGGACATTCATTAAGGGTTGTAGCAATCATGTTAGTTTACTTTTAAAATTTAAAAGGAAGGAAATAATATAAAAACCCCGTAGCCCCGACCTTATTTGATCAACTACTGGCTCTGTCACCCTATTAAACAAGAAAAAATGTATTTAAAAAAATACATATTTCACGACATTAAATTCTGAAGTAATTAAAATCATAACTTATATTCTTCTTAAAAGCAGTTACTTACCATTGAAAGGAGAAATTGCTATATGCAAGAAGCAAGTAATTAATCACATTCTAATAAATCAAATGAAAAGGTAAATTTAAAACAACAGCCGTATGTGGGAAGTACGTCCTATTTTTTTTCTACGAGAAAACACCATGTTTGGAAACAACTGCTTCACGTGACAAGTTGAGACGACATTCATGATATTGGATTTTCAAACAGGCTCAGAGAGCGTAGCGCTACACAAAATCTCCCTCTTTGTGTCACTAGAAAAGCGATACCAGATTTAAAAGAGATTTGTTCTTACAGAAAGCACAAATCTGTCACCAGTAGGAGATGTGTAAAGATTTAAAAATTAAAATTTACGAAGAGATTTACTGGTGGAGGTTTTAAAGATATTTTAAGCAATGTTTTCTTCAGAAATCATCTTTATTTCTGTGTTGTAAAAGTTCAAGGGAACGGTGAATCTTAAGGTTTATTTTTCATTATGTTACTTTGATGAAATTCTTTAAAGAGGTGTTATAATAGTTCAAGAATTGTTTGAAAAAAATTATATTTACTGAAATTTTTGAAGTGTTTAAAGATATTAATTGTTTTTTATTTAAGTTGTTCCATGCGTTTCAGCTTTTTAACATTATTTCTCCAGTGTTTCAGTTTTATACTTAAGGATGTTCATCAGTGAGGTAAAAAAAAATTCCCCTTGCTAATGTTAAACCTATGGTTGTGGAATGCATTCTTATGTTTAAAATATCTCATCCAATAAATAACATTTTTAACTTCTTTTCTTAAGGATTTTCGCTTTCCGTTTTAGTTAACAAATAGAGGACGTTCGGGTATTATGGGGTGGTCGGTCCAGATATGGAATACTTCAATATCTGGTGCATACATTGTTGCAGTCAAGTGTAAATCTGCCATACGACTTCCTAGTACTATCATGAGGCACTGCGCTCAGTACTGTTTGGATACATGGATCATTCCATGGTAACTTACGTTACATTTAGAACAATTTACTTCACTAATTTTAGTAATATAACGCACAAAAATTCAAATTGTTAACTACAATTACTCAATTAAACTGTTCTAAATCTAACGTAAGTTACCATGGAACGACTCACCTGTTGTTGGAGCGATGCGGTGAAATAAAATCTTATTCTCAATTTTTGCAGTTTTTGAGGGTCAACTTTATAAAATTCGTATTAATTATGAAATCTTACTGTCAGTGATGTTAACTAAGTTCAGTATAAAGTTAAACAGTTCAACTTTTTACCGTGGTAGTCAGTCTTCCTCTATGCTAAATTGTTAACGAGGAAAGAGGTTATGTTTTTCAAGATGGTGTGTCGGGTAATATAGAATATCAGCTAGACAACTATCTCAAGACAAGTCTTAAAATTAAACAAAAAATCTGATAATTTATAGATGATATAGTAAGGTTTACTCATTAAATGATTTGAGTTATTCTTTTAAATCTTGTTTTTTCCTACAATTTTAATATTCTCTATGGCCCTATTCCATATTACCCGACTGGTTGTCATTACCCGAAAAGTATAACTTTTTTTAAATAGATAAATATTTATGTGTATTTTTTTCTTTCCACTTTAAACGAAGTACAAATGTGTTAAGAAATAGTCAAAGTTTGTTCTTTGCTAACTTTTAATGTATCTCACTTTTTTGTATGTTGACATACAAATAAAAATTAATGATATTCCATAATAATCGAACTTTGTGTATACCAAACACATAAGTAAAAAATATTGATCTTTTGAAGAGCTATTTTAAAAATAAGAATGCATTCCACACCCAGAGGTTTAACATGAGGGAAGGAATTTTGAAATTTCAATGACCAACATACTTAAAAACATCCTTACCAAAAACACAGATACATGGAATCCTACTGTCAGTTATTAAAGAAAAAATAATTTTCATTAAAAATTCACGGTGAAAGTTTTTTATTACTAATTTGAAGACCTTAATGTACCAAAATTTCAAAACGAATGAAAATAATGTTTTAGTCGACATCAAGATTTTCTCTAAGAGATAGTTAGAGATTGGAACTAAAATTAAAACGAATGGAGCATTTAAAAAAAGTGTTTTACAAAAAAGTTTTGGAAAAAAATGCATTTGTAATACATTATGTTATATTCATTATTCACCTTTAAAAACTATGAAAACACACTTTGTGTGTGTCAATATGTTGATATTTTTAAAAATTCCTGAAAGAAAAATTCATATTTTTGATCAAATTTGCCTCGAATTTAAAATTCACTGTTACTTTAAAGCTATTATCTAATCCATACTTTGTTAGAATTAGGAAAAACTAAAATTTTTTAGCTGTATTTTCTGAAAAAATATACCAAATGAAAAAGTTTAAAAATTAAAACTTGAAAAAACATCTTTGTTTTAAAGGTATTTTAAGCAATAATTTTTGTTTGGGATTCTTTTCTATATTATTTCAATCTTTGTCGCTTTACTTTATTTTTATAGTTGAAATTATTACAATAGATGACTTGAATCATGGAAAAAAATGTAACAGAATCGTTCTGTAAAATTTATATAATTTAAAATCGATAACAGTTTATACTGATCAAATATGGATTTTTTTTTTTTTTTTTTTTTTTTTTTTTTGTAGCTGTAAGAAAAGAAAAAAAAAATAATCAGCTCTTCTCCATATGAAGCGCCCTTTTGTACCGTTAAAATTTTAATGTGCACCCTATATATAAATATTTCTCACACGCATTATGTATATGAACAATTTTGCTCACACCAGGCAATTCAAAGCAAAATATCAATTGGTACTTTAAAAAAAAGTACAATGTTATCCGAATAAATCATAATAAATAGATTTGTCTGTTTTAGTAACTGCATGTTTATCATGGATAATTTACGCAACTAGGGTAATAAAAATACAATCGAGATAGAAAAATAAAGCGTCACGAACACACACACATTTTCCGATATTTTGAGGTTTATGTTACAAACCTTGTGCAGTGTATTTTCGTTAGTGCGAACTTTCAATTGAGGCCATTTTTCCTCCGCACTAACCGTAGTCCTTATTAAACGATGCAAGTATTTCAATGATGAAAATTGCATTCAGTTTTCGGCAGAAACCAACCCAGTGTTACCACCTTATGCTAAAAGAACAACCTGTTCTTTAATTTAGTAAATTTAGTGAAAAAGCAAGTCCATGACAATTTGGTAATACAAAAGAATAACTTACTCCAGACAAAGGAAATATTCAAAGATATATATAGATATATATAAACTTGGTTTATGGCGTCAGATGCCGCCATCCGAAGAATCTACAACAGTCCTTTTCCATTTTTTTCGGCCAAGGGTCCATTCCTCCTCCAGACCTCTATCCCTCTTTGCCTTTGCAATATCATCCACCCAGTTCGTCCGTGGTCTTCCTCGTTTCCTTTTTTTATTTGTTTTATAATTGAATGTGATTTTGGGTAGTCTTTCATCATTCATTCTTTTAACATGACCATACCAGATTAATTGCTTTTTTTTAATGTTATCTTATATGGTTCTCTTTATTTCATCATTTCATTTATTCTTTCTATTCTTGATACCCTGTATGATCTTCTTAGGGCATCCATTTCTACTGCCGCTAATTTCTTTCTTTCTGTCTAGATAATTCTCCATCCTTCTGCTCCATATGACAATATGCTCTTTACGATAGAGTTGTATATATTATACTTTCTTTTCCTAGAGATCTCCTTACTCCACCAAATAGAATTTAATAGTTTTACAGCCTTTCTCCCCTGATAAATTATGTATTTGATTTCCTGTGAGACTCTTCCTTCTCTATTAATGTCTACACCTAGATATCTATAATGCTTACAACTTTCTATTTTTCTGTTATTATTTAGATTTAGGTCTGTCTCATTTCCTCCTATACATAGGTATTTGGTCCTGCTGACGTTCATGTGAAGTCCCCATCTCTCATATTCTTCCTTAATTTTTACCGTCATTTTCTCTAAATAATTCTTATTTTTTGCAATTATAACTTGGTCATCTGCGAATTGTAGCGTAAAAATTGATGTTCCATTCATATTAAGTCCCATTCCTCTGCATTTCACCTTCCAAATTTTCAATGCTTCTTCAACATAAATTTTAAAAAGGTTTGAGGAGATACAACATTCCTGTCTGAGCCCTTATTTTTTACAAAGACTTTTAACTTTAAATGAAGTAATTTCTCTCTTTTCTTTGTAATAATGCAGCAAAGGATCTTTATAAAACTCCATTTTTCAGATTTGAAACAACCTCGAAAATTAATTTTTACATCATATTGTGATGGGTGCTATAGGTGAACAGCCATTAGCGATTTTTGAGCGTATAACGTTTTTGTTGGTGGTATGGCTTCTTTCTCTTCATCACTTTCGGTTTCTTTACTTCGCAATAACCAAAGTTACACCAAACTTGGTTTAGAAGAAAAAATGTACATGACGACTTCCGATTCTTCACGGTCAATTTGTGAAAATTTTTCCGTATTACCCGATGAGTGGTATCCATAAACCCCTTGGAGGTGAGCGTCACGTATACGTGACGCAAAAAATGCTCAGAATCCTTGATTATTCCCACCAGTTATTTTTTATTGTAAATTTTGCTTTATTTAATCAGGGCACTTTCCCGATTCAATTAGGGAAAAATTTCTGTTTTGAAAAACTGCTGATAAAAGATTAAAAATTCAGTAAAATACGCTCGTCACGAAGGGGTTAAGGGGGCTGGTCACTCAGCTTCGGAATTCTCCTCCGTAATGTTAAGCCTATGGACTTTTGATGCATTCGTATATTCAAAATATCTTCTTGGGAAATTCATATTTTTAACATCTTTTCTCTGTGTGCGCTTCTTAAAGGATGTCTCGTTTTTTCTTAGTTTTCAAAATAGTTCTAAAGTCTATGCTGAATTTAATATTTTATGTATTAAAAGCGGGCAAACTGTGAGTAAGATTTTAACACTTCCTATAAAATTAAGTCTATATTTTCGAAATATTTTGAGTTTTAAGAAAAAAGAGACATCTTTTAGGAAGTAGGGTCAGATGGGGTAATTATGACCAGGGGGTAATTATGACCGCCGTCATACTGGAGATAACTGTGATGGTAAAATTTTGTTTCAAGCTTAGATATTAACCTCATAATGTATATTTCATCTTAGGTATTCTTTATTACTAGTCTGAAGCCTTTTTGAGATCAAAATAGCAATTTGAAACTAAGTCTATAAAATTTTTTATAAACGGATTTGTTACTTTGGAGTTCAAAGTGGTCATAATTACTCCAAACATATGTGTATTGGCAAGTAAAAAGAGAAGATATAGTGGTCATAATTACCCCACTAGTGGTCTTAATTACCCCAAAACTTATCTGATTGTGAGTTTTTGGTGGGGTAATTATAACCACCCTTTTAACTTTAAAAGAAAAACAGCTATGATAATTAAAACTTTTAAAATGTGTTCTTAAAGGATCAAAGTTACTTCCTATGTACTAAAAGCAACACTTTTCCAAATAGAAATAAACAAAAAAAATAGCAAAGTTGAAAATGTAAAAAGTGGTCATAATTGCCCCTCCTGACTATATACACAAAAATTAGAAGTTAAAAATATTAATTTCCCGAGAAAATATTTTAAATATACGAATGCATCCCATGCCCACTGACTTTACATTTGTGAGGGGAAATTGGAAGCTGAGTGACCAGCCCCCTTAAACGATATCCTTAACATTAATTACATACACAAAATGATGGAGAAAACGAATTTGTCTTCATTAACAAAAGATCCGTATTCAGCGGAGATATATTAACAGAGTTCACTGTGGTTTCTCCGGGAAAAATATTTTATTTTGGAATACAATAAAAGTTTACCACAAAAAATGTTAAGACGGTAAAAATACGATGTCATTTGCCACATTTTTCTGTTATTTTACTTATTTTAAAAAAGGAAAGTGCTATTTTCTCGCTCAATAATACTTCTTTAAATATTCTCTCGGTTCTAAAATCGTTAAGAAACGTATAGCGCAAATGGACAGAAAACATTCGTAGAGACAAATTGATTAGCAAATTGAACTAGACCTTAAATTACGTTTGAAAATTTAAATTCTTCAAAGTATATTTAGAACGAAAGTAGGTCGAATAAGATATATTGAAAATATTATTGTTTAAGAGACAATTTCCATTAGTAATATGTCATTTCGTACTTGAAAAACATATTTACATTATCACACAAATGTGAGCAAATAAAGTACACGGTAATAAACAAACTCAAGGACAGAGCGGAAAATGTAAACAAGATGTTATGTTACGTATTTTATTATATATAATATTTTGGACATTTCTATATATAGAAATCTAACTAAAAACATCTTGAAAATATGAGTTAATCAAACCACTCTTTGACATGTAATGGTCCTGGTTTATTGTTCTCAACTGCTATTTTCATGATACCCCAAACAACGATTTTGCTTAAATAACATGTTCCCCTACTTTTGAGCATATCTGTTTAATATATATGGTTTTTATTACTTCATGCATATATATTTTATTATTTTTAATTAAATTAGAGGTGTTATTATCCTGATTGTAAATCTCTTTTGATTTAATATCGACCAAGTGTCGCATAAATACTTTTAACGCTATGGAAATCTGATTATTAAAACACAAAGAATAGTTATTTTTACCACCAGGAGACTAACTCGTACAGTATGCTAAAATTTCGGATTAAGATACACATAGGAAGCACAGAAAACTAACTTTATATATATATATTTAAATGTTTTCGCTACTCTACTCTAACTGTGGCTGGAGTGCATCATTCTGTAACTGGTTGTTAATCTAAGAGACCATAGATTAGAACTATAAGAAAATTCTGCATACTGATGAAATTTGTTTAGAATATTTCGAGCATTCAGTAACCACAATTATCACTACACTGTAAATAAAAATCTGTAAAATTGCTAAAGTTTTTCTAGGAAACTGGGATTCCTAGAACTTTTTATGTAACGGCAACAACAAAAATCCATGTAACAGATAAACTTTTGCACCGAAAATCAAAAAATCTGTAAGGTTACTAAGAATTTTTTAGGAAACTGTGATGCCTAGAACTTTACATGTAACTGCAACCAGGGTTACAGATAAAATTTTAGTAAGATTACTGTAATTTCAGCAGATTCATTTGTAAAGCTACAGGTTTCTGTAGCTTTAAAAAATCTAGTTTCACAGCGTTTTTTGTACAGTTATAGATGAAAGTTTAGTAAGCATGTAACTTTACATCTGTAGAACTACAGCTTTTTTTTACAGTGTACTGGAATAACATAAATATCTCTCGTAATCTTCTTCGTATGGCAAAGAAATCAAGAGAGGATATTTTATGTGACCATTTGGTGCGCAGTTTTGAATAAAATAATTCATTGCCCCAGTCTTTTATGAAGGGAGACTTACGGTGGAACTTATTTAATAATGTGCAAGTTATTTGAAACAGTACTCTTACGGGATTTTTATGGGTCGACGTTATTACCAATTGTAAAAATACGTATTTTCAATAAGATGCCGTGCCTGAACACCTGGATAAAAATATGAAAAACTGGTTGAAAATTTCGATAACCAATTGGTGGTCGTATTGGTGGGAAATTGCTCTTAAATGTCTTCCAGATTCCCTGATCAAACCTCCTACTCCTTGATTTTCACTTTTGATATCGCTTTGAAACATTGGTTCATAATTCTCACCTGCTAAAGGAAGTAGACTTTAAACAAAAGATGCAAAAGACAGATCCACGTAATAATATTTGTGGAGAACTCACCAATTGTTTTTAATTGAACACAGTTATATATTGGAGTTACGAAGAAAATTAAGAATGTTAAATTTAGATTTTGGACATTTGTGGGAAAATTTGTTTCATATTACTTAACATATTTTTTATCTAAAGAACAATATGTCAATTTTCAAGGAGTTACAATTGAAAATATGTACAAAAATATGGAGCACATGTGCAACAGATAAACAATATATTGAAACTAAATTTGGATGCTTTTTTAATATATATAAATAATTGATCCGAGAAATATTAGTGAACCTTGCTTCACGGTCCTTTGCCCTAGACCGCAGTTGCTTGGCCAATAATAAACAAGTACTTTGGACGCTTTTTGTGTCTTTTTTTTTTCAAATATTTGCGTGTCCATCTTTCAAGTTGTTTTACACTTATGTTGCTTTCCAGTTAATTTGGATTTCCACAAATGTTTCAGTCGACGTTTTAAAAAAGTTCTTGATTGACCGTCACTGAGGCAAATTTGTTAGATTTTCGTCTATATGTACACAGGGTGACCTTTGTGAATTAAGATACCTTTGATCTTTTATTGCCATAAGACACTAAGCTTTATAGGGCTTAAAAACCTAAATATAGTCAGAATATTATTTCATAAAAGGGACTAAAATCTTTTGTTTCTGGTAGATTGTTTTTTTATTAATTGTCAACAAAATAGGCTTGAAATAAGGTTAGAAAATCTCTTTGTCAGAGACAATTAACACGTTCGCTGCCAAGCTACGAGTATACTCGTAGCTTTAATATTTCTGGCTTTAATTTATTAATGACTTTGTCACCATTATTTTAGAATTTAAAAAATTGCCTTATTTATTTTCAGAAATTTCGCTGTATTAGTAAAGCGAAATTTACCTTTCTGAATTTGTGGTGGCAAACGACTTTCAAGAAGAAATTTGAAAATTATTACTTTATAGACTTGGCAGTGAACGTGTTAAATAAAGCAAAACTTTGCTTTCGAAATTCTCCTTATAAGCATATATTTAACATTAGAAGGTTATTTTGTGTGTCTGTAGCATAATAAATATCGAATTTTAGATCCTGGCATTTGGTATTAAGAAAGGTAAAGTAACTCTAAGCATATAACTTGCTTGACTGTTGCCTAAAATGTTTAATCATCAAATAACAATTCAATTTTATCCATTATATTTTTGTTTCTTTATACGATGACTTTTTTTTCCATTTCATAATCTTTACATCTCTGAAGGGTGGTGGGATATTTTTCATCCCACCTAATTTTAATCAAATCTGTCCTATAATTTTTGTACGAAATTTTACTTTTATAACTTTGGTGAAAAAAGCCGTAATTCTTATTTTCAAATAATTTTTTTCAAAAACTGCAGTGTGAATTCAACACTGCAGAAACACAATTACTTGTTTCTCAAAGAGTTAATGGAATATGTGGGGCATTCTCACAATCTTTTGACTTTTATGTCCCTGAATAATAATTTTTATTTTAGTACATGTTCTTGTCTTTTTTTTTTAATTCATATACTGGGGAACATCCCATTGCATGATTGAATAACAATATTAACGAGATAAATAAGTTCTGGACGATGTTGGGGGTCCAAATACCAGGAAAACTCCTATACAGTTCCGTGTCCCTGATGATGATGGCCTATATCCCTCGTGTAGATAATTGGCCGTCAAAAAAAAAATCAACCCGTGTCCCTGATGCTGATTTTGAAGTTTGGAGCTGTCTGTATAAAATTGTTTCAATAAAAATAATTCGATGTAATTTTTTCCGAAACTGGAGCTATTGTTTTATATAAACATGTAGCAAAAAATTAACCTGCACACATTTTTAGGGTTGTTATTATTTTTTTAACTCTGTCCCTGGGTTTTAGATTCCTTACCATCCCTCTTCTAAAATTATACAGAAAAACACTTCAGATGCAGCCGCAGAATTTCTTTCAAGTTTTGTCTCATGCAGAAGTATGCTAGAGAAAGAATGTCTAAAATTCTTTGACAGGAAATTTACTGCAGAATTTAAACCAGCGTTTAAATATCAATTTCAAGCATCGTGGCTTTATTGGTAGTCTTACCGTCCCCAAGGTTTATTCCTGCATTTTTCGAGGTAAATTAATTTTTTTTAAACTTAACCCAATGTAAATAACTGTTTCTAAAAATCAATGAACATTGTGGCTACCACTTAGACTTAACATGATCTGCCTGAAATAGGTGGTAATTTTCCTTACTGTTCGATCCGTACTGCCCCTTTTTTTCCGTTTTCGTCTATTTTTTCCTATCCCGCCCTACTTTTTTTACCTTACCGTCCCTTCTTTAACACTCCTTTAAGACAATGTTACACCAAAATTTTGTACTAAAAATACTACATTGTTATTATTTCTTATTTTAATATCCTGTGGGTACTATGCAAATTCATTGTAAGTAAAAATTTAGAAGAAAATAGAAAGTTATAGTGGTAAAATGATAAGGAAAATTAAACTCGCAAGTTTAACATAAACCTCAGTTAAATAAAAAAAAATTCCCTGCTGACCATTTTTTTAACCATTTGGAAAAATGTTTATTGTCCTCGTCAGGGTAGGAAATCAAAAGCATATCTGAAGGTTTTTATTGGTTTAATCATCATTTTATTCGTTTTCTGATTGGTCTATACAGTAATATGTATTTCACTTTACTTTCAACAGAGATGGATACCTTCTGTTGCCACTATGACAAAAAAGTAATAAAAACTACAAAAAAAATTAATAACTCAGAAATAAATTGAGATATAGCTTTCAAACAAATTGCATTTAAAAGTACATTTTTTTTCTCTATACGACGGTGTAAAAAGTAATATTGTGGGATGTTTAGAAGTTTAAGAATGAAATTTCATTTAAAATGGGCCGTCAGATTTCTTGGAAATCGGACGATGGAAAAGCCTTTTCCCGAACAGCCAATGAAATGCTTGGATAATACATAAGTTTCAGGTTGATAATACGTACGAGTCGCAGGCGATTTTTGTCGCTTGGAATTTTTACGTATAGTAACACTATTAATGTTTAATTCATGGCGTGTATGATCAACTCCGTGCGGTTTTTTATGTCTTAAATTTTAGTCTTTGAAAAAATCATTTACCAAATGATCGTTGAAATTTGTTAAATTGCTTTTTTTTTTCTTCTTTATTTTGAATCATTATGGAATTAGTCTGTCAGATTAAAATGTTATTTTAGCAAGTTTAATTTCACCAGATTTTTAATCCCTAAAGTCAAAAGATTGTGAGAATGCCCCATGCACGTACAGCTGTGAACAACTTTCGATATCAGGCTGTCCCAAATTTATCTTTACAAATGTGATCCTGCATAAAACCTAAACGAAATAAGATAGCGAAGTTTGGTTTTGTGTCCGTATAACAGCAAGTCATAAAGTTTTATTTGTCCTAAAAAGAATGTTTTTGTTTTCAGGTACGACCCGGTAAGATCCATAACTGGTGTTGGCTACATCACAGGAAAAGGCCCAGTGTGTCCTGGTTCATACAGATGAAATCAGATACACAAGTCCAAAGGCTTTTCCTAACAAAATAAGGACATCACCCACCATCCAGGCCATCAATACGCGCGTGACACAAGACATTTATACAGACCGGTGGTGGGCAAGTGCATATTATGGTGAAAGGCGCTGAACGCGTGGCGTTGTTCGTGCAACCAAAGGTGCTCATGTGGAACTTTTCTAGCATCACATAAAACTTTGGAATTTGCTGTTCATTATATAATAAATAGAGTTTTGTTATCTAATTTCATTTAAGTCTAAGAAGGATCAAAGTTGTAAAGATAAATTTGGGACACACTGTATTATTATAAATAATTAAACTTCATTCGAACTTGCATTTGTCCTTATTCTGAAACAAATTACTGAGTTTCAATTAATTACTTTAGCCATAATATTTCCGTGTTTAATTATTGTATAAACATGTCTACACTTTTAGCAACGAAATGCATCACACAATTTTCCTATTTTAAATAATTTGTTTTTAAGAATTGCACAATAGATCTACAAATCTGTTCTTTTGACGCTATTTTCATATGCTTATATAACTATTTGCAGATTATGTTCAGTTTATACGTGTTAAGGGGACAAGGGACCTTAAAATCCTTAAAAATAATTTTTTTTATTTTTTGTAAATTTCACCTAAATATTATTCAAGGGTACATTATATGCATTATGGCATGTATTTAGCACAAAAAAAAATTTTTTTTTAATTATTTTTGAGAAAAAATGGAATTTTACGCGTCGTCTTAGAAATCTTCGAAATGCCCCCTGCGTTCTCCATATCAATGAAAATCCCCAATATTTTTTATAAAAGTTTGTTTTATATATATAAATAAAATAGAGCATCGAATTTTAAATATTTAAATTTAAAGGTTAAAAAAAAATTAAAAATTTTGAAATTTTTTCGAAAAAATTTCAAAAATTTTCAAATTTTCATTTTTTTTAAACTTTAAAATTCAAATATATAAAACTTAATGCTCTATATTATTTATATATATAAAACAGACTTTTATAAAAAATATTGGGGATTTTCATTGATATGGGATGCGCAGGGGGCATTTCGAAGATTTCTAAGACTATGCGTAAAATTCCATTTTTTTCTCAAAAATAAATTTATTTTTTTTTTGTGCTAAATGCATGCCATAATGCATATAATGTACCCCTGAATAATATTTTAGATAAAATTTACAAAAAATTTAAAAAAATGAAAATTTTTGAAATTTTTTCGAAAAAATTTCAAAATTTTTATTTTTTTTTTTTACCTTTAAATTCAAATATATAAAATTCGATGCTCTATTTTATTTATATATATAAATCAAACTTTTATAAAAAATATTGGGGATTTTCATTGATATGGGACGCGCAGGGGGCATTTCGAAGATTACCAAGACGATGCGTAAAATTCCATTTTTTTCTCAAAAATAAAATTCTTTTTACATTTTTTTGTGATAAATGCATGCCATAATGCATATAATGTACCTTTATATAATATTTAGGATGAAATTTACAAAAAATAAAGAAAAAATTGAAAAACTTTGAAATTTTGAAATTTTTTCGAAAAAATTTCAAAAATTTTCAATTTTTTTTTAACCTTTAAATTGAAATGTATAAAATTCGATGCTCTATTTTGTTTATATATATAAACCAAACTTTTATAAAAAGTATTGGGGATTTTCATTGATATGGAAGACGCAGGGGGCATTTCGAAGATTTCTAAGACATTCCACAAATTCCATTTTTTTTATCAAAAATAATTTTTTTAAAAAGATTTTTTGTGATAAATGCATGGCACAATGCATATAATGTACCCTTGAATAATATTTAAGGTAAAATTTACAAAAAATAATAAAAAAATATTTTAAGGTCGTAATGTGTGAAGTTGGTTAGAGGAACGCAAATACAATAGAAAACATTGATTGATCAAATGGTAGATATTTTCCGAAAGAATGAATTATGAATAGATTTTAAAATTGTAATCCCTTAAAAGTCCGTTTTTTCACTGATGATATAGCATTTTAAATGTTACGAAAAAATGCATAAGTCAGCCTTTCTCTTTTCTATTTAATTCAAATCATGATTGAAATATAGTTATGGAGTTTTTTTTATAATTATCATGAAAAATATTTCTAACATAAAAGACTGTCTAAAAGGTCGTATAAAAATTTAAAAATGCAACTTTTTGAAAATCAGTGGCAATACAATTTTATAAAAATATTTTTTATAGCTACCTTATAGCTAAGGTATTTTGAATACTTTTACAATTTACATTTCCCACAGTCCTTGAAGATGGAAAAAAATGATTCTGTTTCAAACTCTTTGGGACATCTTGTATATAATATGAGACAATATTTCAAACACCTGTCAGACATTTATTAAAGTAGTAGGTTTGCATCCTGTTTGTCATCTATTCATACAAAGAATCCTATCGACCACTCTTTTTAAAACGCAGAACACATGTAATACAAAACAATGAAAGTAATGCGAAGATTCTTTTCAAATGATAATCATTGATTGATAATCATTCAGTCAACACACTTTACACGCAATTTCTTAAAGTTAATATTTCTGTTATTTGAATTTAAATGATGTTTTATTTACTCAATAAACATTTAATTTATATTACCTGTAATTATACGTGGTTTCGATATTTCTGCAAAACTTTTATTAACCTTTTAATTCTGAAATAGGATATGTCGGAGCATTTTAGTTTTGTTTTTGTTTTTTGTCATCATAGTTCCGCTCCCTGTAATAAACATTTAATTTATATTACCTGTAATTATACGTGGTTTCGATATTTCTGCAACACTTTTATTAACCCTTTAATTCTGAAATAGGATATGTCGGAGCATTTTACTTTTGTTTTTGTTTTTTAGTCATCATAGTTCAATCAGAGCAAGACAATGAAGCAATAATTCCTTGACAATTTTTGTAAACAAGACTTCTAAAAGAATTTTTCTTCTAACAATAAATTGTGAAAACATTTCACAGTATTCATATTTTACAAGTCCTTGTATAATCGCAAAACCCAGTTAACGACGAAGTGTTGAGAGTCAAAAGGCCACATGAAAGTCTTCAAAGATTATAAAGCGAACCAGGTTATAACAGCACGTATTAATTAAATATCAACAACTCCATTAGTACCGCAAAAAAGCTAATAGATTGCCATAAATTTGCCTGTGGTGAATTTTTAAGAATTACAGAGCAAGAAACTGTTGTTCACTTGGCTGTGAATTGGAGGGTTAATTGATTAATAAAATCTACCAGCGCTAAAGCTTCTTGCCAATATTTTTAGCAAAAATTTTTAACGAAATTTGCTAATTTGAAAGGCATTTCTGTTCCTCTAAAAGATGTAATCTATCATTAATTGTTATGACCTCAATTTAAATAAAGTAATTAACTTTTCATATTTCTAGTTTAAATGGTATGATTTTTTTTCTTACCAAGAAAATATTGAAAACAAATGAATGAAAATTTTTCATTTTCATTTTTACATTGAATACAAATTTCATTCCTCTGTCTCTCTTTGATAAATCACTAAGTCAACCAACATTAATTAGTTTGAAAAACGAAATTCTAAAGAAATTTTGGAAGTCACAGTAATCATAAATAATTTTTGAACTGATTATTCAATAGAAACTAATTTCTTAATTTTCCAAGTTCACTTATTAATTAAAACTATGAGTTATTAATCTCTAAAGTAATTATTTACCGTCGAATTTCAAATAGTGACTTGAAATAAAAGGACAATACATCATTTTTCGATAAATCAGACTCGAACGTCACTTTCTGCATCTTAACGAGTGAACAGCATTCCACTCGTATTATATTACTTAAGGGATCGTGTGTGAAAATAACTGTTTTAGCTCTCAAGTTAAAACGACGTTTATGATATTAGATTCGGAGAAGGTATCGAAATAGAAAGAAGCACAAAATCATCTTCTCTTTGTCAGAAGAAGAAATACAAGATTTAAAGAGATTTCTTCAACAGAAGAAAATTCACAAATCTGTCAGCTTAGAGGTCGATAAAATTAAAACTTTTAAACATTTCTTGACACAAATTTAACAGGATATTTCGAGAATTATATAAGAATGAAATAACATTTAAGATTCTATGATATATTTTTAAAAATAACATTCTCGAATTGATAGTTGATTGGGAGTTTGAATTTAAAAAAAATGCTAGTTTAATGCTTTTATAAATTAGGGTTTACATTTAAAGTAAATAAACGTTTATGATATTAGATTCGGAGAAGGTATCGAAATAGAAAGAAGTACAAAATCATCTTCTCTTTGTCAGAAGAAGGAATACAAGATTTAAAGAGATTTCTTCAACACAAGAGAATTCACAAATCTGTCAGCTTAGAGATCTAGAGATAAAATGAAAACTTTGAAACACTTTTTTTCACAAATTTAACAGGATATTTCGAGAATTATATAAGAATGAAGTAGCATTTAAGATTCTATGCTATATTAAAAAAAAATAACATTCTCGAATTGATAGTTGATTGGAAGTTTGAATTTAAAAAATGCAAATTTAATGCTCCTATATATTAGCGTTCAGACTTAAAGTAAATAAACGTTTATGATGTTAGATTCGGAGAAAGTATGAAAATGGAAAGAAGTACAAAATCATCTCTCTTTGTCAGAAGAAGGAATACAAGATTTAAAGAGACTTCAATAGAAGAGAATTCACAAATCTGCTAGCTTAGAGGTCAAGTAATAAAATTGAAACTTTTAAACAATTCTTGACACAAATTTAACAGGATATTTCGAGATTTATGTAAGAATGAAGTAACATTTAAGATTCTATGCTACATAAAAAAAAAAAAAAAAAAAAAAAAAAAAAAAAAAAAAAAAAACATTCTCGAATTGATACATGATTGGAAGTTTGAATTTAAAAAATGCAAATTTAATGCTTCTATAAATTAGCGTTCATAATTAAAGTAAATAAACGTTTATGATATTAGATTCGGAGAAGGTATCGAAATAGAAAGAAGTACAAAATCATCTTCGCTTTATCAGAAGAAGGAATAAAAGATATAAAGAGATTTCTTCAACAGAAGAGAATTCACAATCTGTCAGCTTAGAGGTCTAGTGATAAAATTAAAACGTTTAAACACTTCTTGACACAAATATAACAAGATATTTCGGGAATTATATAAGAATGAAGTAGCATTTAAGATTCTATGCTACATTTAAAAAAATAACATTCTCGAATTGATAGTTGATTGGAAGTCTGAATTTAAAAAATGCAAATTTAATACTTCTATAAATTAGCGTTCATAATTAAAGTAAATAAACGTTTGTGATATTAGATTCGGAGATGGTATAAAAATAGAAAGAAGTGCAAAATCATCTTCTCTTTGTCAGAAGAAGGAATACAAGATTTAAAGAGATTTCTTCAACAGAAGAGAATTCACAAATCTGTCAGCTTAGAGGTCTAGTGATAAAATTAAAACTTTTAAACACTTCTTGACACAAATTTAACAGGATATTTCGAGAATTATATATGAATGAAGTAGCATTTAAGATTCTATGCTATATTTTAAAAAATAACATTCTCGAATTGATAGTTGATTAGAAGTTTGAATTTGGAAAATGCAAATTTAATGTTTCTATAAATGAGGGTTTAGAATTACAGTGGATCAAGTCCTCTTTTTCGCTCAACCGAATTTGAGATGAATTCTAAAATTATAGACAATAATTTGTGCGGTTCTATAACAAAGTCCTAAGTTGAAAATGTAAGAAGCGGAGAGTACTGGTCTTTTATGATTTTGAGTGAAATACAATGGAGACCATTAAGGGGGTTTTCACATGGTATGTCACAATCCGTAAGATAAATTAACTTACAAGGAGAGGGTCCGAGGTTGGTCTCACCGAATGCGATGAACATTTGTGTATCGATAGAGTACATAAATAATATAAATATATATAAATATATATATATATATATATATATATATATATATATATATATATATATATATATATATATATTATATATATATATATATATATATATATATATATATATATATATTAATATATAAATATATGAGAGCCATAAAGCGCAACCCTCAGAGGGTCTTGAAAAAATAAGTCGCAAAGTTTAAGCTACAGTTCATAATCGGATAAATTTCCTTATTTAGCATGAGGTTATAGAGCAATCGGCAGCACGCTGGATTTGAGTTTTTTCGAATCGGGTTCAAATCCGGTTCAGACTTGTTTTTCGGAACGAAAATTTTTATCGGTCTTTTTCGAACCGTAATTGAAAAAATATGTATAATAATTGAAATTTATGAAATTTGTGAATTAAATGTATGTTTTGTAGCATATAAGTTCTTTTTTAACTTCGAAATTTTGCATGTTTAAATATATTAAAAAAAAAAAAAAAATCCCTCATATTTATATGTCTGTAAAACAGAATTTTTTTGTTGTTATTTAAAATTATTTACAGTTATTTCAATGAATATCAAAAATTTTTAATAGAGAAATAAATTAAAATAAGTGAACAAATATATTATTTTCATTTTGTTTCCACATTCAAATACTTCAAATATTTGATGGTTTATTAAAAATATGCTTTTATATTTTTAATATGATTTTTAAAGTCTGGGATTCTCGATTTTTAATTAGAATACGTAGTAAATTCTTTCGGAATTTTTTTTTTCTTGTTTAATATTTTTATATAATACAGTTTATTTATATAGATACAATTTTAAGTGCGAATCTTTGCATTTTTATATATTTAATGAAAAGTAAAGATAAATAAATATTAATAATAATAAACTAAAAAAGTCAATTGAACTTTTATAAACCATAAAATTAAGCTAATTTTAAAATTTATTTACTTTTATTTATATAAATAAGCTACTATTTTTCACAGTGAAATAAATGTATTGTTTTTTACCAACTCGTTTTGTAACTTTTGAATTTTTTAAATCTTGGATTCTTATGATTATAGTTAGAATAACTGTCTTTGTGCTTAAAAATAAGTTCTAAAAAGATATTGAATTACTAAAAATATTTATTACTTAGGTAATAATTACAAAACCAAAAATCCGAAATAAAAAAAGGCATATTATGAATTTTAAAGGGGTATTAAAAAAAAAGGTCAAATATTCGAAATACTTTCATATAGAAACAAAATTTAAATAATATAATTATTCACGCATTTATATCACGTGTTTTAATTTATTTCTCTGTGAAAAATAGTAGATTGTTCATTGAAATAACTGTAAATAATTTAAAATAACAACAAAAAATTTCTGATTTATAGACATAAATATGCGTTTTTTTTTGTTTGTTTTTTACTTTTCATTATATATTTAAACATGTAAATTTTCGTAGTTAAAAAATCACTTATAAGCTACAAAACATATATTTAATTCATATTTTTCGTAAATTTAAATTATTATACATATTTTTTCAATTGCGGTTCGAAAATGATTGATAAAAATTTTCGTTCCGAAACACAAGTCTGAGCCGGATTTGAGCCTGGGCCAAAAACTCAAATCGAGCATGCTGCCGATCGCGCTACTAAACCGCTTGCCAAAGAAGTAAATATATGCGATTATGAACTGTAGCTTAAACTTTGCGAATTTTCTCATGACCCCTAGAAGTTGGGCTTTATGGCGCTCATATATTTATATACTAACTATACTCTATCGATACACAAATGTTCATCGCATTCGGTGAGACCAACCTCGGACCCTCTCCTTGTTAGAATGGGTATATGAACATAAAACATGTTAAAATGATCTCTAAAGTTCGTTTATAGAAATGAGTTCGTAATATTCCGATAATTAAGTATTTTCATCATTTTGTAATAATTAATTTGTCTTTCATTTTTTTTTTCATTTTTCAAAATTAATTAAAACTTTTAAGCAGTTTCTGTCAAAGAATGTATATATCATTAATTCATCCAATAAAATATAGTTTAAAGGTAATTTAAATATGTTAAAATTACTTTTGATATCTATATGAACATAGTGTTATGTTCATATAGATCCATTCTAAGTTATCGTGCGGATTGTGACATATCTTGTGAAAATATTTTGCAGTATTAACTGAACTATATTTCTTATTATAATCAAAGTTCGAAATGTACCGGAAACACCGGATCAATATTCCGGTTCGTGAAATTCTGAAAAATATTGTTCCAGGTCGTGAAATGATGGTAACTATCGTTCCGGTTCGTGAAATTATTAAAACATATTATTATATGATAAAAAAGAAATTTTTTTCAACTGAATAAATCATATTCAAGGAATGTGAATATTGCCTTGAATATCATATTATTACAGTTTTACATATATAGCTTATTGTGCTGTCTGTAACTTTTTTTATTATTTAGAATCTTGAACACATTTTTTAAAACTGTTTTTGTATGGTTATATATAAATTTATATCTAACCTTCAAAACAAATTTTTAGTCATCAATAATTCTGAAACAGCGTTCCGGTTCGTGGATTTTTCCATTTCGAATCCTGATTCTAATATATTATAAGTGTTTATTTTTACATTTTATAAAGACTGCAATACGGCTTAAATATATTACGGATGTTTATGCAATTTCAATAAGTATTTGAAAATTTATGAGAATTCGAAACCGCATCACTTTTCACTAGCAATGGAAAGATTTCAAAAGCTATGAGCCTCCTTAACTTTGCTTCCAAATATCTCTAGATAATGTCGTATAGACTTAATCCACTTTGATTGTGAACGCTTGAAATACTGTTAAATACAAACGAGAAAAGAATCCGATATATTTAATTTAAAATCTGTAAATTGACAGAGTTTTTAAATTATTTTGTATAAATATAGCTTTAAACATTGCATTAACTTGTAGTTAATTTTGAAATTAACTACTTTAATTTACAAGTTTAAAGGAGGTCCATGTTATCCGAATTTGGAAAGGTATTGAGCGATAAAGAAGTATAAAATCTTCTTTGTGTCACTGCAAAGGAATACAGGATTTAAAGAGATTCGTTCATGACAGAATTCACAAATCTGTCAGCTGAGAAATCTAGGGACAGCGTTAAAACTTATGAATGCTTCTTGGTTCGAATTTGTCAGAATATTTCAAGCATTGTTTAAGAATGAAGCCCGCATTTCAAATTTAATTTTCTCGCTTAAAATTAAAGATTCTATTCATGTTTGATTGTAGAGTTAAAGTTTTAATTTGGAAAATAAATTTTTAAAAGTTTAATTGCATATGAATAGGAAGTGGCAGGATGATTAAAATTCGACTAATAAAACTAAATCATTAAACACACAATCAAAACCATACAGTGGCAGAGTCAAAATCGTGAATTTGAGTAATTCATTACAATTCGTTTAAAAATAAAAGGAAAAGCGACGATGTAAAAGGTACTTCTAACTTCTAAAACGAAATACTTCTATAAACAAAACATGTACATTGACAATATATTTGTCAATAGCGGCAAAACATATTGGAGTATTTATATTTTTTTAATATTGCACCAGAGTTAGAAAGAAATATTTCTCCATCGAATTGCCAAAACTTCCCATCTAAAAATACTCTTTTTGTAATATCAACATTTCATTCCAAATAATTCCAATGTAAAACAATATTTTAATAATACTGGTATTTTATTGGAATTCCCATTTCATTGGTCACTGAGATTAGAATTCTAATCACATAGTTATAAATATATATATTTAGTATAAATTTGCCTCTAAAATAGGTCGCGGCAGAAATACCGCCTTGCTTAAAAAAAAAAAAGCGTTTATTTTTTAAATATTGTATTCCATTAACTTATTGTTAAAAGGACCGTACATGATGAGGACCTCTGAAAACATAAGAAAGGGCGGAATGAAATTAAGCGGCAAATGTTTGCATTTGCAGTTGTAAATTGTGAAAAATGAACATTACCCAGATATTAATGGGATTTTATTGAAGATGCAGGGATAAAGAGAGCCACAATAGAATCTTTCTATAATCAAAATTGGCCTGTGAAAACAAAACTGCTTCACAAATTAAAGGAAATAGTTGGAGGAATAGCACTCGGACATTTTTGAGCAAAAGGAATATTTTATGAGTACCAGAGATGGCTTTCGATTAAATATGTATAAATATTTTCTTGGAATTTCATTGAAATTATGAATAATCACACTCTCAGAAATACTTCCTTCAATCCACGAAAATTTTAGTTCATTGACGGATATCTCCGTTCATTGACGTTCATTGACATTCGTTCCGTTCATTGTCGAATATCTTTTTTTGTCTCCGTTACAGGAGGCAAAATATAATCCATTGAAGATAGTTTAAAAAAAAAAGAATCTGCGGACCTTGGATTCGTACCAACCATCATGGCGTTACGAGACGAGCACGCTAACCACTGGGCTACAGTTGTATAGTAGCGAAACACTTTGAATTAGATATGTTTGTTTCAGGTGGGTATGGCTTGATCAATTTCTTTAAAAAAGCTTTCAATTTTCAAGTTAATTTCGGTAATATTTCGTCTTTAATGAAATTGTGGCTGGAGTTTTAATACTTTTGTATTAACATAGGATAAACATATGAATTATAAATATTTTTAAGTACATTGCTAGATGTAAAATATGAATATTATATGATAAGAATTTTTTTATGTAATATCGATTTTTTCCCATTTAATATTTTAATTAAAATATTTTTTTAAATGTGTCCATTTAAAATATATCTTAAATGCGAATATTTATTCATAAACAACTTTATAAATTTAACATTATTTACCTTTAATCAAATTATTCAACTTTAAAAAATAAATTGTGAGTACTTTTGAATGAATGAGAAAAGTAATTGTTATTTATTTTTAAACTTTTTTTTCTTTTTTAATTAAATTAGAAATCTTAATTTATAGAATTTTTGGTTTTTCATTTAAAAAATAAATTCGGATTTAATATTAATAGAACCAATACGCATGCGTGCTACGAATGAACGGAATTCCTTCCTCTTTTTCACACTTTCGGAAGAATTCACGGATAAAACATGTTTTCTAGGGGTACGGAAATTATTTGTTAAAAATTGAGATATAATTTAGTGTATATTGCTAGTTTTTCTGACAGCGCAAGCTTGTGTACTTTTGTTTAAAATGATGTAAAATTTTCTTTCGCAGTAAATATAATAAGTTTAAGTTTTATGGTTTTTGATTATTTCTACCTTTACTACTTAAAATACCGCCTCTTTCAGTTTTGTGTGATGTTGTATCGTAACATAATACATTCTGAGTCTAAAATACTCCAAGATATTATCTTGAATTAATTAGAATATTAGATGCAGAATGTAACAATCTGCTATGGTATACTTTTCATTGTTTTTAAAGAATTAATAAAATTTAAAAATATATTAATGTTAGGTCTTAATGGTAATAAAAATTAGAAATATACAGAGTGTATCTGAAATGCTTCAACAAACTTAGGGGGATGATAGTACTCATCAAGACGAACAAAAAATGCAATGGAACATGGGGTCGCAAATGACGTTTAAAGGGTGAAAATCGTAAAACTAATAAAAATATCGAGATCTCGCATGCTGCTTTTCTGCAGAACTGGCTAGTAGCACGAAGCTGGTTTTCCCTTCACTTTGTGCATATCCGGCCAGAAAGGGTCAACAAAAACGTGGAAGAAAGCCAAAAAAATCTATGAGCAGGAATCCACGTATGCAAATTTTCCATCTTCTTAGAAAATCCCGAAGTGATCGAGCGTGTCCGTCAGTCGTTCTTCCGTAGATGTACTCTGTGTAATAATGTCCGCGGTCGATACTTTGAACAATTGCTGTAAAATATTTGTTTTCTCTGGACATCAGGAGCTGTATTGTACCTATTCCGTGCAATAAATAATTTTAGAGGTTGGAGTGTTTCTTTTTTGTCTCAGTTTGTCCATTTCCAGACGCATTTTCTCGATTTTTATCCTTTAAACTTCATTTGCGACCCCATGTTCCATTGCATGTTTTGTTCGTCTTCATGAGTACTATCATTCCTCTAAGTTTGTTGAAGCATTTCCGATACACCCTGTATTTATGTTGGGTTTTTTTGTTAATAATTTATTTTAACAACTATAAATATATCAACATCATTTTGTGAAGTCATTTTACATTTTCGCTCTTCCTTATTCGAGCTTTCATCATTAAACTCTCAAGCAAAATACAAAATAACGTTCAATACTTCTGCATGTTTTAAGAAAATGATTTTATAATTTGTTGAGAAATTAATTTCTTTTTATAATTGAAAATTTTAACTTGAAAGTGGCCCTCATTTAAAATTTATTGTTAAATATAAGTTTAAAAATAATTAAAATATATCAAATATATCACTGTAAATATATATATTCCTTACATTGCATAGTTTTTGAGAAAACGATACATAAATTTCATGAAGTTAACATGACAGGAAGAGACTCTTCCTTATTCAATTATGTACGAGAAGAATAATTCGACTCTTAATTGAAAATGCATCTGATATAAATTAATAATAAAAATAAAGACCTTTTTATTCAATATTTTTCCAAATATAAACGTTTTTAAATGAAATTGATGAAAAAAGTATGCTGAGAAATATTATAAATACCTGTTCCTCTAACTCCCCAAAATCCTGCTTTTCTAAATGTATAATCTATGTATATAAATCTTAAAATTGTGTTTCAATGGTACAGAATTTCATTTCCCTTTATGGATTCTCTTGAAAAATTGTATATAGGTAGACTATCCAGGATCTTTGTTTAGGAAAAAATTTCTATCTCTCTCTCTCTCTTCACATAACTCTTTTTTAATTTAACA
Organism: Maratus speciosus; assembly: GCA_963932465.1. Taxonomy (NCBI): domain Eukaryota; kingdom Metazoa; phylum Arthropoda; class Arachnida; order Araneae; family Salticidae; genus Maratus; species Maratus speciosus. The sequence continues at coordinate 603,463,045 of OZ010787.1, forward strand.
CAAATTTTTAATCGTAAAACAAGACCCTTCACAAAATTTTACGCCTTAAAGCAGGACCCATCACAAAATTCTTTGTCTTAAAAATAGACATTTCATAAAAAATATAAAAAAATTCTTCAAACTGAATCTTATACAAATATAATGTTTTTAAAACAAAATCTGAGCTGAAGTCACCAAACAACGGATTACGTACCTATTTTATTCATGAACATTCTTGCTTAAAAATAAATAAAAAATAACCTGAATATAATAAGTTACAAAATTACAAATCTCTGACATGATTTTTCACAAACGTAAGAAAAAAAATATTCTCAATTTCTCAAAAACAGGACCCTGTGAGAAAAATCTGGACAGACCCCTGACTATAACACAGAAAGACTATAAAAGCTAATTTTTTATTTAGCTTAAACACACAGTTTCAAATAAATTTATAAATTTCATTATTTGCTTAAAGGATAAACTGTTTTTTCTATAAAAATTCTCATAAAAGTACATAAAAGTAAATAAAAAGTATTTCTTTATTTATGCCATATAATGTATAACTATTTTACAAAAAAAATCGTCAGATGCTATTGATATGCTGAAATTTTGATAGACGTTTGTTTCATATGAACTTATATTTCAGTTATTTTTTTAATCAAGCCACCTTTTCTAATCTTACCTTTATTTTCAAAAAGTAATATTTAACAAATTAATTGTTTTAATAAATTAATTGTTTCGAGACATATTTTCACACCAAAAATCTTTTCGATCAACACCTAGTTCATCTGAATATGAAATTATACAAAAAAAAACAGTTTAGTTGCTAACGTTAATTAATTTCACAAGTTTAAGAAGTATTTTCTTAAATATACAGATATACACTGGTCACCAAAATTAAAAGATAATGAGAAAAATTATGGTCACTATGTTAATGTTGCAACCAAAGCCCAATGATGCAGTTATTTATGTCAATTAAAAACTATTGAATACAAAATCGCACTTCCGCCCATACGTTAGCGTCGGAAATATGCGAATTAGGTGACTGACAATGCGGTGCGCAATGGACATATATTGGAATTCTGGTCTGTAGTGTTGTTTAAAGTGAATGCGGTGTCTGAGAGTGATCAGTATTTATTAGTTATGGCTCAAAGGTTAAGTTGAGGTCAAAAGTGGTGAACAGTTGGTAGAATCGAGGGAAGTCAAACACAAATGGAGGTCGCCCAAGATTTGAATATTCCTCAAAGTGTTATATCAAGGGCTTCGGGCTGCTTTTTAAACACTGGATCCGTTGATAGACAGCCTAGTCAAAGGAGTAGAAGAGCAACAACTGCAACCGAAGACCGTTTTCTGTCATTGTCGGCTCGGATAAACCACGAAGCGACTACTAGAGATTTGGTTTTAGACCTTCAGGCTGCTACAGAACACTAATTAGCCGTTCTACTGCTGCACGAAAGCTGAACAAAGGTGGATTGTATGCGAGAAAACCAATAGTTTGTGTCCAACTCACTCCAGCTTAAAAAGGAGCACATTTAAACTGTTGCCGTCGTCTTGTTCAATGGAGCCAAGAAGACTGGGCTCGAACGAGATTATTTCACAGATAAGGGAAGGAAAGTTACATGTTCCTTCCTCTCTCCAGATCAAAACAAGTCTAGAATCAGTGTTCAGACTATATCTAAAGTCGACAATAAACAATACTTGAGCCCATACATGGAATTGTTTAGTATATACAGTAGACGCTCGTTTTTACGAACCTCCTTTTTGCAAACACTTGCGATTTTACGAACTAGAGAGTGGTCCCGAATACATTCCCATAGACGCAATGTAATTTTTTTCTCCCATTTACGAACTACAGATTATGAAAATCTCTTTTTTGCGAATTCAGTTTCATACTTTTTCATTTTTTTTTTAAATATCGGAACGAAGTGCCAACGTAATTAAACTCTCAACAGGTGCAAAAGACAGCAGGTGCATTCCAAGAATGTGTTGTTTCCCCCACCCTCTTTTGGGGGGGAGGCAGCATAGCAACAAGTTCATGTAGCGTCACGTGGTTGCTTATCACTGATTTAAAGGCACGTGGGTGGAAGGCTTCTGATTTGCGAGTGAAGCTCGGACGACTTTCTGGACCCGCCTATCCCCATTTAACAAGCAGGTGCCATTATTGAATGGGGAAAGGAAAGATTTTAAAATATTTTGTTCTGTAATTGACTATTTTCTCATATCAGCTGGACTACCCAATCTGTGAAGTCTCGTAAGTCGAGAGGGAGATTGGGCCAGAGACGTTAGATAATTTCAGTATGTCGCAGTTGAAGAAACGCACGTGTTTATCTGTTGAGGTAAAAAAGAAAATTTTAAAAGAAGTAGACGAGAGAATCTTAACCAAGACAGAAATTTCGAAAAAGTATGGAATTCCAAAGAATAGCCTCTCGACAATTCTAAAATCTCGAGAAAAAATCGCTGGAAATAGAAACACCGATAAAAACCCCTCTCGTAAATATTTCAGAGAAGCAAAATACCCCCAATTGGAGAAAGTTTTGATTTCTTGGATGAGGAAAATGAGAGGAATGAACATTCCTATAGATAGTAATCTCCTAAAAGAACAATCGACCTTTTTTGCTTTAAAACTGAAAAACAAAGACTTCAAGGCCTCAGACGTTTGGTTACAAAAATTTAAGTCCAGGCACGGTTTGAGCTTCAGAAAGTTGTATGGTGAAAGTGGAACAGCGAATACGACATTGGCAAATGAATGGAAAGAACGCGATTTAAAAGCATTACTAACTGAGTATGCTCCAGCAGATGTATTTAACGCCGACGAAACCGGTTTGTTTTTTAAGATGTTGCCTGAAAAAATACTTACCTTCAAAGGTGAAAAGTGTAGCGGAGGCAAAAAGGGTAAGCAGAGAATCTCAATCTTACTCGCATCCAACATGAAGGAAACACAAAAACTACCCCTGCTTTTCATCGGAAAAAATTTGAAGCCTAGATGTTTCAAAAATATTAACAAACTACCAGCTGCATACCATGCAAATAAAAATGCGTGGATGACTGGGCACATTTATGAAAAATGGTTAAGAGACTTGGACCTGTTAATTGTCGATAACTGTTCAGCTCACGTTGAAGTCTCAGATCTTAAAGCCATCCGTGTGGAGTTTCTTCCACCGAATGTAACATCCATTTTGCAGCCTATGGATCAAGGTGTGATTCACAGTTTCAAGCGCATATATCGAAGGGTGCTTTTGCAAAGAGTAGTCATGGGTTTGGAGTTGGAGAAGCCTTACGAAATTGATGTTCTAGGCGCGATGCATTTGTCAGTACGTGCTTGGAATGATGTTCAAGGGACCACAATATCTAAAGCATTTCAACACGCAGGCTTTACTACTGTACTGGAAGAAAATAAAAATAATGTACCTGACGACATGAGTGAAGATGAGTTACTCATGAATGAACTCCGAAAAAGAAACCCACTGTTGCCTGAAATTTCATTCCAGGACTTTTTGAATGTGGATTCAGATGTGATTTGTACGGAAGAAATATCAGATGAACAAATTATTGCTGACGTAATGAATGAAAAGGAAGAAGAACTTTCAGATTTTGAGCAAGAAGAAAATGAAACTACCCAACGACCGACTGTCAAACAAGCAGCTGAATGGTTATCAGGACTAAGGCATTTTTTTGAAGAGAACAATAACTGTGAAATGATTTCAAGCATAGATAAAATGGAAACATGTATTTTCCAAAATGTGATTTTAAAACAAAAAAAGATAAGTGATTATTTTCATTCCTAATTTTTTATAAATATTTTCATCTGCAAATACAGTCTATGTTTTCATATGTAATGTTTCAAGCATGATAACATATTTGTATGCGTACTAAAAACATTTTTTGTGCATAAATTTGCATTTATTTCTTGTATTAAAATATTATAAATTTATTTCAGTATAAGTCTTGGCATAGTCCTTTATCTATAAAGAGGGGGTAGTTAAAAATAGACATAAATAATGTAGGTATTCACATTATTTTGGGGGTTTTTCTATTTTACGAACTTTCGATTTCACGAACTATTTGAGTGTTCCCTACGAGTTCGTAAAAACTAGCGTCGACTGTATTCTATATTAGTAACAAATTAAAAACTTTAAAATTAGATATAAATTATTTTTGTCCTAAATGATAATCATGCAATGTTTAACAGTTTAAATTTACGATATAATCAGGTCATAGAATAATGTCTGAGGAACGTTTTTTAAAATATATATATATAAGAGTGTACTGTAGAAAATACCATTTTAATCTTTCCTATTTCTCATATCTTCCAAATAAATTACAATAACAAAACAATTTTCTCGGGTGGAGTAATGAAATACATTATAACATTGATTATTCACTATTTGTAGATGATATATTTACATAATAATAAAAAAAAAACACGAAAAATAAATGAAGAATCTAAAAGAAATAAAATTAAAAAAACATTGACTTAGTTTTTGCAGAATCCTATATTAAATCTAATCACATTTTCTTTTTCAATATAAATTAATGAAAATACAGGGTCATCGAAAAATAATGCCCAGATTAAAAAAAATCATAACATCGAAACATTTTCTGTTAAATGCGTAATTCTTTCACTACACGATAACTGGTGAACGCAAGTTTGGTTTAGTTCACCAGAATTCGTTTGCGTGTCCGTGTTATGCGCGGATTAGTTGCGCAGTCGTCAAGGTCAGCCGACGCGCCAGACTGCAGCTGCTCAGTACGATGTTGACCTTACAACAAAAATCACAGTACGATGTTGACCGTGCAACAAAAAGCACAGTGCGTGATTTGGTATGTGGAGTCAAAGTCAATAGTCAGTGTACAGCGGCTTTTTTGGAGAACTTATCCAGGTCAAACTGCTCCTGGTGCTCGCATTGCACACATTTGGTCCTGCTGCATACCGAACGGTGCTCACATTGAAACATACTAAAGTATGGAAAAAAAAATATTTTTTGCCGCACATTATAAGACTAAAACCAATAAATTACCTTTCATAGTTTTTTGTGACAGTTATTTAAAATCTAGGCATTATTTTCCGATGACACTGTATCTTTGTCCACGAAGTATAATGAGGGATAAATGGCCGAAATACACTGCTCAAAACAATTAGGGGAGCACATAGTTTTAACGAAATTATGCAAACATTTACACTGATAAGTAACGTAAAATAAAACATCCATAATTTAAAGTGTTGTAGAAAACACATAAAGAAAACTTCACATGTAAATTAAAGTTTATGACGTCAAAAACTAGAAAAAGGAGATAAGTGCAGAAATCGGTATTTTGCAGAAACGTCTGTTTCACTGCCTCAGTTGTAAAATTCAATTGCTCAGCTTGTGTTTTAAGAAAATGTGGCTTGAAAATGTCACAAGAACATGATTTACCGCAATCCATGGCTTGGCTTGTTATCGGGACAGTTGATTTTGGGGAAACACAACGAAGTGTAGTGGACGCTGTTGAAGTCGCAAGAAGTGTCCATGAAAGGCTGTGGAATCAATTCCAAGACACATGGAATGGTAGTCATCGCCAATTGCAAGGTCGAAAATGTGCTAACGCAGAAATTGATGACCGATATATCCTGTTAACAGCTCGTCGAGACGGAACGGGCAGTGCTACTCAGCTGCAAATACAGTTGTTCTTGGCCACAGGACGAAGGGTTTACAGCCAAACAGTCCGAAATAGGCTTCATCAGGGTGGTCTCTATGCACGTAAGCCAATGGTCTGTATTCCGTTGACCTCAAACCATTCTGCGGTCCAAAGAAGATGGGGAACTGAACATTGAGTTTGGAAGCAACATTGTTGGAGTCAAATTTTGTTTACAGGCGAGTACCGACTCAGTCTGGATGTGACATATGATGTGTTTTGGCATGGAGAGGAAGAGGCATTCAAAATAATCCCCCATTCGTTCGACAAAGATCATATTACAGACTAGGCGGGTTGATGCTATTGGTTGGAATCAGCATAGGTGGACCTACGTGCCTGCATATCATTCGAAATGGCACTTTGAAGGTCCGAAGTTATACAGACTAGATACTGAGACCTAATGTCGAATTTTATGCTGCAGCAATTAGTGATTTCTTTTTTCCATGCATGATAATGCCAGACTTCATACAGTTCGTCTTGTGGAAAACATGCTTGAAGCTAAAACAATACAGCGTATGGAGTGACCAGCATGCTCTCCTGACCTAAATCCAATCGATCATGTTTGGGACATACTCAGACGACGTATTGCTGCGAGACCGAGGCCTCCTTTTACTGTCCGGGACTTGAAGATTGCAATTCTTGAGCAGTGGAACAGTATTCCCCAAAGTCTTATCGATAACCTCATCGCATCTATGGGAAACAGGTGTGCAGCAGTCTTAGCTGTTCGAGGAAACCACACGCCGTATTAAAAATCTTGCATCATTTCTAAACAATGCATTTTTTTTATATTTTCAAGGAAACCAAATTGTTGCCCTAAACCGTCTTTTCATGTTCGTTTCATCTTTTCAAAGATAAAAGCTCCCTTACAATTTTTTTGCGTCTTTGTTTATGTATTGCGCGTTAATACACTTGTACTATCCATTTTATGCCCATACATGGCTGTCTTGCACTGTTTTCTTCCCTTTTTTGCTTGCTCCCCTAATTTTTTTCAGCGGTGTATATATGTCGTATACTAATTGAGAAATCTGGCTCTTTGCAAAGAACCTAGGCTGTTTGCAAAGAGCACGGCTAATTGGAAAATCATCTTTCCTTTTTCAATCAGCATGATAGTTTTCAGGCTTATTGCAAAGAGCCTAAGAAACTTTAGGCTAATTGGAAAATGATCATTTGTTTCTCAATCAGCCTGATATGTTTCTGGCGTATTGCAAAGAGACCTTTTTAAAGTTAGGCTGATTGGAAATAATTCATTTATTTCTCTATCAACTTGATTTTTTTTCCAGGCACTGACCGTATGCAGTTTTAGGTTAATTATAAAATGACCCAAAATGACCACCGATGACAACGTATTTGTACAAAACAGCCTAGTTTCATCCAGGTTCATTCCAATAAGTCCAAGGTAGTGAATATTTATGACTCTTAACATATGGGAGGGGGGGATTTGAAAGGATTATAAAAATGTATAAGGAAACTGTCATTGACAGATTTCATCAACGCGCCTGAGTATCTAAGATTAGTAATACCGCAAGTTCCGGCGTAAAAACCGCGGCTCAAACGCCTTTGTTTCCCACTAGGAAATTTATTTAGTAAAATGTAACTTATTTCAAAATACTTATTTGAACTTATTTATTAAGTAAAGTTTCTGGTTTGAACAGATTTTGTTAGCAGCAGCTTATACGCAAGTAATTGAGGTACTACAGTGATACCTAAGTTTTCGTCGATAATCCGTTTGGAAACAATCGTCGAATTCCGAAACCGACGAAAAGCGAGGCAATTTTTTGCAAAACAATCTATGTAAATACAATTAATTCGTTCTAAACACTCCAACATGCGATCAAAAACACATTTTATAGAGAATAAGTATAGTGTTTAATAAGAAAAACAATAAGAAATTAATATAGTGCTCTTGGCCTATTGTATCAAGGCACTACTTATGGGGTCACTTTCCTGTTTGGTCTTTTGGCAGTACCCGTAAGGCATGGTGACGTCACGGCGACGTCATTGTGAAGTCACACTGTGATTTTGTGACCGTCGATGTGACGTCATAGTGACTAGAATGCGAGGTCGTTATGGCCGTTTTAGAGGTCGTTTGTGACGTCACATTGTGACCACTCTGTGAAGTCACGGTGGGAAAATTTTGTGAAAAGTGTGTCATTTGTGACTATTTTGGCATTAACTTTGTGACGAACCTGTGACGAAAGAGACAATGGTTTGAAGTCACACTGTGACCTATTTGTGAAATATGTGCCATTTGTGACGAACTTGTCATAAACACTGTGATTTCAAATGAAAATAAAATTTCAAATTAATTGCTTAAAAGACGCAAATAGTGAAAAAGATTCCATGCTGGGACTCGAACCCGGGCCATCAGTACAGCGCACTGACATTCTACCGACTAAATCACATGGAACGATACCCAGGCTGGAAAATTTCTCACTATTACATGTTGGCAAGGCTACAAACGCAGCACAAGATGGAATATTTACGTGAGCCACCAACATGATGCAAACACAAAACTTAATTAAATCCAGCATCGATTGAAATTATATTAATACTTGGAAATTTTTCCAGAGAGAACCATTCGCCTTGCATACAATATTTCAAATGAAAATCAAATTTCAAATTAATTGCTTAAAAGGCAATTTTAATTTGAAATGTTGTATGCAAGGCGAATATTTCTCCCTGGAAAAATTTCCAATTATTAATATAGTTTCAATCGATGCTGGATTTATTTAAGTTTCGTGTTTACCCCATTTCGGTGGCTCACGATAAATATTCCATCTTGTGCTGCGTTTGTAGCCTTGCCAACATGTAATAGTGAGAAACTTTACTGGCTAGGCGTCGTTCCATGTGGTTTAGTCGGTAGAATGTCAGTGTGCCATACTGATGGCCCGAGTTCGAGTCCCGGCATGGAATCTTTTTCACTATGTTGGCCTTTGCGCCTTTTAAGCAATTAATTTGATATTTGATTTTCATTTGAAATATTGTATATAAGGCGAATGATTCTCTCTGGAAAAATTTCTAAGTATTAATACAGAGATGAATTTTGAAATGAACTTTTGCTGTAAATATAAAATCTAATCTTTTTACCGTACTTTTTAGCAAAATATCGCTATTTTGGAGTCCTATTCTTCTAAAACATTTTAAATTTTTCCACTTAAGAAACAATGCTTATCAACTGACATATTTTTTTATTAAGTTCTATGCTTGATATTGAGTTCAAGCTTGATATTTAGAATGTGTAGGGTTTTTAATTTGTTGTGATTTGTCATTGCTTTATTAAATACGAACATGGAGACTAACGGATATTAATACAACTATTATTTATAGAGCGGCATGATAAGCGATATTTATTTAAATTTTTTATTCCCGTGTATATTGTATTTTGTGAATATAAGCTAAATAAATTTGGTATGTTTTATAGGAAAAGACTGATCTGGGAAATGAAAAAAACGAGTAAGAAAAATCATGCGTTAAGCATAGATTATAAAATACTTTCCAACATTTTTTAAATGCTTTAACAAGACATCGTAATTTAGGGAAATGACGTAAATAAGATAACTAAGTAAACATTTTAAAAAACGCATAAAACATTTGAAAAACTGATTTCAGCAGTTACCGTCCATAGCCAAATATGTTTTCCAATTCTTTTGAACAGCCCTGTATTTGGTCTGTAGGTTGATACACTGAAAAAAATGAAGTACTCAAAAATGAGTAAACCGACGTACTCATATCGAATTGAATATTTTTGGATCAAAAATGAACCTATGCTTTCTCTATTTTGAAACATCACATGTTATCAAACCCAAACAAACGAATAGTTTTGTACCCTGTAATGGTTCATTTCATTTATGGCGGCATAAATGATGTTTATTAATATAAATATTAAATTATGCACAGCATTTTAAAAATAATTGAAAAGTGCTTGGAAATGATGCTCTTGTCATAAAAATATTCGATTTGAGTATCTTGTTAAGAATTTTGCTATTTTTCTTAATAAATAATCAATTAAACATTTCTTGTTAAGAACTTTGAACGGGAAATAAATGTCAGTACATTTTTACTTTAAATTTTAGTTGTTGTTTTTTTTTTTGGGGGGGGGGGCAGTACATAACAATTCATATTTGATCCCAACCATGGAATAAAAAATGAGTACATGTGTTTCACAACTTTGAGTACATTTGGATCGGAGCTATTTTGAGTATGTGACGCATTTAAAATTGAATACTTTTTACTCAATTTTGAGTACCCATTTTTTTACGTGTATATATACTATACAGGGTGTCCGGTCTCAACGGTGTCCAATGGCTAATTCCTAAACCGTCAGTCATAGACATATAGTTCCAATTAAAAAAATGCTTTAAATAAGATAAAGAAATATTTTAAAAGCGATTTGGGTCAATAAAAACATTTCTTAAAAAATTACGAAATTTAAATTTTTATACGGTTCCCCGGTCCTATAAGTTTTATTTAGTAAAATTTTCCTATTACACTGACAAGTAAGACAAAAAATGTCCCATTCATATGACACTAAAATTGTGCGAGTTATGAAACTTTAAAAATGCATGACTCATGCCACTTTTCTGCTCTGAAAACAAATTAGTTCGGCTTGGATTTGGGGGTCATATTCCAAGTGCTTAAAGTATTTGAAGATCTCATTTCATGTGTATTTGCGCTTTGAAAAAAATCGTATAAGTATTACGATTAAGTTAACATTTATTAAGTTTCAGATTGGCTGAAATAACATATGTTTTATTTTGTCAGGTTTTGAGACTGTTTCTTTTATGATTTCTTTTAATAAAATTATGTTATTTTTATAAGTTTTTATGTTACTTCAACGATCTTATGTATGTTTTTCCAGTTCAAAATTTGTATTCGAACTTTTACCCACTTTCAAATATCCGAACGAGATTACATTTTACATACTGGCGCAAATCCGATAACTATCTAATATTATTATGATTTTCGGCGGTTACCATTTATACTTATTTTATATGATAACACAAAAAATTTCTGGTAGATTACCGCCAAGAAGTTTATGAAAAAGTTTTAGATTAGATAATACAAGACGGAGATTGTTGGGTTTTTTAACTTTATATATTTTTTAGCACTGAATCCAAAAATTGCCTTAATTTTTAACCATCATGCCAGGATATTTCGAAAATCATAAATTGTCGAATTTATAGAATAACAAAAATCGGATACTATAGAGTAGAGGAGATGATTGTATTTTAACTTTTGATAATTGATTTTTACGTACATTTTAGCAATAAATCTGAAAATGACTTTCATTTTTAACCATCACGTTAGAATTTTTTTGCAAATGTGTAAGTTAAAATATAGCGAAAATCTCATACTATAAAACATATGTAAAACTTTTTTTATTTTATTTTATTCAATAATTTATTCGATATTTTTGCTTATCTTGGGATTCTTACAGCTGGGTGGTGTGATGAGATGGGGGAGGAGATTAAATTTTAACTTTGAACTTTTTAACTTTGAAATTTACAATTTGCGAAAAATCTTGATGTGATGGCTAAAAATGAAGGTTAATTCCGGATTCAGCGGTACAGAATACATAAGAATCAATTATCAAAAGCTAAAAAACATGAAATAACCCAACTTTTGCAGCCTAGTATAATCTAATAATATTTTAAAATACGTATCATTTTGTAAAGAATTGAGGCTGTTAATTTAGCATCATTTTATTTAACAAAAATTCTGTTTTTTTCTTTCTTCTTAAATGTGTATTACAAATTGTATATTTTGCATTAATATGTCAGAATGACTAAAAATTTCAAATTTGTATTGCAATGTTAATTTTACTCTCAACCATTTTTTAATATATCCGGCGAAATTATATTTCGACTAAATTTGTGAATGACCCCCAATTTGCAGAAAAAATATGCTCCAACTTTAAACAGGTATTACTCGGTCAATTTTAATCGTAGAACAGCGGGACTTTTTTTGCAATACTTGTCAGTGTAAAAGGAAATTTTACTAAATATAACTTATAGGACCGGGGGACCGTATAAAAATTTAAATTTCGTAATTATTTAAGATATGTTTTTATTGACCCAAATCGCTTTTAAAATATTTCTTTACCTGATTTAAAACATTTTTGTAATTGGAACTATATGTCTATGACTAACGGTTTAGGAATTAGCCATTGGACACCGTTGAGACCGGACACCCTGTATAATGGGAAAACTTAGTTTAGCAAGAAAACGCCTAACAGATTGAAATTCTTTTTCAGCAATTTATACTAATGTATGGAAACATACTTGAATACTTTTGTACAACCCTGTAGTTTATCTAGATTCTTTATTACACGCCATTATTTAGTTAAAATTTAATTCAAACTAAGACACTCTTAAAACTGCTGAAATCACATTTCCAGAAATTATAATATATAGACGGCCATGTATCCAATTCTTTACGTGACCCTGTACATCATTTTATCTATATTCTACAAACATTTCTTGGTAAATTAAATGTGCAGTTCAGCAAAAAAAAAAGCATAACTCATTTAAAAACCACCTTTAAGCAATTTGCACCCATACCCAGTAATCCTTACGAATACTTTTGTGTAGCCTTGTATAGGAATTATAGCATTTATATACACCATATACTATGCATAAATATAGTTAATCATAAAAGCGCATATCATAATTAAAAATACATTTCCAGCAATCATCGCTAATGAACAGTACTTCGGATACAATATAGTATCTGAAATATTTTGTGTGTCCCTGTAAATGCTATATATGTATTATTCGTATTATACATGAAATAATTTATAATATGTAAACCTCAGCGACATATATCATTTCATTATATATGAAATAGATTAACATAATTAAAGTATGTCGCAAACAATTCCCTCCACCCTTATATCATTATGTATTTGAATTCCTTTTTTAGCTCTGTAAATGAACAATAACTATTCTTTGCATCGCATAGTCAACAGAATGCATATTTTAGTGCACTTCATAAATGCATATAAATTTTATTCTGTTTGAAAGCGTGCGTAAAATCATAAAAAATCATTTGAAACGATTTTTTCTCATAGGCCGTAATGTAACGGAAAACTTTTGGCTGTCCCTGTAAATGAACAAAGCATGCTACAAACTTCATTACAAATAGGTACCGTGCTATGGTAAACGTCAATAACATCCAAAAATTTCAGGGCAATCCGAGTATATTTTCGAGAGTTAGAGTGCGGAAAGACGGAGAGACAAACCGAAGTCATAAGCACTTTTCAACTTGTGTCCTATATTATGTATTCTGTATTATATGAAATTTAAAAAATATATACTAAACAGTTTAATCTATAACTTCCTATCAGGCATGAAAAACACTTTATTTCAATGTTTAAATATCATATTTTACTTTTTAGTGCCAATAAGTACGCGTATCATAAACGTAGAAAAGGAATTTACAATAGAAGAAAATTTAATAACCGATTCAGGATGTCTATAATTAAATGTTTGATTAAAATCACAAACAGAAAAAATGCTTACATACAATTAAAAAAATAAATATACCAATTTGAAAAACATTAAAAATAATAATTAGTATTTATAATTGTACTATTAAACAACAACAAACTACAACAGATAAATTAAGTGCATTATTAGATTTAACAATATCGCCAAAAATATTTCCATATGGTATAAGGAATTCCTATTATTTTATAATGTTGGTAAATGTTAAATCTGAAAACATTGGTTTGAAGATTTAGGATTTTAAATGATAATTTAATGATAATTTAATATATTATTAGCACTAAAAGAAAATTCTTTCAAATTTTTCACTACTGTAATATGTAAAAATACGTTTTCCCAGTATAATGTTAATTTCTAATCTGAAACAGTTTTGTAATCTCATGATAATCAAACATAATTTTTACCCCAAAATAATAATAACTATAAGTGTTAGTAATAAAAATATAGTAAGAAGCCGATAAAATAATTCCAAATCATTGTCGTTCCATACATTTTCAATCTCAAGTAAGAGTAAATTAATGTTTATATTAATTGCAGTATGAATGTAGGCATGAATCAGTCTTTGCGCAGTTTTTTTTTTTTTCAAGCGATGGCAAATTAAGATATTTTTCTTTACAGTTATCGAATTGGAAAATATCGCTTCTGACAGTTAAAGATCAGTCTCTTACAAATATAACATAAAACTATTTAACTCATAATATACAAATCTTGAATAAAATATTTAAATGAAATAAGACTTACATTCCATTACGTTCCATTAATATCCGTGTATCCTAAAATGGTCATTTCCTTATCTTAAAGTGTTGTAGACGTTGTGATGTTTTTAAAACAGTGAACAATTTCCCGCGTCTTCTCATATTTATTTTTTTTTTGTGTGTGGTCAGACGATTTTCAAGCAGATGGTCTGTTACAGATTATTTGTTTTTGTATGCAAGACATGTGGAACTTGAATGCGCAGTAATTTTCTGAAAGTATCGTTAATTAAAATTTTGCATTTGAAGAAATGTCCAATGTATTTAACCTATTCTTTTTATCCGTACCAAATAATTCAAGTTAAAATGGGTAAGGTTCCTTTTTTCTAAATAATAATAATAATAATATTCATAATTAGAGTTTATTAGATAAAACATTGTTTAAATTTTTAAAAGGTGTAAAAATAAATTTAATGTTAATAACGACCCCCCCCCCTTTTTTTTTCTTTTTTTTTTAAGTGAAGTTTGTTTTGCACAAATTTTGTATATTTCTTTTATTTTTGGAAAATGCTAATTTTTTTTAAAAAGTCTGAAAGAAGTAGAATTTATGACCTGAATACAAATTATAAAAATATTCTAAAGCAATAAATGCATAGATGACTAAACTCTGAAGACTCTTTCTACGTGCTCATTAAAAGGTGCAGATTTAACTGTAATAGAATTTTTTTAGTTTGAAACCACAGAAGTGTTTCGAATAATCCTGGTCGGTAAAAAAAGAAAGAAAGAAAGAAATTTCCTCCCAGCAAACTAAATATGTAAAGTGTAAAAATTTAATATTCCTAATTCTAAATATATTATCCAAATGCTAGATAAAATTGAAATCATGAAAAAGTATACATTCACTGTCTTAGATATCAAATTGATAAAATATAGCCTGAAAATTTAGTTTATTAATGCTTGTATCGTGTACTTTATTTATTATCCCCCCCCCCTCCCCTTTAGTGACAGAATTTACCATTTGCTATCCATTAATATATTTTCATTCCTTATGCCGCTGTAACTCGTGACTGTTTAAAATATTTCTCTTCATTTTCAAAGATTTTTTAAGTTCATATTTTTGTCACACTGTGACTTACAATATGGCGGTTTTTTTGTCACATATGTGACGTGACGTACGTTACATAGCAGTGACATAACAGTGACGTCACAATTTTTTTTTAATTGCCAGAAAAATATAATTTTACAGTAAATAACATGTTTTAAAGAATTTTCGTAATTTTTTAAAGTTTTCTAAGAAGTTCACATCTCAGTCATAATGTGACATCACTGAGTGGTGGCATTTTGGTCACAGATGTGACGTGACCACAGTGACTTACAGTGACGTCACAACGACGTCACCGTGACCATGCATGCTATGAGGGTATGACTAGCTTCATTGTCAGATGACCTTATGTCGCTCAAAAAAGCTGTCCAAAGTTGTCAGTTCCTGCCGCCTTTTTAAGATTTGCCTAAAATGGGGCAAGACATCATCATTAAACAAGTTGCAATCAATTGCGATTTGTCTCCACAAACCCCTCCACCTTACACCACATAGAGAATATGTCCTCAATCTCTGGAGAAGGCACATTCTCTCCTATCTCTTCCTCCTCATCTGAAGCAAATTCTTCGTTTGTCATCTGTTTGTCGTCTGTTGAACTTCTATGTAATGGTCTTTCAGCTCTAAAGCGGTAAGTTCTTCACAGTGATCATCCACCAACTCTTCTACGTTCTAACCACTTACCTCCAAACAGATGGACCCGAAATCGACAATTCACTGCACCACATATGTAGTGTCATCAGGGGAGGCTCAAACCCTTCGAAACCTCGCTCATGCACAATTCCTGGCCATAATGTCTTCCAGGCAGCGTTCATCATCCTGGATGTCACTCCCTGACAATCCTTAACCGTGAGGCTAATGCAATTGAGAATGCTGAGCACAATTTCCACAACTCTCTTAACCTATTCACGGTCTCTGTCTTTTATTCAGATTGTTTAATTCGCACCAGTTTTTTTTTTTTTATGCCTAAGTGGATCAAGATCACCAGATCGCTAGGATCCGGTGTAGACGCTATTTGCTCCACCCGGTAAGTACCCAGGAATGCGGGGATTCATTTCAAAAACTTCCAGTCTTCAGACAAAAAAAAAAAAAATAACACATAATAATCAAGCGGCTAGAGCACAAAACCCTTCCGACAAAGACAGCGGTGAGTTGATGCTGGAGAAGTCTATTGATAAAAGAAAAAAAGATAAGGATCGTAATTCAAGACCACAACGCCACGATGGTATGCGGGCCGGAGTCCTGCGCCTTCGCGACAAGGGGCGCTAGGACTGCCAGAGCTCGACAGAGGCTCGAACGCGACAATGAGCTAATCTCAGGAGTACAGATGCAGAGCAGCTAGGAGGTAAGATTGGTCCGGTCCATCAGGAAGTGAAAAATTTCTGCCAAATGGCGGAGTAGTTTTGGGCGGGATAAGATATTTTTGAGCCAAGTATCGGGTTATAAAATAGCGTAATTGGATTTATTATTGTAGCATTTTACCTGTCATTAAATAAGGTGAATATTTCTTTTTCAAAAAAGTGGTGCCAATAATCAATTTGAATTTTTAAACCCTAAATTAATTCGACAGTTAAAGGGTTAAGGACAGTTCTGTATCTGATTTCACCTCAAAGCACCTTTGAAATATTGCTTTTGAGTACAGTTTCTTGAAATTTGAAATGACATTCTGGTCCATGGGCTGAATGTGTGGTGTGGCATGAGGGTGGGTGAACTTCACTGTGATAAATTTGAACTCATCCAACAATGTGTCTTCCAAAGCTGGAGTTTGTGCAGGTATTGTCCATTACCAAGGGCACTTAAGGGGCAACTGATTATCTTAGAGGTATTTTTTCCCACTTGGGTCAAACACCTCATTCATCCACTCATTAAAAATGGCCTCCTGACATATGCTTTCTTTTTTGTGTTCCACATCACACACAATTTATTTTTAATCACATTATTTCTGCTAAAAACTCTAGTAGTTTCTGAATAATACGCCAGTACTGGCTTCACTTTACAATCATCACATCATTACCACGGAACAAATATCTTTGATGGGCTTATGTCCTGGTAGAGACTTTTACTCCAGTGTAATGAAGGTCCTCTTTGGAATTTTCTTCAAAAAGAGGCCAGTTTCATTGCAGTTGAAGATATGTTGTGGGAAGAATCCTTCAGCCTCTTCGTAATCTCTGAATTCAAACACAATTTTTTCTGCCCGAGATTTGTTCGAACTCTCACTTTCACCGTGCCTAGTAACACTATGTATGGCAGTGCGCCGCTTAATTTTTTCAAAAGAGGTTTTGTTGGCCTTAAAATCACTAAGACTATCACTCGTATCAGGTATTTTCTGAATGAGATTGGAATAGAATAGTCTGGTCTTTACAGATATGATGGCCACCGAAACAGAATCGCCATTTACATGTTTTTGATTGATCCAAATTAATAATAACTGTTTGACATATTCAATTGCTTGCGAACTCTGTTTTGTTAGCACTCTCACGACCCTTCGCACATTAACCTCCTTTATTAGGTGCGTTCGTAATTATATAAATACGTAGCACCTATAGTTGTCGTTCAGTCCGTCTGTCTGTCCGTCTGTCCGTCTGTCCGTCCGTCCGCATATAACAGAGCAAAAACTACCCAACCGAATCGTTTAAAAGTTAAACTATATAATTGTTGCATAATTTTGTCGAGTCATTTCAATTTTTATGAAAATCGGATGTATAGTTTAATTACAGGGACAATCAACAGTTTTCCGTTACATTACGGCCAATGGGAAGAAATTATTGCAAGAGCATTTTAATGATGTTACAGCCTTCCGAATGGTCTGAAATTATAAATATATAATTGTTGCAAGATTTTGTCGAGTCATTTCATATTTTATGAAAATCGGATGTATAGTTTAATTACAGGGACAGTCATAATTTTTCCGTTACATTACGGCCAATGGGAAAAATTATTTCAAGTGCAAATTAATGATGTTATAGCCTTTCGAAGTACACTAAAATATACATTCTGTACAATATGCGGCGAAAAAAATATTTATAAAACTAGTTATAGTACGAACGCACCTCATTTGCCACGTTTGACGAGCAATTTCCAACTTGTTACATCTCTTTTCGCCACAATCAAACTTATCGCGGATGGCGATTTCCCGTACATTTCTGCCATCTTAATGCCGCACTCGTATTTTTGGATAATTTCGTTCTTGAAGTCGATTATTTTCCTACCCTTCTTCTTTGAAGGGCTGCTGGCTCTTGAAACTTTCTTTGGTCCGATGATGGAGCTAAAAAACCCCTGGAAATAAACGAATTTTTTCCCTATACGATGCGCATACGACGAGTAACAATGTCATATGAGCAGGAGAACGCGTGAGCCGTTCCCTTTGTTTACAGAAAATCCCTCGACGTCACGTAAGTACGCCGACGAAATCCGAGGTAACCGACGAAAACCGAGACAAATTTTTCGTAAAAAATCGACGAAAACCAAAACCGACGATAAACGAAGTCAACGAAAATCGAGGTATTACTGTACTTCATTTTTATTTTAAGGGTACATTTTTTGCAAACACCCCATGCAGACAATCAACAAAATTTGCAGAGGGGGCACATTTTTAATGTTTTCTCAGTAATACGTATAGCAGATGGGATGCAGAATGATAATATTTACAAAACTTATGAAAGAAAAATTGATGTATCAATGGAATCTACAGATGATGTAGATTTTTAGTGTTTTCACACCATAAGAAGAGAAAATGGTTGATTATAAAAATAATTATAAAAAATATATAACAAAATTTCTGCAATAATGAAATCTGCAGATGAATCAGATTTTTATTATTTCACCACTTAGCGAAGGTGAATCCTCAAATCAAACTTATTATAAAAAATATATATGAAAATTTCTTTATTTTTAAAATCTACAGATGAAGCATAGTTTTTATGTTTGTCCAGCGTTACGTAGAGAAGGTGGATTCCTGAATTAAAATAATTATGAAACATAAATAAGAAAATTGCTGCATCAATAAAATCTGCAGATGAGGCAGATTTTTAATGTTTCGCAACATTATTTTGAAATTATGGGTTGGTAATGAAAATAATTATAAAATAATAATTTATAATATATGAGATGTATAATAATAAAAAATTATAACATATAAGGAAGTTTCTGCAATGATGAAATCTGCAGATGAGGCATTTTTTTTTTATGTTTCCCCGGTATTATGTCGAGAAGATGGATTGATAAATGAAATAATTTGTAAAAAATACATCAGAAAATTTCTGCAATAATTAAATCTGCAAATGAGGCACATTATTAATATTTTTCCAGAATTATGTACAGAAAATTGGTTGCTGAATGAAATGGAATTTTTTAAACAAATACATTTTTGATAGATTACATTTTTGTATCTGGTTGATAATTAAGGTTAATAAACAATACTTTTTAGAGGCAAATTTTGTCCTCTACTCGTAAAGATGTACAAAAAAATCAGCAGACAAGACAGAAAGTTAATTTTCGATTTACGTAGAAATGATATACTGCAGAGGGAATAATCTCAGATATTCAGGTGTATTGCGAGTTTATTTTTATTTTAAGTGCTCTACAGACTTTAAATTAAATTAAAGTAATCACTATTCTCAGGTAATCAGAAGCATAAATCATATCTGTCAATACGGTAGTTTTCGTACATACTTTTTGTGGCTAATTTCATTCAGAAGTCATTCTTCTCAATGTAATACTGAAAAAAACACTAAAAATTTGTCTCATCTGCAAATTTTATTGATACAGATATTTATGTATTATATATATTTTTTAATTATTTTCATTAAGCAACTAATTTTTACTAGGTGCACCAGGGGAAACTTGAAAAATTTACCTCAACTGCACCGGCTCTCTAGTAATACAGAAATTTTCTTATATATGACTTATAATAATCCTAATTAAGCAACCTGTTTTCTATGCGTAATGCTAGGAAAATATCAAAATCTTCATCTGCAGATTTTATTGATAAAAAAAATTTCTTATTTATAATTATTTTCATTCTGTAGTCCATATTCTTTACGTAAAGCAAGGATAACTTTAAAAATATACCTCATCCGCAAATTTCATTACTGCAGAAATTTTCTCATATATTTTTTATAATGACTTTCAATAGCATCCGATCTTCTTTATGTAATGTAGAGGAAAAAATACAAGATTTGTCTCATTTGTAGATTTCATCGATACAGCATTTTTTCTTATTTAAATTTTATTTTTATTTTTATTCAGCAACCAATCTTCTCTACGTAACGGCGAGAGAGCATTAAAAATCAGACTCATCTGCAGATTTCATTATTGCAAAAAATAAAAAAATAATAAATAATAATTATTTTCGTTGGCAACCCATATTCTCTACGTAATCCCTGAAAAAAGAAAGACACATTAAAAATATGCATTGATACGCAAATTTTCTTATAAAAGTTTTGCAATTATTTTCATGCATGAACAATTCTCTGTAACTCTTGGAAAACTTTAAAAATCTACCTCATCCTTTGATTTCACTATGGCAGAAATTTTCAGATATATATTTTATAATTATTTTCATTAGCAACCTATATCTTCTATACATAATGTTGAAAAAATAATAATGATCGGCCTCATCTGCAGATTTTATTGATACAGCATTTTTTCTTATATATGTTTTATAATTATTTTCATTGAGCAATCCATCTTCTGTACGTAATTCTAAGAAAACATTAAAAATCTGCCTTATCTACAGATTGTATTCCCTGTACAGATTGTAAAAGAAAAAGAAATAATAATAAATTTTAGAAAATCACTTGAATAAAAGAGATCTGTCGATAGCACAGTTTTCTTATACATTTTTATCAGCATTTTAAGTACCTTCTCCTATTTTTAATACGAAAGGCTTAAACATTCACTACCTCGTACATATTGGGATGAACTTTGGTGAATCTGGGTTATTTGGAAAAGCACGTCGTCATAAGTGGTCATTTTGGGTCATTTTCTAACAAGCCTAAAACTGCATATGGCCATTGTAATGAGTCTGAAAAAACATCAAGCTCGTCGAGAAATTAAATAGATAATTTCTAATTAGCCTAACTCTCCACAGGCTGTTTTTGCACTAAGCCTGAAAATCTATCAGGCTGACTGACAGACAAATGATCAATTTCCAATTTTCCTAAAGCTGCTTAGGCTCTTTGCAACAAGCCTGAAAAATATCAGACCGATTAAAAAAAGGAAGAGGTTTCTACAATTAGCCGTCTTCTTCACAAACAGCCTAGGCTCTTTGCAAAGAGCCTGATTTCGCAATTACTCTACGATATATAAATATATACATCGTAGAGTAATTGCGAAATCAGGCTCTTTGCAAAGAGCCTAGGCTGTTTGTGAAGAAGACGGCTAAGTGTAGAAACCTCTTCCTTTTTTCAATCGGTCTGATATATATATATATATATATAACATATTTATAAGAATTGACATAAAGTGACACAGTTATTTTATACATTATTTCACTATTTTATTATGCCATTCGCTATAAAAAATTGCTACGAACTCTGATCAAGTTCCAAGTTTAAAGAATCGAATTTTTACCCATTTTATCAGCCTATACATATTTAGGTCCCTTTCATTACAAAAAGTAAAAAGCTACTTGTTAAAGCCGCCTGGAGGAAAATAATTCCGGAAAATTTTGGTGTATTTTCACCGATCATGACCCCCAGATTCTTAAACTTCCCTCCATTCAAATGCTGATATATATATATATATACTCTGTAGTTATCTGATACATCTTCATAGGAAATTCCATTAAAAGTTGCATTATTATCATCGCAAAGATTCGCATAAAGATTCAATAAATAAATCATAACAAATATCGTTATATCTGCTAATGTATTAATCTAAGTTGGATATGTTAAGGGGAACAACTTTATTGTCAATGAATAAATTTCTTTCTATTTATAATTTCACATTTTTTGTTGGTAATTTTTCATGATTATATATATATATATATATATATACTATAGAATACCTTTGAATCCAAATTTATCCAACAAGTTCAAATAACAATATTAATCAAACTTCTAAATCAAGATGGCATGTAATAATATGAAATGCATATCAGCAAGCTGCGCGTTGGTGTAATGACGCATGTTGCTCGAAATCTGTGCGGGAAATGACGATTCAAGTCAGCGAAGCGCTTTCATCCGCCTAACTCACCAGTGCCCTCTACTGCCACAACGCTACATTTCTGCACCCACATTCCAGTATGAAATCTACATTTTTGACATATAGTTCTGAACCACCCTGTATATAGGTAGATAGATTTATCTATATATAACTGATTTTTTCATGCTGTAACTCTCCTTCTCCTAACCGATTTGAACATATGTACAGGCCAAGGTCTTGACCGAGTTCGTTAGAAGGTTCATCCAACATCTTGTTCCAAAACGACTGCCATTTTAAAAAAGTTATGTAAAAAAAGTTAAATGAAGTTCAAAAATTAGAAACTGGGAAAGATTTTTTTTTCTTGGATATTTGACCTTGATCCAAGTATTCCGGGGCATTTTTTGTTTCGTCTTTACCTTAAAAAATGCTTGAGATATAGCAGTTTGAATTTCTAGGATGGCTGACATTTTGAAACAATCTTATTTTTGTCATGCGATGATACGCGTATTTATTAACCTATTTGGATGAAACTAATCATATGTACAGGACACACTAATGTCTTCACCTAGATCGTTATACAGCTTGATCCGCCCTCTTGTTTCAAAATGATGGCCATTAAAAAATATTAAATTGAAAAAGAAGTACATAAATTTAGAAATTGAAAAAGTGGTTTCTCTTTTAGTGTTTGACCTTGATACAAGGATTCCAGAGCATTTTTTTCGTCTGTATAATAATAAACGGCTGAGATGTAGCAGTTTAAAATTCTAGGGTGTCTGAATTTTTGAAACAATCTGATTTTCGTCATGCGATAGCACTCGTATATATTAACAGATTTCGATGTGACTGACCATGTGCACAGAATTTACTAAGGTCTCGATCAAATTCATTGGTTAGTTTCATCCGCCAAGTTGTTTTAAATTAGCGAGCACTTCAAGATATCGTGAAATTTGGCGACCTAACATAAATCACTCAAAATGAAGTTAACTTGGATATAGCTAACTATTTTGGCGAAATTCTAATTCAAATTCAGTATTGGCGAAAGCTGGGATAGAATCTTCTGTAATCGGGCTCTAATCATTTTATCTTCTTAAATTTGAGTAAAATAAGCTAGGTTTTTAAAACAAGGAACATGAAAGATAACTTTTCCCGCCGGTACAGGCCAGAAGGAGTTTCTATTGGATTTAAATCTGAACTGATACCAAACCACGTTAATGATGAAATCAGAAATGTACATTATAATAACACACCTATTTTTTAAAAGCCATGATAGATAAGTAAACTGACTCACGTCAGAGGTTTAATTTCATCTAGAAATCTGAAATGTATCGACCACTGACACTCTATCGCAAAAAGCATTATCGTCTTGAAATAGTGGTATCCTAAGTGTGTGGAATAGTTTATATATAATGGGGTATGCATGCCTTTTTCTAACGTTTAACGATTTTTGAGTGCATAATGATCCTCTCAGATCATGGGCACTATATAGCCAAAATCCCCGGACTCTTTCGATTTTATACGTTTTGTCGACTATCTAGAGAAATACTCTGGTCATAAAAATTAAAGGGTAATGAGAAAAAATATGTTCACTAAGATAATGTTGCAACTAATGCCCAAAGCTACAAATATTCATGTTCATTAAATACAATTGAGCACAAAATTGTACTTCCACGCGTACGTTACCACCGGAAATATGCAAATTCGGTGATTGACAATGTGGTGCGCATTGGATGCATGTTAGAATTCTGGTCTGTAGTGTTATTTAAAGTGAATGTGGTGTCTGAGAGTGAGCAGTATTCATTAGTTATGACTGAAAGGCATCATTTAAGTGAAGGTCAAAAGTGACCAATAATTGGTACCATCGAAGGAGATCAAACACAAATGGAGGTAGCTCAAGATTTGAATGTCCCTCTAAGTGTCATATGAAGAGCTTGGAGCTGCTTTTTAAGCGCTGGAACCGTTGATAGACAGCCTGGTCAAGAGCGACCAAGAGTAACAACTGCATCCGAAGACCGTTTTCTGTCGTTGTCGGCTCGAAAAAACCGCGAAGCGACTACAAGAGCTTGGTTTCAGACATTCAGGCTGCCACAGAACTCCAATTAGCCGTTCTACTGCTGTACGAAGGCTTAAGGAGCGTGGACTGTATGCAATAAAACCAGTAATTTGTGTCCCACTCACTCCAGCTTCCAAAGTGACCTTTTTAACCCCTTATGTACTGAACTATGAATTGATGAACATTTTATCTTCTAAACCATTTTTCGTGAATTATTTAAACTACATTAGAAGATTTACATAATCATTTAATAAATCTTAAAAGGATTTTAGAAGGATTGAAGGACTTAGAAGGATTCATTAAATTTGAATTTATAGGGATTTTGTGCAGTATTTATAACCCCACTCAAATCTTTTATTTTAAATATTTTTCTTAGTATTTTGTAGGATTAGGAAATGTACAAATAGAATGTTCTTATGATAGAAATATATAAATATTTCCTAATTGAAAAATCCCCCCCCCCCCTTTCCCTCAACGCCACGAAAACGGAAAAGATGCAAAAGCAAAAAAAAAATCATCCTTTTAAAAATAATTTTGTTTTGTGTAACCCATAATGATTTTGGAACAAGATAAAGTAATGTATCTATAACTCATTCTAAACTGTATTACACTGACCGATGTTTTAAATGAACTTTATAACAAGTTATTTTAATGGCACTTATAATTACCATCAGTAGATAAAGGGTTAAACTGGTGCCATCGTCATGTTCAATGACCGAGAATTGTTTACTGACGAGTCAAGATATAGTCTGAACACTGATTCTAGACGTGTTTTGATCGAGAGAGAGGAAGGAACACGCAACTTGCTTTCCCTTGTCCGTGAAATATGCTGTTTCCGCAAGCGCGGTTTAACGGTTTGGGGGGGAATGATGAAAAATGGCTGCACCGTGCTGCATATCTTTCAAGGAGGTTCTGTAACCGCTCGCGGATATGTAGAGGAGATAATGGAACCCCAAGTTATACTGTTTAGGGGTGCTGTTAGCCCAAACTTTTTGCTAGTGGATGACAATGCTCGGCTACTTCGAGCATATGTGGTATCAGAATACTTGCAAACAGAAGATATCACTCGAATGGGTTGGAGACCTTACTTACCCGACTTGAAGCCAATTGAGCCTGTTTGGGATGCCTTAGGGCGTCGACTTTCAGAACGCAAAATTTCTCCCCGGACCCTCCAGGAGCTGAAAAGTGTACTTTTAGAAGAATGGCGTGCAATTCCCCAAAACGTGATCAATACTTTGGTAAATTCTATTAAATCAAGATGTGAGGTGTGCATATCTGTCCGAGATGACCATACAACCATATTAAAGAAAAAAATTCACAAGAGGTGACTTAATTTTTCCATCATTTTTCAATTTCCATAAATTTGGTTTTAATTTCAATATTTTGTGAATAATTAACTGCCAAACATTGTTATTTCTGTTAACCAATGCTTTTGTACAAATTTCCATTAAGTATCAGTTGCGTTTTATTTCTGTCATTATCCTTTAATTTTGATGATCAGTGTACTTGACGAATATTTCTGGAACTTCGGGAATGTAAAGAAAATGTTTGACTTTATATTATTCAGCGCAGATTTGATCACGTGGGCAAGTAGGGGACCAACAACAAATTGCAGAAAAAATAATATTTGACATTATCCTGCAAAATAAAATGCTCAAACGGTATGTGGATATTGTGCAACATTTGTGTAAGACTAGCACGTATGCTCATGGAGCTGTAAAAGTTTCTTTAAAAAATTCAGCATTTGTCCCCGTCTTTTTGTTTATACCATGCAGCGTTTTCAACCAAATTTAATGCCACTTTCAGAAAACTTTTCAAAGTACAATAGAAACAACATAGTGCATTTAAAATATAAATATATTGAATATTGGATGAAAGATGAGCATTTATATGAAATAATTCTTAAATGCGTATGCACGAACAATAATTTTTTTTTCATTATTTCGTATTCAACTCTGTAAAGCAATTCGTATAAAACGACCAATTGAATATCGTGCAAATTTAGAAAGGTATCGGCGATAGAGTGAACTGAATTTCAATTGCTTTATAAAAGTAGCTGATTGGTAACAGATTTTACACAAATTATCATCTTTATTATTTGTTTTATGCTTTAGTTCTTCTTCAAAAATCTCCGGAACGGCGTATTAAAAATTATCATTATTATTATTATTATTATCAAATTCGGAGCATCCATTTCAGAGCTACTCGTTGATATTCATTAAAGACTTAGTCAGTTAAGAGATTTTCCACAAATAGTTGGTATTTTATTATCATCCGTCTACTTTGAAACGGCAAACGAACTTCAGCTCACTATATTCTACTGGTTTATTTACATCAGTTGGTCTATAGAGTTGACTTCCAAATCATGAAAAATAAATCTTCGGTCTAGTTCGTGCATGCGGAGTTAAACGATTTTTCATAAAAATTCTCACATTTTATCAAATATGTAATATATTTATATTCTAATGGCAGTATATTGTTTATACAATAAGTTGTCAAAATTTCTGAAATATAGCGTTAAATTTGGCTGAAAAACTTGCATGCTATAAACAAAAAAAAAAAAAAAAAAAAAATTTCTTGAATTTTTTAAAGAAATCATTATATTGTCCTGAATATACGTACACAAATGAACACAAATGTTGTATGACGTACATAGTCATGTGCTGCAGTACAGATCATTTCGAGCATTTTATTTTACAAGGTGATCCCAAATATGTTTTCTTCAATTTGGTATTAGTCCCCTTCAATTTAAATGCCCTCGTCATTGAATCTTTGTTGAAAAATATGAGGTCAAACATATTCTTTTATATTCTTGCATTTTTCTAGTTATTCTATAAAATGTCTAAATTAGAAAGTGTCCGGTGGTTTTTGCCTATATAATGCATCTATATAGTGTCTTATATAATAATTTTAAACAGGGTAAAAAAAAATATTAATCTGAAAACATTACTTTGGGACTAATCATTAATAGTGCAATTTTTAAACCTTCTTTAAAAAATTTTCGTAATTTTCAGCCTTGAATTGTTATTGTTTCTTATCTGCAGTAGTTTTTACAGGTTGTTAACTCATAATCCCATTTAACAGTCGATGCACTGTTTAGCGAAATATATGAAGAACGAAGTTCAGTCTAAGTCTCTTTTATGTTGAGAACTTATACCTTATTGTTTTCTTTAACATAAAAATTGTTATAAGGCGACCTTATGGCTTAGACGTATAACAGGGTCATCTAAAGCAGTATTTCTAGTCAAAAATATCAGAAATTTTATATTTTGGTAAAAATTGCCTCACGAAAGATTCATTTATATTAAGTCATTTACATTACAGTCTATTTAACCAAGGCACTAACCGAAATACGTCTTTTATTTACAATCAAAGATATGTGTTTTTCACAAATCGTCTATTTCTTCCCCCCCCCCCCATATTTGATATTGCTTTGAAATTTAAACTTTTCATAAATTTGTTGTTCCCCACTGAAAGCTTTGTAATGTTTTAATTGAATATCTAATACTTGTTACAAGAAATTGAATTAAAAAAAATGTGTGTTAAATAAAAATAAAACCAGTGAAAGCTTACAGAGAAATCAGAAATTTTCAAGTGAGGCTTTTTTTCCCATTGCGCAATATGAACGCAAATTACAGAATACATTCATAATAACATTAAACCAGAATTGATATATTTTATGTCTTATATTTGAATAACATTTGAAGATGCGAAATTTAGGATATTTTCAAATCATTGTTGATATGACTGGGTGGTACAATTAAGTCTTGAATGGACGTTTTGTGAAAGAGATAAGAATTTTAAAGAAAAAAAGGTTCTCGTGAGTCATTCACCTCTCTCTGATCATCACTCATTCCGGAGCCTATGTACATCACCGGCCTTGTAACCCGATAACGAAAGAACCCACCATAACATTTAAAAAATAAAATTCCATAAGAAATGAAAAAGCTACGATTTTTGCTGCGATTTTTGAAAAATTTGTTTGCGAAAGCTCGAGCGTTTACAGCTTCGAGTTCATTCACTGCCTGTGAAGCTAGAGGGTGGTACGTAACTGACAAGATTAGATGTGAATTCCTCAGGTAATGCTAAATGTAATGATTTGAAAAATATGTGACAAGTTTCTTGTATCAAGGCATTTGTTTTAACGTACTAATTAACCTGATCAACAATTTCAATACGATATCTTTACGTTCTGAACGACATTAGCGCTACAGAAAAGCTCTCCACATCGAAGTGCTAAAAAACATGGACAAAGCTCTGGAAACCTTAGTTTCTGAGTGTGTGAGCAAACTTTGACTCCGAACTTCACTTAGAATCCTCTCACTTATTCTCGGCTTTCAGATGGATGTTGACATTGACGGAAAAAAGTACACAGGACGCTGGCATCGCAGATAATTTTTTCATTCCTACTAAATGATATAAAAAACATAATAAATAAATGGTCTTAATACCACGAACTTAGCGACAATTTCCGAAGAATAACGCTTACAAGGTGAGGAGTGATAAACTTGATCTTCTTCAAAATATGGTGGTTTGAACGCCATACATTCAAACCCATACCAAGGCGTAAAATATACCGTATAAAATTTGGGCTGATATGCATAAATAAAAACGTTTTAGCTGATTGAATGTTTCAATATAAAAAATTATGGGCTTTTAAAAATACGCCCGAAATTTATTATTATAAATGTTGCTAATTACTTAGGGCATTTTTAAATTCTTTTACGCTATTTGCCCACTAAACATATAAAAAAAAAATAGAAGATGTTTGAAAACAGAAACAAAAGTCTTAACGACATCTGCTATATTCAAGAATTTAATATCGATTGAAATGTTAAACTTACTACTACATTGTCAGTACTTCTTAGCTGTCTAGTATTTAGTTCTATTTAAAGGCATTAAGATCCTACGTATGATACTAGTATTGACGAACATATTTTGTTATTTCTATCTTTCTTACTATAACAACGTAAAAGAATTATGAGCTGTTATTAACTAATAACAGATTTAATAAAGGAGCAATACTGAAAATAATGAATACGTAATGCGTAATAATACGTATAATACGTAAAACGTAATAGTACGTATAATACCTAATACGTAAAATACTGAAAAAATTAATCATTCAAATTTTTTATGTTTATGCATACCAGCAAATACTTCATACGGAAATTTTATATCTAGGTAGGACCTGCCCATGTGTCTATGCCTTAATCGGACCCTGTATTCAAACTGTTTTTCAATCCCTTCACTACACTTGTTAATTGATAAATTTCGATACGGAAATGAACGATTTTAAAGTGTTTCAAACCAGATAATGCCAGAAAGTACATGTATAACCTGAATGAGCTTAACAGATTTCAAAAGAGATCAAAATGTATAAGAAAATAATTACTCATTTGATACGGTACAGACACCCTATTACCTTATTATAATGAAACATAAAAATATTAAAATCATAAAAACCTACTGCAATATTTTATAAAATTTTATCTAAGTATTTGAGGGCGACTTTATCTAAGATTGGACCTGTATGAACTAACAGAATTGAGAAACTAACTCAATGCCTCAGGGCCCGATTAAAAGAGAGGCCTACGGCCTGGTATTCACTCGCACCCCCCCCCCCACCCCATCACACACATGCAGACTTTCTATATTGTCACAAAAAATATCCCGGATGCCTTAGAATATGTAGGGGAGCTAGGGGATGAATGGGACAAGGGATGGATGGGACATTCTCAATATTTCAGGCAATAAACATTTATTTTAAATTGCTTCCTATCCCCACATAAGGCTCTACCACAGTGTGCTTCAGAACTAAAAGTAGGACCACATTGCTGTTTTCATTTTCCTTCAAAGTTGCATTTTCTGAAATCTCTGCTTAAAAGTAAGTTGTTTTTTTTTACATTTGATGATGTGAAATATCTTATACAACATAAAAAATTAAGCTATGTTGTAGTTATTTATTTTAAGGTTCAATATCGATAATTAAATTGAATGAATAGTAACCATTGTGAGAAAATAATTTTTAAGGCAAAATGGCTGAGAAGGGAATATATGCATCGTGGATATGAATGGGACATTCTCATTCATCCCTAGAGATGTTGAAAATTTTATTTATTTACTAAATAGTATTATATAGGTTCATAAATTAATAATTTACGTTAATTAATAGTATTAAATAGTATTATATGAGTTATTATTGTTTAAAATTTCTGAGTGTTATTCATTGTATTATAATAGTTATTAATGGATTATCAAAAAATTGGTACTAAAACTTAATCAAAATAGATAAAATTGTTAAAAATAGTATATGTTTAATGATAAAATGGGGGAAATTATATTGAATTTTGAAATGTTGCACAAATAAATCCCCACCCCTAACATATTGGGTCGATCGGAAAGTCGTGTCGTGTTGGGAAAATCAATTCGTACCGGAAAATTCTATCATTTAATTATCAGGCATTGATTCCGATATCCAATGTCTATTAATTACCGGACAGAATTTTCCGGTACGAATTAATTTTCCCAACACAACACGACTTTCCGATCGACCCAATATGTTAGGGGTGGGGATTTATTTGTGCAACATTTCATAATTTCCGTTCTGCATGTTTCTAAGAAACATTTAATTAGTATTAATTAATAAGTTATGATTGAAAATTATTAGCTATGCCATATTTAAAAGACATTTTGCACTTTCATTTCAAATCTAAAATGCCTCATAAGAGGGAAAGAGAACAGATTGAGAGCCGAAGTCTGCATTAACAGTTAAAACTGCAATAAAAGAAGTTATTGTAAAAAAACATATCGATTCGTGCTGTAAAATCATATATTACAAATATAATTACATATAAGGTTATAATTATAAATTTTAATTTGGTAAAATTGAATACAGGGAGGAAAATCTTTGTGTCCCATCCATCCCTATTAGTGTCCCATTCATCCCTGCTGTGGGGATGATTGGGACAGGGAGGAACGTTTTTTTGATTTCATAATATTTTTCTGAATAAATCATAATCTAGAATAAATATTGTTCTTATATGTTGTCAAATACCTAATGTATGAAATGTGATGTATAACATTGATATTAACTTAAATAAAAAAATTAAAAAAATATTTTTGAGAAAATGTCCCATTCATCCCCCATCTCCCCTACATCAGCATATATGTATATGTATTTGGATAAATATATGATTTGCATTTCATCTTATTCTACTCCAAAAGTGCAAAGCCTTGATTATTCAAAGTCAAAATAAGTTTAAATTATCAATTTTAAGAAAATCACAAACCACGTTTTGGGGTTCCCAAATCATGGGCCCAGTTGGTTAATCAGGCTCTGAGAGTCCTAAACTTGTTGATTCATAAATTTTGATACGCGAACTTACCAATTTAAAGCGCTCCAATTAAACTAACCGATACATTTGACTCCCAGATACAATTGACCCAAACAATTGATTCCCATGTACCTCTAAAGGGCCTTAATAGTTTGAGGAATAAATCAGAATTTTTTCTTTTTAATGTCTTGTTATGGTGTAGTATTTACATTTTGTTATAGTACAACATAAGGATAGTAACATCATGAAGATCCAATGCAGTATTTTTGAAACTTTATCTACTGATTACACACCTCTAAATTTCGGAGCCCTGAGCCCATGTCTCATGTTCACGTGCCTTAATCGGACAAGAGTCCTGCATAAGTAGGGTTGTACCCGACCCGAATGCGAAATTTCTGTTTAAAGTCAACCCGAAACCCGATACACTTCAATCCGACCTCGACACGAACCTAAAATATTCCAACCCAAATCCAAAATGAAAGAAAATTAATCCATATTATAATACAATTATGGAAAAATAGTCTATAATTATATCTCTAATATCAATGTTATATTTTTTCTATAAAACATAAATACTTATATACTCATTAATATTTAAATATGTAGTATTTTAAATTTGAAAAATATTCAGGACTTTCTTGAAAAATAGGCTCAACCCGATTCCGAGTGAAAACCTAACCCGAAATATTTAAAGTCAATCTGACCTGAACCCGAACTGTTATGAAAGAAATTAGTTCAACCAACCCGTGAGGTCAGACACAGGTAAAACCAGGTTATCCGACCCGATGTCGGATTGTAAATCGGACACTGTTTAAACTAACTAAATTCAGAAACTTTCTCAGACTCTAAATTTGTTAATTCATAAATTTTGTTACGGGAGAATTCCATTGAAAACAAGAGACTCCCAGAGAGTACATGCATCCAAACTACTAATAATACCATAAAAGTGGCAGCTTACCTATGGTCTGAGGATCAGGTGTGGTCAATGGGATGGCGGCGCTGACTCCTCCCACCTGTCAATCAGCGTTCTCATTTTCTTGTGAGGCCAGGAAGCAGTAAATGGCGCTGGGAGGATGGAGATTGATTCAAAAACCGTTGCTTAGCAACTGCATCCCCCCTACACACCAAGGAGCTGACAAACAACGCCGACATAAAGGGACTTACCACAAATAACATATTGAAGAGTTAGAAAGCTGCTTTAAATAAAAGGTAAGGCATTTTATATTTTTAATTTAATTTTTAATTTTTCTTTGTATTCAAAAATTTGTGAAAGTTCAGATGTATCTATAACTCCCCCCCCCCCCCCCCCCGTCGCGAATCTTAGCATTTAATATCTTCCATTTTAACTTAATGAAATAAAAACACTATGAAATGTGTGAAAAAGTTATGGAAATATTTAGTAATGAAATTTTTGCTAAGCTACGCACTATGTCCGCAAATATAACCATAAAAACTTTTATATCTGTGCTCAAAATCTTGAAATAAAATGCATTAAAACTATTTACACAAGCCTCATTTATCTTGACCAAAAGTTTTCAGGCATGCGCTTTAGTGAAACTTTTAACCGGCTATTTTTAACAATAGAAAAAACAATAGATTTCAGACAGGATTTCGTAACATTGACCGTTATACTTCACAATAAGTAAATGTGGAATACGTGTACTAAATTTTATTGTATAAAACTTAGATGTTTAAAGATGAATGCATTTACGATATCAAATTTATATAAGAAATTGCTTTATTTAAATATTAAAAATTCTTATTATTTTATTATTTTATTTTTAAATAAATATATATATATATATATATTTAGAAAAAAAAAATCATAAAAAATTTTTAATGAATTAAAGTTAGTGAGTTGAAATTACTTATTTTAATTATTTTATCATAAGCAAATATCTAAGTTGGTAATTTATTTTATGAAGCTCATGAAGTATCGTTGCTATTTTTGAGATACAGGAGTGTTTTGAAAATAATGCAATATTTTAAATTGTTTCAAGAGTATGTGCTTATAAAACAGTTAAAATTAAAAAATAACAAAATCTTGAAAGTGTAACGTTTAATGAAGCGGTGAACGAATAAATTTTAATGAAATGAAATAAAATTTGATTTTAAGCCTTGAAATTGATTTTTTTAATTAAGTGTTTTTTGTTTATGTCATGTTATAAAACACAAATTATCAAAGATAAACATAAATTATTAACAATATCGAATTTATTTAGCGTCATCAGCTGTTATTAAAGCTTTAAAGCTTTTAAATGAAACTACGATTGTCTATTAAGATATACATATATATACATATTTGTTAGTGGATCTTAATATAAACATGTGCAAAAAGGGTTTTTTTATTTTATTTTATTTTTATTTTTATTTATTTATTTATTTATTTTTTTGTAGTAAGGTGTACAATTTTTAAAATATGACAGAAAAACTATTTATTAACTTTTAATGCTAATTTTTAAATTCTTGTAAGCGTTGTATCAAGGTCTTTTTGTAATTTTCTAATAAATGTGAGATTTAAAAAATATATGCATGTTATTTGTTTTTAATAACCATCTTTAAATTTTGCCTGTGAATCTAAACATAAACATAATCAAGAAAGTTTTCTTTTTTTTTTCTTTTTAGTAAGGTGCTCAAATTTTACAGTACGAACGAAAAATTATTTAACAGCACTTAATAATAATTTTACATGATTCTAAACGTTATATCAAGGTTTTGTTGCAATTTTATAATGCGTGTAAGATTTAGAAAAAAATCAACATTATTTTTTTCTAAATAATACATATGAATTTTTGATTGTAGATCTAAACATAACCAAGACCAAAACAGTTTTGTTTTCTAATTTGTAGTCATGCGTACAAATTTTAACATACCACAAAAACATATTTAGTAACTCTTAATAATATTTCTTATAATATTATTTCTCATAATATTTCTTCCGTTATATCAAGGTCATTTTATAATTTTATAAAAAATGTAAGATTTAAAAAAATTCAGCATTATTTGTTTTGAATAATACATTTTTAAACAATTTTATGTACATACTATGTTTTAATCAACTTAAAAATAAACCATGCAGGAGAGATTTACATATACTCAGAACTGAATAAATATGATCGTCAATTGATTTTTTAGTGTAATATATAAAACAAAATATGATAATTGAAACTCAGACTTTTGTGAGCCAATGTTCGTACACTTTCTTGAAGGACTGAACATCAGACTGCATGAAAGGGATCTGAATAGAAATATTTTTTGTGAATTATAGTATAATTTCCTCTCTATTTAATTAAATAAAACGTATCTCGGCATAATGAAATCCTACCCAGATTTAAACAGAATAAAATATGAAGGGTTTAAATTAATAAAAAAAATTTCATATTAAATTTTTCAAAAATATATCTTTTTAAAATATTGAATTTCACATAAGCAATTTAAACAAATAAAATAACATTTTTATACTCTTCCCTGTTTGGTCACATATGTACAGTGACAACTTGGAGTAAACTCAGTCAAAAATGCCAGTTGCATTAGTGATGTTCTGTGACAACCCCGTCAACCATTAATATGAGAAACCTGGTTCTGGATTACGATTTCCCGAGACCTTATAAATACCTATTGATATCTATTGATACCTCTATCCTGAATAATCTATTGACTTAGCATTATAAAAATAAATACAAAAACTTGATAGAAAGAAAAAATTACAGATTTGTTTTCAGTGCATTCAACAACGCAAATCTTTGACGCAATACTTATAGATTCATTTTATTCTTATCTTTACTTAAATGCCAAAGATCCGAAAAACATATTCCCCCTCTATAAATGTGACTTTGATTGTAGTAGGTTGGCTAGTAGAAGTTTACTATTTTCGTCACAATGAATTGAAAAACAATGGTTAAAAGCAACTACTTTGAAAACACTTTCTTGAAGATTAATTGCTTTTATTAGAAAATGAAAACCATCGTTCAAATTTTTGGTAATCGATGGCGATCAAATTTATTTCATGAACGTGTCAAAATGTAGACAGCTTTCTTTTTACGTGCGTTCGTAATTATATAAATACGTAGCACCTATAATCGTTGCCTGGTTCGTCCGTCTGTCCGCATATAACTGAGAAAAACTACCGAATCGAATGGTTTGGAATTTAATATATAGAATCGTTGCAGGATTTTGTCGAACCATTTCAAATTTTATGAAAATGGAATCAAAACTTAAAAAGATATAATAAATTTTTCTCCAGTCTATTAAATCCTATCATACATAATGAATTCAATTATATCATAAGTAATGATTCTAGGTTACCATGGTGAGGACTTCCTATTTAAGATGGTGTCATTTTATTTCCGTATTACTGAATTTAATATAGATATAATCGTAACAATTTTGTATTCATGCATATTTGCATAAGAGTTCAACAGATATTGCACCAAGAGTTGAATATTTATAAAACTAGTTATAGTATGAACGTACCTCATTGTCTAAGTTTGATGTGAAATTTCCGACTTGTTTAGAACAATCTTGATGGTGTTGCCTGTTCGTTGCTTTTTTTTTTTTAATTGGTTGTTTGCTTACCAGCACTTTTTTGAAGTAGAAATATTCGCCTTACTTAATGACAGATTAAATAATACTAAAATAATGAAAATTACATTATTTTAAAATTGTGTTGGTAACCAAGCAATCTGAATAAAAAATAAGTAGCGGACGAGTTTTCTTTGCACAAAGACACAAATTGGTGAGCCACTCTTAAAGCATCCCACTTCAAGCGATATAGATAAATATCATTTGCAGCACTTACATATATATTGTTTCTAAAGTTCTAATTATTCTGTTATAAATTTTGGAAGTCTAACTTTCCTTTTATTTTCTTACAAAAGCACATATCTATCGAAAAGATATCGGGATAAAATTGTATATACTGGCTATAACTTAACCAATATTGGCATGAAATATTGTCTCAATATTGGGGTGTTTATCTTTTGACAATATTACCGAGAAATATTTCGTCATACCATTGTCAATATTTTTAATGTAAAGCGAATGACTATGCTATAGGAGCATTTTATTTCAAATATTTCTGATATAAAGTCAGTATTTCTGTAATAATGGCATTTTATTATAAATATTGCCAAAGTAAAGGCAATATTTCTGTAATAATGGAATTTCTATGAAAATTTCTTATGTAAAGCTGATATCTAACCAGTGTTGTTATTTCATTGAAAATATATCCGAGGAATGCAATGTGAGCGTAATATTGGGCTCTAATATAACAAATAATCGTTGATTAATAGGTTTATTATTCAGTGATAACTTTTGGCTATCTGACGTCCCTATTAAAACTTATCTAATTTATCTCAATTACCTTATCATTCAAAAATATATTTATGCAATTTTATTTCCTTCCGACACAGCGTCCCGTATATCAATTTTTATTTCTGAGTACCGCTACTTTCAAATAGTAACATTTCTAACACTAATACTTAATCGCGGAAATTGTGCGATTAAATTAGGCAAAGTTTCCTGTTCAGAAATATTTTGGTATTCAAACGTAAAACCGTTAGCACCCCTTGAAATCACATATATGCGACGCTATTTCCGAAGGAGTAAATGCAAATTAGGTGGAATGAGTTTCATGTAGTCATTTAAGTATAGTACCATATGACGTCATTAAATATAAATATGAAATAATAAAAGAATGATGTCATTAAAATAAACTTATACGTGAACACCCATTGTATAGTACTGCAATAATTTTCTTATAAATCCCTTTTCAAATACTCCTTAGAGCAAAGAAACCATTTACACAAAATAATAATATCCTAGTATAGCAAAAGAATGTTAGGCTAATATATTTTCTATTGCCTATATTCTATCGCATATTGGCCATATTGTAATGAAATATTGCCTCAACAATGTATTTTCATGAAATATTGTTGCAACATATTACCAATGTTGCATCAGTACTGTCAAGAAATATTTCCAATATCTCCAATATTAAGCCAATATTTTTTTCAGTAGCGGCATGTCATTTTAAATATTTACAATGTAAAGCCAGTATAGGTAGATATTCATTGGAAATATTTCCGATGAATGCAATATTGGCATAATAGTGAGCCACAATATAATAAATATATGTTTGCCTAAATTTTACTTTAGGAAAAAATAATATTTTAGTTACGCCATAATTAGTATAAATAGATAAACTGTATACTAGAAAAGTTCGACAAACAGGGATATATCCGCAGCCAACGAAAGATATATAACTAGCTTGTATAACTTACGTATATAGCTAGTGTGTGTATATAGCTTGTATAACTTGACCAATCTCGACTACTTCTCAGCCTACCTTGGTCACATGGCAGTTAGACAATTGGTGGAAATCGCCCTATCTTGATCATGTGATAGTCAAAAGTGTTGTAAATATCGTGGTTTGTTTCTTTTGTTGTCTATGGGCATATCTTATAAATAGTTTTCGACTACTATTAAAAGAACCACTGTACTCATTCTCGATGTTAAAATTTTAGGGAAGAATAAAATTATCCTTTTTTTTTTTTAATAAAATTGCAAATAAATTATTAAAAGATATCTATCTAATTTAATGAATCCAGGGACCATATGAAGACTTAATTATTTTAACTTTTACAAAAATAACGATTTTAACGTAAATTACTTTTTATATTATGGCGAAAACATTTGAAACATTTTTTCAGTTGGGATTTTGACTCTAAAACGAACGACTTAGAAATTCGCTATTGGAAACTACAAGACTAACGATAAGAGGGAAAACTCTGTATATTTTTATAATTGTCTAAAACGAAATTATATCACTAGTATTTGCATTCTTTTGCATTCCATTTTCATAACGATTTTGACGTAAATTACTTTTTATATGATGGCGACAACATTTGAAACATTTTTGCAATTGAGATTTTGACTCGAAAGCGAACGATTTAGATAGGTTCGCAGTAGTAGACTATCTTATATCCATGGTCTATTCTAAATGTTATCACAATAAAATGAATTTTCAAGACCAAAGTATAGAAATAAAATAAATAAATAAGCTTGGCGCTTTACATGAAAAATAACTACTAATTTTTCTGTCCACCAAACATCGAAAATTAAACGGAAGGAAGGCAGAAACACATTGCCACTGCCACAATTGTATGCTTTTATCTACAATTCATTACCCGACTGAAAAGAAGGGTTGTGTGTTGCACGCGTATCTGTGTATGTGGATTTCTTTATACCCTCGAAGCATCCCAACGGCTGGATGAATGAGGTCTCTACCAATTCATCTTAACGGCCCGATGGTTATAGGCTAGGTTTTGTTTTTATAAATTCAAAATGGCGGTAGAGACAAAAAAAATTACGCACCCTATTGAGTGGCATATCATTGGATAGGTCTTTCAAAATGAAGACGATGTTTCATTGACTATTTTACAGTCAGAAGCTCCGTTAAAATATTATACAACCTGGAAGTTGTGAATGTAGGATCTCTAGTTTTACTTCAACTCTAATCATCATAGACATCTATAGACCTCATCAAAACAGTGTTTATAGATAGGGACTAACAATTAAACACAACTTAAAAGTCATCAATACAAGTAAATGAAAAAAAATAGGTAAGTAATATAAACAAGTAATATAAAAAATAATATTTTAAGTCAATTCTTACTTAGGTCAATAAGATAATTTTTTTTTCTCACATTCTTCTTTCCTCTCGAGAGGCGCTTGAAATGCCTTGATCGATAAGAGGGCCCTCTCGGTCTTAAAATACCTTGATCAAGAAGAGGCTCTCTCGATTATTGAAAATTAATTAATTTAATTTAATTAATGAATTAATATTTGAGAAAAACTAGATTAACATGAAGTGTCATCCACTACAAGTTTAAAAAAATTGTTTGAGCTTGATTGGATGAATAATAATTATTTTATTAACGATTGAAAATTTGAACAAGATATATATAGCGAGTGTGTGAGCTAATAGTAGAAATTGTAAAAAAAAAAATAGTTTCACATTGATGAGAAATAATTAATTAGTTCGCTTTTTACGCAGTCGGATTTTTTTATTTTTTAAATTTAATTAAATAATATATTTATTTAATGAGAAATTTCATTTCATGAAAGTGACTAATCAAGCCTATATCAAGTCTAAATATTATTTTTGTTGCATTTCTTTTTTTGAAGTAAATTATTCAGATATTATCCCAAACTAAAATACTATTAGATGTATTATTTAAAAAATTCCAGTGATTCAGCTTATCAAGCGCCTATTCTGTGACCTATTGTTACGTTGCTCAAGTTAAAATTAAATACAAATTTCAAACACCAGTCCTCTATGCACTGCAAATTTCCATATTAGTTTATTTTAATTTTCCCTGTACACAAGTAGCGGAAAAAAGATTTTGCCTAATTCGTTTGCAATGACAACAAAATAGAAATTTACTTTAAAATAATTTAATTAATTAAATTAATATAATTTAATTAACTTTTACATACTGTATGACTTATTTCTTCCCTGCAAGAGTAATTATATAATCAAATTTCAACCTTCCGAAAGTAGTTCTGGATACATCACATTAACATCAGCTTGGTTTAACTGTAAAAGTTGTATTTCCTTAAATAGACGCTGTAGGCAGAAAAGAATGAAGTTGCATTATTCGCTTGCTCTGGTAGAACTAAAATGAACTTTAAACGCCAAATTCACATATTTTGACAGATTTTATTTTATTTATTATTTTTTTGAGCAAATTACTGTAATCAAATTAACCACCCGAAACTTATGCGATTTTTTCTTAACCTGGGTCGAGATCTCTTGAGATGCGTATAGAAAAAATACTTTGATATGAGTCATCATTATTTTTCTTCAAAGACTTTGTGGTCATTTGAACAATTATCGCTGCACTTCAAAGGTTACGAAATAAAGCGCACAAAATTAACAAAATAAATTCTCCGCATGGGAAGTGATAAATATATGAGAGACCCTCCTTCAATAACCCTTTATCTACTGACGATACTTATAAGTACCATTAAAATAACTTGTTATAAAATTCATTTAATACATCGATTAGTTGTAATACAGTTTAGAATGAGTTATAGATACATTACTTTGTCTTGTTCCAAAAGCATTATTAGTTACACAAAACAAAACTATTTTTTAAAGAATGATTTCTTTTGCCTTTGCATCTTTTCAGCTTTCGGCGTTGGAAGGGGGGGGGGGGTAGGGGGGGAGGTTCAATTCTGAAATATTTTTATACTTCTATTGTAAGAACATTATATTTTTACATTTCCTAATTCTACAAATTACTAAGAAAAATATTTAAAATAAAAGATTTGGGTGCGGTTATCAATATTTCACAAAATCCCTATAAATTTAAATTTAATTAATCCTTCTAAATCCTTCAACTCTTCTAAAATCCTTCTAAAATTTATTAAATGATTATGTAAATCTAATAATGTAGTTTAAACAATTTACGAAATATGCTTTAGAAGATAAAATTTTCATAAATTCGTAATTCAGTACATAAAGAGTTAACTCTCCCTGTACACAAGAAGCGGAAAAAAGATTTTGTCTAATTCGTTTGCAATGACAACAAAACAGAAATTTACTTTAAAATCCACCGTTAAATACTCTATGACTTATTTATTCCCTGCAAGAGTAATTACATAATCAAATTTCAACCTTCCGAAAGTAGTTCTGGATACATCACATTAACATCAGCTTGGTTTAACTGTAAAAGTTGTTTTTCCTTAAGTAGACGCATCAAGCAGAAAAGAATAAAGTTTTATTCGCTTGCTCTGGTAGAACAAAAATTAACTTTAAACGCCACGTTCACATACTTTGACAGATTATTATTTTGTTTTTCGAGCAAATTACTGTAATGAAATAACCATCCGAAACTAGTAAATTGTGCGATTTTTTATTTGCATGGGGTCGAAATCTCTTGAGATGCGTATAGACCAAATACTTTGACAAGAGAGAGACATTATTTCTCTTTAAAGACTTTGTGGTCATTTGAACAATTTTCATTGCCCTTCAAAATTTTCGAAATAAAACGCACAAAATCAACAAAATAAATTCTCCCCATGGGAGGTGATAAATATGTGAGAGACCCTCCTTCATTAGGGGGTCTCAGGGTTCTTAAAATTGGGAAAAAAGAAAAAAAAAGATCATTTTCAACATTTAATATCTTAAAAGGTATTGGATTTTAAGACAGTTTTAATGGGGACGAAAGATATAAGTATCTTCTTTCCTTTCAAATATTTAAAAAATTTCAAGATGCAGAATTAGCATTTACAGGGGGCTCCAAACTGTCAGACATTTGACGAGCAGAAAAGCGGCATAATAGATTACGCGCAGGATTACAAAATAAATTTTGCAACTAGAATGAAAATTTTGGTGTCTACTTATACTTAAGATTGTAGTAATAACCCCGAACCTAAATAAATTTTAATACAAATAAAATAATAATTATATTTTTAATACAAATTTATATTTAGCTAATGCAAAATTTTGAAAATTTCAACAATATAACCACCTAAAAAAATATTTTTTTAACAATAAAAGGGAAATTTTACATTCAGTTTATACAGACTAACATGAAACATGTGTTTTGAAAAGCTCATGAAAAAATATTCAGAAGTTTTGGAGATATCGTGCGCGTTATGCCCGAAAACGTCATTTGGAGAAAAATGACTTCGAAGTTTTGGAAACGCCGCTTCAGCTATTGAGCGGGTATAATTCTAGAAGCCATAACTTTTGTTCTAATGGGAATTTCAAGGAAACAATTGTATCAAAATGTTCAGAAAAGTTAGGAGTTTATCATCTAAAAAAATTAAAAATTCGAAAATTTTAAAGCTTTAAGAGTCCTGAGACCCCTTAAGGTCGCATTCTCATAATCGCACAACAAAACAACAACAACAACAACAAAAAGCAATTTAACAAATTACAACGACTATTTGGAAAATGATTTTTTCGAAGACTAAAATTTAAGACATAAAAAATCGCACGGAGTTGATCATACATTACGTACGCCATGAATTAAACATTAACATTCCTGAATCCATCATGAACAAATTTTAAAAGAAATTTCACTTTTACAATTTTCGGTACTGTAATTTTTTAAACTTCTACTAGGCTGGTCATACATTACGTACGCCATGGATTAAACATTAATATTCCTGGACCAATTTTAAATGAAATTTCATACATTACGTACGCCATAGATTAAACATTAATATTCCTTGACCAATTTTAAATGAAATTTCATTCTTAAACTTCTAAACATCCCACAATATTACTTTTTACACCGTCGTATAGGGAAAAAAATTTACTTTTAAATGCAATTTGTTTGAAAGCTATATATCAATTTGTTTCCGAGTTATTAATTTTTTTTTGTAAATTTTATTACTTTTTTGTTATAGTGGCAACAGAAGTATCCATCTCTGTTGAAAGTAAATGGAAAATACAGATTACTGTATAGACCCATCAGAAAACGAATAAAATGCAGATTCAACTAATAAAACGCTTCAGATATGTTTTTGATTTCCTACCCTGACAGATGACAATAACCATTTTTCCAAATGATTAAAAAAAAAAAAAAGATCCCATTCTGTACTCCGTCATGTTGGTGTGTTTCAAGCTTTGGGGAATTATGAAAAAGGGGACATGCGCATTGGTATATTTAATTGAATGACAAGTGCCTAAACGTGTCTGAATTGCGTTTGTATCACAAAACATTTATTGGAAGGGCTTATTCTGTATGTAAAACACAATTTTGATAATTTTGCTATATAATTAGGCCTTATGACGGTATGAAGTAATGGGGAAAATATTTGTTAATTGAAATAATCAAATAATATCTAGTTACCAGATTTTTATTCGTTTATGTTAGAAAAAAATAGGCAAATGGGGAAATTGAAATAAATTCTTGAAATTAATTCATTTATTCTTCAACTAACAAATGCAAACACTTAAAATTCTTAAAATTCATCTCATTTATTTTTCAAGTTACAAATGGAAGCACTTAAAAAATTTAAAATTGAATTCTTTATCCTTTAAAAATAATATACTTTGATATGAATATGTGGAAATGCGGGCAGTTTCATGTACATCAACATAAACGTAGAAGTTTGCAATGGGCATTATCAGTTGATGTGAGTTCGAGGCTGTAAAAGTCACATGATTGGGGGAAACAAACCGGCATATTTCCGTAGTAAAATATGGTGAATTTTCTTTTAACTGTCTA
This sequence comes from Maratus speciosus, assembly GCA_963932465.1. NCBI lineage: Eukaryota > Metazoa > Arthropoda > Arachnida > Araneae > Salticidae > Maratus > Maratus speciosus. The sequence goes on from OZ010787.1 coordinate 603,506,771, forward strand.
AAAGTAAATTATTTTAAAATGCGCCAAAATATTGTGCCGCGTATAGCTGTTACAACAGTTCAATTAATTCTTTTATAAAAAAGAAAATACTTCTTTCCATAATTTTATGCGAATACCAAAGGCAAAGGTTCCGTAATCCGGTTTTGCAGCCAATTGGCATATTTTAGTCAGCATCGTTTCGTTCAAATTTAATTTAACTTTCGTAACCATGTTTTATTGTATGTGGCAAACATTTTCATTGGAATTTAAATTTTTTACTCCATTTTTATATAGCCGCTGTTTTTAAAGTTAAATGTATGAACCATGTTTATATAATTTACACTTGAATATAAAAATTTCGTCCATAACTGCTCTCGTACACTTTATACAACATTATTGCGAACATCGCATGATTATACATTTTGGCGTTAAATCACATTTTTTTGGCGACAAAGGTTGAATCAAAAGCGTAAATAAATAAGTAACATGTATAGTAACTACAGTTATTTTTACAGTAACATCTACTAATATCTCCTGTAAGTCACATGATGAGGAAGTGTGACGTCAGCGGATAGTGTCCACTCCACAGATAGTCAACTAAAAGACACTGTAAAAAATACATACCAATTTAATAAATATATCTTTTTTCTTTTCCGATTTTTTTAATAAAACGTTCATCAAAACAAAATACATTTTAAGAATAACTGCTGAAAAAAGGATAATAAACAACAGCAACTTACTCATTGAATGACACGACTGATACTGTTAGACAAAATTTGTTTACATAGATTGTATTAAATTAATTACGTGAATTTTTATTCACATTGCTAACAAGGCGTGAAACCAACATAGTGAAAAAGTATCTACGCCAAGGTTCCAACCTGGGTGATTGGTTCAGCCCGCCAACGCTCCATCAACTGAGCTACCCGGACGATACCTAGCCTGGCACCTCTCACTCTTATATGTTAATAAGGCTGCAACCGCAGCACAAGATTCGATAACTTCATGAACCACAACCCTGCGGTAAACATGAGTCGAAATTAATACAGCTCGATGAATACATATTATATAATAACTGAACCGATGACATACGCTCGAGAAATAGTAAATCAATTACGTGAATTCACATTGCTATCAATACGTAAAACCAACAAAGTGAAAAGATACACAAGCCAGGGTTCGAACCTGGGTCATTGGTTCAGGGATGAATTTCATCGATTCCATTATTATATATATACACTATATGGCCAATAATGACCGTCAACTTTCAATTTTAGACATATTGTCGAATATTTAGAAATATACATGACAGATTCTTCTGGAATTTCAGGATTAAAAAGAACAGGTATGACCTCATATTTAGCAATGCCGATTTGGTAAGGGGGGGCAATTAGGGGGCAACAAAAAATGAAAGGCCAACAAAAAATCAAAGAAAAAAATAATACTTGGGATCACCCTCTAAAATGAAATGCACGAAATGATCTATCGCTACCGAATATAAATTAACAGACATTGTGCAATATGTGTATTCTTTTGTGTAAGAATAGCACGTATATTAATAGAGATATAGCGATTTATTTAAAATAATTAAAAATTTCTTGCATTTTTTTGCTTATAACATGCAGGGTTTTCAACCAAATTTAACGTCGATTTCAGAAAAATTGACAAAATATAGTAGAAACAATATAGTGCAATTGTAATATAAATATATTAAATATTTTAGGAAATATGAGCAGTTGTATGAAACAATTTTTATATGCGCATGCGCGAACAATAACAAGGATCATTTTACATAATTTAATAGTCAACTCCATGGAGCAACTTATTAAAAAAAGTCTAGTCAAATATCGTAAAAATTCAGAATGATATCGGTGTTAGAGTGACTAAATTTTTAGTTGTTCTCTAAAAGCAGCTGAATGATAAGTGATTTTACACAAATTGTCATTTTTTATTAACTGACTTTCAGAAAAAAGTTAGTATTTAGTGACTATCAACGAATAGATTTGGAAAAAAATGCTTCGATTTTGATACTTCTTTTGATAATGGCTCGTTCTGGTAGTTATTCTCGGGCGTACTTCATCGATATAATTATTATGTATATATAGATTACATTATTTGGAAAAAAAAAAATCTGTTATGATTGTCTGATGCTTCTTTAATGAAAAGCTCAGTAGAAAAAAAAGTAAGTAGAAAATTTATTTTTTTTTTCATGTTAAAGATTGAACTCCCCGATATGCTATTTTTTTCAGACAACAACTTAAGTATCGTCATCTAAAAATAACGTTACGTTACATAAGCCAGCCATAAAACGAAGCAGATGTATCATTGTGCGGTTAAATACTGATAATCTCTAATGCAATTTTTTTAAAACTTCTAAATCGCACATTTTCAAATTTTGCACCTTCGTATAGGGGAAAAAAGTACTCTTAACTGCAATTTGTTCGAAATCTGCATCCCAATTTATTTTTCAGATATTAAATTTTTTGTAGTTTTTCATGCCATTTCTGTGATGGTGGCAACTGAAGTACTCCATTACTCTGGAAAGTAAAGGGAAAATAGCAAATTACTGTATCTTTTTGTTGCCATTTTCTCATAACAACGGGAAAAAATTGTAATTAAAATGTGTTCTAATTTGAAAAAATATAAATGAATGATTTCTGATAAAACATGGAGCTAATATAAACTATATTTAATTTTCAGTATCCCTATCAACGTTACAAACATACGAAGGCATATTAATCATTAGATAGTCATTTTTTTTCTTTGCAGAGTTTACGACTTCGCCTTTTGCTGGGTTTGTGTAGTTTTCCGCGATAGTGACGTCATATACCTACTTTTCTATAGATGTTGTTTAAGACTGGATCGTAAATGTGGACGTCTTCAGAGGATGAAAATGACGTCATATTATATAAAATAAAGGGATGTATTTTAAGTCTTAAAACTTCACAATTTAGTCGTTAACTATATAAGACAACTCATATAAGAAATACTATCGTAAGTCGAATATCGTGAAAATTTAGAAAGATATAGTAAGCTGAAATTCGGTTGCTTTCTAAAAATAGCTGGATAATAAAGGATTTTTGACAAGTTGTTATTTTTTATTAAATAACTCCCAACGAAGTATTTAACATATATCCTCGCGTGGCATTTGTACGGAAGCTTCGATTTTGATAATTCTTTTTTTCGCTGTTGTTGGAATATGCTCCTTCTGATGGTTTACCACGGAAACTAAAACATCCATAAAAATAACAACTCGACAAAATTTCTAAAATCGAATGTTTCCGGATATATTTGAACAGATAGTGTATGGTAAAATATGTTTCAAAATTTTCACGTTGACACGCTCAATTTTATAAAATCATTCTATTACCAGTGTATCTGTTAAAATGTATATAATTTAATTAGGCTTTCTTAAAGATTTTTTTTTAAATGAAACTCACCAAATCACAGTTTTTAAATAAAAGTAAAAAAAAAAAAAAAAAGAAAAAAAATCTTCTGTACTTACTACAAATTATTCAATCGTGAAAATAATATTCATAATTTCAGCGATATAAAAAAGATGTATACATTCTCAATTGGATCTAAAAGTGGAATTTTGTTCCAAACTACGTTTTCAAATTAATAACCATAATATTAATTTATTTCCTACCTTTTTAATCAAATGTACTTTTATTCTGATTTCATAAATAGAGTCCTCATCCAAAAAAACCCTATTGTTTTGTTTTTAAAACTATCTAAAATTGTAATAAGCGAAAAAATCTTTATTCGCCCCCCCCCCCCCCCCAACCAAACAAAATGTAAATGCTTATACTAATTTGATTTCGAGGGCAGACACTTTGCATTTAATTTTCTCTTTACACAAATCTTGATAAAATATACTCAGATTGAATTTTCTCAGGAAAAAAATAGAAATCATGTAGCAATAAATACTTCACTAACAACTATATCATATTGTAATTTAATACTTTGAATTTGCATAAGTTATTATAAATTTAATAAGGCCCATGATTTTAATGAGTTTTTTGCATAAATTACGCAAGTCTTATTGTTAATAAAATTATTCTGTTTGAAATACGTTTTCAAAAGGCTCTTTATTATATAGTACTTAACTACACAATACTTAAAATTTTATAAGATTTTTTTAAATAAGATAATTTTGCCACAACCCAATATATTTCATTTTTACAGTCCTTTGCCTATCCAGCCGTCAATCTATGTAAAAAAAGGGGAGGATTTTTTTTTCCTTTTTTTTTAAGAATGACTAAAAAACCAAAAGCTTTTTAAATTAAAAGCTTTTCTTATCACCGAACAAATAACTTGAAAATTGGCTGCGTGTCATAAAAAAACTCCTTTTTTCAACGAGCGAAGTATTTATCTACGTTATTGAAAATGAATCTATTTCATTGTTTTAGTAATTGTTAGAAGAATTTGTTTAAGGAGAAGAGATTTAGAAATATTGTATTGCAAGATTCTTTAAAATTTCTTCACTTTGCATTCGCATCTTCTGTTAATGAATAGATTTACTGGTTTGTTATTTTTTAATATTATTTGGGTTCATTGAGGTGCAATTGCTCGATTTCTTTTAGGTCACGCGGAATTAATTTAATTGTATTTGGTTACGGAAAATATGAACTTAAGAGTATATGCCGATACAAATTCTTGTCATTAATCTAAAAGGAACATCTTCCGAAAAAAATCGATATATATGTCCAAAATATATGTTTCAAAATAAATTACATACCCAAATTATGTTTCGGAATATTATAGATGATCAAAATATATGCAATAATTTCGCTATCGGGAATTTTGAATGGAAATTTGAAAATTTCATTATACTAAATTTTTCATTAAAAAAATGGTTACTAAATACCGGTAATATTCAAGTAATTCTTATATTCTTATCGTTATTCACAAAATGAGTTAAATAACCTGTATGTATTAGTTGGGTATGTGTGCTGATATATAATTGAATAAATGTGCCCAAAATATATGTTTTGAAATAATATAGATGCTCAAAATATATGCAATAATTTCGCTACCTGGAATTTTGAACGAAAATTTTAAAATCTCAATGTACCGAATTTTTCATTAAAAATTGATTACTAAATACCGGTAATATTTAGGTAATCCTTATACTCTTATCATTATAAACAAAATGAGTTAAATAACCTGTATGTATCAGTTGAACAGTTATTAAACAAACTAACCTCTATGTAATTTGACTTACATATTGTTGGCACCATAAAATTGGAAATTTCAGCACACAAAAGTTAAACACAATTAAACCTTCTTTTAAATTGAAATTTGATTCACTATGATGATCTAAACCTGAAATGGGATTCAAAATCGTCACAAGAGCCATGAGGGACTATGAACTGTAAAAAAAAAAAAAAAAAAAAAAAAAAAAAAAAAAAAAAAAAAAACGGAAATACTATTGGCAATCTAGACGCCAGTACTATTTCCGTTTTTTTTTTTCGGGAATTTTTACCCATAAATTACAGAAAAATTTCCGTTTTTAATAAGAAAAACGGAAAATTTTCTGTAATTTATGGGTAAAAATTCCCGTAAAAAAGAAAACGGAAATCTTACTGGCGTCTAGATTGCCAGTAGTATTTCCGTTTTTTAGTCCGTTTTTTTTTTTTTTACAGTGTAGGCACTTTTCTAAGGATCCCAATTTTTTGGGTCCGTCCAAAGCAATTTGTGACTCCAAATCTAAAATTTTTTTTTTCTGTTCATTGTAGACATGATAAACAAATAAGTTATGTGAACATTTTAATTAAAATTATTTATTGAGTTAGTACTTTAAAATAATTACAAATTGAAAAACAAAATCTCATTTGCATAAGCATCTTATTATGCACGAGATATATTCAAACAGAGCAATAAATATCGCACAAAATCTCGTTGACAGAATGAAATGCGTAATATTGAATATAAAAATTTTCTTGAAATATTCCTTTTTGTGTTTAGAAATAGACTACTTTATACATAATTATTAAGATATTCTTATATGAGATAATCTTTATTTAAGCAAAACATAGCTTACATATGGAAACAAAAAGACAATTGAATATTAACCTTTCTGCTTTTATTTGTGGTAGATGTTTCTGTGATGATACAACTATATGATTGAATAATATTATTACAGCCTCCCAGCACAGTCTCGCCTTAACTCCGTACACTGTCTCATAATAGCTCCATACACTGTTTCATATTAGCTCCATACACGCTCACAAAAGCTCCCAGAGTTTGCTGGTTTGCAACTCATAAGTTAAACATATTCCAAATCTTAAAAGCTAAAAATCTCACCTTTTCCAAATAAATAAAAGACTGTTAGAATAATTTATCTAATTTTTTATATAAGTGTTTCACTTCAAATGTTTTTGAAGTCTGACAGAAAAGTTTTTCTTATTATAAATTTCTCTGAATCTTTTTTTTTAATTTTGAGAGCATTCGTTATGCATATAAGTGAATTAATGCATTGCTTTTTAAATAATCACAAATCCAATTTTATAATTATAAAAATTGGTACGTTTATGTGTCTCACATTAGTCCCCATTTTTGGAGTGTCTAATATTATCCCCAAAGAATGTAAAAGAAACAGAAATTCATTTTTCTATGTATCTGTATTCTACAATATTATTTTTAGTGTTTGGTTTCTGCTTAAAGCCTAATAACTAGATTTGGTGTTGCACCATGATTTTTCACGCGTTTTGACAGTGCTGTGTTTCAAACTGCCAATTTCTCCTGTCAGGCAAAAAACAACAACTCTACCATAAATGCCAAATGTGCCCAAACATTAAAAATTGGCGAGAAAAATAAATAAATAAGTAATAAGTGGTATCATTAAGTGACAAAGTTTCACAAAATTAATTCTTGGAACGAATGAATTAAAAACTTGGTATGAAATTCCAAAATCACAGGGAATTTGGCAAACGTACTTATTTGGAAATTTCTTTTCTTTCATAAATATTTAAATATACAGGTTGTTCATAAAAGAATGTCTCAGTTTCAATGGTATATTACAACAGTTAAATGTAGACTATTTACAACAAATCATACATCCAGTTGGAGGTAAACTAACATTGTTTTTCTTACAAATGTTCAATATGCGCACCTTCAGTTATACGGCACACATCGAATCTAAAGTCAAATTCTTCTCACACTTCGGTTAACATGGCCGGAGTCATGGAAGTACTAGCCTCTTCCATTTTGCGTCTCAACTGTGACAAATCATTAGGTAGCGGTGGAACGTAGACACGATCTTTTATAAAGCCCCAATTGAAATAATCGCATAGCTGTAACGGCTTTTAAATCTTCATCAAAGCAATAACGCTTTATTTTAACGTCAGGAGTCCCCATTTTGCGTATGTGGCACTGCATGCGACTCAATAACAATGAAGTACTCGTGCATGCGCTTATCTAACACTGCGTAAGAAAAAAAAATGTTATGCTATTTACATCAATATAATTTTTTTTTTCGTTTTCTGAGTAACATTTTGAGCCAATTTTTTTAACCCTTTATCCACTAGCTGTACTTATAAGTGCCATTAAAATAACTTGTTTTAAAATTCATTTAATACATCGATTAGTTGTAATATATTTTAGAATGAGTTATAGATACGTTACTTTATCTTGTTCCAAAACCATTATGGGTTACACAAAATAAAAATATTTTTAAAAGGATGATTCCTTTTACCTTTGCATCTTTTCAGCTTTCTTGGCTTTGGGGGGGATTTTTCAATTCGGTTCAATATAATCAATTATGTTTTTATTGAAAAGAGTATGTTTTATCATAACCAAAGATTCATTTGATATTAAAAACGGTGTTCAAAATTTGTTTTCCCATTTCACTACATTTGAGAATAACAAACATTTATGGTACCCGATTTTGCCCCACCTTCCCCTACATATTAAATTTCAAACCATTCGGTTGTTTAGTTTTTGCGCTGTTATATGCGGACAGACGTACGGACCAGAAGACGACTATAAGTGCTACGTATTTATATAACTACGAACGCACCTAAACGTGGCTTTCACCGACAGTTTGTAAACACACCCGGGAAGCTCGAGTTGGACCCCTTAGTATAAATAAATAAAAGAAAATATCATCGTTAAATATTTTTTCAGCCTAGAGAACAGGTAAATAATTTCACTTTACTGAATGTAAAAAAAGTAAAAATATCTTGCTTTCTATTCCGAATGGAAAAAGAGGATTGGTTTGATTTATTAAGGCATGCATTGGCAATGGTTACGGATGCCCTGCGCAGTTCTAATATACAGTATAACATACGTTTATCTGAAATTCGAAGAAAACTGAACAATTAAGTCGACGGATGCGATCTAGAAACAGTTCAGTCAGTTTCATAAACGATGAAAATCCGAAAAAAATTATAAATACATTTCTTCTTAGGATAGCATTTTAGTATGTGTTTAAAATAAAAAGTCATACTTTAACCCTTTAACTACTGACGGTAAGTACCATTAAAATAACGTATTATAAAATTCATTTAAGGGGTCTCAGGTCTCTTAAAGCTTCAAAATTTTTGAAATTTGAATTTTTTGTTTTAGATGTTAAACCCCTATTTTTTCTGAAAATTTTGATGTAATTGTTTCCTTGAAGTTCCTATTAGAACAGAAGTTATGGCTTTTAGAATTATCGCCACTCAATGGCTGAAGCGGCGTTTTAGAAACATTGAAGTCAATTTTCTCCAAATGACGTTTCTGGGCATAACGCGCAGGATATCTTAAAAACTTCTGAATATGTTTTCATGAAATTTTCAAAGCATATGTTTCGTGTTAGTCTGTATAATATAAAACACTAGAATTTCTATTTTATTGTTCAAAATAGTATTTTTAAGTGATTATACTTTTGAAAATTTCAAAATTTTGCATTACCTAAATACAACTTTGAAATAAAAATGTAAAAATTCTTTAAATAAAAATTTATTTAGGTTCAGGTTAATTATTATAATATGAAGTATAAGTAGGCACCCAAATTTTCATTCTAGTTGTAAAATTTATTTTGTAATCTTGCGCGTAAGCTGTTGTATCATTTTTCTGCCCGTCAAACGTATGACAGTTTGGAGCCCCCTCTAAATGCTAATTCTGCATCTTGCAATTTTTTAAATACATGAAATCAAAGAACATATATATTTCATCCCAATTAAAATTGTGTCTTAAAAACAAATATATTTTAAGATATTAAATGTTCATATTGGTTTTTTTTTTTAATTTTAAGAGTCCTGAGACCCCTTAATACATCGATTAGTAGTAATACAGATTAGAATGAGTTATAGATACATTAATTTATCTTGTTCCAAAAGCATTGTTGGTTATACAAAACAAAAATATTTTTAAAAGCATGATTTCTTTTGCCTTTGCATCTTTTCAGATTTCTTGGCGTTTGGGGGGGGGGGGGGGATAATTTTTCAGTTCGGAAATATTTCTATATGTCTATTGTAAGAACATTATATTTGTGCATTTCCTAATTCTACAAAATACTAAGAAAAATATTTTAAATAAAATATTTGAGTGGGGTTATAAATACTGCCCAAAATCCCTATAAATTCAAATGTAATTAGTTCTTCTAAATCCTCCAAACCTTCTAAAATCCTTCCAAAATTTATTAAATGACTATGTAAATCTTCTAACGTAGTTTAAACAATTTACGAAAAATGCTTTAGAAAATAAAATTTTAATGAATTCATAATTCAGTACATAAAAGGTTATATTATTAATTGGCTTTCGATACCTATGTGTGGTTTTTAAAATTTTGATACTTTTCAACATATTCATCTTGTACAGTCAAGATCCCGCTATATTCAGCAAAATGGTGGTATTTTAAAAGAGAAAAACATTGAGATTACTTGTGCGCAAGTGTGACTTTGGCAGTTTAATGGTGTTTGATTGAATAAAAGTCCACGTAAAAAAAAAAAAAAAAAAAAAAAAATATATATATATATATATATATATATATATATATATATATTTAAGGGGACCTTCTACATTACGAGACAAAAAGCACTTTTTTATGATTTTTTTTGTAAGAAAACTGTATGATGGACCTTTTTGAAATTTTAACAGTTTATTGTACACATCAAGGTATACACAAGAATTTTTTTATTAGATTTTGTTGCTTCTACTCTAAGTTGTAAACGAATATGTTCAACCACATTTTTTAACACGATAAAAAAAAACCACTCATTGGATCATCTTGAATTTTTTTTAATTAAAGCTTATTTAATTGCCTCCAATATGAAATAAAGCTTTTACTAAAATTATTTTTTAAAATAAGTTATTAACAAATAAGAACGAATTTTTTTAACATTTTTTTTCTTTTTTTAATCAGCCATTACATAACTTTCTTTAAAAAATAAATTTATGGCTTCCTTTAATTTAACTAGAATCTATACTCACGTAGTTTACGAAAAAAATTTAGTTTTGTGTTTCAGATAATACAAGGCGCTATCATGCCCACCGTCCAGACGAAATTTTTCAAAGCAGTTGAACATATGTGTTTATAACTTAGAGTAGAAGCAACAAAATCTAATAAAAAAATTCTTGTGTATACCTTAAGATACGTACGATAAACTGTTAAAATTTCAAAAAGATCCATCATGCAGTTTTCTTACAAAGAAAATCACAAAAAAGTGCCTTTTTGTTGGTCTCCTAATGTAGGGGCTCCTCTTAATTCGTCTTTTCTTTACAATGTCAGGAAGTGCAAAATGACTCGATTATTATTTTGAATGTCCAGCTTACTATACTTCGCAATAAATAAAATTAGTATGAGTTACAAATTAAACACAATTCAATGCAAAGAAGTGTTTTGTCTTAATTTTTATGGGGATTTTTTAAATTTTTCTCTGTATATTGTAACTTTCATCTTTTATTCAACTAAAAATGTTATACTGAAAACTCAGTAACATAAATAAGTCGATTAGTTAACACATTTTTGAAAATTATCACTTAATAAAGTATTTATTGAAAACAAAAACTTTCCCTAATCGTTGAGTTTTTAAAAATACTACTAATTTAAATTATTCTAAATTATTCTAATTAAAATATGTCATAATTTCTTCTTAAATACGTTTCTATAATATGATACTTAAATATTTTTTATTAAAACGGTTCTCAAACCGCCTGCTCAACAATGCGAAACTTGCTGACACATTTTCTGATTCATTTTTGAACGTAAAGGCATAAATTTTGCAGACTGACTGTTGAAGCAATTCGGAATCGTAATGAGTTTTCCTTTTTTTATAAATAAATTACTAATTGAGTTATGGGCAATAGTAGTCACGTGACGACCCGTTTTTATAATTTCTGGCGGTGTTTAGTGCAGAAATTCGGTTCAAAAAGTCAACTTTTACAGTATTTTCTCAAAGATCGTCTGTCTTTACAGAAAAAAAAAATTCGATTACACAGTTTTAAATAAGAACGCTTGCAATATCAAACGATTCCTAAAATTAATGAATTAAAAATGTGCAGAAAGTCGCTCCCTTGAATTCTAGAACCTTTTTTATAATTTCTCGCGGTGTTACGTGCGAATATTCGGTTCAAAAAGTCAACTTTTACAGTATTTTCTTAAAGATCTTGTGCCCTTACCAAAAAAATGGAAAACGTCTTTCGATGATACAGTTTTGGAATAAGAACACTTGCGATTTCATCCCCTTCCTAAAATTTACGAATTAAAAATGTGCAGAAAGTAGCTCCCTTGAATTCTAGAACATTTTTTATCATTTGTCGCGGAGTTGCGTGTGGAAATTAGGTTCGAAAAGCCAAATTTTAAAGTATGTTCTGAAAGATCTTCTGTCTTTAGCAAAAAATATACATAGTCTTTCGATTACAAAGTTTTAGTAAAAGAACACCTGTCAATTCCATGAGCTTCCGATAAAAAATGAATTAAAATATGTGTCAGAAAGTAGCTCCCTTGGATTTGAGAACAGCCTTAAAAATGATTTTTTTTTTTTGCGGTAAAAGTTTTTATAGTAAAAGGTTTTTATGGTAAAGTAATTATTTAAACTGCACACAGAAAAAACTTTTCAGTTAAAATCACGAAAAAATAGCCCCATCCAAATATTCGATTTGACTGACCAAATGATTTTGTTGGATCAAGAAAATTTTATTCAAGTAACAAAATCATTTGATTAGTCCAATCTAACATTTGGACGGGACTATATTTGCGAAACATTTAGTTCACACAACTATTATTTTTTACCCGAATGCCAAGAAGCGTTATGTGTTTCACGCGTATCTGGGTATTTGAATTTTTTATACCCTCGAAACATCACAACGGCTGGATGAATTTTAATGAATGAAGTCTCTATCGATTTGTTTTAAGCGTCCGATGGTTATAGGCTAGCTTTTGTTTTTATAAATTCAAAATGGCGGCCGTAAAATACAAAGTGGCGTTAGACACGAAAAAAAATTACGCACTTTATTGAGTGGTATATCATTGGATAGGTCTTTCAAAATGAAGACGGTGTTTCATTGACTATTTTACAGTCCTAATGCTCTGTTTTAATATTACACAACTTGGAAGTTGTGTAGGCAGGATCTCTAGCTTTTCTGCAACTCTAACCATCATAAACATCTATCGGCCTCATCAAAACCGTGTTCATAGATAGGAACTAACAATTAAACACAACTTAAAAGTCTTCAATACAAGTAAATAAAAATAATTGGTAAGTAATATAAAAAAAATAGTTTCACATTGATGAGAAATAATTAGTTTACTTTTTTATTAGTCGGGTTTTTTGATTTTTTAAATTTAATTTGATGTTGTTCTTTTAACTAAACAGTTTTTCCGTCTAGATATATGCCATAAAAATGCAAAAAAAAAAAAAAAAAAAAAAAAAAAAAAATTCTGAGAAAATAACATTTTTATGGGGAAGGACTACAGCTAGTACTTTCTCTTAAATCATAAAAGATGTATTAAATGCTATTGGGAAAATAGGATTTTGGATTCCACAAGTTTTAATGTTTGTATAATGACACGATCATTAAATGCATCACTGAAATTTCCCTGCCCGAAACTCTTTCAAAAACACGTTATTTTATGCTTGACGACGAAAAAAAGTTTTCAATATTTTCGAACATTTTTATGTATCCATATTTTGTTTAATACAGAATCTCGAATCTTGGTGCTTGAATGAACATTTAATTATAGAACAGGCATTTAACTAGCAGACCATGTTTTATGACTAATTCCATTTTTCAACGAGAAAATACCGCATGACATATTTATACAACGTGCCCCGGTTGATCGTGTACAAAATTTAAGAGGTTATTAGGCAAACTGTAGAAAACTTTTTTTTATATAGAAATGCAATTTTTCACTTATAAATACAGCGTGTCATAAATATAAGGATTTCCATTCATAACCTTAAGGGGTCTCAGGACTCTTAAAGCTTTAAATTTTTCGAAATTTTAAATTTTTTTAGGTCTTAAACTCCTATCTTTTCTGAGCATTTTGATATAATTCTTTCCTTGAAATCCCCATTAGAACAGAAGTTATGGCTTTTACAATTAATTATACCCACTCAATAGCTGAAGCGGCGATTCCGAATCTTTGAAATCATTTTTCTCCAAATGACGTATTTGGACATAGCGCTGGATATCTAAAAAACTACTGAATATTTTTTCATGAAATTTTCAAAATATATGTTTTATGTTAGTCTGTATAAACTGAATCTAAAATTTCCTTTTTATTGTTCAAAAAAAATTTTTTAGGTGATTATACTGTTGAAATGTTCAAAATTTTGTACTAGCTAAATACAACTTTGTATTAAAAATATAAAAATTCTTTAAACGCAAATTTATTTAGGTTCAGGGTAATTATTGCTATCTGAAGCATAATTAGGCACAAAAAATTTCATTCTAGTTGCAAAATTTATTTTGTAATCCTGCGCATAGCCTGTTATACCAATTTTTTGCTCGACAAATGTCTGACAGTTTAGAGCCCCCTATAAATACTAATTCTACATCTTCCAATTTTTTAAATACGCAAAATGAAAGAACATACTTATATTTTTCATCCTAATAAAAATTGTATTTTTAAATCATATACATTTTAAGATATTAAATGTTGGAAATTGCCTTTTTTTTTATTATTTTCTAAACTGAAGAGTTTTGAGACACTTTAACAATATCAAGATAATTCATCGAAATGTCCAACAGTATAACTTCATAAACAAGATGTATACGTTAAAACACATAATCTTGCTCAATGATACACATAAACAAGAACTTTTATATGAACTTATAGAAATAAAATGAAAGTTAAAGCATAATATTGACGTTTCGAACTACTTCCGAGGTCGTCTTCAGGATACATATGATGCCTGTCGATATGATCCTGTCGAGTCTTGATCAATTATATGAATGGAAAACATCAGAAAATTTTAAAATGAAATGAATTGAGATGAATCGAAAGTTCGCTTGAACACCTATGGAGTGTCACCAGCTTTGAAAGGGAACGGATTACATTCAAACACGGTCATGATAAAAGAGGGAAAATTTAAATATTACAAACAGGTAAATAATTAAGGCTTTTTTAGGATATTAAGCTAGATTTTTGTATTTTATAGTATAAATTATCGTTACAGGCATTAAAGTTAAAGCATAACTTCAGTTATTGTTTAATTACGCATCCATTGTTTACTGCAGTTCCTTTACCTATGGTTTATTCTGTTGAGATTTTTCAAGTAACAGACCAGACGTAAAAAAAAAAACAGAAAAGCTTGTCTGAGTGAAATATATCCGGCGGATTTATCTATGATAGCTTAGTTGGAAAAGCTTTGGCAGCTTAAGACAAGGTCCTGGGTTCGAATACCGGCCTTGATACTTTTCCCCTAAGTTGGAACATTTACAACTGGTAGAACAAATTTGCTTAGTGTGAAATGAAACTGTGTCAATGACATCTTATGTACGGTGAGCTACACTTCTAGTTACGGAGCGCTTAGATCAGTATTGTCGTTCGGCAGATTTTTAATCATTTTTAGTAATTCTGGGGACGTTGTCACATTTCAAAGGAAATTATATAAGCCTGTTAAAAATACTGTTTCCGTATCCTTATTATTGTTAAAATTACGATTAAAAATCTGTCTTCGGCTTGGAGTAAGACACCCTGTATTTACGACTGAATAAGTGAATTGCGACCCTCGATTCTTATTCAAAAAATGCTTTCTTCAGTGTACTCTATCATTTTTTAAAATTTGTATTACTGTATAACTGCCTATTAAAATTTTTGAAAGAAAAAAGCATCATACACAAACATAACATTGAATTTTTCAAAGCTTTATAAAGTATCAAACTACACAAAATTCACAGTGCAGTTTCATCTTTACTTAGTAAGGTTACAGTCGGCAAAAAAAAAAAAAAAAAAAAAAAAAAAAAAAAAAAAAAAAACATTAATTTGCAAATTGTCAAAGAAAAAAACAGACCTAACCATTGGATTGGAAATCATGACTGCTTGTAATTTATGCTATAAAGACTAATAGTATGAATTGAATAAGCTTAAGGATCGTCTTCATAATGAAATTTTGAATACGAACACCTAATTTTGATATCATATTAGGCTTTTTATTTTAGCAAATTTTGCCTTAGGTTAACTAACGAGAAGTGATTTGGTTTAGGATTTATGGATTTAGGATTTAGGATTATTTTAATTTACGGAACTCTTATATTGAATTCATTTTTAAGCGTTGCAAAACAGATTACTATGCGGATAATTTTTTTTAGCATAACTCAAAAACTACTTAGCGGAATAAGCTGTAATGTTGGATTCGCATATTTGAAGCTTTTGGAAATCCACTTCTGTTCAAAAAATTGTAGGTTACAATTAATATTATTTTCGAAAATTAATTTCAAACGATGTATGTTTTCAAATATTTTGTCCACTACCCCCTGATATGGTAATTTTTTCTAAGATGTTTTTGTTGTTACTTTCTTTTTTCTAAAGAAGAAAGTATTGTAATTGTAATTTTTTTTTTTTTCGAATTCTGGTTTAGGACGAATTTTCACGTTTTAGGGGCAGGGATCCCAAAAAACATGTTTATATGAAATGAATGTCTGTCCGTACGTGTATCCGTATGTCTTCTTTTTATCATCGAAAGGTGTATGATGTTGTGCATAGAAGAGAACCAAATTTCACATGTATGAAATCATAGCTAATCTACTCAACACCTTTTATTTCAAGTTTATGAGTCTTGGTGTATTACAAACATTTAATTATTGAAAGTAGATCTTTTATGAAATCTATTTAAAAGTTTGATTATTTAAAAGTTTAATTATTTAAAAGTTATTTAAAAGCTTAGTTATAAGTTGTTTAAAAGTTTGCATATTTTCCGAAGAGACATACAGTGGGAGTCAAAAGTCATTAGATAAACTTTAGTGGGTGCAAGAGCAAACTACAACTTAAAAAATTCGTATAGGAAACGAACAAGGACACCCAAAAGGATTACATTACATTATGGTCTATAGGAAAAAATTATTTGCAATGTATTTTATTGATGTTACACAATTTAAAACATATTTAAATTCGTATACATCACTGAGGTTCGCTACAAGAGGTTTACTGTAGAATATGGTGTGCTTAACATTTATTGTTCATTTACAGAGACACACAAAAAAGTATTCGGTTTCAGTATTCTCTATGAACGATGTTTACTGAAGTGCGTTTTCAATTGTGATATGCGTTTTTAAATTTCATTAATTTTTTCCATATTACTTAATGTGTATAAATTCTATAGATAATCTACAAGACTGGATAAAAGAATTCGAGCACATTTCGTTTATTGGCGGAAATTGCAGAAGGGAAAATTTGAACTGTGTTGTGCTTTTCTTAAATAAATTAAATTTTAGCATACTATTTAATATATGTATAGGAATATATAGGTCATATACAGAGATACACAAAAGAATTCAAATACACTCTTCCAATTATAGATGGTAATTGCTGAAATTGGGTTTTAAAATATGTTATGCGTACCATGTTATTTTTTACAGTATTCTAAATGCGCTGGAAAGTGGTTTTAATCTAATCTAATGCAAGAATTTTTTTTTTCTCGTTTGTTTCTACGACCATTTTTTTAATTAAATCTATATATTTCTTATATATTACTTTCCTCAGAAATTTTTGTTTTGTTCTTACGTTACCATGAACAACAAAGAAATTAACAATTATTTCAAAATTTTGCACTGCTGTTGCATTGATTAATAGTTTAGGTATTCTGTTGATAAATTAAAACTAAATAGATTTAAATAGATTTATAATATGCCCTAAAATTTATGAGATGCCCTGAAATTTCTGTGATGCTCTGAATGTACTGAACTAACTGTTTAAATATCCAAAAAATTTTGGAAATTTTATAACTATGTTTGTATAGTAATCTAAAGTTAATCTATCCACCAAAATGATAATTTTGATGGTTATATCTTCTGAAATTTTTATGTTATGACTTAGACAATAGTTCGTTACATTTTTAGTCACTGAAATGTTATATTTATCGAAAAAATGTAATACATTATTATTTTTTAATATTATTACGAGAATATTTTTGACAAATTACAAATATATGATTCATTTTCCTTAAAATTTTGAAAATGAAAAAGAAATCACATCAAAATAATTCATTTAACAAATGAAATTGTTTATTCATATGCTAATGCATTTGAAACAGTCGGTATTAATACTCGTTGTTGCTTTATTTAAGGGAAATCGGTACCCTTTAAAAAACATTTTATTACTTATGTCTTATTATTTTTTATCTCTTTTTATTTATCATGAGATGAAATTGTTAAAAAAAATATTTTCACAATAAAAGTGAAATATCATTCTCAGATTTTGAAAAAGAAAAATACATTTTGTAAAAATTGGAAGAAAATTTAAAAACATTTAAAGTTTTTCAGTTTTAAAATATTTACACACTTTTTTTCTTATGTTCACAGAAATATCCTTCATAACTTTAGAGAAATATTTTTCTATAAACACATTCCCATTAGTTTAATAGAAAGAAAAAATGAAACGACCTTTTTTATGCTAAGATTGAGTGAAAAACACAAATTTCTTCATATTTACATTTTTTTTTATTGTATTCATTTTCTTGCAAAGTCCATCCTTAATTCTACTGAATATACCTTTTCGATTATGTTTATGGGGCATTCTCACAATCTTTTGACTTTCGGGAATAAAAATATGGTGAAATTAAACTTGCTAAAATAACATTTTAATCTGACAGACAAATGCCTTAATGATTCAAAATAAAGGAAAAATGGTCAGCAGCGAAATTTTTTTTATTTAACTGAGGTTTATGTTAAACTTGCGATCTTAATTTTCCTTACCATTTTACCAATAAAACTATTTATTTCCTTCTAACTTTTTACTTATAATGAATTTGCATAGTACCCACAGGACATTCAAATGAGAAATAATAACAATGTAGTATTTTTAGTACAAAATTTTGGTATAACATTGTCTTAAAGGGGTGTTAAAGAAGGGACGGTAAGGTAAAAACAGGGGACGGTATAGGAAAAAAGGGACGAAGTGGGGAAAAGGGGATGGTAAGGATGGAACGGCAAGGAAAATTACCACCTATTTTAGGCAAATCATGTTAAGACTAAGTGATAGCCAAATGTTCATTGATTTTTAGAAACAGTTATTTATATTGAATTAAAAGGAAAAAAGTAATTTACCTCGAAAAGGGCAGGAATAAACCTTGGGGACGGTAAGACTACCAATAAAGCCACGATTCTTGAAATTGATATTTAAATGCTGATTTAATTTCTGCAGTAAATTTCCTGTCAAAGAATTCTAGACATTCTTTTTCTAGCATACTTCTTCATGAGAAAAAACTTGAAAAAAATTCTGTGGCTGCATCTGAAGTAATTTTCTGTATAATTATAGAAGAGGGACAATAAGGAATCTAAAACCCAGGGACAGAGTTTAAAAAATAATAACAACCCTAAAAATGTGTGAAGGTTCATTTTTTGCTACATATTTATATAAAACAATAGTTCCAGTTTCGGGAAAAAATGACATCGAATTATTTTTATTGAACCAATTTTATACAGACAGCTCCAAACTTAAAAATCAGCATCAGGGACACGGGACGGTATAGGCGTTTTCCTGGTATTTGGACCCCCAACATCGTCCAAAACTTATTTATCTCGTTAATATTGTTATGCAATCATGCAATAGTATGTTCCCCAGTATATAAAATAAAAAAAAACACAAGAATATGTACTAAAATAAAAATTATTATTCAGGGACATGAAAGTCAAAAGATTGTGAGAATGCCCCATATATATTTGTGTGTGTGTGTTTTATTACATATCTATTCAAGTTGTAGCCTTTTAAATGTAGCTAAATGTAAAAAAACTCGGATTGAGTAAAAAGAATTTAAAAATTGGAACTCAAATACATTTAAAGAGAAATGGATGGAGTAAATCGCCTATATCACATATTTATAATAACAAGGGGATAAACCAGGGCTTCCCGGATTACAGAATATAGGTGAAAACAATCATATATATTATTTCTCATGCACCCTTCTTTCTCTTCAAATACTAAAAGCACAGCGATGAGTGAGGTATTTTTCGAAAGGTTCTGCGAGCTGCTTTTGACATAGTATACTTATATATCGTTAAAACACGTTGTTTGATAAAAAGAATTGCAGCTTATCAAAAATTAATGAAAAAACGTATCAGCAAATAATCTCAAAGATTGAAGGGATAGAGCCTCGCACGGTTCTTCTGGTTTATTTATTTATTTATTTATTTTTATTGTTGATAACTCTAATAGATTTCTTTACATTTACTATATTTTTTAGAATGCCCACTAACAATACTAAAAATCACATTTATACGAAAAATAGCAATAATACGTTCAAATTAAGTTTTGCTTTAACCAGTTTGCCTCACCTCAGGAGTTAACAGCCAACGAAATCTCCAACGATCGCTATTTACAATCAGCATTTTTTATTCTGTTCATTTCAGTGGATTAAGCACAAAATTCAATTAAATGTCTTAAATGTGTATTTTATTTACATTTGATTGTTTTATTGATTGATTGATGATTGTTTTAATTTCGTTATGAATATATGGGACATTCTCACAAACTTTTGACTTTTAAGTCCCTGAAAAATTATTTTTATTTTAGTACATATTCTTGTGCTTTTTTTATTTCATAAACTGGGGAACATCCCATTGCATGATTGCATAACAATATTAACGAGATAAATAAGTTTTGGACAATGTTGTTATCCAAATACCAGGAAAACGCGTATACCGTCCCATGTCCCTGATGCTGATTTTTAAGTTTGGATCTGTCTGTATAAAATTGTTGCAATAAAAGTTATTCCAAGTAATTTGTTTAAGAAACTGGGACAATTGTTTTAGATAAATATGTAGCAAAAAATTAACCTGCACACATTTTTACGGTTGATATTATTTTTTGAACTCTGTCCCTGGGTTTCAAATTCCTTACAATCCCTCTTGCTAAAATTATACAGAAAATGACTCCAGATGCAGCCACAGAATTTTTTTCAAGTTTTTTCTCATGCAGAAGTACGCTAGAGAAAGAATGTCTAAAATTCTTTGACAGGAAATTTACTGCAGAATTTAAATCAGCATTTAAATATCAATTTCAAGCGTCGTGGCTTTATTGGTAGTCTTACCATCTCCAAGGTTTATTCCTGCACTTTTCGAGGTAAATTATTTTTTTTAAATTTAATCAAATGTAAATAACTGTTTCTAAAAATCAATTAACATTGTGGCTATCACTTAGTAATAACATGATTTGCCAAAAAATAGTGATAATTTTCCGTACCGTTCCATCCTTACCGTCCCTTTTTTTTCATTTCGTCCCTTTTTACACATACCATCCCCTTTTTTTCTTTCCGTTCCTTCTTTAACACCCTTTTAAGACAATGTTATACCATAATTTTGTACTAAAAATGCTACATTGTTATTATTTCTTATTTGGATGTCCTGTGGGTACTATGCAAATTCATTCTGCGTAGAAACTTAGAAGAAAATAAAAAGTTATAGTGGTAAAATGGTAAGGAAAATTAAACTCGCAAGTTTAACGTAAACCTCAGTTAAATAAAAAAAATTTCGCTGCTGACCATTTTTTATTTATTTTGAATCATTAAGGCATTCGTCAATCAGATTAAAATGTTATTTTGGAAAGTTTAATTTCCCCAGATTTTCATTCCCGAAAGTCAAAAGATTGTGGGAATGCCCCATATCCTGGGGCAAATGATGAGTTATTTATATTAATTTAAGTAGAAAACGGATTTATCTTTTATAATCGTCTGCACGCGATAGAGATAGATTAAAAAAAAAAATTCATGCTTGAACATTAATTTAAAAATAATAAAAATTGAGTAGGGTAATTCCGGGTTTTATGACGAACATTTTTTTGAATTTGTGTATAAAGTCCCATGGTGAAAATAAAATTAAAAAATCATGCTGTGCTATTTAATGTTAAATATAAAACGCGCGTACTGCAACAAAAAATTCAAAACAAATTATTAATATTATTTAACAATTTTTTTTCTAAAACATTACACTGCGGCGCGTCGCCCATACATTGAGGCTGAGACTCCGCACTTGTGCGGTAGTTATGCCGCACTTGCAATAAGAAGAGAACGAAAGTATAAATAAAAATATTATAAAAAAATATTCATATCTGGACTATAATTAACGATGTAATAACAAAATGAAACTAAATGAGTACAATGAAACGTATTAGTAGATTCAAATTAATAATTGTTGCCTACTTTCACCATTAAAATTATCGACTTATTTTTTTTACATTAAATTTTAATTGTTATTTCAACAACAACGTAACATCAATGTATTATAAAGGGAAAAGAAAAAAAGTAAAATTGTGTTTACTTAATTTATTTGTTAAACCTTTCGGGACCGGTGGCTTTTACAAAAATTTCATTCGGTTGGTACCACTTTTTTAAAAGAAGTTACCTTTACTTAAATAATCATGAAAATGCTTTAATTAAGCTCTTTATGAAGGTGCTTATATGTACCTATAATCCCGAATGGGTTAAGAGACCTGTTTTTTCGACTACAATCTGCAGAAAAAGTGTCGAAAAAGTACAGTCTTTATGTAACTGCATTTAAACACATGTGCAACGAAGCCAATTACACTTCCTCTTTTTTGGAGTGTTTGCAAAGAACGTCTGCATTATGCGTAATCCATTTTTTCCTTATTATCATATTGACTTGCATCTTTCTTGCACTTCTTACTTTTTATTTTCCCCTTTTTCTCCTTTGGTTTTAGTAAACTTGATAACATGCCTAACATGGTTATTCTGTGCCACAAAAAAAAATAAATAAATAAATAAATAAAGGAAAAGTTAATAACACTTAATCATCCCGTACAGAAGAAACTGCGGCATGTATACCGGGATAGCAGTGCGGCATGTATCCCATTTTGCATGCTACAGACGTCGGTCATCACAGTTACCTTTCATCGCTGAGGGGAATAGTGTAACCATACACACAATATTGTATGCAAACACTACACTTAGTTTTGACTTCGAAATCATGCATGTATTTAGTAATTAGTGTATGAAAAGTATTTAAACATAACGTGTTTAAAAGTTTGGACAGTGAAATCATGCACTTACGTCAAAATAATGATTGTACTTCTACAGGTAAACATCGAAATGGGATTCACTCTATACACTGGTTAAAATAATCTCATTGCGCACCTATACTGTGCGTTTGACGACCGTCTATCCATAAGTAAAAGAAATACAAGGGGTGCGGCATCTATCCCGTATGCGGCGACACTCCCTGAGTTACCCTAAATTGCAATACAATTTTGAAATAAATTGCGATAGAGTTTTCAGACAAATTGCATTTGAAAGTACTTTTTTTCACTCTACGACGGTATAAAAATTGAAAATGTGCGGTATTTAGAAGTTTAAAAATTGCAATAAAAGTTAAATTCAATCGTCTACTCTTGCCATCGTCAAAATGACGTTATCGTTACACACGGATACGTTTGTTCCTTATAATATAGGTTGGATCGTTACGTAACTTTGACAGCATACACGAGGGTGTCTAATTATATTTTATGTGAAACATTGCAAAATTAATATTCTCGTAATTTTTCGCAAAGGATGCCGAGTTTACATAACAGATGGGCATCAAACGTAGTGGGATATATTAAATATACAGGTGTGACATGTAACTGTTTTATTTTCTCCTTTACTTTTTTGGAAAACCAACCTTTTTGGGGGGCTAACTTTTAGAGGTGGGGCCCTGGTTTGAAAGTCGCAAAAACGACCAAAATTTAGGAATATTTGGGTGTTTAACAACGTAGGGGGTTGTAATACATTAAGGCTGTTCTCAAATCCAAAACGGAAACTTTATGGCATAAGTTTTAATTTATTTTGTTCAGAAAGTCATGAAACTACCAGGTGTTGTTGTTCATAAGCTATGTAATAGAACTGTTTTTTCCGTTTTTTTGCAAACGCAATATATCTTTCAGAAAATAGTGTCAAAATGGGCGTTTTGAACCAAATTTCCGCGTGACAGAAGAATAACCTCTCAAGAAAGGGTGAAAACGTGTTTTCCACGTGATCAAAATCGCTTATAACTCAATAGGTAATTTATTTATCAAAAAATGGAAAACACAGCTCGATTCCAAATCGCTTTCCAGTTTTCTATCTTTCCGTTAAAAAATGAGTTTGTAAATGTGTCGAAACGTTTTGCGCTTGTTGAGCAGAGCAGTTGAGAACAGCCTTAAGTTACCATTGGAGAGTGTTTCGTTTTAAATCATACTTTGCACTTGGCATCCATGTAAACGAGAGAGTCCTTAAAATGCAGTGTCATCTGGCCGCTACCACGCGTATTCTTGGAAAACTGATATAGAAAATATCTTAATGTAACTAAATTTAACGTATTTGCTATGACGTAGCGCAGAAGTTTTGTAAAATTTAAATGTTTGTGGCAAAATGGCGGGATTTTTGAGAAAATAAATCAATTCGGCCTCCTAAGAATAGCCTTAATACACTTATAAAAAAGGGAAAAATAATTTTAAAAAATCTCACTTCCATAAAGTACTGCGCCATAGAGAGTTAATTCAATTATGAACGTTTGTATTTAAGTTTGAAGGAAATTGTTCTAGCCGTTCTCCAGCAATTCAAATAGCCAGGTTAAAAAATGTCGTTTTCTGAAAAGTGCGTTTAAAGTTTTAAGTTTCCGTTAGTAGCAATTAATTACACCGGCATGTTTGTCACTGTTATTTTATAATAATTAAAATTTCAAAAAATTGGTTTGGGTATTATAGAAATTAACTTAATATTATCTATTTGCATTGCGGATATTATAAGGCATCGGAAAATACGAAAAAAATTTCTTTTTAAGTTACAATCTATTTGGGCATCCCGTACACTGTAAAAAAAAAAAAAAAATCTGTGAGGTTACTAAAATTTTTCTAGGAAACTGGGATTCCTAGAACTATTTATGTAACGGAAACAACAAAAATTCATGTAACAGATACTGTTACTTGAATCATTCTTGTACATAACTTCACAGATTTTTTTTTTTTTTTTTTTTTTTTTTTTTTTTTTTTTTTTTACAGTGTATTAAATTTACGATTTCTTTCCGGATTCTCAAGCACAACTTTTAAACAATAATATTTTTCAATTTATTTCTTTTATTTCTATTTAAATTATCTTCACGTTGGTGTATATTTTTATAACTCCAGGTTTTAATAAATTATAAAAATGTATTTAGATTAGTTTATGAAATGTTGCAGAGAAATTACGCTAAGTTTTAGCTGATATTACTATTTAATCAATTTGAATGGTCTGTGGAAAAAAGGATGAATTTCAGAAACTGGTTGTTCATATTTTCCCCCTTACTTGCATGGACTTTTATTTTTTTCTCCCTTATATAAATATCTTGAATTATGTTTTTCAAAGGACTTTCATCATTTTTGCCTCTGTCCAAGTCTACTAAATTATAGTACACTTCTCAAGCTAATAGTCACCTTAAACATTCCCAAAATGGGATTATGATCGTTTTTTTCCCCTCGACTGTTAATTAATTATTTATAACCGACAATGATTATGAAAATTTCATTTAATTACACAGGTCTTCAAAAAAAAAACTTTTTGAAAATTGTTTTAGTTTTGATAACTTATTTCTATGTTTTTTCCATGCTGATTCCAAAAGCGAAATCCATCTTTTTTTTTTTTAATTACGTAAGGTTTTTTTGACAAAGGGGTTAGATATTTTAAGAAAATAACAAAAGATTGACATTAAATTTTGATTTTATTAATTTATAAATCCATATAAATTATATTTATATTTTATTACAAGTAATTGCTAATGGTAAATAACTACATGGTATAAGGAATTAATAATTAAAGGAAAAAATAATTAGTCCTTATAGTACACCACCGCTCCCACTCCTCTCCTGCACCCCAAAAAAGAAGTTTAAGTAGTTCATCAGTTCAGAGAAATATTTGAATTTGTTTATTCTTCCTTTGTTAGCATTTCAGTTCACCAATTTACTATTTGAAGTCTCTAAATATACGAAACTCATATATAAAATATTTTCTTGCACCTAAATATGCTTCGTAAAAATTTGATTTGTGATGAAACTGTATGTAATGAACTTTTTTTACAGAAACCGCATCCAAAAAAAAAAAAAAAAAAAAAAAATTAAATATTTGTTGTATTTAAATTGCATTTAAATATTTGCGGCAAAATGAAGACATTTTTGAAAAAATAAATGAATTTGGCCTGCTAAAAATGATTTTAATATGCTTTTAAAAAATCAAGAAAAAATAATTTTTAAAAATCCTATTTCCATAAAATATTGCGCCATAGAGAATTCATTTATGAATACCAGTTACATTGTGACAATTTTTTCATAGCAGACCTAAATTATTATAAAATTTTCCAATTTAATTAGTCTTTATTGTTCTACTAAAGATATTTATTTTTTAAGATTATATATTTTAATCAAGAGTTATTTATCTAATGTACAAATTCCTTATCACTGACAATGATTATCAAATGTTTTGTTTTAAATTAGCTCTCATTTTTTAATGAATTTACTTTTACATCTACATTATTCCTTAACCATTGACATTGATTATCAAACAAATCTCATTTAGTTATTATTCCATTTCATTTTTAAGGAATTCATTGTTCTAAAGTAGATATGCTTGGAAATAATAGCAAAGTAACCCATCGTAATAAATAACGTATAGCATAAATGCTTATAAACGTGTGATTTAGATTTGTTTTAACACCACTTGCACTGCCTTCCACTTTAAAAGCTTTTGAATGCCTGTTACGCTTAAAGTGTTCTGCTTCACGATCATCTTTAAGTCATAAAATTTATCTATAAAATATGACAGTTGAGTGCATAATACAAGGTAACGTAATTTAATATGATGAAGTACGGTGAAAATTATGTTTATAAAACTAGAATTAAAAATTTATTTGTATAAAATGATGCGTGGAATTAAACTGTCATTATTTTCAGAAAATTTTGTAAAGCTTTATTAAATTATTAAATGTGTGTGCAAGAAGGATAAAAAAAGAAAAGCTAATAAATCGGATTGATTGCAATGAGCTCATTCATATTTATTTATGCTTTATTTTTACTTTTGAAAATTTAGATCCGTTTACATTTATTACCCGACTGCCAAGAAGGGTTATATGTTTCACGCGTATGTGGATTTCTTTATACTCTCGAAACATCCAAACGGCTGGGTGGATTTTAATGAATGAGGTCTCTATCGATTCGTCTTCACCGTCCATTGGATATAGGCTAGGTTTTGTTTTTATAAATTCAAATGGCAGCCGTAAAATACAAAATGGCGGTAGAGACGAAATTTTTTTTTACGCACCATATTGTGTGGCATATCATTGGATAGGTCTTTCAAAATGAAGACGATGTTTTATTGACTATTTTGCAGTCAGATGTTCCGTTTAAATATTACACCACATGGAAGTTGTGTAGAAAGGATCTCTAGCTTTACTGCAACTCTAACCATCATAGACATCTATAGGCTTCATCAAAACAGTGTTTATAGATAGGAACTAACAATTAAACACAACTTAAAAGTCATCAATACAAGTAAATAAAAAAATAGGTAAGTAATATAAAAAATAGTTTCGCATTGATGAGAAATAATTAATTAGTTCGCTTTTTACGCAGTCGGTTTTTTTTTTATTTTTTAAATTTAATATATTATTTAAAAATAAATTGTAACTTTAAATTATTGCAGTGATTTCTACGTATCGCATGTATTTATTTTAACGATAAAGAATGTGTTGTAGCAGATAAAGATTGTGTAATAGCACATACAGTTGATGTGACGTCACTGTAGCATCACAATTGTCACAAAGGACACACCTTCATTTCCTCACATTATGATTCTCAGGTGGAAACCAATTAGCATCTCCACAGTGAAGTCACCATGATCAACTTTTGAGTAATTTGCAACGCGACAAAAAATGGAGCATATCGGATTCAAAGTGACATGGATACGACTCTTTTCTACGACACGTTGTTGTAATAAAGACAGTAAGAGTTGCATTTAGGTCACGGTATTTACATATATTGTTCACATTCGGGTGACGGTGTTATTAGCGATATGGTAAGACCGTATAGTGTTTTACACTCCAAATCCCAAGAAAAGTGAACATCTGATGGAAAATTTTAATTTCACCAAATAAATCTGAATTAACTATGATCAACTCGTAAAAGTATGAATTTTAATATTTTAGAGAAAAATAAGTGCTATGTCTTTATTAAAAATCGTATTTTCACTTCAAAATTTATGGTATGTTCAAGATAAACTATTCTGCTCAATTCTATGAAATTTAAAGTTTTAGTACAGTTAGGGATTTTATGTTCTGAAATTTAACTTATACATAGATAATCTGTTCCTATCAGTAAACAGAATTTCGCATATGGATAAAATTTTACTGCCTTTCATTAGCAAATATAAGCAAGCACATTTAATATCTATTAATATTTCTCACATTTCTGCTATTATTAAAAGCATTTTAACTCATGAAATATTTTAGATAAAGGTTCGTGATTTTTTTTTTTAACTATTCAGCAACATTTTATGTTTGTGTTATAGCACTCGCAACACTTCATGTGCGACTTCGATTGCACGTAGGATATCTAGACATTATTAATTCACTAAAAGCATAATTGCTCACCCTTTGCAATTAACTTTATCATCGTAAATTCAGCAACCGCGAATGAAAAAAAAAACCCACGAATATTTATCCCAAATATTTCATGAATTATAATGTTTTGTACTGGTAACGAGAATATCTTGATAATGAATGCGAATTGCTGTGAGCAAGACATTGATTAAAAGTAATACACGCAACACTAAGTAATACAGTGCGTCTCAAAAGTATATGGACAGGCAATTTTTTGAAATAACAGTTAAAAATAAACGGTCAAGTGCGAGTGTTACTCGCGCTCAGACGGTTCAGTACAATAAATATATGAATTATTAACTGTATTATTAAAAATAATCGTTGCTAAAAGAATAATAAGACTATATTAATAGATGGAAATTATTCCAGAGGGAAACATTCGCTTTGCATACAATATTTCAAATGAAAATAAAATTTCAAAGCAATTGCTTAAAAGGCGCAAAGGCCAACATAGTGAAAAACATTCCAAGCCGGGGATCGAACTCGGGCCATCAGTATAGCGCACTGACGTTCTACCGACTAAACCACTTGGAACGATATCCAGTCTGGAAAATTTCTCACTATTAATGTTGGCAAGGCTACAAACGCAGCACAAGATAGAATATTTAACGTGAGCCACCGAACTGGGGCAAACACGGAACATAAGCCTTTGCGCCTTTTAAGCAATTACTTTGAAATTTGATTTTCATTCGGAATAATAAGACTTTGTAAAAAACTATACAACGTAGGGTTGGTATATCTGTATATACTAGAAAAGTATGAATGGGTATACCATAAGCTTTCAAAGAGATATGAAGCCTAAATAATACCGAATATTACTATTCTGTATAACTATTTTTTTAATCTTATCCTAATCTGTTTATGATGAACTTGATTCGGTATTGGCAATAAAAGTAGTGCATATTTTAACTTCATTTTGCATTTCATAAAACTAAATTCAACGTAGTAATATTTTTTTTCTTGTTACAGTGTAGCTAAAACAAAACCCTTGTTCAAAGTTTAAACTTTGCACTGTGCACTTCGAAAGGAGATCGTAACACTGCAACTCCACCTTGGTCCGTGCCACGTTTTTCAGATAGGTTTTTAATTAACATTTAAAGACACGGGAGGCGTATTGAGAGATCCACTCAATGCAAACTAGTCGCGAATCCCATAGTATTTATGCGATTAATTCTAATTAAATTAGTCTTATTTTAACAATTTGACATTTATTGCTTTTATACTGCTACTGGGCATTACATTACACAAATATATCATTCAAACTTGTTATCTAGGCTTTAAAAGTCGATGGTACATAGAGTACGCCACCCCTGTCATTATGTATGTCCAAACCGTCCTTGTCTTTAAGGGCTAATATCTCGGGTAATTACCGACTATTTTTTTTTTCGAAAATCATTATCAACAATGCTTATATACTTCTGCTACGATAGTACCTCCATCGCTCATCAAAAACTTTGCAGAATGTCTGCAAATTGAAATTTGTGTGCAACAGAAAAATGCGCTTTTCTCAAAAACTATGTGACGTAGAGAAATCGCTATAGTTTTCTTGCAAGATTTAAATTAACGGCTACTGCCTCTAAATTTTTCATAATTTTAGTTTTAATAAATTCGGAAATAGAGGGGGTGGAACATATTTTTGCACTACATTTTCGACGCTATCTCTGAAAATTTGATACCTAAAATTAAAGGAGATGTATTTTTGAGTTCAGCGTTATGAAATCTTTCACACGATATACAAAGATTTTTTTTCAAGAGCCCCAGTAAATTTTTCCTAAGTACATCTGTAAATGTTTAACAATCTGTAAATATGTGGATCCATAGTCTTTATTACTTCCCGAAATTTGAACTTTCTACGTTCCATAGTTTAAGAGTAAAATGGCTGTGACAGACAGACAGACCAGACACAGAAGTGATCTTATAATGGTTCCGTTTTTACTTTTTAAGTTCGGAACGCTAAAAAGAAGCAGTAATCACAAAAAAATAAGCATGTGGGATCATAACATAAGTTTATTACAGCAAAGGAATACTGTATAAGTTTTACAGAATTTTTGTAAAAAAATAAAAATTAAAATAGGCAGCCCCAAATATATGGATTTTTCGAGTATTTTGTATTTAAATTCAAATTTTAAATCCATTCCTTTGAATTATCTTGAAAATTCAATCGGGCATGCTTCGAACTAGTACTTGGAGAACTTGTGGCTGTAAAGAGAATCAACTCTTCTCTACTTGTTGCTTTAATTTATTAATAGTCGGAAACTGACGACCATGGGCATACACCTCTCGTGCAAAAGTACATTCTAAACATTTTCTATTGGATTCAAGTCTGCCTGATGGTTCACCAGTCTATAACAGTCACTTGATTCTACGTAAACCAAGCTGTTGTTGAGTGGGAGGTGTAAATGGACGCATTGTCCTGCTGGAATTTCAAGTTTCCCTTCCGAAGATGTTTCCAATTGAAAGTAGATTACTTTGAGGACATTTTGATAATCCTCAACGCACTGTCGATGATAAAGAAATGTAATATCCGTTGTTTCGTTGAAACAGAACGAGCCCCGCACAATGAGAGAACCCTCTCTTTGTTGTCAAGTAAAGAACTCGCGAGGTAGCCTTTCAGGCCATCCAAATTGAATTTTTTTTCGTCACTGAAGAAAACATTTAATCATTCATCCGTCCAATGCATGTGTTTTTTAGCAAAAAGAACGCTTTCATTTCTATCGTGCAATTTCAGCATAGGTGTCCGACACATTCTACGATATTTATGAAATTTGCTTGCCTGTATGTGACGATGAACAGTAAATTTCGAAATAGGAAACGCTAAAGTCCTCGCAATTTCACGAACAGACTTCTTTTGGGTCGAAACTGCTCGCAAAATCTCTCTATCTTGTCAATGAGATGTTTTTTTTTTGGTCAATCTTTTTTTTTTTAATCGCATTGTCACTTATCGATAAAATTTCACAAATTCCAGATCTGCTACGCTTTATTTGTTTAGCAATATCAGAAACCTTAACATTTTGAATTTTTAAACGACTAAATTTAGCTATATCAGTTGAACATCATGAGGCATTTTCCAACTGTTCGAGAAATGAAAAAGGAGCAGTAATTTTATATTTCGAAGTAGTTGCGTCACATGTACAGAACGCTGAATATACTAATTTTTTTGATACCATGGTAATAAAAGTGATTCATTTCATTGTCCATATATTTTTGGGACAGCTTATTTTGAATTATATTTTTTTACAAGCAATCTGTGATATAAGCATGATATTTCTGTATTGTAATAATCTTATGATCGCATTCCGTACACTAATTATATTTTCGTGATTATTGCTTAATTTTTTTGTCCATATAATTTTGACACGCATTGTATGTATATATAACATTGCTACATCAAAGAAATGTATTATAAACATTTCCAGAGAATTAAAATTAGTATTGTTGGTGGGAAAATTTTCTTCTAAATTGATTTTACATAGAATTATTCATTTGTAATTCAGGATGAAATCCAAGCAGCCTGCTGGTTACATTCCCATTTTTACTACAGTAGATTCATTCCCTGCAGTCAACATTGTATAGATTTGTTCCACATGTTGTCATTAGAAGGCTAAAAAGAGCCCAGTTCTTCTTATTTTGCTAAATTTACTAAAGCCTTCCTAAAAGCAAACGGTTTTACGTATTCTTGAGTGAGAAATACAAGATACTACTAGTAAAATGCTTAATGAATATTAAAATAAATTAAAATGTGTTCAACATATTCTAAACTTACACAATATCTTGTCAGTTAAAGTAGAAGTTTCCGCAATGACATCTTAAAATGAAAAATCTAAAATAAATCTGATGAAATTAGAAAAGGAACGTGAGGTTGGGGATTGTCCAGTAATCGTTAAATTTGTGGTAGATGCGTTATCATCATCAGGAAATAACATTTATTTATTAATATATATTGCTCTTATAATATTTTCTACCATTTTAAAAATTATGTCCATACCAAACAGTTGTTCCAATTTATTCCTTACGTATCGTGCAGGTCACACCTGCAACAAAAATGTCACACACGGAAATCAAAATTTAATTTTTATAAACATACGTAAAATTATATAAATGTAATTACCTTTTTTGAATCATATGTTATATATTATTGTTTAATAGTAACTTCGTTCAATGTCCTACTGCTTCATAATTCGTAGATATGTAGAAGCATGCATTACAAAGTGAAATTCCATGCTGATTTTTATGTCACACCCGCAATGTATACAAACTATCTTTTTTTAAGTTGGAGAATTTTTTAAAAAAGATTCATATTATGTTTTAAAATTAATAAAAGCTACTCGTACAAAATTCTATGTGATATAAAAGCTTACAGTTTAAATCATTAAGTACAACAAAGTACAACAATACTTTAGGTGTATACCCACAACCAAGGATTCGACGAACAAGGAAATATCGTAGCAGAAGATATTAAATCATAAAATGGGTGTTCCGAGCAGAAAATAATAGAAATGCTAAGTAATCGGATTGGAGATTTTTTTTAATTTTCTGAAGTAAAATCACCATCGTTACAAGAATGCTAGTAGGTCACGGGGCCCAGACATTAGCAGAATTTTGGATATATAGTATTTTATTAAGTGACTTAAAAAGGCAGAAATTTCTGTTTTAGGATCTTACATATGTATGTATGTATGTCCGAATTTTTCTCAATAATCACGTCTTAATCTAAACACGTTTTAAAGTAATTTTTTACAGTTCAAATTTAGTACAGTAGGTGAGGTTTTAAACTAAATTTACTCACCGTAGCATGTATAGTTTTTTACAGAGTCGCATTCAAAAATAATGTATGATTGTATACTACATTTGAAATGGGAGATATACTTAAAATTAAAGAACCTTTATAAATAAGGGAGTGTCGACATACTACACTGTTAAAAATATCGTGAAAAATTATCTCTGTTTTTAAAGGCTATCTGCATTCTGACTAATGAGAACGATTCATAGGCGTTTATGTAGCGTTCTCATTGGCCAGAAAATAGAGAACCTTTAAGAACAGAGGTAATTTTTCACGATATTTTTAACAGTGTACCAATAAAATTTGATTGGTCGAGAGGATTTTGGACGAAAATTTTGCAAGCGTGATTTATCTCCAATCTAACATTTGTTGACTTGTCTTGCTCGACTAATCGAACTTGTTTAGGCATCGGCCAGTTTATGACCAGGTTTCTATAGTAAGAATGTTTTCGGTGAGAACTTTTGAAGGAAAAGTGACTCGAATTATCGATGTCGTACAACGGAAACTCTGAAAACATTGCACAATCACCCCCCGACTAGACCTCGCTGCTTTCAAACCCACGAACATCAGCCAAAGCTCTTCATGTTTTGGCCAGAATACTAGACTTCTAGGTAAAAGGAGAAGTGCAATTTTGCTAAAATTTGAATCAAAAGGAAAGGAGTCTATTGCAGATAATACATTTAAATTATATTATAAATAAAATCAATTACTCATATTCATGTATCAGTTCAACACGTATACTTACTTGCATTAACATCATCTTTGAAAGTTAAAATGTTGCAATTTTTCAATATTTAAACAAGCATTAAACTGTTTTTAGTTTTTAATGAAACTTGGATAAAAATATCCATGTTGAATAAATTTTTCTATATAAAATTAATTAACAATTCTTAAACGTTCACAGAATTTCACGGTTCAAAACTAATAGCCCAAAAATCAGTCTGTTTTTCAGAAAAATGAGAAATAACGTTCTTTATGAAATTATTCAATATGTGTGTTGTAGTGAGAAACATGTTCCAATGCATTCTTTTTATCGTCGGGAATGTGCATATAGTTCTGTCATTCAAGTTCGACAGCATAAATATGTAATAAATATCAAGCCTGAAACAGTCTTTGTTCCAACTCATTTAACGACCTTAGGGAGAATACAGCATTCACCTTTCGCTAATGTAGTTCATCTATGCTACTAAAAGGTTTAGTTCTTATTTAGATTTGTCGTTGTAATACTCATTTATGAAATAGGATTAACAGAAGTACAAATAAATGCGTAAATCTGTTTTACTAGTTATTTTCCTTTTTTCGGATTATACATGGTGGGCCAAAATTCCTTCACGCATTTAAAAATTCATTAAAAAATGAAGTAATTTACGTATTATAAAGCGATTTCAACAGAAATGCTTCTGGTGATCGAAAGATTTCTTTTAATGGGACCGTGGATCTTTATTTGAGCTAAAATCAACCCAAAAATCGAAATTTCTTTTTGTGTGTATTGGGCAAATCCATACAAGTGTCAACTTTGGTGATTTTTTTTTAAATAATTTTTATAAATTAAGTTTTAAAATATATTGAAATATATTCCAAGTTTTCAAATTAATGTTTTAGATTCAAATCTTTTATTTTATTTACAATTGGCAACTGTCCAAATAAACAACATGGCTGAAAATTAAAATGCTTGCAGTTGTGTACAAATAGTATTCTTGAAGAACACTTGGAAAAAGATTATAATTGTTGTTTACATTGCATTTTTTAAATAAATGAATACATGTAGTATAACATTTAATGGTTTACAATATCCTTAAAGCCATATTCTTGATGATAATGGATGCAAAATAAAGTCTTGTGTTGTGTCATTTCGTCACATGATTTTGTGCATTTTTTGATATAACAGATAAATTTGACAACCAAATTATACACGTTTTTAAATTTAAAGCAAGTATATAATGGCTATTCATGTAATATGTTTAGTTTTTACAGATAACATAATGATTTCACAATAAATAATATGACAGAATGACAATTTTCCTGTTACGGAATGGCAATGATTTGTGACGGAATGACAAAACAGTGTTTCTTTTCCATGTAAATTGTCGCAGTTATAGCTGACGAGCTTTTCCATGATAAATATACTGCAGAATCATGCTTTCAACTAATATTTAATGAAATAAAGTCTTCCCATCCACAGATTAAGAAAATAATAATTCTTTGAGATGGTCTATCCAGCCAATTTAAACAAAAGCATACTTTCACTTCAGTAACTTTTTTTGCATAAAGAATTTTTTTTTAGAAAAACTAGAATGGAATTTTTTTGCAAGCGGTCATGCTAAAGGAGCGGTTTATGGCATAGGTGGCCAATTGAAAAGCCAATGTAGAAGATAACTACTGACTGAAACTGATCCAAATGTTCAAACTGCAGAAGGATTTTATGATTTCATTAAATCAAAACAGCAAGTAATCAAAGTTTTGTACTTATCCAATCGGAGTTTTAAAGCTAAAGCAAAACAAAATGAAGCCCGCTGATGGTCACTTGTCACAGCAACAATTCCAGGCACAAGAGATATACATCATCTAAGTGTTCTGAATAAATGTTTAGTAAAAATCAAATTATTTTCAAATTCAAATGAATTCCAAGTATATGATTTTAAAAAGGGGGAGTATATTCAATTAGAAATAGTAGCCTGTAATAAAGATTATGCTGTAGGCTCATTTTGCTTGACCACATATTACAGGAAAAGAAGTATAAAAGACAATACCTTGCACAACTAACTGTTGCGCAGAAAACAATTCAAAAATTGAAGTGCTGAACTTGAGGAAATAGAACAATAAACGACTCCTATTTACATTTCCACAGAAAGAAGACAGATGTATAGTTAAAAAACAGATTTGACGCCTCTGTGTATTCAGTCGACTTTTCAAATTGCAGATAATCTTGATCGATATGTTTTTGAAAAAGCTATCAAAAGTGAATAGTTATGTCATATAATTTCTTACGATCATTCTGGATAATAAAACAATTATGAAATTTATTAGTTTAGTCATTTTTTTTAAAATAAATATTTAAGAAACTATCAGTCATTCCGTCACGTCAAATGACAGTTAATAATTTCAACCCTAGTACATATAGGTTGCTCTAAATTATAATTCTGTACTTCTTATACATTATATTTAAGATACGTATTAGTTTAAAAACTGAATGGTTAAATAATTCAGAGAAGTTTCCAGTTTTAAGTAACAGATTAGAGTCATGTTTACAAAAATGTCATTCCGTCACACAATAAAAATTTACTCAAAAATGAAAAAATAAAATATGTAAAAAAAATGTTTCAGATTTTTTTTTATCTTTTAATCAATAACAGTCATGTGCAAACAGAAAAATCAATTTTTGTTTGAAAATAGATTCAGGGTAATTGCCTTAACTTTAATTCTACAACTCAAAATGTCATTCCGTCGCATATGGAATCGCCCTATTATTATTCTCTAATTTGTACTGAGTCATTTGTGAAAAACCGTATGCAGATGCGATGATTTTTCGTAGCGTTACAAGTTTTAATTTTGTTCACAAACATTTTTTTTTACCCTTTTATTAAACTACTTTAAATCTGTTTGTTTTTTTAAAATTGATTTTTCATTTTTTTTTTTTTTTAGATTTTTGAAATGCCCCCTCCATGCGTCTTAATTTTTTATCAAAATTCATGAAATTGATAAGGAAAAATCCTGATATTACTTACAAAAAACTATGCATACGTTTTAAAATCCGACTTCATTAAGATAATTAAATTTTTAACTTATTAAATAGCATAATTTTGATGAAAATGGATATGAAATTCAGAAAAAAATCTCTAAAAAATTAACTATTCAAGGGATTAAAAAATGGATGCACAAATTTGTTTACAATAGAGTTTTAAATGATTAAAATGTAAAATCAAGGAAATAGCTAAGAAATTAAGACACAATGAGCATTTTAAAATTTCGTTTTAAAATTTTAATATTTTTTTTAAAAAATTAAAATTTTAGTAAGATTGGAAATTACTTTTAAGGTGTTTTATATACTTATGATGGGCACAAAATATTTTACATTACACACAAAATATTAAGATATATTTGCACAAAATTTCATATATCTATCATGAAAAAAAATTAACGCCCACCGTCCCAATAAAGCATATAAAATTAGTTCTACAAATAACCTATAGCTGGAGTTATAACTTAAAATCTGCAAAATATATCAAAAACTCAAGCAAGTACAGACCATTTTTTTGTACAATGTACTACCCTATTTAAACGTTTGGAATGAGACAGAGTATCGTTTGGTTGTAATTCAGCTATAAAGAATGCAAAATTTAAAATAACTCTATTTAAACGTCTGGAATGAGACAGAGTATCGTTTGGTTGTAATCCAGCTGCAAAGAATGCAAACTTTAAAATATTGTAGAAGATTGCAAAATAAATTATCTCTAACTGAATGAGAGTTCTTTATGTTTTTTGAGCTTTTAAGGTATAAAGTCGACAATTTTTTCAACTAAAACTTTCTTAACACTTAAATGCCTGATTTTTCAAAAATCATTGTAATAATGCTTTTCGGCTTTCATTTTTTAAATAAATCATGGAAAAAATATTTAAAAAAATCATATTTTGTTTTAAGTATAGTTTACGGCTAAAAAACGGTTTGTTACTAATCGGCAATACTGGTGTTTGATTGAAAAAATAATTTTCCTTGATAAAATTCTATAATATTAAACACACAAGAACTTTAGGAACTATAATAAGAAATAAATTTCACTTGCTCACTGCAGGTCAAAATAGGATATTTCGCAAGCTTCCAAACAAAACAAAATGTACAAGTAGTAGCAATTGAAAAAATAAATCTATCTTTATTCTTAAACAGCACAAGTGTTGCCATCTACATGTTCAAAATCGATTTAATAATATTTTCAGAATGTATTTTATTGGCAACATTAGGCATTATAGCTTTAATATTATTCTAGTAGTATTTTAGAGCCTAAATTGGGTATGTTGCCGAAAAGCAACACCGGGCATTTAAGGGTTAAATAAAACGATCATGAGAAGCATTTTCGTCCAAACCGCACTCGCGTATATAATTTTAAAATGCTTAAAGACTTTTAGAATATCCTGTATATTCTTTTCAAACTCTGCTAGTGGCTAACTAATTCATGTGTTTTTTACTTGTGTTCTTTTTCTGAATGAAATTCGATTTCTAACAACAGTTTGATCATACTGCCAGAAAATCATTTAAAATGAGGGGTTCACAACGATAGTAGGGTCCATTTTGGAAAAAAAAACGAGATAGTCGATTTAGAAGGCGCATAAAATCTGTTTTATCTACTACCACAATGAGCCAAGCCTGTTTTCACATACTTTCTCCTATATGACATCTGTTTACAGACTTGGTTCACTATGGGAGTGAATAAAACAGATTTTATGCACCTTTTAAATAGACTGTAAGATTTTTTTTCAATATGACCTTGGTCTACTATGGTTGCGAGCCCCTGAAATGTGATATCCAAACTTCAAGTAATTATAATGTATGTAAATAAAAGTTTAAACAAGTAAACATTAAATTTTAAAAAATCAAAAAACCCAACTGCTTAAAAAGCGAACTAATTAATCATTTTTCATCAATGTGAAATTATTTTTTTATATTAGTTATCTATTTTTTTATTTACTTGTGTTGATGACTTTTAAGTTGTGTTTAATTGTTAGTTCCTATCTATAAAGACTGTTTTGATGAGGCCTATAGATGTCTATGGTAGTTAGAGTTGCAGTAAAGCTATAGATCCTACCTACACAACTTCCAGGTTGTGTAATATTTAAATGAAGCTTCTGACTGTAAAATAGTCAATGAAACATCGTCTTCATTTTGAAAGATCTACCCAATGATATGCCATTCAATAGGGTGCGTAAAAATATTTTTTCGTCTCTACCGCCATTTTGTATTTTACGGCCGCCATTTTGAATTTATAAAAACAAAACCTATCCTATAACAATTGGAAGTTTAAGACGAACCGATACAGACCTCAGTCATTAAAATCCGTCCACCCGTTACGATGTTTCGAGGGTAGAAAGAAATCCACATACCCAGATACGCGGGAAACACATAACCCTTCTTGGCAGTCGGGTAAGAAAAGGGAGATACGAACTAGCTCAACTACCTAAAATTATTGGAATGCTACGCTGAAATAAAAATAAAATCCATTAAATATTTTCTTATATATGTAATAAAACATTTTGCAAATAATATAACTTTTAAATCTCAAGACAATCGATACTAAAGGAACTAACCAGTTATTAGAAAACACACACATACACATATATATATATACAGGGTGGTCATAAAAAACTTTGCCGATATATGGAAATCTAGCGGCCGTTCCGTTTAACCGATCGAGGTGAGCTTTCAGATATAGTTATTCAGGGGTATGAGCTCGAGATTCTGTGAACGGCAAGAAATTGGCGCTCACGGTTACGGTTATAGGTACAGAAACTCGAAATTTTCGAATGGCAACGCCCATTTTTTTTCGTCGCAATATGCTCAGCGTATGCGAAAATCCTAAATAGCGCTGGAACGGTACGTGTATCGCAATAAACGGACGCGTTATGCAATCACAAAAAGCAGCTCAGCGAACGGCCAAAAACAACACGATCGGGCCGCACGGAGGAAATTTGCATATGATAGAGGTAAGAATCCGTTTCCTACGCTGATTATCTGTCGAACGGCGTTCTGTGATTGGTGTCTTGCCCTTGTCATGTGCAAATTTCCTCCGTGCGCCCCGATCGTGTTGTTTTGGGCCGTTCGTTGAGCTGTTTTTTGTGCGTGCATAACGCGTCCGTTTATTGCGATGCACGTACCGTTCCAGCGCTATTTAGGGTTTTCGCATCCGCTGAGCATTTTGCGACGAAAAAAAATGGGCGTTGTCATTCGAAAATTTCGAGTTTCTGTACCTATAACCGTAACCGTGAGCGCCAATTTGTTGCCGTTCACAGAATCTCGAGCTCATACCCCTGAATAACTATATCTGAAAGCTCATCTCGATCGGTTAAACGGAACGGCCGCTAGAGTTCCATATATCGGCAAAGTTTTTTTATGACCACCCTGTATATATAATTCATCGACACAAATGGGAAATAAATAAATGATGAATCCTGCTCCTGTTATAATAAAGCTAAGCTATCCTATAATACAAGCAGATATATGAACCACGATTAAAAACATGCAAAATAAAATAAAATTTAACTAAAATAAATAGGAATATGTACGGTATGTAAAATGCGAATTTTGACCAAAATTTGTATTTTCCTTTTTATTGAAATTTATTAAAGCTCAATTTTTTACCTTTCCAAATCTGTGTTTATTTTTTTGTACTATAAATAAAACCAGAGTTATAGTGATTGCAAAAAGGCCCACCATGACCGAGTGGTAAAGGCGCCACACCGCTAATTGCTTGAGAGCGTTATTGAGCTGCGGGTTCGAATCCCACTGACTCCGTTGCACAGTACTTGTAAAACTCCCGGTTGTAATTCTCTGTTGTTGTAAATTTCGTTGTGACTATCCTTGTACATTGACGATGACTTATAAGCGGACACCTGATGTCAAGCACACAAGTCAGATGTATGCGTTCAATAAATAAATAAATATATTTAAAACTACTTGACAGCTGTGAATGAAACCGGAAATGTCATTTAAATAACCGGAAGTGGGGAAAATTTTCGTTTTTTGCAAGAATGTTCTGTACTATAATATGTAAATAATAATTGTTTTATGTTCAGTGAACATTCCAGTACCTTTATAAATAGTTTCTCAAAAGCTTCTTTGAATGTCATATTTTTTTTTAGAAATCCTATTTTTCTTTAATATCCTATTTTTGTATGGCCCCACCAGTGGCTCAGAGGTTCTGCTCACGAAGCTGGTAGACGGGAGGTGCTGGGTTCGGTCCCGATCGCGCCCGTCGGCCTAATCGTTCGGAGTTTTCGTGGTTTTATTCGAGCCATGAATTTCCATTCGTAAATACGGGTTAGGTTCCTTTAGAAAGACCCCCACGAAGGGCACTCTCCTTCGGGCCTATATCCTTAGTGTAGATAATCGGCCGTCAAAAATCAACCAACCTATTTTTTATGTAATACTAAAATAATATAATGTTGATTTATATATGCTATTAAAAGTTATAAGTTTATTCAAAAACAATTGAGGTCATTTATGTATCAAGAATATGCTATTTCAATATTGAATATGTTCAGTGCGAAACTTTTTTTCGCCTCATACAAAAACTGCCAAAAGAAGAAATAATGGGATTCTAGAAATAAAAGAAGGCTCAGAACTAAAAAACAGACCACGATTTATAAATGCAGTACTAATCTTCAGATGCACATAACTGTAAATAATTTTAGTAAAACATAAATGTCAACTTTAATCCCTTGGGGATGAGCGTCACGTATACGTGTCGCATAAGGTGCTCAGAATCCTTGATTATTCCCACCCGTTATTTTTTATCGTAAATTTTGCCTTATTTAATCAGGGCATTTTCTCGATTAAATTAGTCAAAAATTTCTGTTTCGAAAAACCGGTGATAAATTATTACAAATTCTGCAAAAACCCTCGTCGCGAAGGGGTTAAGTGCGTATTATGGAAAAAGTACTTTTTAGTAAAAATTCCATACACAAAACATGATTTTTCCAAAAATTATATGAAATATCACTATGAAATTTAAACTGAAAGTTATTGACGCTGTTCTGAAGGCTGTACATTTACTTTCAAAATAAATACTACTTTTTCTTTTATAGTTGTTTTCATGGAATGACAATTATGAATGTTAAAAAAATGGCTTATAAACAGATGCGATATGGAACAATTCATCAAAAATTTACAATATCTCTTGGAGTTTAGTTTATTCTCTTTACCATTGTCATACAAATTACTTATAGACAGAATTTGCACATTACATGCGATAGAGTTTCAAGCAGAGCGTGTTGTGTATTGAACTAAATTTCACTAAATTTTACCACAAATTTCCTTATTTACCCAAACGTAGTCAATGTATGGGCTACTTTTTGCTTTTCAGCAATTTCGAATCACAATTTTACTAAAAATATGATTAAACTATGATTAAATCACTTTTAAAAAAGTTGCTCCGAACACAGTCACATGCCTTAAAAGATGCAAAACTAAAAACATAAAAAAAATAAACATATTTATGTATTAACATTTTTTTAAAAAAAGGACGCATTTGAAAAAAAGTTCAGGGAGTGAAACATTAACTTTGAAGTACAAAAATATAAATATAAAGGAAATTTATAAAAAAAATAACATATAAAATTATAATTACATTAAAATACTATACATATATACCGGGTGTCCCAAAAATGACTGATGGATTTTAAAATTCCATAACTTGCAAACTGTGGCAAAAAAATTCTTGCAGGAGGGTTATGTATGATGTCAGGAGTTTTTTAACTGTGATTCTTTATTTTAGTTGGAATTTCAAACAATAGTTGGCGCTGAGAGCAATAGGTGGTCGATACAGACATGATTTTTGGTATTTCGGGATCCATTCAATACTTTTTAATCTCCTTTTTTTCGCATGGAAGAAGAGAGAGGTCGTAAAATCGAGCCTGGATTTAGCGGTTATTGTTTGCAGCGCCAT
Organism: Maratus speciosus; assembly: GCA_963932465.1. NCBI lineage: Eukaryota > Metazoa > Arthropoda > Arachnida > Araneae > Salticidae > Maratus > Maratus speciosus. The sequence goes on from OZ010787.1 coordinate 603,549,422, forward strand.
CTATTGATGCTATTAGTAACTAAAACTGAGAATAGCAGCATAAAAACTCCTGACTTCATACATAAGCCTCCTGCAAGAATTTTTTTAATACCTGTCACCGTTTGGAAGTTATTGAATTTTAAAATCAATCAGTCATTTTTGGGACGCCCGGTATATGAGGACGTGGATTTCAAAATTCGCCTTATGTATAAAATCATATCTTCGGAAATCGCGAAAAACCTCTAACTGTGTTCATTGGTTTTCATTGTAAACCAAGATTTTACAATGCTAGAAATAAAAGAGCAAACTAGTTTTTTTGCAGGTTGTTGTGCTTTATCGATGCAGGTTTACCAATAGAATAGATTGATAGAGAAAACACGGTTTTTGAAATTTTGGATAAGGAGAGTTTTGAAACTCACGTCCTCATATATATGTACACTCGAGGGAAGAAAGTAAACTCTGCAGCGAATTATTGTAGAAGAAAGTTACTGTTACCAAAAGGCTGGAAATAAAGTCTACTAAATTTATAAAAAATATGTATAGAAAATATGCTTAGGGGGCCATCTACATATTAAAATGAACCTAGACTTAAAAAAAAAATAGCAATACCCAAGTTTGACACCGTAAATAAATTCCACACCCCTCAATTAGCCTAAGTAAAAAATGTGATGAAATTTGTGCGATTAGTTTAACCCTATAGTGCGCAGCTTTGCATATATGCAAACAATACTGTTTTGAACTTAATAGATTTTTTTTATACGCATATACCTAATTCACACCAGAAAATTAAAATAACAATATTTGCTTTAATTAAAAACAGACATTCCGTATTTAAATAAAACGAAATGAACCATTGAAACTTTCTGGTGTAAAGTCAGATTCTCTGAACTACGTATTTTCTAGAACGTATTTTATTACGGAAATTAAAGGGTTAAAAGTTAAATTTTATAAAATAAATAATAATATAAAATAAGATATTTGGAGACATACTTATAAAAGAATTTACTAATTTGCATTATTTTAGCGTAAAACAGCCACACGACAGTAGGTTTTACTTGTACTGCAGATGTACAACAGAAAAAAAGACTGACGTATTATATGAAAAACATATCTCTCATTTTTTTCATTATTTTTCCTGTGTAATAAACCTTTCAGAGAATCATATATAATTTTTTCGAAATAAAATAAAAAATCGCACATTTAAGGGTTAAGAGTAATTATTTTAAAATGAGCATATATTACGGGCTGTATCCAAATTGAAGTTCGGTACTCGATTGTTGAAATGCTACAGAATGACACTATCACTTCTGTTAATGTATTATTTCTTGACAATATGACCATTTCACTCGCTCAATATGTTTAGGCTATTGCCAGCTCAAATGCTTCAATAAAATGAGTAAAATATATATATATTTTTTTCAAATTATGCTTTTCACATCATAGCTAAACCATTGTTTTGACGTTTTTAAATCATAATTCGTAAACTACTCGGAAGAAAAAAATTAAATTGAGGATTCGTATAAAGCAGCATATAATAAATATAAATTTATCAAAAAATGTAGGTTGCAATTCATATTTTTTTCGAATATTAATTTCATAATGCATATTCCATATTATAAAATTTTAAAAAATGCAAATTCTGTTTATTTATGTTTGGGATAAAAAAAATTATCACATTAGGATTATAATTTCAGGAGATAGTAATATAAATATGAAAATGCAATTTAACATTAGAGGCTGTAAACTTTGAATGTTTATAATTCAAAAACTTATCATCCAAATGGCATGAAATTTCTTTTCTAGGCATATTTTGAACCAAAGTATACTATTAAAGGATACAATTAAAATTCCCTCTGGAGCATATCTACAAATATCAGACCGAAATTTAAAAAAATATAAATTCTCTATATTTATGTTTGGGATAAAAAATTATCACATTAGAATTATAATTTCAGGAGATAGTAATATAAATATGAAAATGCAATTTAACATTAGAGGCTGTAAATTTTGAATGTTCATAATTCAAAAACTTATCATCCAAATGGCATGAAATTTCTTTTCTAGGCATATTTTGAACCAAAGTATACTATTGAAGGATGCAATTAAAATTCCATCTGATGCATATCTACAAATATCAGACCGAAATTTTAAAAAAAATACAAATTCTCTATATTTATGTTTGGGATAAAAAAAATTATCACATCAGGATTATAATTTCAGGAGATAGTAATATAAATATGAAAATGCAATTTAACATTAGAGGCTGTAAAATTTGAATGTTCATAATTCAAAAACTTATCATCCAAATGGCATGAAATTTCTTTTCTAGGCATATTTTGAACCAAAGTATACTATTGAAAGATACAATTAGAATTTCCTCTGAAGCATATCTACAAATATCTGTGACCACTGTTATGGGAGATTTAAACACGTGGTTTTTAACTTTCTGTTAAATGTCTCTAAAATATCAACGAAATTTATTTTTTAATGAAAATAGTGTGCATCTAATAACATGTTTACGAACGTTTGCATGTTACGAAAGTTTCACATAATAACGCAATCGGAAAATATTGGGCATGTAATATCACATTTTTCATATGCACAACTTTTGACACAAATTTATATTTATCTTTTTCATGGTGTATTTAACCCATTTATGCCTGAATTTTTGTTTTCTCAAATTTGTTGGTAAAATTACTTTAAAATGCTGCAAAATGAACTGCAAAAATACTAAAAAAAAAATTACACTAAAAATGTTTTGTATTTATTTGATAAAATACAAACTTATAAAAGATGGGAACATCCATATGTCGAAAAATGCATAATTATATGTTTTGTCTAAATTTATATAAATTAAGCTTTTAAATTGTATATTATGTACTATAATTAGTATTTTTATGAACTATTAAAAATATATTTATTTCTTTACAGAGACTAATAACATTATAAGTATTGTTGATAATAAATTAAGAATAATCGTATTTGAGGCTAAAAAACAATTTATTTGAAAATCATCTTGAAAAGGATTTTACATAAATAACTGTCCCCTAATGGCTAATGTACCCATTTGCGTCTTGCGCCCTATATTTTGTACGCTACAAACATGCATAAAAAATAGACTTGAACATACAAATTCGCAATTTAAAAAAAATACGCATTTCAAAGAAATCTAAAAGCTAAGATTATGACTTATTTATTCGGATCATTGATACAAAAAATACAAATAAACTTACTTTTTACATTTCGGTATCTTGGAAAATGTAAAATCTATAACCACCGAAAAAAAGCCGTTATTTAAGCAAATAAGTATCAATCTTATGTTGTCATCTCTCGGTAATAGATAAAGACATTTATAGACAATTACGTCATACAATTTTCATGTTGTAAAGAATAGGAAAATTATAAAAATTTATTACAATCCGAAACGTCCCAAAAATGGGATGCTATGCATAAATGGGTTAACTCCGTTATTTGTACTTTATTAAAAAAAAGAAATCATAATAAAAAGTAAAATATAATCAGTTATAAATAATATTATATCAACGCATGTATTAAACTGCAGAACTTTTTCCGTATTTTACCAGAATTTTTGTTTTTGTATCATTTTAAGTTGAACTTTAACACTTTTCTCGGTAAAAGATATTCTCAAATCCTTATTCGCTACTTTCTGACACATTTAAGAAAACACTTCTATTCGAAAAAACACTTCGTGAAAATACGGAAATTTTTTTGTACAGATGGAAGTTTCCATATGCACTATCAGATCAAAAGTATCCGGATACTTTCGATTTCAAACGTTTTGTCGAATATCTAGAGAAATACTTGACGAATTCTTCTGGAACTTCAGGAATGTAAAGAAAATGTTGACCTCATATTTTTCCGGTGACGGTTTTAAATGCCGGTGAAGGTCCCAAAAGCAGTTAGGAATCAAAAACAAATTGAATAAAATAATATTATTTGTAACTAACCTCTAAATTAAAGGTCTCGAAACGACCTACATCTCCATACAATATTTATGTAAGAATAGCACCAATATTCACAGAAATATAAAAATTTCTTTTAAAAAATCAAAAAATGACCGCATGTTTTTATCTTCTTATTTCTAAATTGAAATCAAGATTTTTTTTAGTCTTCCGATTTTCAACGGATTTACACGTTTTAGAGGTCAGAGTTCCCGAAAAACATGTTTATACAAAATGTCTGTCTGTCCGTGTACCCGTATGTTCACTGTGTACCATCGCAAAGTGTATGAAGTTACGAATAGAATTGAAACATATTTTTTTGTACGTTTTTGGCCATAACCAGCAGGTTCTCTTTGAATTTGGAAATATTCCGCCAGAAGGAGGCGCTGTCATAGTAATTTTTGTAGCATTTTGATTATTGTACCATGGAAAAGTGTATCAAGTTATGCATAGGATTGAACTAAATTTTCTGTGTATATTTTTGGCTATGGCCAGTAGGTCTTCAAAAACAAATTGAATAAAACAATATTATTCGTAACTACCCTGTAAATTAAAGGTCTCGAAATGACCTATACCTCCATACAACATTTGTGTGAGAATAGCACCAATATTCACAGAAATATAAAAGTTTCTTAAAAAAAAAAAAAAAAATGCCGCATGTTTTTACTTTCTTATTTCTAAATTAAAATCATGATTTTTTTCCGTCTTCCGGTTTTCAATGGATTTACACGCTTTAGAAGTCAGAGTTCCCGAAAAAACATGTTTATGCAAAATGTCTGTCTGTCCGTATGTCCGTGTGTCCGTGTATCCGTGTATCCGTGTGTTCACTCTGTACCATCAAAAAGTGCACGAAGTTATGAATGAAATTGAAACATATTTTCTTGTATGTTTTTGGCCATAGCTAGCAGGTTCTCTTTGAAATTGTAAATATTCCGCTAGAAGGGGGCGCTGTCATAGCGATTTTTGTGGCCTTTTGATTATTGTACCATTGAAAAGTGTATGAAGTTATGCATAAAATTGAACCACATTTTTTGTGTATGTTTTTGGCTATGGCCAGAAGGCCCTCCTTGAATTTGGAAATATTCCGCTGGAAGGGTGCGCTGTAATACCGGTTTTTGTGTCATTTTAATTACTGTACCATCGAAAAGTGCATGAATTTTTGCGTAGGCAGGGCTGCCACTATTTTTTTTTATTCTATTCGCAGCACTATTCTAAGACAATAAATTTTTTAGTACATTTCTCGTGCAGATGTTGAGAAAGTGCTTGTGAATTTTTTTTGTTTTAAAAATATGGTGCCTGATAGAATTAAAAAATAGTCGCCCGTGGCAGCCCTGCATAGGGGAATTAGAATCAATTTCATATATATGTTTTTGGCTATGGTAAGCAGCTCCTCCTTGAATTCGGAAATGTATCGCCGAAAGGGGGCGCTGTAATAACAATTTTTCTCGATTTTCCATAGTTCTGTTGTACTTTGGATGTTCCTTCAGCGACGGGCAATTCGCATCCAGCTAACCCTGTAATTCTCAAGCATCTCATGTATAACAGAATAACGAAAAATATTGATTTTATTAAATGTTATGATTGAGACTAACTCGTTTTTACTCCGATTAGTAAAGTGAATTAGAAACTTAAGATGTAAATCGAAGTTGGTGTAGTATTGTAGTAATAACACTGAAGGATTAACATGCGTAAAATTTTTTTGAAATATTAACATGTATGAGAAAGAAGAAAGTTTGGGGATTGGCACATCTGGCTAGTTTGTTTATGAGTATGCAGGAGTTTCAACCTAATTCAACGCCAATTTTCGAAAACTTGACAAAGTGCTGTAGAAACAATATACTGTAATTAGAATATAAATATATTTAATTTAAGTTGTAATATTATCATTTGTATGGAATAACTTTATATTGCGCATGCGCGAAGGATAACAATTATTTTTTTCACACTTTAGTGTTCATCTATGTAGGGCAGAATCATATAAAAAATAAAAAGGCCAGTCGAATATCGGGAAAATTCAGAAATATATCTGTGATACAGTGATCTGAATTTTAGTTGCTTTCTAAAAGTAACCTGATTATAAGGAATTTTCCGCGATTTGTCTTTCTTTACTACCCAACTTCCAACAAATGTGTATGTATTTAATCGCATGTCTGTAAGTACATTTTGTAAAGATGCTTAGATTTTGAAAATTCTTATTTTGTTGGAGTAGGATAGTTTAGATGTTTCTTCCGAAAAAAAACTAAACCGCCAATTAAAAATAATGACATTTTGTAGAATATCCCTCATCATGGAGTTACTTTTATGAAGCAACTGAAATTCGGCTCCCTATATGGTCAATAACTTTTTTTTAGGAGTTGCCCTATATTGATATTGCCAAGTTAAGGAAAAAAAATGTTATCTTTCGCGCTATACAAATGCCCATCTTTTATCAAATATTTAATGTATATATTTTTTAAGTGCAGTATATTGTTTCTACTACACTTTGTCGAGTTGATAAAAGTAGGATTAAATTTGATGAAAGTCTGGTATGCTACAAGCAAAATATAATGCGGAATTTTTATAATAAAAAAAAAAATAAACATTTATAGCTCCATGATTATGCATGCTCTTCTTCCATAAATGAAAACATCTGTCGCTAATGGCCAACATAATTATTTGTTACAGCTACGGATCATTTCGAATATTTTATTTTAAACCGTGATTCCAAATATTTTGTTTTTAATTTGTTGTTGGTTCCTTCGTTGCCCTCTTGACTAAACCTTCGCTGAAAAATAAGAGATGGAGCATATTTTTTCTTTTTACATTTCTGAAGTTCCAGAAGAAATCTTAAAGTATTTTTCTAGATATTTGACAAAACTTTTACAATCGAAAGCGTCTGGAGATTTTCGATCAGGTAATGTATTTATAGAGCTATTTTACAGTGAAAGTGTCACTGTATTTTTATCTTCATATTATTGTAATTATGTTCATTGAAAACGGTCATTTTATCTGTAATTTATACAATAAACTGTCTAGTCATTGAAACATATATATATAAATATCAGTCACTTGGTACTTCGAAGTGTCCTCATTGGTCAGGCTTTTTCATTGGTCCGTTCTATAGGATTGAATGGCGCAAGGTCTCATTTATGGAAAGCCATATGCATTCCAATTATGAAAAGAGACCAGATAAAATTGCCAAATATAAAATTACTAACTTTTACCAAATAGAACGTTACAAAAGAAGAAATGCACATACACAAACGCAGACAGATAACAGATATTCGAAATTTGATTTTGCTATTGAATAACTTTTTAAAAAGTTCTCTAAATTTGTTCGCAATTTTTGGTCTATTTTCTAATTGCTACAAATAATGCAGTTATTTACATTACCAATAATTGCACATACTATAAGGAACATATCCCTGACATACAATAATATGTCAAGGAAAAATATTAAATCTTTTGTGTCTTATCGCTTAAATACCTTGTAAATCTCACTTTTCGTAAAATAATGAGATACACATTTACTGTTTAACGCTTTCGCGGGCGGTGTCCTTAAAAAAGGACACATAATTTTTATTTTATTGGCACCCAGAATATTTAATCAAAATTTTCCTTTTATAACATACTTAAAAATAAGCAAGTTTGTATTTTCTAATAAATTTGTTTACAAATTCTGGTGTCAGTCCATCATTTCATCAGTTTATAAACAGAATTACTCTGCGTCGGAATGGGTTAAAACTATTTAGTTATTAACTGCTTCGAAATAGGAATGAGTTGTTTTAGAAATAGGAATGAGAAGTTTTAGAAATAGGAATGAGTTACTAATTTTAATTGCTAAGTGTCGTAAATTAAAACTTTAAAAACAGCAAAAATAGGTTTATTTTGACTGTTTACATGTTTTGAGTCTACCCGAGTCATTTTCAAAACAAATAAATAATTTATTCTAAAATTGCACGGTCTGTGAAACGCCATCATTCAATTTCCCACGTACTCTTTCATATTATGCACGTTATTTTTATTTTAGTTTAGTTAGATGTTTATTTTATTTTCTACCCATTAAGTAGCTCGAGCCATAATTTTGGTAAGTTAAATGATGCCGCATCGTTACATATTGAATTTTTGCGTGTTACAATACTCATTACAATATACATCCATCCATTATAAGAGAAACCGTACAGAATGTAACACGCAAAAATTATATATGTAACGATGCAGCATCATTGAACTTAACAAAATTATGGCTCGAGCTAATCAATGGGTATGAAAATAAAACAAACATCCAAGTAAAATAAAATAAAAATAACGTGCATACTATGAAAGAATACATGGAAAATTGAATGATGTTTACTAGGCCGTACAATTTTAGATTTTTTTTTTTTTTTTTTTTTTTTTTTTTTTTTTTTTTTTTTTTATTGATTCAGGTAGAGTCGAAAAATGTAAATAGTCAAATAAACCTATTTTTACTGTTTTTAAAGTTTTAATTTACACCTTTCAGCAATTAAAATAAGTATTTTGTTACAAGGTGTTAATTTCCTATATATTTAGAAATGAGTTACTTCAGAAATAGGAATGGGTTATTTTAGATATAGGAATGAGTTGTTTGGCACTTCAAGGTTTCCTTCAGATTTTGATTTCATCTCATCAGAAATGATTAAGGGAACTTAGTGCCTTTATTTTACAAAAAATAACGAAAATATAAAAAATTTAACTTTTTGCTTAAAATGAATGTAGAAGTCACAAAATGTTGTAGTTTGTAAAGTGTAGTGTTGTTGTAGTGAATGTAGTTATCACAAAGTGCCGTAAAGATACGATAATTACAAATATGCGAAAAATACTTGTTACTCACTTAAATATTTGCCTTTTAAATGATTCAGAGTCACAAACTTTATGTTCATTTTCCTCAGTTTGTAATTTTTAACAGTTTAACACGATAAAAATGATCAAAATTCAGCATATACTTTTCAATTCATTCGGGTTTTTTTTTTTTTTTTAATAGATGATTCTTAAGGTGCAATTCATGAAACAAGCGCTCGGATTTGCATAGTAATATAAATAGTTCATTAAAAAATAATAAAAATGTTAACTAAATGCTCATTTTTTTACTATATTGTTATACTTCATAATGTTTTATTTATTTTAATTAACTGTTTGAAAATCTGGTCATTACAGAGAAAATTATGAAAGAAATATTTCAAAAAGTTTAAAAATGCAGGAAAGGTGCTAAATTTTTTTATTTAAAAAGTTTTTTAATTTTTTAAATGTTTAAAAAAATTAAAATTTTAAATTTTACCACAGGAATTGCATTTTTTTATTAAATCATTTTCTTTGATAAAACTATTTAATGATGGCAATAAAATATTATATTTTACTCAAATTAAATAAAATGTTCCACTATTACCAAATCCCCTTATGGAGGGAATAAAATTTTGATTTGATTTTTGATCTTTTTATTTTGTCAACCTTTCCCATCAGTGTGTGCGCTTTAATTTTTCGCATGGTGGGCACGTATCGTACTTTTTGCGCATAAGATGTTACGTGGATGCTAATGCTGGATATTACGTAAGCGTAATAAAAAAGATTTTAGAAGTATAGTTATGCATAGTGGTGGTAAAAATTGAATTTTAACACGTTGACCACCACACGTTTTTACGCAACGCATTGAAGAAATGCAGTGTGAATCGTATTTAATTCATGTAGCATCAAATATAAGAAATATCTCGCGTATCGCACAGTTTACAACAACGTACTCGCTTAAAGATTAAGTGTACATGTCAATTTTATTATTAAAGTGTTATCACTACTTATCACTGGTGTTTTCATTACCTTTCTGAACAGTTTTAGGAAATACTAAAACTATAAATAATCACGAATCCCTTCATAGAGAGACTCATACCTATACCAGTGTTGCCAGTTTGCTACTTTTTTTAAATGCACATTTCTTGATTGGCACCACTTTTTTAAAATAGTAAAATTCGCCTTATTTAATGACATATTAATTAAGGCGAAAAGAAGGAGAATTTTACCATTTTAGAAAAGTGGTGCCGATAAGGAAATCTGAATTTTAAAAAAATAGCCCACTGGCAACACTGATTTATACAAAAAAGAAAAGACTCATTTATATAGGGAGTTTCCAAACCCGCGCAAGTCGGAGTTTAAATAATCCATAAGACAAGAGGTAAGGACTTCTGAAAACCGACAGGTTAAAAAATGGAATCTGCTCTCTTAATATTTAATTGGTGTAAAGAAAGGAGTTCAGCATAACGTCAAGAAACACGCACGCGTCTGAGCGCCAATATGGCGTTTTTCATGAAAAAGTGTAGCTAAATTATAAAAAAAATTATTTTTACGACAATAAATCTTTCAAAAATCGTTCACAGGCCGCAAGTCATCCGCAGGCTGTTTTGTGAGTAGTGAGAAATCTGGTGAAGAGTATGCACTATCCAACGCAACAATTAACCGAATAATGCAACGATTTCGTAATGATCATACAATAATCTGACATGCTTAAACGAATTATCAAGCTGATGATTATTCATGCAACATACGTGTCTAGAAGTATTGCAATTTGAACATTTATAATAATTTGGATCAAATAAATACATTTTTAGAATTGCTTTGTAATTCTTTTTAATTTCACTTGCGTTTTTTTTTAGACACTCTGTATTCATTAAAACTACTCCATTACACTTAAAATTCATTTACTTAAGTAAAAAATTTAGAAAATAAATCACTGACGATCTTGAATAGATATTCCGTTTTTTAGACATTTTTTCTTCATTGTTTGCGATTTCATGCAAAATAATGTTGAAGTACATATTTTTAGAAACAGAAAATATCCATCGGCTAAAGGGAGAAAGAGATTTGTGATGAACAGCGCGGTCTCTGTTATGGGGAAGGCTATTCTTGAATTACATATTACTTTACTGTAATATTTTACTGTATTTTTACTGTAATCTTTTAAAAGATTATTCGCCTTCTTTAAGGGATAGTGCATTCTAAAACTCTTGACGGCTTTTCATAAATCACAAATAGATAAAAATAATTATAAAATTTTAAGCAAAAAAAAAAAAAAGCGATTTTAATTACGTGATGGTTTACCCTACAACAATCCTAGAAACAAAACCGTATAAAGACATGGAACTATGAATAAAGAAGAACAGACGTATCCTTAAAATAGTGAAGCTTCAACAGTAACCACTTTTGAAGAAGTTGATTACCACCGGGGAAAACTTCCATCAGTAAATTTAAATAGAAATTTTCTCCTTGTTTAAACGCCTTATTAATGCAGAATTTCAGTCGTAAATTACGGCAAAAACAGATGTTAATTTTTGATGTAGAAGTTTACTTCGACGGTAGTCAGGCACTACGTTTCCGCCCTATTGTAACAACCTAAATAATCTCCAGTCAGTGTCAGTAAAAAGTATTATCGTACCTGGGGAAAATGCCACCAGTAAAAACAAATAGAAATTTTTAACACATTTGTGAGAGAATTTTTTTTTTAAATATGGCGCTAAAATAGGCCAAAACTTTCTATTCAAATTTACTGATGGAAGTTAGGTCCGGCGGTAATCAGAAACTGTTTATCCGATTTAAAACAAACAAATCTTGTGATAACATCATCAGTTACAGCACTCGCAACTGCTAGACAATACACTATATGTCTCCCCCTCTTTACTCATAATTTCATTTATAAAGAAGGATGAAAATAGCCGGTTAGTGAATTTCTCGTCAAACAGATAGCGCTACGTCACTGGATGAAAATCGTTGAAGATGAAGCATTTTAAATATCTTTTTTATTTATTTTTTATTTTTTAAATAGTACTGAACCAATTTTGATGAAATTTGAATGGACCTATTCGAGAGTATGCTCTTTAAATTAAAAAAAAAAAAAAAACAGATGAATCGGTCACGTAGTTTCGGTGTAATCGGTGAGCATACATAAAAAAATAAACAAGTGGGTAAGTGTGATCACAGATCGCACAGAGGGTTTACTTTAACACTCCTTTTAAAACATTTTATCCTTTTGAAAAACCTGTTAGTTCCACATTTCGCAAACAGGGGGCGCACTCTATTCTAAACAAACCTGTATCCGTACGAAACTTCGTTTTACAACCTATCCGTAGATATATTAGTCGAGGGGATCGGGCCCATAGTGCCCGAGATAGTTGGCGTGAGTAAAAAGTGCAACTAAAATGTGTAAGGCTGTAAAGCATAATATGAAAGAGTGGTCAAAAGGGTGTCGGCAAAAGTTTGAAAAGTGCCCACCGGGTGAAAAGGGAGGAGATTAGAAAAATTACTTAAAATACACAAGTTAGAGACCGGAGGAGTCAATGTAAGACTTTTTGAAATTTTTATGTTTTGTCGTGTGATCGCAAGTGTTCAGATATAAGTATTCAAAGTTTCAAGTCCTCAACTTAATTAGGGGCTGAGTTAGAAAAAAAAGCTTAAAATACACAAGTTAGAGCCCAGACGAGTAAATATAACTTTTTCAAAATTTTATGATTTGTCGTTTGATTGATGTGAGGTGTTCAGCTATAAGTATTCAAAATTTCAAGTTTCCAACATATATAGTTTCTGAGAGCGGGCTCTGTGACAGACAGACAGAGGAGTGAGACGAATAGGGTTTCGTTAGATGAACGAAACTCTAAAAAGACGAACTTTCGTAGTTCTGTTGTACATCGGCTGCTCGCGCAGCGATGGGCATTTCGCATCCAGCTAACTCAACGATTCGCAAACAACTAATGTTTAACAGAATGAAGAACTTTTAAAAAAGTACCGAACAAATCTTTATGAAATTTAAGTGGGACCCAATAAAGTGTATCCTCTTTCAATTAAAAAAAAAAATCCCATGAATCGGCCGCGTGGTTTCGATGAACATACATAAAAAATAATAAGTACGCCTAGAACTTCCTCCTTTTTTGAAGTAGGTTAAAAAAAAAATATATTTATTATCACACATAAAGCAATCGATTTTCAAGCAGTGATTCATGCATACTCTCGAAAAACAAATATATCTATTTGAAATAGTAAATCCTTTGATCCTGAACTATCGAATTCCTTCTAAATCTTACATTTTCTAAAAGAAAATTTTTAACTGTAGTTTACTGTTTAGAACAATTCTATTTCTTTAAAATTCTTTTTCCATGTTGTTTGCTTGCTGTCTTAGATTGGGCTTTCATGTTACTCGATCTAATTATAAAGAAAATAAATTGGTTCCTTGGATTTAATTTTAGTTTTAATTATATCTTGCTTACATAGATATGTATATATATTTAGTTTTTTGCACGACATTTCCACATAGTTTCCTTATTGCTAAAGAAATAATGAATCACAACTCGATTTATAGAAATGTACGCATTCAAAATAATCAGCCCTGAAATAAAGCTCCATCTTATTAACTTGTCGCAGAGAAATACGAGAGGTACCGCCCGATTGGAAATATTGAATATGATTGCAATTTTTTAAATGGGTCGTATAGATACAGGGTGTATGTAAATAAATATAAACTTCACATGGGTATTGAAAGCAAAAAAATTACAACCTTGTTGTTCATCGGAAATAAAAAATAACCGTTGAAAGTTTCAATTCAATACAGCTATAAGTGTTGAATGTGAGCCCCTCCAGAAACACGAATGATATCGAGGCGATACGATAATCCCACTTTTTTTCAGCGTGTCCGGTGTGACTCTTTGAATGGCTACAGATATGCGTGTCCTCAGTAACTAAACGTCACTTGGTAGCGGAGGAATCATAGACTTCTAATATAACTGGACGCAGAAATGGTAATCTTTTCTTGAAGCAGATATCATGCTTCCCACCATCACGATGATGGTGGGAGGATAGTGCACCCATAGATTTCTAATATAACAATTCCTCCTCCATTCAATTCCTCCTCTAAGAGCGCACCAAACCGGGTTTTCCCTCCAAAAACTGTCATTGAAATTGCCGTTCCCAACGAGACCGATATGTTTTCTGCGTGGATCCGGATCTTGACAGCAGAAACAGAAATTTGCCAACAAATAGATCACTGCCAAAAAATAATAACTTTTTGGCGATGAAATTGGAAGTCTTTTAGCTTCAAGTATCTGGGGAAAGAACAATGGGATTCGTTCTCTACGTAATTCCCCCTCTTAGGGTGGAACTGTCTTAGGTGGAACAAACCCCTTATCCTCACAAAAAAAGGCCTCACAAAAAAAAAAAAAAAAAAAAAAAAATCCCATCGAGTGTTCTGAGGGTTACGAGGAGGCAATTTATGAAGAGCAAGGTCCTGGGGTGCTTAGCGAACAATCCACCTATGCACAGTGTAAGATTTTGCAAAACTAGCAGGAAAAAAGTCCGAAAATCGACTTCCAGTAACTACACTGTAAAAAAAAAATTTGTAAAGTTACTAAAATTTTTCTAGGAAACTGGGATTCCAGGAACTTTTTATGTAACGGCAACAAGAAAAATTTCTGTAACAGATGCTGTTACAGAAATTTTTACTGTTGCTGTTACATAAAAAGTTCCTGGAATCCCAGTTTCCCAGAAATATTTTAGTAACTTTACAGATTTTTTTTTACAGTGTACACTTTCAGACATTTCAAATTACTTCTAACACATAAGAGGAAAAAAATGCAAAGTAATCTCCACAACAACACCATCAAAAATCGTCTCAAAAGCCAAACTTTCTTTTAACGTTTTTAGAATGGCGATTGCTGTAGTTGTAATTGCCATTGATATTTTTTGCTAAAAACGTACTTATTTTGTAATTTTTTATGATACACTGTAAAAAAAATCTGTAGGTCTACAGATGTAAAGTTACATGCTTACTAAACTTTCAACTGTAACTGTACGAAAAAAGCTGCAAATCTACAAAACTAGTTTTTGTAAAGCTACAAAAATCTGTAACTTTACAAATGAATCTGCTAAAATTTCAGTAATCTTACTAAACTTTTATTTGTAACCCTGGCTGCAGTTACATGAAATGTTCTCGGAATCCCAGTTTCCAAAAAAATTCTTAGTAACCTTACAGATTTTTTGATTTTCGGCGCAAAAGTGTGTCTGTTACATGAAATTTTATTGTTGCCGTTACATGAAAAGTTCTAGGAATCCCAGTTTCCTAGAAAAACTTTAGTAACTTCGCAGATTTTTTTTTACAGTGTAGTATGGAATCTTTAGAACAATGTAGATACTTTGTATTTTACAGTTACGATAGTTATTTAGAAGTGTTATATTTAAAAAAAATAATTTTTTAAGTCAATATAAAAATTATTTGCAAATTTAATAGCATATGATAAAATTTAAAAGCTGCCAAACATTTTGTGCCCGCCGGTGCATTGTAATATAATTTTTTTGTAATTATGTATGCATATAGATGTAAAATCAATCAATTTCAGCTGCAACTATTTGCAACCCTTGAATATAAGTAATTTTTTTTCAGTAATGTAAATATAGAAAAGAGAATTATATGAGATTTTGCAAAATTATGTTACTGGGCATGAATCTTTCCTTGTTAATTCTAAAAAGTCCTTCCGGCCAGTGCCGGGAGGAAGAGGTAGCTTTCATAGTCCTTATTTTAAAAAAGCCAACTTATATTATTCAAACACACGAAGCTCAATTAAGTGGAAACCGAATGTAGGAGATTCAATACTAATTTTTATCAATACTAAATCATTATGAATGAGAATTTCGCAAAATTAGTCAGCTTTATCCAAGCTGCTTTTATTTAAAGTAACTTATATTTCGCTGCCAAATTCGGCGATTTCTTAAAGTGCCTGCCATTTTAAGACAACATGGTGGATGAAGCTAACCAGTGAACTTGGTCGAGACCTTAGTAATTGCTGTGCACATGCTCACTCACATCGGAATCGGTTGATACATACGAGTGCTGTCGCAGGCAAAAAATCAGATTTTTCAAAATGTCACCCACGTTAGAAATTGAAACTGCTATATCTGAGCCATTTTTTAAGATAAAGACAAACAAAAAATGCTCCTGAATCCTTATATCAAGGTCAAATACTTAAGAAAGAAACCTTTTTCAATTTCTAATTTTTTTGCACCTCACTTTAAATATATATTTTTTTAATTTAATGGCTACCATTTTGAAACAAGATGGCTGATGAAGCTGGCCAGCGAACTTGGTCGAGATATTGATGTATACTATCCACATGCCTTCTTCCATCGAAATAGGCGAATACGTGTGGTATCGCGAGACAAATACAAGACCGTTTCAAAGTGTTAGCCATGATAGAAATTCAAAGTGCTATAATTCAATCACTTTTTAAGATATAAACAAAAGAACAAATTTTCAGAAACAAAAACTGCTCCAGAATCTTTGTATCAAGGCCAAACACATAAAAAAAATCTTTTTCATTTTCCAAGTTATACCTCATTTTAAATTTTAAATTACATTTTTTTTTTTTAAATGTCAACCCTTTTGAAACAAGATGGCGAATGAAGCTGGCCAACAAACTCGGTCGAAACATTGGTATGTACTATGTACAGACCAAGTTACATTCAAATCGGTTCATAAATACGCCTGTTATCGCGTGACAAAAATCAGGGCGTTTCAAAATGTCAGCCACGCTAGAAATTCAAAGTGCTATAACTCAGCCATTTTTTAAGATATAGACGAAACAAAAACTGCTCCCGAATCTTCTTATCGAGGTCAAACACATAAGAAAAAAATATTTTTTCAATTTTCAATTTTTTGGTACCACATTTCAAATTTAAATTTTTCTTAAAATTTTAAATGGCCGCCATTTTTAAACAAAATGGCGGATGAAGCTGGCCAACGAACTCAGTCGAGACATTGGTCCGTACTATGTATAAACGAAGTTACATCCAAATCGGTTCATAAATACGCCTTTTATCGCGTGACAAATTTCAGGACGTTTCAAAATGTCAGCTTCGCTAGAAATTCAAAATGCTATAACTCAGCCATTTTTTAAGATATAGACGAAACAAAAACTGCTACGGAGTCTTTGTATAAAGGTCAAATACATAAGAAAAAAATATTTTTTCAATTTTCAATTTTTTGGTACCACATTTCAAATTTAAACTTTTCTTAAAAATTTAAATGGCTGCCATTTTTAAACAAGATGGCGGATGAAGCTGGCCAACGAACTCGGTCGAGAGATTGGTATGTACTATGTACAAACGAAGTTACATCCAAATCGGTTCATAAATACGCTTTTTATCGCGTGACAAATTTCAGGACGTTTCAAAATGTCAGCCACGCTAGAAATTCAAAATGCTATAACTCAGCCATTTTTTAAGATATAGACGAAACAAAAACTGCTCCGGAATCTTTGTATAAAGGTCAAATACATAAGAAAAAATATTTTTCCATTCTCAATTCTTTGGTACCACATTTCAAATTTAAAATTTAAAAAAAAAATTTAAATGGCCGCCATTTTGAAACAAAATGGCTGATGAAACTGGCCAACGAACTCGGTCGAGACATTGGTATGTACTATGTACACACCGAATTACATCCAAATTTGTTCATAAATACGGGAGTTATAGTGTGACATATGTCAGATATATATATATATATATATATATATATATATCAATTTTGAACGGAGGGTGGTTTCGGAGTCTGGGTGTCATGATCGACGAAAATATACCAAAATTTTTTGAAATCGCTTTTCTCCGAACGGCTGCAATAGGTAGCTTTTTGTAAAGAAAGCTACCTAAAATATCCTGATAGACTATGCATTCTACAAATATAATCTTCAACATTGCTCATATGTTATGTTAGACCAGATAAAGCGGCTGATCCATTCTTTTATAATTAGCAGTAATCACAGATGGAGAAACTGCCATCGCTTAAAGAACGTTTTTTTAAAGTAAAATAAGAGTTGGTCAGATTCGAATAATAACAAAAAATATATTTACAGGGCAGAAGTAATAATGAGTACGAGAGAAAGGTTGACGACCAAAGATTTTTTTTTATTTAAGTGGACCGAAATCAAAAGACAAAAGGTGCTTTCGCTATTCCCGGAACACAAATGAATTAACATGTGCCACGTGTTTAAAACTGAGACAATTTGGACGAAAGAATGTTGTGGATGTGTTAAAAAATATATCTGAAAGCCCAAAAAGAGCAATGACGTTGTAAAAAATCGTTCAAAAAGCCGGATACTCGTCATATAAAAAAGGGCTGTTATGAAGAAAATCAAAATTTTATAATGACTAAATCCAGACCCGTCACCTACTTCTTACTCTATATCCATAAAGTTTAAGTTCATCATGGAAACTGATCAGTCAATAACAGAAGAATTTAAAATTGTCAGAAGTTAAATCTTTACAGTTCTTGCCCACTATAGTAGAATTCAATGTTCAGACGTATGGCATAGAGCACAAATTTGAAGACGCAGTGGTAGATAGCACAATGTGCAGCATTCTATCTTCAAATAAAGCAACTTAAAAATGCAATGTCTGTAACGGAAAATCCAAAGAGATGAATAACTTAAAAATGATTCGATAATATACGAATAATACGTACAAGTTTTCCTGGGCTTATCGGCACTACATGCACAATTAAGATTTACGGAATGCCTCTTACATATTGGTTATAGATTTGATATAAAAGAATAGCCGTTCCGAAAGCCTGAAGAAAAATTAAGTATCACAGAAAGAGAAAAATATAATTGTAAAAGAGAATTATTATTAAAAACTCCAAAACAAGGACAAGATAATAGTAATGTAGGAAATAGATAAAGAAGATTTTTTAAGGATACTGCTGTGGCCGCTAGCATAACAGGTGTTGATAAGCTGCTATTGAGCAATTTTATATAATTTTAGATGGCATGTGGATACCAGATAAATATGTCTGCCTTTAAGCATTACAAATAATGAAATTAACATCTTAATAAAACTATAGAGTGGATGAAATTCACCCTGAAGATTTAACATTTATACGGTCACTGAATATACAAATAATAAAAGAGCAGCAAAGAACGAAAAATGACAATGATTCACTTTATGATAACATCGGTAACTAGAGCAGTATGTAATTAATTAATTACTATTTTTTTTTTACACTAGAACCGCCGAAAAATTTACTCAAGTGTTATAAAAAATATTTCGCACCATAATTTTTATTGAAAACTATTTAACATATGTATTTAACTTATTTCTCCGTGGGTATATATTTAACTTATTTTTTTGTTAAAAAAATTCTGGTTCAAATGGAAATATTTTCATTTTTTACCGGTCAAAAGGACCGCTATGGCGGTACTAGTGTTAATACATGAAAACTCCTCTTGTTGAGAATAAATATGTACTACATTTTAAAAAATCTGCACTAAATACCATAGCACTACGCAATTGTCAACGTATGAAAATGACAAAACATCTTTTTATGATGATTAGGATGACGGGAATAACAATGACGTAAATTGTACAATGTAAATCGTAAAGATACATTTTTTCATAATACAAAACCATTTTATCTCTAGTAACATCAATTTTATTACTTTGATATCGATAATTTTCATAAATTGAAATTTGACCCGCTAGATTCGCAAAATCTCACACTATGCGGTGCGGCAATTTTTCATTTAAAACTTTCAGCTGTTATTTTTGATTTCCGATGAACAAGTTTGTACTTTTTATTTGTTTCCTTTTAATAACTCTGTAAATTTAGGATATTCATTTATTTACCCCCTGTATTAGAAATTGCACCAGCTTTACTTCTCAAATGGTAAAACGCACTTTATACGCTTTATCTTAGTTCCCTGGACCAAAGAAAACTGAAAAAATACGTAGTTTATGTATTTTCCCTTAATTCTTCATAGAGTTATTAAAGTATATTAAAAGGTTACTCTTTAAATTTATAAAAATACCCGGAACATTCAGCTAATAACCTGAACAAATGTAAAGAAAACATCTCAATATAATACAAAATACAAATATATAAAATAATTTTTTCTGATTAAAGTTTAACATTTTCTTTTCTGTGATGCGAGAAATAACGAGAGACGCTCCCCTTAGACCATTTAAAAGTAAAATATTTGTAAAAATTGAAAACTAATTATAGAAATGAGCTGAAAATATGTCTTTGATGATTGTGGTTAGTTTTATGTAAAAATTAACGTTCATCATAATTAATAATTTTTTAATATGGATTTTTTAATAACTTTCAAAATTGAAAATATGTTTTTAAAGGAAAGCAAGAAAGAAAAATCATGCGTCAAGCATAGATTATGAAACAATTTTTTTTAACTTCCAGAATACTTTAACAAATCTTCGTTGTTTAACAAGTAAAATAAGATACGTAAGTAAACATTTTAGAAAACGCATTACACATTTGAAAACCATATTTCAGCAATTTACGTTCATACTCAATAATTCCTACGAATTATTTTGTGTGGCCCTGTATATAATCTATAGCATTTCTTCACGCCACGTAATATGCAAAAATGCAGTTAATCTTAAAATCGTATGCCATAACCGAAGCCCTTCCAGAAATTATCACTAACAGACAGTACTTCGGATGCAGTACTGTATCCGAAATATCTTGTGTGCTCCTGTAAAAGAATGATAAATTCTATACACATCATATTTTACAGAAAGTATCTTGTAGTGAACCTCAGTAATGTTTATCACTTTCATTATATTAGAAATACTGTAACATAATTGAAATACGCTGCAAACAGTTTTTCCCCGTAGACCATTATGTAACGGAAATCTTTTGTTTGACCCTGTAAATGAATAATAAATGCTTTGCATCCCATATTCTACAGAATGCACGTTTTAGTGCGCTTCATAAATTCATATAAATTTCTTTATGTTTGAAACTGTGTAACATCATTCAAATGCATGTGAATTGATTTTTCCTATTGATCATAATGTAACGGAGTACCTTCGACTGTACCAATAAACGGATTAGAAATGCAACAAATTTCATTTTAAATAGTGATCGTGTTTTAGTAACTTTTAGTAACATAAAAATTACAGGCAAGCCGAGTATATTTACGAGTGTTAGAGCACGGCCAGACAAACCGAAGTCATAAACACTTTTCACCTGTGTTGTCAAGTATTAAAAATGCCTAGAATATGCTTGGGTCTATTTATTGTAACTCATTAGAAAAATTCAATCGTAGGATTTTTTGCGATGATATAAATAAAAGTTTCTCACGTGGATTTAATATTAGAATCCCCAAACTGACCTCTTCTAAATCTATGAAGATTTAAGATAATTGTATAAAAATTATCCCATTTTTGTGCTTCTTTGAAGGAAGCTTGCCTATAAGGGACTCAAATTTGGTGTTAAAAGTGGGTGCTGTCATTTAAAAAATTCCAAGATGGTTTACTTTTTAATATGTATATGACAACAATTTAAAAAAAATAATTTATATTTAGAAAGTAGACAATTTTCTCAATAGAATTATCCTCTCGTGTCCCTCTGAGACAGTTTGATGATAAAAAAGTTGATGGGATTTTTTTTTCAGGACTGTACAAATTGCATACTAATGTAAAGAGACTTTTATCCGTTATTAATCGTACACTGTTTTTAAAAATCATTTTACATGAACGTAACATATCATCGAAAAATATGGATTATAATTTTGCGATTCCTTGTAAAAATATTTTTATCACACGTAAAGAAATCTATTTTGATGATGCTGTATGAGGATAAATATATGAAATACAGTAAAATCTCATTATAACAAACCTCTGTCATGTACTAATTAAATTTGCTACACTGAATTAAAGTGAATATTTCCATAATGAAATAGGGCAATATATTTTTTTTAACAATCCAAATAATATTTGTTAAAATGAAAAATTCGTTAAAGGGACATTCGTTATAATGATATTCTACTGTACACACTTACAGATGGTTAACATTACGATAAGTGTTTAACCCATTTTTGTCACCTATTCAGAAATAAATAATGATTATCTGGAATAAATTATTATTCCTTGCTTCATTTTTACATGATTTTTTTTATAATATGTCTATTATCAGAAGTTCAGCATTAGATTGTCTCGCAGAGATTCTTGCTTGTAAATCTTATATTTTCTGAAAGATTCCCTAATGTGACCACATTGAAACCAAAATGTTAAAGAACTGCAACCCAAATGCAATTTTTTTGACCACATTTTTAGGTAGATTTCGTATGAAAAACTACCTATTGCGATCTCCCCTAATGTTGGAATTTCTGAAAAAAAATTGCAAATCTTCACCGATCATGATCCCTAGAACACAAAACCATCCTCAGTAAAAAACTTTATCTATCTATCTATCTATCTATCTATATCACTTTTTTATGGACACGATAACTTCTGTAATTCTGAACAAATCTCTTAAACTGACACATAAAATCAAGGGATAAAAAATCTAGGTTCAAAGGGGGTGGAGGGAGGGGTTTGTGAAAACCGAAAAACCCCAATAACTTCTTAATTTTTATACATATCAAATCAGTTTAAGGTTATTATTACTTTTAGGAAAAGGGCCAAAAATTTATGTGTCACAGATTTTTGATAAAATTAAAAATGGGCTCAAGGGGCGCAAAAATAGGGTTTTAGGAAATTCATAACATCATCAATTCTTAAAATATCAAATTCAATGAAACTTATTATAAGTCTTCTTAATATTATCTACAACTTTTATATTGACAAGTTTTTGATAGGACCAACTCTTACTGAAAAAAAAAAATAAATAAAAAACGAAAAAAAATAAGGGAGTTGAAAAAGATAAAAATTCCTAACTTCGTCAACTCTCGAAATATTCAATGCGCTTGAATTTATAATGCATTTTCTCAATGTTATCTACAACTTTCATATTGACAAGTTTTTGATAGGATCAACTTTTACAGGGGGGAAAAAATGTGTTGACGAAAAAAAATTATCGTATTAAGTGTCTATTCAAATCGAAACGCCTTATTTTCTGACTCATTTTTAAATTCATTTTCGCTCTCAAACGCATCCAATTGGCAGGTTCTCTTATTCAGAAACTATATAATATGCTGTATTGGTCGATTTTTTGATAAAGGCAGAATATATTTTTTTAAATGCTGTTAAAGTGGGCATTTTGAACCGAATTTCCCGAAGCGATAGTGCAGGAAACGAAAAAAAGGTCGTACTGAGAAAATAATTGTAAATCAAGTTCTAATTAATTGAACGAAAAATAAAAACACAGGTCACTTATAAATATCTTCAAAAAATCACGTCAGCAAGTTTCATGTTTTTACTTTTAAAAATGAGTCGGAAAATGTGTCAGAAAATTTCGAGTTGTTGAGCGGGGAAAAATATGTTTTTTTAATACCGACTTAATATGATTTTGATAAAACGAGCTCTTACAAAAAAATGAAATTAAAAATTTGTCAAAAGAGGCCAGATAAAATTGTTAAACTGGGTTTATCTCTAATATTGATTTAGTTTTTGTTGGTGAAATAAGTACTTAACTTCGGAACCTACTTTTCGTCTGTAGGCCGATTCAGCAAGGATTTTTGTCACGTGACGCGAAAAATGAGTAAAAACACGTCACTATAGATCCAATGTGGTCAGATGCAAACGACAGAGAAATCAGTCAAGATGGCTTCACAGTAGAAGCGCAAAGTGACGGTCATCTCACAGTCATAAAACCTGTATTAATAAAATAAAACATGTGTGTGTGTCTGTTGGCGTGGGCTAGGGAAATCTATCCCACGTAGAGGTCTGTAAATTTGGATAAAGATAGACAAAGGTAGGTCCAAATGCACCTGAAACTCGTGTTTTTATTTTTTTAATAATTAGCCGAGATAGTAATTAAAAACCCTGGTAGATCAGCTTCAATTTTTGTCAGTACGACGATGTTACGATTGCTTCCACGCATGCCTGGTAAATACGCAGTTCTTCAAGGACTTGGACAGGATTCGTACGGGTCCTTGAATTTCCAGACTAATATATTCTTCCGTATCTGTATTTTCTTATAGAAAATCTCTCCTTCAAAAAGGCGAAATATCGCGCGTTTAAACTATATTTAATTTTCTATTAAAAAATACTGAATGCCTTGAAAATAACGGTGCCCGCACGAACCCTGTTGGAGTAGTAAACGTTCCGTTTTTTTTTTTTTTTTTTTTTTTTTTTTTTCCAGCATTTTGAAATCCTCATCTCTGGTGATTTTATAGAGTTACAAAAAAAAAAAAAAAAATACGTACACGGAACATTTCTGGCACTTTTCATAAAAAATATGAATATTTACTATTTCAAATAACCTGATGTTGGTTTTTCACATTTTTCATCTTTTAGGCATTTTTAACTCGCAATCGCATATTTTCGTTTCTTACGTTCCGTCTTTTCTGAAGTTTTAAATTTCCATCTCCGTTGTTCGGTTAGAGATAAAAAAAAAAATTAAAAAAGACGTACAGAAGGTTATTTTCTAATCTGAAGATGCCTTACATTAAAAAATAACATTTGCTATTTCAAAATTATTATTTATTGGAGGTCGTTTTCATGTTTTGCGATTTTTCTGCAGTTTTTAATTGTCATGCCTGTATCCCGGATAGGAATTGGAAAAAAAAAAAAAAAACTATAGAAAGTTTCTTCTGCTCTCAATATATTATGATTTTTGTGCAGTGCAATATTTCTATCAACGTTGCCCGAACTTAAATATAATAATAATAATAATAATAATAATAATAATAATAATAAAACAAAAAAATATATAAACGGATAAGACGGTACTTTTCTATAGGACATGGCAACGCCGGACGGGTTTGCTAGAATTACCGAAATTAAAATCAAGATATATTCACCGATTTAACTCTAATTATTTCTGACAATTATGATATTACATAGACTAGCTGAGCTAATAGGGTAAAGAGGGAAGAAATTGCTTGAATTTGATTTTATTTTTATCATTTTCGTTAAAAAAGTAAAACTGTTTGTTTTATTAGATTTTCAGTGATAGCTTGTTTATGAAGTGCTAAAAGTATTTAAATTTATGCACCCATGCATATAACTAAACTCGAAAAAAGTGACTTTTTATAGTTGTTAATACTATTGCATTATTTCTAAAATCATTTTACCTAAAAGTCACCTTTTTTGAAAAAAATGAATAAATTAGTATCTACGGAGACTGACTCGCTTTTCATATTGTGCTTTATTTGTTTGAGATTTCTTCTAAAAATATTTATTAACACATATAAATTAGCCAAATATGATTTACAGTGATTCAGTATTATAAGAAAACAAATGCATGGAATTGAAATATTAAATCCTTTGAGTCTGAACTCTCGAATCTCTTTTAAATCTCCCATTTTCTAAAACAAAACGTTTAACATTTCGTTATTGTTTAGAGCAATTCTATTCTCGACTGCTTCGGAATTCCTTCAGAAATACGAATGGGCTGTTTGGTGTCCTGAGATTTGTCTCAAATTGTGTTTTCATCTTACTAGAGCTGATTAAAGACGGGAGAAAATGTTTGCATTTACTTTTGCTTCATTTTAACTTGCGTCTTTCTAAACATGCATATTATTTATTGTATTAAGTGCTTCTTGGCAGACTTTTTTGTTTGCAACTGCCACTAAAGGAGGTTATACCAACTCGTTTCTTTAAACGTTAATAGAATAATATATTTATAAAAGGTTAATGGTCTTAAAATTAAATTTACCTAATTATATTTAGTTTCCTTTTTGTAGTATATTATTGAGTTTTAATTAGTATTTAATGGGATTCATTTTAAATTCATAAATAACTTAATTGTTTGTTTTAAATCTTAACTGTAACCGTAGTAATTAAATATTTTGAATGTTCGTTTCGTCTCGTATCTGTAACTGAAGTATAACTGCGGATTAATACATCAATTCGTCTCAAACACTCTGAGTACATTCCTTCTTTATTATTGTTATTGGATTTCCTGTTTTTTTACTTTAATAGATAATATTTTTACAAAAGGTTAACGATCTTAAAATTAAATATACCTAATTGTATTAAGTTTTTCTTTTTGTAGTATATTATTTAGTTTTAATTATTATTTAATATAATTAATTTCATAAATAACTTAATTGTTTGCATTAAATCTTAACTGAAACTATATTAATTAAATATTTTGAATGTTCGTTTCGTTTGTTATCTGTGACTGAAATATAATTGCGGATTGATATATATACGAATTCGTCTCAAATAATCTGAGTACATTCCTTATTTATTATTGTTATTGGATTTCCCTTTTTTTTTTTTTTTTACTTTAATAGGTAATAGTTTTACAAAAAGCTAATGGTCTTAAAATTAAATATACCTAATTATATTTAGTTTTTCTTTTCTGTAGTATATTATTTAGTATTATTTAGTTTTAATTATTATTTAATGGGATTAATTTTAAATTCATAGATAACTTAATTGTTTGTATTAAATCTTAACTGAAACCGTATTAATTAAATATTTTGAATGTTCGTTTCGTCTCTTATCTGTAACTGAAGTATAACTGCGTATTGATAGATCAATTCGTCTCAAATACTCTTAGTACATTCCTTACGTATTATTGTTATTGGATTTCTCATTTGTTTACTTTAATAGATAATACTTTTTTCAAAAGGTTAATGGTCTTAAAATTAAGTATACCTAATGATATTTAGTTTTTCTTTTTTGTAGTACATTATTTAGATTTAATTATTATTTAATATGATTAAATTCATAAATAACTTAATTGTTCGTATTAAATTTTAACTGAAACCGCAGTAATTAAATATTTTGAATGTTCGTTTCGTCTCGTATCTGTAACTGAAGTATAACTGTGGACTGATATACATAGTCCAGGCAATAGAGACCGTATAGGGACTCTACCTAGCAAAATTAATGGTAGTACTGGAAATCGGCTTTCTAGATGTTTTTGGGGTCGCTGAATCCGAATTTGTAATTTCCCACCAAAATTTCCCCCGGCAACACCCACCCCCCCCCCCCCCAAAAAAAAGGGGGTTTTTATTAAAAAAAAAATTTATTGTTTTAGAGAAAAAGTATCTAGAAATTCAGAAAGTAGACAAAATTTCCAACAAATTAGATATATGACATTATGATTTAGGATGAAGGGGAAGAGGGGATCTGCCTCGGAACATGCGCCGCAGTGCTGCGTGGACTAAGTTGCGCAATTCCACTTAACCACTCACACGTTTACATTAGCCCTCCCATCTTCCCTCCGAACTTTCTCTATAAGGTTTGCTTTAAGATTTTTGGGTCGCTGAATCCGAATTTTTAACTTACCCCCAAAATTCCCCCCCCCCCCGAAACCCCCCAAATAGTTGCTTTTAACTTAAATTTCTTATTGTTTTAGGGGAAAAGCATTACGAAATTCAGAAACTAGACAAAATTTGCAACAAATAGGATACATGACATTATGACGTAGGATAAACGGGGAGAGAGGGGGCTGCCTCGGAACATTCCCAGCGCGCTTTTCTGAAAAACCAAATTTTTTCAAAAAATCAATTTTTGGGGGGGTTGCCGGGTAAAATTTTGGTGGGAAGTTACAAATTCGGATTCATCGACCCAAAAAACATAAAGTGAGTCGAAATCCAGAACTAGTATTAATTTTGCCAGATAAAATCCCCTATTGCATGGACTTCATAATTTAGTGCACGTTGCGCCGCACTGCATGTTCAGAGGCAGCCCTCACCCTCCCCGTTCATCCTAATTCATAATGTCATATATCCTATTTGTTGCAAATTTTGTCTAGTTTCTGAGTTTTGTAATGCTTTTCCCCTAAAACAATATGAAATTTAGGTTAAAAACAACTATTTGGGGAAGGGGGAGGGTTCGGGGTGGAAATTTTTGGGGGAAAGTTAAAAATTCGGATTCAGCAACCCAAAAATCTTAAATTAACGTTATAGAGAAAGTTCGGAGGGGAGATGGGAGGGCGAATGTAAACGTGTGAGTGGTTAAGTGGAATTGCACAACTTAGTTTACGTAGCACAGCGCGCATGTTCCGAGGCAGACCCCCCTTCCCCTTTATCCTAAGTCATAATGTCATATATCTAATTTGTTGGAAATTTTGTCTACTTTCTGAATTTCTAGATACTTTTTCTCTAAAACAATGAAAAAATTGATTATTTTAATAAAAACCTTTTTGGGGGGCTTTTTACCAAAATTTGGGGAGGTTGCCGGGGGAAATTTTGGTGGGAAGTTACAAATTCGGATTCAGCGACCCAAAAAACATCTTGTAAGCCGATTTCCAGTACTACCATTAATTTTGCTAGGTGAAATTCCCTATTGCCTGGACTAATATACCAGTTCGTCTCAAATAGTCTGATTATATTCGTTATTTACTATTGTTATTGGATTTCCTCTTTTTTTTTTTCTTACTTTAACAGATAATATTTATACAAGAGGCTAATGGTCTTAAAATTAAATATACCTAATTATATTTATTTTTTTCTTTTTCGTAGTATATTATTTAATTTTAATTATTATTTAATATGATTAAATTCATGAATAAATTAATTGTTTGTATTAAATCTTAACCGAAACCGTATTAATTAAATATCTTGAATATTCGTTTCGTCTCTTACCTGTAACTGAAGTATAACTGCGGACTGATATATATATATATCAATTCGTCTCAAGTATTCTGAAAACATTCCTTCTTTATTATTGTTATTGGATTTCCCGTTTTTTTACTCTAATAGGCAATAGTTTTACAAACGTTTAATGGTCTTAAAATTAAATATACAGTGCTGCCATGTATCTGGCTTTTTGGATACCAGTATTTTAATACAGAAAATTTTCTTTTATTTATTTGGAACGTTTAGTCGATTTAAAAGAACAACATTTTCTCTAAGATAATAGTGGTGTGCAAAAAGCCGGTGACTTGGCAACTCTGAATATACCTAATTAAATTTAGTTTTTTATTTTGTAGTATATTATTTAGGTTAATTAGTATTTAATAAGATTAAATTCATAAAGAACTTAATTGTTTGTATTAAATAATAACCGTAACCGTTGTAATTAAACATTTTGAAAGTTCGTTTCGTCTCTTATCTGTAAATGAAATATAAATACGTTTTGATATATCAATACCAGAAAAATACGTATTTAAATGTGATAAACTCTCGCTTACTAAATCATATATAAACAAGATACTGCAAAGTTTTCGAAGCCTATTCTATAGAAAATTTCCTTGACGTCAACAATATTTATATCATTTCGCTATTTTTCAACAAAACTATTTCGACCTGAAAAAGAAAATAATAATAATAATATACTGCTACTGTACGGAAAACAACCCACAAAGTAACGCAAAAGAACAAAAAAAAAAAATGCGTATTTAATTATGATAAATTCTCGTTTACTAAATCGTCGATAAACAAGATACTGCAATATTTTTAAAGCCTATTATATAAAAAAAATTCTTGAAGTCATCAATATTTATGCAGACAATTATTTCAATATTTTTGCAACAGACCTACTTCCTCCTGAAAAGATTCAGACGAAAATATTACTCGTACTATACAGACGAAAATTTAAATAAAAACATACAGGACAGATGGGCCAGAACAGATTATACGCATTTAATTATGATTAATTCTCGCTTACTAAATCGTGCATAAACCAGATACTGCAATATTTTCGAAGCCTATTCAATAGAAAATTTCCTTGAAGTCATCAATATTCATGCAGACAATCATTTGAATATTGCAACAGAAATATACTTTCCTCTGAAAAGGCTAAAACAAAATGTTACTCGTATTATACTGAAAAAAAAATAAAATAAAAACACAGAACTGATCTGTCAGACAGATTATACGCATTTAATTATGATTAATTCTCACTTACTTAATCGTCGATAAACAAGATACTGCAATATTTTCGAAACCTATTCAATAGAAAATTTCCTTGAAGTCATCGATATTTATGCAGACAATCATTTCAATAAGAAATCATTTTAATCATTTCAATATTTTTGTAACAGATTTTTACAACTTCCCTCTGAAAAGGTTAAAACAAAATATTACTCGTACTGTACTGAAAAAAGTAAAATAAAAACATACAACATACAATAACGGCAGAATGCCAGAACAGATTATACGCATTTAATTATGATAAATTCTCGTTTACTAAATCATAGATAAACATAATACTGCAATATTTTTGAAGTCTATTCTATAGAAAAGTTCCTTGAAGTCGTCAATATTTATACAGACAATCATTTCAAAATTTCTGCAACAGAGCTACTTCCCCCTGAAAATAGTAAAACAAAAAATTACTGGTAATATACTGAAAGAAAAATAAAAATAACAACATACAATAACGGCAGAATGCCAGAACAGATTATACGATTTAATTATGATAGACTCTCGTTTACTAAATCATAGATAAACATAATACTGCAATATTTTCGAAGTCTATTCTATAGAAAAGTTCCTTGAAGTCATCAATATTTATGCAGGCAATTATTTCTATATTTTTACAACAGATCTAGTTCCTCCTGAAAAGGTTAAAACAAAAAAAAATACTCTACGCACTATACAGAAAAAAAAAATAAAAACATGCAATAACGGCAGAATGCCAGAACAGATTATACGCATTTAATTATGATCAACTCTTGCTTACTAAATCATATAAACATAATACTGCAATATTTTAGAAACCTATTCTATAGAAAATTTCCTTGAAGTCGTCAATATTTATACAGACAATCATTTGAATATTTCTGCAACAGAACTACTTCCCCCTGAAAATGTTAAAACAAAAAATTACTGGTAATATACTGAAAAAAAAAATAAAAATAACAAGAAACAATAACGGCAGAGTGCCAGAACATATAATACGCATTTAATTATGATGGACTCTTGTAAAAAAAAAAAAAAAAATGGACTAAAATACGGAAATACTACTGGCAATCTAGACGCCAGTAGTATTTCCGTATTTTAACGGAACTCTTTCCCGGTAAATTACAGAAAATTTTCCGTTTTTTTGGAATTTAACGGAAAATATTCTGTAATTTACCGGGAAAAAGTTCCGTTAAAATACGGAAATAGTACTAGCGTCTAGATTGCCAGTTGTATTTCCGTAAGTCCTTTTTTTTTTTTTTTTTTTTTTTTTACAGTGATCATAGATAAACATAATACTGCAATATTTTCGAAGCCTATTCTATAGAAAAGTTCCTTGAAGTATGCAGAAAAAAAAATTAAGTAAAAACATACAATAACGGCAGAATGCCAGAACAAATTATACGCATTTAATTATGATAGACTCTCGTTTACTAAATCATAGATAAACATAATACTGCAATATTTTAGAAACCTATTCTATAGAACATTTCCTTGAAGTCGTGAATAGTTATACAGACAATCATTTCAATATTTCTGCAACAGAACTACTTCCCCCTGCAAATGTTAAAACAAAAAATTATTGGTAATATACTGAAAAAAAAAAAACAACATGCAATAACGGCAGAGTGCCAGAACAGATTATATGCATTTAATTATGATAGACTCTCGTTTACTAAATCATAGATAAACATAATACTGCAATATTTTCGAAGCCTATTCTATAGAAAAGTTCCTTAAGGTCAACAATATTTATGCAGGTAGCTAATTAAACACGTACCTCTTTTTATCTTCTCCTCTGAATACAAAAGAACGTCAAAGCTGTCGACTGGCGGTTCTTCAGATATGAGATATAAATAATAACAGATAATGGAGTCTTTGTATATTCTGTTCTGCGGGTGTCAGCTTCAGAGCAATTCGGAACTAGCTGAAAGCACTTGTTAACCTCCTTATTATAAATATTTCCGTTTAAACCTAATCACTGGTAGAAGACTTTATTGAACTATTCTTTAGTGGGTTTTTTTTATACATTTTGTTGCAATATTATCATATTAAATATTACTGCTTTAGTTCATCACGCGATTAGAATTATATAATGTCTAGAAATATTTATTTAACATTATGAATAGAGAGAAAGCTCCGGTTAATAAAATATACTAATAAATTTATTTAAGAAGTCTAAATTATTTACAAACCGTAAATATTAGATAATAGAGCGAACTGTTTAACATTATTGCATAAGTTTATCATAGCAATTGAAGTTATATAATCCCAAGAAATGTTTATTTAGCATTAGAAATAGAGGGAAAACTACGTTGAATAAAACTTCCTAGAAAATTTATTTAAAGAACCTAAGTTATTTACAAACTATAAATATTACGTAATAGAGCGAAATATTAAAAATTACTAATTCAGTTTATCACAGTAATAGAAATTATATAATCCTTAGAACTACTTGTTTAACATTATAAGTAGAGGGGAAACAAACTTGTTAGAAAATTTATTTAAAGAGCCTAAATTATTTACAAAACATAAATATTAGGTAATAGAGCAAAATATTAAAAATTACTCCTTTAGTATTTCACAGTGATTGGAATTACAGTCGGTCACGTTTAAACGAATATTGACGGTTCCAGAAATAAGAATCGATTAAGCGGGGTATTTGATTAAACGGGGAATCATAACTGTAATATTTAATGCGTAATATAAAGGTAAAAGAAACATCTACGGTATATTTCATTAACAGCATAATAAATCGTTAATAGAATATCTTAAACTAAAATAAATACAAATGCTAATATAAAGTAAATACGTGTTAATTTAATGTCAGTACATACATTTATATGATTTACATCACAATGCAGCTCGTTTGAATTGGGTCAAAACTTTGATACTTCTAATTTACATTACTTACACTGCCTTAAAAAAATCGTTTAAAGTGGTTTGTTTAAGTGGAATCTTAAAGGAGTAAATATCGAGTTATTTTTCGAATGAGTGCAAAATATCACAATTACCATCTCGAATCTCGAAGTGACGGCGCATTGCCTGGTTAACAGCAAGAAGTGATGTCAGGGGATCAAGGTGGGGAAATCATTTGACATGTCCATTATACGCCTGCCGGCCGAAATCATTGTAGGAAGAACTGGAAATTTGTTTTTAGCGTAAACGAACTAAAAAAGACAAAAGGTGAAAGGAAATTTCAGCTGAAACGTGCTTTCCGAGCCTATTTTCAAACATCGGTCACACAGTTGTTATTCGATTAAGCGGGGACGTTCGTAAAAGGTATTTGGTTTAAGCGGGGAAAAATAGCATAGAACCAATAGGAATAAATTCGGTTCCGGAGGATTCTATTCGAATAAGCGGGGTATTCGATTATCCGTGACTCGATTAAGTGGGGAGGACTGTATATATTCCTAGAAATATTTATTTAACACAGTGTTGCCAGATTGGGGACTTCCTTAATTCAGATTATTTGACAGTCACCTTTTTTTTTAAATAGTATAATTCGTCTTATTTTTCAGAATTTTTAATCTATTTTTAAATAGGCTGAATATTTCTACTTAAGAAAAGCGGTGACAATCAACAATCTCGGGACAAAAAAATCCCCAATCTGGCAACACTGATTTAATATTATAAAAAGAGGGTAAAAAAAAGACACTGTAGAGTAAAACTGGCTAGAAAATTTATTTAAAGGGTTTAAAATATTTACAAACCATAAATATTAGATAATAGAGCGAAATGTTAAATATTACTGCGTTAGTTTATCATAGGGATTGGAATTATATAATCCCTAGAAATGTTTATTTACCATTATAAATAGAGGTAAACACAATACAATAAAACTTGCTAGAGAATATATTTAAAGACCCTAAATTATTTACGAACCATAAATATTAGGTAATAGAGCGAAATATTAAAAATTAATGCTTTAATTTATCACAGTAGGGAAAACTCCGTATAATAAAACGTGTTAGAAAATTTATTTAAAGTGCCTAAATTAATTCGAAAGTAATTCGAAATAATTATCAAATTAATATGAAACTAGTTGAACCTTGTTCGTTCGCTGAAATACTAAATCAGTGAAGCATATTGCATGATACAATGTTCATACTCATTTTAAGGTGATGGAATCGGCTAGTTTCGAACCCTGGACGTCCCGTTTTGAAACTGGAGGCGTTACCTTTTCACCACTAATGCTCGATTACATCGCCGCAATATTTATTACATATCCTTGGTGATTTCCAGCATAGAATTGATCGTAAAATGGTTTGAAAATGGATTAAATACCTAATCTGCCGTCCGATTTGTACGAAAATCTATACTGTGTTGAGAGTATTTAATTCACAAATACAATCACTAACTAGTAACACAGTACACCAAGGGCAGATTTTTGTATAAGTGATTACTTATTTATCAGATAGCGTGTGTAAGGTTTGTAAATGCATCAGCAAACTACTTACATTTTGTGCTTAAGAACACTGGCTGTTATAAAAATATGTAACGAGATAGAAATTTTTTTAATATTAATTTTTAATTTAATTATTTAATTATTTTACTTTTTTTAATGAAAAATGAATCTATACTTGCTAATAATTATCCGACTAATAATAAAATGCCAGGAAATCCTTCGTTTATTGATATATTCATTGGAACAAAGCCATTTCGTGATACCATATTCAGATGTAATATACAATGTATATATATGTATATACACTGCTCAAAACAATTAGGGGAGCACATGGTTTTAACGAAATTAAGCAAATATTTACAGCGATAAGTAACGTAAAATAAAACATCTATGATTTAAAGTGCTGTAGAAAACAGATAAAGAAAATTTTACATGTAAATTAAAGTTTATGACGTCAAAAACTAGAAAAAGGAGATAAGTGCAGAAATCGGGATTTTGCAGAAACGTCTCTTTCACTGCCTATGGGGTAAGTTGGCACACGCTTTATAAAAATTTAAATAAGACACGCAGTTAAGAGAAATCAATTTCCTTATTACCAGTAGGTTTAATCAAAGGCGTTATCGCCGTTCAATGTAAATTCTAAATCATACAGACATAAAAATAATGAATAAAACATTAACATTGAGTAACTTCTATCCTACTCGATAACATCATCAGAGTTACAGTTGTCACAAATAAAAAATCGAGTGTCTCCGTTTGGGCAAGCCCCGTGTGCCCAAAATCTTGCATTGCAACCACTTTTTTCGGTGATTGCTGTTTTTCAAGCTACCAGCATACACCAGACACCGAGCCAACTAGCCCTGTGTTCAATGCGCCTACTAGCCCCATAATAAATTTCTTCACAAAAGGGACACGTAACCATCTAAGCATAAATAATCCAAGTAAATCACATATGGGGTAGGTACAATTAATCATACACTGAGAAAAATTGCGCAAGTTAAATCGAAATTATTAAGATAAGTATTAGAAATTAGAAAAAGAATGAAGCAACAAAAAATTACCTATGAGCGCAAAAAACAGAAAAATCGTAATAAATGTCCACTGCACGTATGTAACGCTGCAAAACTACAATGAAGATTGTAAAACGCAAGAAGAAATGTACTCTATGATTGGTTCTACAATCTATCCACAAACAGGCGATTTATGGGGACTGCGCCTACTTACCCCTGTAGCCAACTAGCCCCGGTCTCCCCTACACAGATAGCTACTGTAGTGCTACCGATTTTCAACTTGTTCTCTACGTTCACACCCAGAAAAAGGAATTGATTAAAACTGCAAAACAGGTTTTGTTGAGTACATTTTGTTTGCTTTAAGCAAAATATTTAGTTGAAATAAAAAATGGGTTTTGTTGCTTGGACGAAAAAATATTGTTAACACTATTTCATCAATTTTACTTGAATTAACATAATCTGTTTTTTTTTGTTGTTTTTTTTTAATTTTACGATAATTTTGTAATTTAAATTTATAATTCCAGCAAAATTTTGTTATTTCTAAAAAATTTAAATTACTGTGTACACTGTTAAAAATTTGCAGCATTCTGGCAGATCATTTGACCGTTTTTTCCGAAAACGGTTACACAGCCGTAATTTTAACACTATTCTGACCATATTATTGGCCATTTTATGGTCAGAATATAGTTAAATTATGGTTATGAAACCGTTTTTTCAAAAAACGGTCGAATGACCTACCAGAATGTTGCAAAATTTTTAACAGTGTAGTAGCCATAACTCTCTCACGTAATGTGGTTTATTTGACTTATATAGACTTAAAGGATTAGCGTAATTTTTGGATAATTAAATTTTTTTAAATTGGGACGGACCAAGGTAGTTTTAAAAATCCCCCTCTACCATTTAATTTTCTTGATTTTTATTTCAAATTAAGCATTTAGATTTTAAATACATTGTTAAAAACTTGCAGCATTCTGGCAGGTCATTTGACCGTTTTTTCCGAAAACGGTTACACAACCGTAATTTTAACACTATTCTGACTATATTATTGGCCATTTTATGGTCAGAATATAGTTAAATTATGGTTATGAAACCGTTTTTTCAAAAAACGGTCGAATGACCTGCCAGAATGCTGCAAAATTTTTAACAGTGTAGTTTACAATATTTAGCAGATAAATTACACCAAAATAATGTGTACTGTATAGATAATTCTTTGTTGAGGTCTTAATTTTAAGAATAAGAAAAAATAATACAAGACAAAGGCATTTCTTTTAGGAAATAAAGTATTTGTCGTATTAAAAAAAAAAACTAAGTTATTCTGAAATATTTTATTACTGAACGGATTTTTAACGAGAATTTCCGGAAAAAAATATTTTACCGGATTTCGCGGGGGTTTTTTTTTTCGAAAATTGCGTGAAAATCTGTATTTATTTTTAAAATTCAGTATCGTCTGAAACAGAGAAACATTACCTTTATTTTCACGTAAATTTTTGGCATTTAAGTTGAAAAGTAATGGAGATATTCAATATGTGAAAAACAGAAAAAATCGTAAAGCTCTTTATTTTTATAATTTCTGGAAAAATTGTATCGACTGGCTTTATAATAAAAAAAAAATTAATCGAGTTTATCCAACGAAAATTTCTGGAGGAATAAAATATTTTATCGAGAAAGATGGATTTTTGCGATTTCTTTCGACAATCTTATTAAAAAACCGAATTTTTGAATTAAAAGATTGAGATCGTCTAAAAGGAAAAAAAAATCTTTCTATTACGACAATTCCGTGCATTTCTGATGAATATTGTGGACGGCGTGAAATATTTAAAGAAAACCGAAAAAAAAAAATCGACATAGGTCCGAATTTGGAACATTTATTCTTTTTACATTTTTATTAAAATTTGAGTTTATTTGGAATATTAAATATATTTTCAAAATTAATGTGCTTTATAATATTTTATTACTTTGCTTCAAGGAATCATTATAACATTATGAAATAAAATTGTTATTTTTTTAATCTTAGCAGCGTGTGTGATATTTGCGTGTGTGATAAATAAAAGATGTTATTAGAGAAATAAAATCATTTTAAATAGATATATTTATATTTCAAATATTTCATATAAAATTCTAACAGTGATAAACAGAATAAAAAAGAAAAGTGCCCAGTTAAACTGATGGCATTGAGCTCACAGTCTATTCAAACTAATTGTATATTATAATCTTACTTCAAAGAATAATGCCTTTCGAAAAATAAATTAATGAAGAGATTATCTCCCCCCCCCCTCTTTCACATCTTTAACTTAACAAATGAGCCTCCAAATCTCATCAGGGAAGCGTCTTATCAGAATAAACCGGTATATCAAATTTGAAGCAAATTGGATAGAAAAAACCATTTATCTAAATTAGGGGGTATTACCCTCTCGATCCCCCTATATATTTAAACAATGAACCCCCAAATCTAATCAGGGAAGCGCCTTATCCTAATAAACCGGTACACCAAATTTGAAGCAAATCGGATAAGAATACACTTTTTTCTAAATTAAGGGGGTATTACCCCCGATCCCCCTTTATACTTAAACAACGAACCTCCAAATCTAATCAGGGAAGCGCCTTATCAGAATTAACCGGTATACCAAAGTTGAAGCAAATCTGATAAATATGCATGAAAAACCCATTTATCTAAGTTAAGGTGGGGATTATTCCCCGTAACCCCCTTTATGCTTAACCAATGAACCGCCAAAACTAATCAGGAAGCACCTTATGAGAATGAACCTAGAAAAAAAATTGAAGCAAATGGGATATTTCTATCAAGAGTTATTGCGTTACGTACGTACATACATACAGAACCTGTGGGCACATTAGCTGTCAGGCTTTGATAGCCTGAGCTGTCAACGCCTGAGCTGTCAACCGCCAATTTGGCATCACTTTTGGCGACTAGATTTGGTCGCCAAATTTGACGATATATCGCCAAGCTGGCGACAAACTTAGGAAAAAAGCGGAATTGAGTAAAAAAAAAATCCTTATAACTCGAAAAATTATAAACTTATTAACTAACATTTAACTGCGTCTCATTTCCAATTAAAATATATCTTTGAATTGAAATTTGAATGAAATACAGGGTCATGTAAAATCAAAGAGTGTAAAAAATAGGATTACAAATATCTCGGCAACTAATTATTCGATCGACTTCATTCTTTATGCAAAATTTATATTTTTTATTGTCTTTTATATTCACTCCTTCAAATAAACAATTTCGAAAATTTTTATATATCTTTTATCAGAACGAATATTTCGAGAGTCGGAAAAAATAGTTCCGGATAATCGAGGTTACTGATATTCAATATGCTTCTTTCCATTATTACTTCCTAAGTATACACCAAATTTCAAGTCTATATCTCAATTT
The DNA here is from genome assembly GCA_963932465.1 of Maratus speciosus. NCBI lineage: Eukaryota > Metazoa > Arthropoda > Arachnida > Araneae > Salticidae > Maratus > Maratus speciosus. Next base: position 603,587,896 of record OZ010787.1, read on the forward strand.
GTTCGGGAGATAGAGCGTTTACAGACACACACACACACACACACACACCCAGATGGATGGCAATTTTTTTTTCTAAAAATATGTTTTTTGAAATCTCCAGTGTCTGAAACGTGTAAATCCGTCAAAAAAAATGTTTCTATTTTTAAAACGATTACAAGACTTGCCCTATACTACGTATGATGGGTAAGTAATATTTTAACACTTCTTTTACAAGATAAAGAAAATATAAATATTTTCCTAAAAATATTGTTATTACAGACTAATGGCACAACAAATTTAAATATAAAAACCAAAAAATTACCAAAACTTTATTGGTTTCTTTTTTACAAACTGTCTTAAGTATACGAGGTTGGTACAATGAATTACTATAAATCTTTGTACATATATTTTCTTGTTTAAAATAACTAAAGAAAATGTCATGTCAGATAAAAGAGTAAAAATAACTAAATTCAAATGTCTAAAACAATTTATAAAAATTGAAATTTATATGATTACAAATGGCAATATTCAATCTTAAAGTCTATTTTAATAGCACAGCGGTAATAAAATATCTTGATTTAATATTTAATGAATTTAGCGAAAGATTTTAAATAAATCAATTAGGACAGTCTATATAATTTAACTTAATCAGCACGTAAAACATTTTGTAAAACCCATTTCTGAGGTTTTGACATTTATGCAAACAGAGCTAAAGTGTTTATATTATTTATATCTTGATTTAATGTTTAACAAACGCAGGTAAGATATTTTAAATAAATCAGTTAGGAAAGTATATATAATTTAAGTTTAATAGCACGTTAAATTTTTTAAAAACAGTTTCTAAAGTTTGACATTTATGCGCTCAGTGTTAAAGTGTTAATATTATCTATATTTATTTAACATTAAAAAAAAGTAGGGGAAGACTTTTTTAAATAAATGAATTAGGAAATTCTGTATAATCTAAGTTAATTAAAGTTAATTAAAGTTAATTAAAGTTAAGTCACTTAACTTTTAGCAAGTTTTCATGAAAATTTAAGATTTATTGTAATACAATTTTTAAAAAATAGGATGAAAATTTAATTGAAAAAAGTCCTAGTATTTAAGGAAACAACTGTAGAAATTGAAATAATCTAAAAGTATTAAAAATTACACAGAATTCGTTAATATCGATTTCCTTTCAAGATTAATAACTTTCTAAAGAGATTTCATGGGGCACTAAAATGTGTATGATAATGCATAATAACGTGTTTCAGTTTATTAGAGCAACTTAATTTCTCTGAAAAAATTAGATTTCTTTAATTTATATTATTTTATTTTAATTCTTGTGGTACATCGTAATAACCGCATGATTGCTTTTCTGTTAAAAGAGATTTGCCGAAATTTATTTCAGTAGAAATCAGTTGTTTATCCTTATAAAATTTTCACAGATTATTTAACAATAAAAAGTACATATTGTTTTCAGAAAATAAAATTTTACTACAAAATCTGTAAATATGAAACAGTTCAGTTAAATATGTTTTTAGAATTTGTTATACGGAATTTCAACTAATGTTTCAGTAAAACTTCAGATCGCTAGTGGAAGATTTTGCAATTTAAGAAACACTTTTATTTTGTTTGAACTTAAAATTGCGATGCCATTTGAAATTAGTTTTTAAAATAATTTATTTAACGTCATTGGATTTATTTGTATTTTGAATTTTCATGCTATAGACCGGTTGGTTCTCAATGAGTGCGCCTAGAGTATTCCTCAGATGAACCGAGAAGGTTTTCAGCAAAATTATATCAAGATTCTACGAAGTAGCAATTGTTCATTAAAATGTAACATTCTCAGTTGAGCAGTTTACTATGTAATGAACGATGTGTTTACTAGTTAAAGATTTGGTGTCATTAAGTTTCATTATTTTCCAAATTTGTTTTAGTGTTTGCTTTTAAAGTAAATCGTATAATATGAAATGCTGGAGGTTAAAGTATCGACAATTTTGTTAATTCGTAAAATCTGGATACAACTTCACCGAAAGTTGTCGTGGCACAATCGAGATTTTCTGGCGGCACATCACTGGCCGGTGGCACACCGTGTGAGAACCACCGATCAACCGTATGGTAGAACTTCATAGACAATGTTAGAAAGAAATTTGTACAAAACTTTCTGAAAAATCCATTTTAAACATCCAGGAAATATAATTATACAATTAAAAAAATCAATTAACAGTAACTGTTAAGTCGAAGTTGCCTAGTGGAAATTTTTTCATCAAAAAAGCAGCCATTCTGTATGCATGTAACATCCATTTCTCATTAAGGTTATTTTTAAATATTTAGTACTCATTTTCTGAAAATAAATAACGCGAAAATATTATTAAGGTAATAATTTTTATTTAAAATAGCAGTTTTTTGTTTTGTTTTGTTTTGTTTTTTTTAACAATGAATATTTCATTGTACAGTTATTCACGCAAAGTAATTTTTAATAAAAAATAGAAATCAATTTCACAACTGCGCTATGCCACTGGAAATCTACTATAATGCTATTAAGTTTTTTGTAAACGTTGGCAGAGAATAATTTTCATCAATGTAATAATAATTTTCAAATATATAAAGAAAACAGCTATAAGAAAACTTAAAAAAAACTATCTTATCTCAAGAACCTGTTTGATACAATTGATTGAAACTTTCAAATGTTACCAAATGTGTGACAACGTAAATCCAATTAACGTTTTTAAATATAATGATCTTTCCGTTATTCCTTGGAAATTACTCATATGCTTGATTTCACATGTATATGTTAAGTTATTCTTACTAATTTCACACTCATATGGAAGTTTTACTTTAGCTTTTAATAAAAAAAGAGAGAGAGTGAAAGAGAAAATAATTTTCGAGTAAAAAAATCCATTCTTTCAAATATGAAGCTGAATTAGCGCCATCTGTTGTAAATTGTGGGAATACACATTTTCATAATATAACTTTTTGCTAAAATAAATATAAAATTCTGCGTCTGAAAAGAAAATGTTATATATGTTTTAAATATATTATTTTATTATGTTACATTTAATGTTGTCTTGAAAATACATGGTAAATGGAGCGTTGAATTCAGGGGAAGAGGAACATTCCCCACGGAGTATCAAAATCTTTCCTTCGGAAGATTTGTGATTTTATGCTTATTAATGGTCTAGAAGTGCAATATCCCCCGATGGGGGGCTGCAAAACCCTATGCCGGAAAAACATGTCCAAATTAAACACTGAGTAAATGGTTTGACACATCTCGACAAAAATAAATTTCACTGGAGAGTCAAAAGAAAATTTCATGATTTTACCGTAAAGTGAAATTATAGCACTTAGCTATATATGCAGGAATAAAAACGGGCTTAAAAGCATAAAACCCTTAAGAAAGAAGACGTAGAATGAGGTTTAAAGGGTTGGGTAATTTTACCTTCCCACACAATCCAATTTTACCTTCCCACCTCTGGTCACTAATGGACATATAGCCTTAACACGTTGAGTGCCACGTCAGCCAACGATGACCGACACTGAACTTCCCGTTTAGGCCGCGTCAGTCACCGGTGACCGACACTTATAGATTGTGTAACGGGAATCTTATTTCGTGACCCAAACAGAAAGACAGACGAAATAGACCTGGCATTCAACGTGTTAATAAAATGATTCTCTGTATCACTATACTTATGAAACGTTTTGTGTAGCAAGACGGACTTCTTAGTGGAATAAAACACTGTAAAAAAATCCATTTAAATACGGAAATTATACTGGCAATCGAGATACCAGTACTATTTCCGCATTTTAACGGAATTTTTTCCCTTAAATTCCTGAAAAAATTCCGTTTTTTCACAAAATTTACGGGGGAAAATTCCGTTAAAATACGAAAATTACTGGCGTCTCGATTGCCAGTACAATTTCCGCATTTTAACGGAATTATTTTTTTACTGTGAACGCAAAATGAATTTTTTCGACATGCGTCACTTTTCTTGCGGTAAGCGATAAGTTCTATTTGCATATATTTTTAAATCTATATTTGATAAAATTATTTAAATCGATCAATAACAATGATTCCTTTCCCCACAAAAAAATTAATAGGAAAAAGATGTACAAAACCGCATACCTTCTTATTAGTTGCTTCTCCAAGTCATAATTTCCAACTGAATTTAATGTGCGTACATGCTCTGCATTTATCCTTGTATCAAAATATCATTATAAATCATTTTTATTAATAAATTATTATTTATAAATTGTCAAATCATCTTAACCACCAACGTGGTCCAGACGCATGTATATATTAATCTTACAGAAAATGTGAAAGTTTAGACTTTCCCCAAAAACGAAACAACTTATTTTATTTTACAAGTTTTAACTAAGGAACTATAATAATATTTCATTTGTAAGTCTTACGATTTGCTATGAAAAGAAAAAAGGCTTATTAACTTCATAACAATTTGAGAAATTGCGGAAAAATTGTTCACCCTTTATCAGCTTTATAAAAACGATAATCTCTCTTACCCATGTAGTGTTGTCTGCCTTTTCTTCAAGCATATTTTACAAGCTTTTTAATCGTTAATTTTCTAGTTTTCCTTTTTTACTCTTATAGGATACCCGATTTTACCCAAAGAGAATTAAGGTCGAAAAGCAATTCATAAAATGTGTCTTATAAATAATGGAAATAGTTTCATTGTGAGAAATAAATTCTTATTTAATACACTACACACAGTAACAAAAACTTCCAATAACTTTATACGTCTTTATATTTAACAATTTTGAAATTAGCAAACAATGAAACAAGAAAAATATAACATAAACTTTCCAACACAGAAACTACACAATGTCAGTATGAAGAAATGGTAGTAGCTGTTTCTTCTTCTTCAATACAGTTCATTTGCCGCTAGAAAGCCAAACTGAGACATCCGATATTCACTTGACTGTACGGTTGTACCTTGTTTTTCACCAAATAAAAGGCCTTCTAGATAATGCTTTTCCCACAAGTAAAAATTAAATGTAAAAAAATAAAAAATCCCGCCTACGTAAAAAGTTAACTAATTAATTATTTCTCACAAATGTGAAACTATTTTTTATATTACTTACTTATTTTTTTTTATTTACTTGTATTGATGACTTTTACGTTGTGTTTAATTGTTAGTTCCTATCTATAAACACTGTTTTGATGAGGCCTATAGATGTCTATGGGCTAATTCCATGAAAACTTGTCATGTCTGTCACACAGCTGAAAATCGCTATGCTTGTTAGCCACCGTTACTTTCGAAAAGTTTGCTTCTCGTTATTCAATTGATGATATAGCTCCGATAAAATAAGTCACATTTTTCCGTTCTAAAATACTGGTACACAAAAATCGTAGTATGTGACAGACATGACAAGTTTTCATGGTATTAGCCTATGATGGTTAGAGTTGCAGTAAAGCTAGAGATCCTACCAACACAAATTCCAGGTTGTATAATACTTAAACGGAGATCCTGACTGTAAAATTGTCAATGAAACATCGTCTTCATTTTGAAAGACCTATCCAATGATATGCCACTCAATATGGTGCGTAATTTTTTTTTTCGTGTCTATCACCAATTTGTATTTTACGGCCGCCATTTCGGATTTATAAAAACAAAACCTAGCCTATAAGCATCGGACAGTTAAGACAAATCCATAGAGATCTCATTCATTAAAATCCATCCAGCCGTTGGGATGTTTCGAGGGTATAAAGAAATCCACATACCCATATACGCATGAAACACATAACCCTTCTTGGCAGTCGGGTAATAAACTTACAAAATACCTATAAATATTATATTATTTTAATGAATCAAATTCATTGTTAAATAAGACACTTCTAATGAAATGCACTCATAATTCTAATTCAGACATGTTAATTTATTGGTTTAATTGATTTCCATATATATATTTTTAAGAGAGACGTATTTTCTGCGACAGTATTTGAGGCATTCTCAGATAATTTTGACTTTTAAGTCCCTGAATAATAATTTTTATTTTAGTACATATTCTTGAGGTGTTTTTATTTCTTATACTGGAAAACATCCCATTGCATGACTGTATAAAAATATTAACGAGACAAATAAGTTTTGGACGATGATGGGGTCCAAATATACCACAAAATTCCTATACCGCCACGTGTCCCTGATGCTGATTTTTAGGTAGCTTTCTTTACAAAAAGCTACCTATTGCAGCCGTTCGGAGGAAAGCGATTTCAAAAAATTTTGGTATATTTTCATCGATCATGACCCCCAGACACCGAAACCACCCTCCGTTCAAAATTGATATATATATATATATATATATATACCACAAGGCGGTTGTACTTCCAGTTTACTCTCAGACTTATACTTATATCATTATGGACGTAATTTTACTAATAATAATCTCCATTTATATCGTTATATTGATGACATCATTTTAATTGATACTGATCAATCTGCAATTACTCGATTTCCAGTTGATTATCCCACTAATTTGGAATTAACGGAAAACCTTTTATCTAACAATACAATTAACTTCTTAGATCTTAAAATTACTATAAAAGACAACAAAACAATCACAGATTTATATGACAAACGTAAAGAATTTAAATTCACAGTTAATACATTTACAAATTTTAAATCTTGTCTACATCATTCTGTATTTCGGAATATAATACTTAATCATTTATATAGAATAAAATGTTTATGTTCTTCTCCTCTAATTAACAATAATATTAAAAAACTAATTTATGATGCATTAAATCATGGTTTTCCAAAAAAATTCATATATTCATTAATATACAATTAGTACTTTTCTTACATGATCTATTAAAACAAATTAACACATGCGTAAACAAAATTACAAAAAAATTATAAAATAAAAAAATATCTATAAAAAATTAAAAATTGTAAAATAATATAAAAAAATATTATAGGTTGGTTGGGCGGGTAGATGTTAGAGTACGGAGGAGGGTGGTGTTGTCTGGATAATACGCAATGGTTAATTATTTAAAAAAAAGGGGGGGGGGGCTCTTGTATTATTACTATATTTTTGTTACGTATTTTATATGGATGTTGATTTGATATTTTATTTGTAATTGGAGAATTTCATTAATATTATAATTAGCTTAATTATTGATTAATCTAATTTACAATTATTTGTTATTAAATTTTAATTTACTAAGGACAATATCATATTAATTACTAATAGTATGCCATTCTTATAGTGAATAATATACATATAAGTATGTTTAATATAAATATAGTTATACTGTATGCATTAAAATTGGGTAATTATTTTTATTATTATTCCTCTATTCTTTTTAATATTTATTATCGGTTTAATGTTTTTGAATGTCCCACATTCATACTTTATGGATTTTTATGAATGTCTGAAAATAATCCACACTCTATATTTGTGCTTTTTAAGTAATGGGAATTTAAGTATCATTTAACCTTCTATATACTTCCACATGTTTTTTATTTCCTGTTCATTTTATTAATATCTTATATATAATTCATTAAAAAATAATTTTTATATTATTTTTAATAATTATTTATATTAATTATTACTGAATTTATTTTGTTTTATAGCATGTAGCTATATGCTATATATTATCAATGTTCTAGAATTTTTTAAATTCTTTGTTTAGTTTAAATAAGTTAGCTAATAGAATATATTGTATGCTTTTAAATTTTATTAACAATAGTTTTTAAATACATTGTGTGGTTTATATTAGGTTTATAATTCTCTATATATAAGGATATGTTTGGTTTTGCTGTTTAAACAGTTATTTACATTCAAATGCTTACCAATATTTATTTTGCGATAGTTGTTAAATAAAGTAATACTAGATGGCAGCACCAAATTTGTCTCTTTAAGATAGCTCTAATTTTTAATTTTTCTAGCTCCATTTCAGTTATAATTTAATACACCAGGGGGTATTTTTAGCTAAATTTTGACGATATTGTTAAACTGTTATTAATTAATTTAACAGTGCATTTTAAATAATGTAATTAATATCTATTTATTTTATATTAGATTAAATGTGTTTAACAAGGTATTTCAAATTTTATTTCAAAATGTATTAACTGCATCCTTTGGTATCATTTACTGTGATTTCTTAACTGTTTTATTCACCTTAATCTTTTTGATATACTGGTAGCCATGTGCGCGTGGATTTTTGTAAAATACTGAAATATTAATCGGTATGGTGTTTATTATTTATATTTTATATCCTATAAATATTTAAATACGTTTTATTGATTCTTCCATTTCATATTATTTGTTTCTATTCTGCTTTCATTTTTAATCAATTCACTTGATTTTAATGGTTGTTTGGGCACAGGGGAAAATAATTTTTAGCTTTAGCATATTTTTCCCACAGAAAACAACCATTTTGCTTATATCATTGAATTCTGTGCCCTTGATAACGTAATTCAATGTATAAGCTTTTCAATTTTTGTTGGTGTCCACTTTTTTCTTTTTCTTCCATAATAATTCTTATAATAATTTTTTTTTTTAAATACTTACAGCTTTAATTCATAATAATTGACGCTGGTAGGTTATGTTTAATTAATGGTTATATATATATATATATACATATATATATATATATATATATGACCTATGTCACACTGTAACTCCCGTAATTATGAACCGATTTCGATGTAATTCGGTGTGTACATAGTACATACCAATGTCTCGACCGAGTTCGTTGGCCAGCTTCATTCGCCGTTTTGTTTCAAAATGGCGGCCATTTAAAATTTAAAAAAAAAATTAAAACTTGGAATGTGGTACCAAAAAATTAAAAATGGAAAAATATTTTTTTCTTATGTATTTGACCTTTATACAAAGATTCCGGAGCAGTTTTTGTTTCTTCTATATCTTAAAAAATGCCTGAGTTATAGCATTTTGAATTTCTAGCGTGGCTGACATTTTGAAACGTCCTGAATTTTGTCACGCGATAAAAGGCGTATTTATGAACCGATTTGGATGTAATTCGGTGTGTATATAGTACATACCAATCTCTCGACCGAGTTCGTTGGCCAGCTTCATCCGCCATTTTGTTTCAAAATACAAAATGGCGGCCATTTAAAATTTTTTTTAAATTAAAATTTGAAATGTGGTACCAAAAAATTGAAAATGGAAAAATATTTTTTTCTTATGTATTTGACCTTTATACAAAGATTTCGGAGCTGTTTTGTTTCGTCTATATCTTAAAAAATGGCTGAGTTATAGCATTTTGAATTTCTCTCGTGGCTAAAATTTTGAAACGTCCTGAATTTTGTCACGCGATAAAAGGCGTATTTATGAACCGATTTGGATGTAACTTCGTTTATACATAGTACATACCAATGTCTCGACCGGGTTCGTTGGCCAGCTTCATCCGCCATCTTGTTTAAAAATGGCGGCCATTTAAATTTTTAAGAAAAATTTAAATTTGAAATGTGGTACCAAAAAATTGAAAATTGAAAAAATATTTTCTTCTTATGTGTTTGACCTTGATAAAAAGATTCGGGAGCAGTTTTTGTTTCGTCTATATCTTAAGAAATGGCTGAGTTGTAGCATTTTGAATTTCTAGCGTGGCTGACATTTTGAAACGTCCTGATTTTTGTCACGTAATAACAGGCGTATTTATGAACCGATTTGGATGTACCTTGGTGTGTACATAGTACATACAAATATCTCGACCGAGTTCGTTGGCCAGCTTCATCCGCCATCTTGTTTCAAAATGGCGGCCATTTAAAAAAATTAAAAAATAAAAACAATTAAATGAGATACCAAAAAATTGGAAAATGAAAAAGATTTTTTTTGTATGTGTTTGATCTTAATACAAAGATTCCGGAACAGTTTTTGTTTCGTCTATATCTAAAAAAAATGGCTAAGTAATAGCATTTTGAATTTCTCTTGTGGCTGACATTTTAAAACGACCTGATTTTTGTCACGCGATAACAGGCGTATTTATGAACCGATTTGGATGTAACTTGGTCTGTACATAGTACATACCAATGTCTCGACCGAGTTCGTTGGCCAGCTTCATTCGCCATCTTGTTTTAAAAGGGTTGCCATTTAAAAAATTAAATTTAAAATTCAAAATGAGGTATTAAAAAATTGGAAAATGAAAAAGATTTTTTTTATGTGTTTGGCCTTGATACAAAGATTCCGGAGCAGTTTTTGTTTCTGAAAATTTGTTCTTTTGTTTATATCTTAAAAAATGGTTGATTTATAGCACTTTGAATTTCTAGCATGGCTAACATTTTGAAACGATCTTGTATTTGTCACGCGATAAAACACGCCTATTTCGATGTAGGATATTCGCCGATTTCGATGTGGATAGTATACATCAACACCTCGACCAAGTTCGCTGGCCAGATTCATCAGCCATCTTGTTTCAAAATGGCGGCCATTAAATTAAAAAAATATATATATTTAAAGTGAGGTGCAAAAAATTAGAAATTGAAAAAGGTTTCTTTCTTAAGTATTTGACCTTGATATAAGGATTCAGGAGCATTTTTTGCTTGTCTTTACCTTAAAAAATGGCTCAGATATAGCAGTTTCAATTTCTATTGTGGGTGACATTTTGAAAAATCTGATTTTTTGCATGCGACAGCACTCCTATATATTAACCGATTCCGATGTGAGTGAGCATGTGCGCAGCAATTACTAAGGTCTCGACCAAGTTCACTGCTTAACCTCATCCACCATGTTGTCTTAAAATGACAGGCACTTTAAGAAATTGCCGAATTTGGCAGCCAAATATAAGTTACTTTAAAGAAAAGCAGCTTGGATAAAGCTGACTAATTTCGCGATATTCTCATTCATTATATTGATAAAAATTAGTATTGAATCTCCTATATTCGGTTTCCACTAAATTGAGCTTCGTGTGTTTGAATGATATAAGTTGGCTTTTTTAAAATAAGGATTATAAAAGCTACCTCTTCCTCCCGGCACTGGCCGGAAGGACTTTTAAGTTTGGAGCTGCCTGTATAAAATTGTTTCAATAAAAGTAATTCGATGTAAATTTTTCCCAAAAATGGGACAATTGTTTTATATAAATATGTAGCAAAAAATTAACCTGCACACATTTTTACGGTTGTTATTATTTTTTTTAACTTTGTCCCAGGATTTTAGATTCCTTACCCTCCGTCTTGCTAAAATTATACAGAAAATCACTTCAGATGCAGGCACAGAATCTTTTTCAACTTTTTTTCATGCAGAAGTATGCTAGAGAAAGAATGGCTAAAATTCTTTGACAGGAAATTTACTGCAGAATTTAAATCAGCATTTAACATTCAGCATCACTTTCAAGCATCGCGACTTTATTGGTAGTCTTACCGTCCCCAACGTTTATTCCTGTACTTTTCGAGGTAAATTATTTTTTTTTAATGGAATGTAAATAACTGTTTCTAAAAAATCAATGAACTTTATGGCTATTATTTAGTCTTAACATGATTTCCCTAAAAATATGAGGAAATTTTCCTTACCGTCCCATCCTTACCATCCCTTTTTCCCCTTACCGTCCCTTTTGTCCTTTACCGTCCCCTTTTTTTCCCTTACCGTCCAATATTTTCCCCTTACTGTCCCTTCTTTAACACCACTTTAAGACAATGTCATACCAAAATTTTGTACTGAAAATACTACATTGTTGTTATTTCTTATTTTAATGTTTTGTGCGTACGATGAAAATTCTTTAAAAGTAAAAATTTAGAAGAAAATAAAAAGTTAGAGAGGTGAAATCGTAAGGAAAATTAAACTCGCAAATTTAAATTAAACCTCAGTTAAATAAAAAAATCTTCGCTGCTGATCATTTTTTTCTTTATTTTGAATTATTAAGGCATTCGTCTATAAGTTTAAAATGTTATTTTACTAAGTTTAAATTCACCAGATTTTTATTCCTGAAAGTTAAAATTTTGTGATAATGCCTCATTTACACGAGTTTGTGTAGAAAAAAGCACATTTCAAGAAAAAAAATCTGGTGGTGATTCTACTCTTTTTTTCTGAATACTAGTATACATGCCCAAACAGTATTACACATATGCAATCAGCTGGATTCCAAAGCTCGAATTTCCGTTTTGAAACTACATATGTTACCTCTACTCTACTAATGCTTGAGAAGATCGCCACAAATCCTATAATCTTATACTCTGTCATATTTCCTGGGTGATTTTCATTATAGAATCGTTCTAGACAGGGAGGCGCCTGCACAGACAATCACTTCATCGAGTTGGAAGGTGAAATTCGAAGATTAGACAGAACTCGATAAGCATATTAAAATGCAACTGGGGTGTCAAGTCATATCTTGGTAGAAACCACCTTAAGACACGATTTAGTGGTTGACTCGTAAGTTCATCATTGTGTTTTCCTGCACCCAAAGGTACGAAAACATGGAGGGCGGGAAGCAGGAAAACACAATGGTAAGCCTACGAGTCAATCGCTAAAGTCGGGTTTTCAGGTGTTTTCAACCAAGATAGGACTTGGCAGACTAATTGCGTTTTAATATGCGAATCGAGGTTTTACTAATTCTGGAATTTCAGCCTCCAACTCGATGAGCTAATTGTCTGTGTTGCCTGCCTCCCGGTCTATTCGCAAAATTATTCTTTTCTTTTTCTGGTTTATGAATTTATAGCAATAATTTTTTTTCACAATTGTCACAGTATTTTTTTTCTTTTCAGAAAGGGCAACACATTTTTCCTCTGTATAACATACAAATTCTGTATGTATAAAGAAAATCTTTTCTAAAGCATTTTTAGTGAATTTTTTAAACGACTTTAGAAGATTTACATAATCATTTAATAAATTTTAGAAGCATTTTAGAAGGATTGAAGGATTTAGAAGGATTCATTAAATTTGAATATATAGGGATTTTGTGCAATATTTATAACCCGCTCAAATCTTTTATTTTAAATATTTTTCTTAGTATTTTGTAGAATTAGGAACTGTACAAATACAATGTTCCTACAATAGAAATATAGAAATATTTCCGAATTGAAAAATCCCCCAACTCCACCCCAAATACCAAGAAGGCTGAAAAGATGCAAAGGCAAAAGAAATCACCCTTTTAAAAATATTTTTGTTTTGTGTAACCAGTAATGCTTTTGAAACAAGATAAAGTAATGCATCTGTAACTCATTCTAAACTGTATTACTACTAATAGATGTATTAAATGAATTTTATAACAAGCTATTTTAATGGCACTTATAAGTACCGTCAGTATATAAAGAGTTAAACTTATCTTATAAAGTAATTTCTTGTTCGAACCGCAATATAGTCGTATGATAGGAGTCAAAATGATTCCTCGCGGCTCTTCTAGTGTTAATGTCTGTAGTTGTATATTTTATTTAATGCCTACTAATCAGTGTTTTAGTTCCATAAAATAACAGAATTTAAATTTTAAAAGGAAATGTGATTTAAATATTATTTATCTTTTCGTAAAAACTTATCTCACATACTAAAAACATGATTTGTTTCAAACTACTTTCAGTAAGTATAAAAATTTCAATTTTATAATCATGAGAAATAATACTTAAAGTGAGATAAATTCTTCAAACATTTCCTAGACAAGACGAAAAAGAAAGATCTTTTAAATCAAAGAGCTTAGAAAGTATTTCATTGAAAACGGACTAAAGAAAAAGCGCATCGTTTCTTCTAAAAGCAAAAGTTGCACAGTTTTGTCTCAATTGTTTCCAAAATAATAAATATAATGCAATAAAAAACTTTCTTTATTGGATTATATCTTTCGTACAATGATTTGATATTTTTTAGTTTTTTTTTTTTTGTGTGTGTGTGTTTTATTTCTGAAACAGATAAATTAGAAAAAGTAATAATAATAAGAGTGTTCTGCATTTTTACAATATTTTAGATATTCCTTTATTATTAAAGATTTTGAGGCCATTATCAAAAGAAAAATATCTGAATTAATATCGATTTTTTCCAAACGTTTCACGTGATTATTTTTATCACATTCTATTTAGATTTTGTTATGTCATTTTTATTCAATTTTAATGATTCCAAAGATTTGAAGAAAAAGTTACTGTACAATTAACACTATAAAAAGGAAATAAAACTATTTATAACTATTTATCATGTATTACATTAAAAAATATATTTTTATCAACTTTTTGCAAAGGAATTTTTATTAGAAGAGTTAAATACTGCGTAACTTAACGTAATTTTTTTTTCTGTTGCAGAAAGCACAAAAAGTATATCTTTACGAAAAATTAGGGCACTAGAAACAGATAAATTTAATATTTATTACAGTTTATAAAGGCTTTGAAGCGGTTTAGAAAATTCTTCGTTATATACTGACATCGTTATACCTAATCTTCTTATATCATTTAGATGATATTTGTTAAGTAAGCGTTATTTGTATGTAGAATGTTTAGAATAATGTATGATAAGTAAATTATAAAATTAAAAAACTATTTATTTTCATAATGAGTTATAAAACTTTTGTTAGATTTCGTGATTGATACTTTTAGATTGTTATTTTATAATAATTACATTAATTCACAATGGGAAAACTTTTTCTTTATATAAAACGTAAATAGATAAATGCAAAAAAGAAGTAATATTCTAAATTAATTAGAGGCTTCCTACTCCCCGATCCTACATCAGCCAGTTTTCACCATTTTTAACTTTTCTGCCTCCCTTAATTTTGTTAATATTGTAATATTTAAATTTTTAACAAACGATGTTTCGCCTTTAAAAAAAAATTATTCAACTAATTTATTTATTTATACCATACTTAGAAACCTCACATTCGAATTTCTACATAGGTCCGCAGGCTTTCTCAGCGACTCTGAGTGTTGCACGCACTGTTAAAAATATGCGACAAAATGTCCAATAATACGACCTGTTTACTTTCTTCAATCTTCAATAGAAGAAAGTATTGTAATCGAAATTTTTCTCGACTTCCGGTTTTCGACGGATTTACATGTTTTAGGGGTCAGAGATCACAAAAAACATGTTTATACAAAATGTCTGTCTGTCCGTGTGTCCGTGTGTCTGTGTGTCGTCATTGTACCATCAAAAATTGTATGAAGTTACGCCTAGAATTGAACCAAAATTTTTCAAAAAGTTTTTGGCTATAGCAAGCAGGTCCTCCATGAATTTGGAAAAATTCTGCCGGAAAGGGGCGCTGTAATAGCGATTTTTGTGCAATTTTCAATAGTGTACCATCGAAAGGCGTATGAAGTTATGTATAATTCTACACTGTTAAAAATTTTGCAGCATTCTGGCAGGTCATTCGACTGTTTTTTGAAAAAAAAACGGTTTCATAACCATAATTTAAGTATATTCTGACCATAAAATGGCCAATAATACGGTGAGAATAGTGTTAAATTACGGTTGTGTAACCGTTTTCAGAAAAAATGGTCAAATGACCTGCCAGAATGCTGCAAATTTTTAACAGTGTAATAAAAATAATAACAAAACTAATTAAAATGAAATATTGACAGGAGATACACTGTTAAAAATTTTGCAGCATTCTGGCAGGTCATTCGACCGTTTTATGAAAAAACGGTTTCATAACCATAATTTAACTATATTCTGACCATAAAATGACCAATAATATGGTCAGAATATTGTTAAATTCAAGGTTGCGTAACCGTGTTCGGAAAAAACGGTCAAATGACCTGCCAGAATGCTGCAAATTTTTAACAGTGTAGAAGAAAATTTTGGGATTGGCACATCCAACTGCTTTAGTAAAATCTGTTAAATAACCATAATTTAACTCTATTCTGACCACAATTAAGGCAACAATATGATCAAAATAGAGTTAAATTACGGTTATGTACACTGTTAAAAAGTTTGCAGCATTCTGGCAGGTCATTCGACCGTTTTTTGAAAAGACGGTTTCATAACCATAATTTAACTATATTCCGACCATGAAATGGCCAATAATATGGTCAGAATAATGTTAAAATTACGGTTGTGTAACCGTTTTCGGAAAAAACGGTCAAATGACCTGCCAGAATGCTGCAAATTATTAACAGTGTAACCGTTTTTTATAAAAACAGTCGAATAACTGGGCAGTTTGCTGAAATTTTTAACAGTGTGTGAGAACTATTAAATAATATCAAGTTGTCAAAAAATGTGCGCAGGTACGCTCGCGGACTGAATAAATGATTCAACCCATTTATACCTAGCGTCACATTTTTGGTACGTTTTGAATTTTAATGAAATGAACATGAAAATTGTATGAAATAATTATCTATAAATGCCTTTATCTGTTACCGAGAGATGACAGCATAAGATGGATATTTATTTGCTTGAATGAAAGCTTTTTTCAGTGTTTATAGATTTTTCATTTTTCAAGATGGCGAAATGTATAAAATAAGTTTATTTGTATTTTTTCTATCAAGGATACAAATAAATAAGTCATAATATTAGCTTCTAGACTTCTTTGAAATACATCCCAACCGAATGGTTTGAAATGTAATATGTAGAATCATTATTAATACATGGAAATTATTCCAGAGAGAAACATTCGCCTTGCATACAATATTTCAAATGAAAATCAAATTTCAAAGTAATTGCTTAAGAGGCGCAAAGGCCAGCATAGTGAAAAAGATTCCATGCCGGGACTCGAACCCGGGCCATCAGTATAGCGCACTGACGTTCTATCGACTAAACCACATGGAACGATACCCAGCCTGCAAAGTTTCTCACTGTTATATGTTGGCAAAGGCTACAAACGCAGCACAAGATGGAATATTTATCGTGAACCACTGACATAGGGCAATTATGTTTCGTGTTTGTCCTATGTCAGTGGTTCACGATAAATATTCCATCTTGTGCTGCGTTTGTAGCCTTGCCAACATATAATAGTGGGCAATTTTCCAGGCTGGGTATCGTTCCATGTGGTTTAGTCGGTAGAACGTCAGTGCGCTATACTGATTGCCCGGGTTCGAGTCCCGGCATGGAATCTTTTTCACTATGTTGGCCTTTGCGCCTCTTAAGCAATTACTTTGAAATTTGATTTTCATTTGAAATATAGAATCGTTGCAGAATTTTGCCAAGTCATTTCAAATTTTATGAAAATCGAATCAAAACTTCAAAAGATATTAATAAAAGTTTTCTTCATTCTATTAAATCCTATCATACGTCATTAATTCAATGATATCCCATGATAGGTAACGATTGTAGGTTGCCATGGTGGTGGCGTCCTATTTAAGATGGAGTCCTATTATTTCCGTATTACTGAATTTAATATATAGAATCGTAATAAAATTTGTATTCATGCATTTTTGCATAAGAGTGCGACAGCTATTGCCCCAAGAGCTGAATATTGATAAAACTAGTTATAGTACGAATGCACCTCATTTTCCACGTTTGACGTACAATTTCTGACTTGTTCTTATTGCAAATCCTTTAAGGTGAATGAAGGATTCTATGTACTGTAAATATTTTTCTCCTGCTAAATTTAATCTCAGTGCCAATGTAGTAATTTTTCTATGCACGTCCAAACTAGCATCAAAACTATACTGGATCATTATTGCTTCTACTGACTATATATTGACCAATATTGACTTTTTGTTTGCGATATTCTCTTGAAATATTGTCCAATGTTGGGATGTCTACATTTTGTCAATATTAACGAGAAATGTTTCTTCATTTTATTGTCAATATTGCCAACGTAAACCGAATATTGTTGCCATATTGGCAAATTCTTTACAAATATTTTCAACATGAAGCCAATATTTAACGAATATATATTATTCCATTGGAATAAGTGTGGTATTTCATAGGAATGATCACCACTGGATGCAAGATTAGCCTGGAATATAAATAATATTTATTTGCTGCTATGGGTCAGTTCAACATTTTTTAGATAGATTCATCTTTCGATGATCGAGTTTATAATTAATATTATTGTACAAGAACCATCTTTCTACTCTTCCCACGAACATAAAAAAGGTAAAAAAAAGTGAATGAAACACAAATATATTTCATGTAACTATCAGCATTTTATTCTGGTAAAAGAATGTTTTCCGACGCTTTTACATTTATTCACTTTTATCACTAAACTAATTTGTTCAGAACAGAAAAAGTTATGCATCACAAGAGGAAAAAAGGAAATCGCAAGAAAGTAGTTGGGTGGAGCTTGAAGTCAACACCGTTGTCTTTACATTTAGCAGTGATTTTTTTTATTTAGAACAAAGCATTATTAAATGAAAAGCCTAGAATTATGGAAAAGTAAAAATGAAGAATTATGAATGAATCGATACTGAAACTGTCAAATCAAATCCATTAATAGTCTCTCTTGTATAGCGTAGTCATAGCGTAGCATATAGCGTAGTCATAGTGTAGCATATAGCGTAGTCATAGCGTAGCATATAGCGTAGTCATAAAAAAATTGTCGATATACGTGTCCATAATACCTGTAAGATTCAAGGAAACGGAATGCCATTTGGGATGGAGTATTTTAAGACATGGGATAGAAAATAACATGGAGAACAAATATTGAGCTCTAACAGTTACGGTTATATTGACAAAAATTCAAAAACTTCAAATGACAACGCCCACTTTTTAACACTTTCCAACATAGTTTAAAATGGTTTATGAATTCGGTTTTGTCTGTCTGTACGTGCTCTAACTTGCGTAAATATAGTCCAATTACCATGAAATGATATCTGCTATCGGGGTTTACTATGGCATGTTTGGTATTGAAAATGAAAAATGCTGCATTTACGGTTCATTTACAAGGACACTCAAAAAATTATGTTACATTACGGCCAATAGGGAAAAATCGTTTGCGGTGATATTACACTATTTCAAACATATTAAAATTTATATATATCACCTAGGAGCACTAAAAGATGCTTACTGTAAAAATTGGAGTGCTTAGAATTTATTCTTTATTTACAGTGACGCACAAAAGTATTTTGCTACAGTACTGCCTACGAAGAATAATTGCTGGAAGTGCTTTTACAGTTGTAGAAATTTAACTCTTTTGTGTGTATGAATTCTATAGACCATATATAGGGCTACACAAAAGATCTCAAGTGCATTTCCGTTTATTGATGGAAATTACTGAATAGTAATTTCAACTGTGCTTATGCATTTAATTGAACTACCTTTTAGCATACTATATAATATACATGCAAATCTATAGGTCCTGTACAGGTCTTCACATGAAAAATTTGGTAAATTTCCAACTAATAATGGTAATTGCAGAAGGGTTTTCAAATTCGTCATGCATTTTATAACGTGTTTATTTAGACATCTTTCACCTTAATAAACATTAAAATTTTAATCCAGTATTCTGACTGTGTTGGAAAGTGTTTCATAATCTATGCCGGTCGCATGATATTTCGTTCTTGTTTTATTGCAAAATGATCTTCACAGTAAAAAAAAAAAAAAAAAAAAAAAAATCAAACCTATATGAAGTTAAAACGGTACCAATATCACTAGAAACAGCTACTTAAAATATTCGCAAAGAAAACCATTTGGTGCTCCACGTATGCTGCAATAACCCTTTGGACACATAGCCATTTACGCCATTTTGTGTTTTGTTGGTTGCCATGGCCACCCGAATACACATTGATGGGTTTCTTTTTCTTGAGTTTTTTACATTTCAAGTGCTACATTTCGAACCTCCTAAATGTGTATGACATGAAAAACATCATTAAATATGAAATTGTATATTGTCTTCATGATAAAATTTAGTGTTGGCAGCAATCTGATGCATGTAATGTTTCATTATCTGCGAAGACAAACACATAAAATTTTGTACTCAAACTAAAATTATTTGTTTTGGGTCCCCCATATAGATTCATTTATGTTCCCACTACTTTTCTTTGCATTTGTTTTATGTTGCCGTTTTAGTGCTGCAGATTGTGTTGTTCAACGCCATTTATGGTTTTCACTTTTACAATCTTTTTAAGACTAAGAAAGGTGGTTCTTGCCGTTTGAAAATTTCGAAATTTTGTCGTTGAAACCTTAATTGTGAGAACTCGTTTGTTTTTCTTCACCTCATTATCGAACCCACACCTTAAAATAACGACATTCTAAAAGACATTCAGTTTTTTGAACGGTTCAGAAAATAAAGAACTCATGTATCGACTTTTTTAAATCACCACCCTGTATCTGAATACTTTACAGGTCGCTCTCAAATCTCAACTAATTCATAGACAGTTGATAATCTCGGGGTCGTTTCATAGTCACAAGATATCAGTTAAAAATTTTGACCACCTTGTTTTATCTGCCGATTATCTTATATACCAAAATATGTGATAAAAAATTTACCTTCCAAAGTAAATAAATTTATATTAAAAAAGCACATTTAAAATAGGTTTAGGATGATTTATGAGACAGATAACGATTTTTTTTTAAGTATACCTAAATTGTTTTCATTCAATTAAATTTCATTATTGAAAATATTGTAAATTTAAATATGTGGCCTAGTGGAACGGTTTTCATGAAAAAAAGATTTTAAGTCACATTTCCTTCAACAACCCTCACTCAAGATTTCCCTTCAACAGAAAAGAAATAAAAAGGGGACGGTGGTAAATGAGATTTACTAAATAAGATAAAAATCCTTTTCACTCAAGTAAGACTTGCATTATTTTGATTTCATATTTTCTTAAATCTTGAATGTTTGTTTCATTAACATGAAAAGCCAGATTTCTCTATTAGTCTACGACATTTATAATAAATTGGAAGTCTGCCAACTTCAGATTTTATTTCCAAATCAATACACGTATTTTGAACTAGAAATATTACTTACTAAATGAAAAATAGGTACGATGTACAAACACGGCACATTTTCTTAAATAAAATTTCTGGTCCAAAACATGTTTATAGGAGTTGGAAAAAAATTGGTAGTTTGAAGATATGAACTTGCATACACTTACTTTACTGGTATTGTAAATGTGAAAGTTTGACTTGCTTAACCAAACACAACCTCGGCATTTCATATTACTTTCTATTATTTTAAGCTATAAATCTCATTTAACATTTACATTATTCCTTTTTTCTTGTGTAGAAGTGAAGAAAATTTACTTTTAACACAAATAAGTATTAAATACGAACAATGTTCTTATACCTTTAATAGTTAATGGGATATGTACAGTCGTGGAAAAAAGAAAGTAAACACCCCTACTAACCCTGCAACTAATTATAATAGAAGAAAGCTACTGGTACCCAGCAATTGGAAATAAAGTCTACTTTTAAATAATGTATATAAAATTTGCTTAGGGGCCATATATAAATCAATACCAGACAAAACCTTGTTTTCTTCAATAGCAACACCCTATTTTGATAATGTATTTTAAATCTTCGATTCAAACTATGCCTAGAAACAAAATTTCAAGTCATTTGGATGATAAGGTTTTGAATTATAAACATTCAAAATTTACAGATTCTAATGTTAAATTACATTTTCATATTTTTATTAATATCCCCTGAAATTATAATCTTAATGTGATAATTGATGTGTGCGGTTATAATACTAAAAAACCCAAATAAAAATACATTGAATTTGTAATTTTAAAAATTTTATAATACAAATTATGAATTATGAAATTAATATTCGAAAAAAAAATATGAATTGCAACGTACTAATTTTTTTGATAAATTTATATTTATTATGACCTGCTTTATGCAAATTCTCAGTTTCAAATTTTTCTTCCAAGTAGTTTATACCATAGAATCTGTACACGGAATCTTAATTTTGCTCATTTAACAGTCCCATGTGCTTTATCTAAATAAATTACTTTTAGGTATTTTGTGTATTTGCTTTTATTATATTCTGCTTTAATCTATTTTAAAAGCTTTTTGATTCCATTACTCATTTACAAATTTCTAATCTGAAATAGTAAACATTAATTAAACCTCTCGATCATGAATTGTTTCTAAAATATCTTTCTTTACATTTGTATAAATAAAGTGCTATACTAGATAGTTATAAAAAATAATTTATGCTACATACCCTCGGGAAATGTGACACATCTCGCAAAAATTCATTTTGCGTTTTATTCCACTAATAGGTCTGTCATAGGGTGCGTCTTGCAACACAAACAGTTTTATAAGCGTAGTTATACGGAAAATCACTTTTTTACGCTATATGTCCATCCGTGACCACAAAAGAGGGGTGGACTGTGTGGGGAGGTAAAATTATCCAAACCTCCTCCTACGTCTTCATTCTTGAAGATTTTATCCTTTTATGCACATTTTTACTACTGCATGCAGAGCTAAGTACTATAATGTCATGTTACAGTAAAATCATGCAAATTTTCTTTTCCTCTCCTATGGAATTTACTTTTGCCGAGATGTGTCACTTTTCTTGCCGGTGAGCGATATGAAGTTTCGATATCAAAGAGTCAAAAAAAAAAAAAAAGAAGAAGAAGAAGAAGAAGAAGAAAATCCTTTTAAAAACACCGTTTTTCGTTTTTAGGTGCGTTCGTTATCATATAAATACGTAGCACCTATAGTCGTCGTCTGGATTATCTGTCTGCATATAGCAGCTCAAAAACTACACAACAGAATTAAAATAGCAATTAAAGCCTTTGTGCAGGAATATTAAAAAGCAGTAAACCAACGTTTAAAATGCACACATATTTGCACAAAAATTTGTGCATTTTAAACGTTGGTTTACTGCTTTTTTTTTAATACACAACCGAATGATTTGAAATTTAATATATAAAATCGTTGCAGAATTTTGTCGTGTCATTTCAAATTTTAAGAAAACGAATCAAAACTTTAAAAGATATCAGTAAAAGTTTTCTTCATTCTATTAAATCCTATCATGCGTAATTACTTCAGTGATATCCCATGATAGGTCATGATTCTAGATTGCCATGGTGGTGGTGTCCTATTTAAGATGGAATCCTAGTATTTCCGTATTACTGAATTTAATTTATATAATCGTAATAAATTTTGTATTCATGCATTTTTGCATACCAGTGCAACAGCTATTGCACAAAGTTCTGAATATTTATAAAACTAGTTATAGTACGAACGCACCTCATTTGCCTCATTTCACGTACAATTTCCGAGTTGTTTACGACTCAATTAAGGATCTTCATATGCTATCTAGAGGATAAATTAAGAGTGTTTTCTTAATCACAGTCTATTAATACTGTTCTAAGTGATTTGTAGTTTAAAATAAAATTTTCAATCTTACCAAAACGTTTGCAATTTGACATCAAAGAGTAAATCCGAAAGTTTTTTCGTCATCCTGACATCGCATTCTTGATCATTTGGCATCCATTTTTGTTATACAAAACGCTTTCTGCTGTATTAAGTCACTACTGGATTTAAAACCATTTTAGATTTAAGGACCCTTGCATTTAAATGCACAAATAGAACTGCAAAGCAACCACAAAACCCACGCCTAGATTCGGTAATTAATCAACAGTGAATCTTAATTAAAACAATAACGCTCCTCTCAAATAGGCTTCACCATATTCCCGTATTCAGCTATGCCTAGTTTGCAGCGCTAAAACAGTAGACACGGGTTTGGCATAGCTTTTGCAAATGCGGCATTCCTTTCTACGGGGACTGTTTCTAAATTAAATTACTGATATAAATAAACGATTAGAAGTAAGGGTTTTTTTAATTATTTTTTCAATTGAAATGAAATTTTCTTTTTTATTAATTTTTATTAATTTGAAATGTCCAGGAGAGCGCATGATATAATTGTGTTATCTTATTCTAAAATATTAAACTTTTATTTCATACGTTGTACAGTGATTCAGTTTCAATATTTAGAACAAAAAAATCAATTTTTTCGATGTGCTTTATTTTCTGATTGGTAGTTGGGTTTATTTCTTTAAAGAATATACAAAGGATTATAATATATACACTGTTTCTCCAATTATTAAGGCAGTTAAACAAACTTTGCTTAATTGCACGAGACGTGTCATTCAGTTAGCAATTTATTGCTACACATACTAGTACTTTTTACGCAATCAACATTAAAATAAACATTTTGTTTTGGTGAATTGTTTAGTAAAATAAGTCATAAAATTTAAAAAAATATTATAAAAATCGTAAATAAAATTTTTATGGTGCCTTTCGGTTTACTATCAGACGTGTCATTCCAATGGGCAATTTATTGTTACACCTACTAGTACTGCTTTTTTCGCAATTAATATATTTTTTAAAATTTTGTTTTGGTGAATTGTATATTAAAATAAGTTCAAAAATAGAAAAAAATATTATAAAATTCGCAAATAAAATTTTTATAGTCTCTTTCGGTTGACTATCAGGCGTGTCATTCAGTTGGCAATTTATTGTTACTCCTACTAGTGCTGCTTTTTCCGAAATTAATATTAAAATAAACATTTTGTTTTGATTAATTGTTTATTAAAATAAGTTCAAAATAAACGGTTAAGTGCGAGTATTACTCGAGCTCAGAGGGTTCCGTACAATAAATACATGAATTATTAACTGTATTATTAAAAGAAGTCGTTGCTAAAAGAATAATAAGAATTTGTAAAAAACTATACAACGTAAGGTTGGGAGCTGTATATACTAGAAAAGTATGAATGGGTATACCATAAAAGTTCGAAGAGATATGAAACCTAAATAATATCAAATATTGCTATACTGTATAACCCTTTTTTTTAATCTTATCGTAATCTGTTTATGCTGAACTTAATTTGATAATGACACTAAAAGTAGTGCATATTTAAACTTCATTTGGCATTTCATAAAACTAAATTCAGCGTAGTAATAATCTTTTCTTTTTACAATGTAGCTAAAATAAAACCCTTGTTCAAAACTTAAACTTGGCATTGTGCTAAGTGGGATTCAAAAAGAGGTCGCAAAATTGCAACGCCGCCTTGCTCTGTGCCGCGTTTTTCCATATATATTTTTAATTAACTTTTAAAGACACAGGAGGCGTATTGAGAGAACCACTCAATGCAAACTAGCCGCGAATCCCATAGTATTTATGTGATTAATTCTAATTAAATTAGTCTGTTTTTAACAATTTGACGTTTATTGCTTTTATACTGCTACTGGGCATTGCATTACACAAATATATCATTAAAAGTTTTTATCTAGGCTTTAAAAGCCCATGGTTTACGCTTTACTTACTAGGCTTTAAAAGCCATAGATTACGCCGTCCCTGTCATTATGCATGTCCAAACCGTCCTTGTCTTTAAGGGTTAATACCTCGGCTAATTATTGATGATTTTTTTCGAAAATAATTATCAACAATCCTTTTATACTTCTGCTACGATAGATACTTCCAGCGCTTCTCAACACCTTTGCTGAATGCCCGTAAATCGAAATTTGTGTGTAATAGAAACAGGCGCTTTTCTCAAAAACAATGTGACCTAGGGTAATCGCTATAGTTTTCCTGCAAGGTTTAAATTAAATTAACGTCTACTATCTCTATTTTTTCATAATTTTATTCTCAGTCGATTCGGAAATAGAGGGGTGGGGGGAACATATTTTTGCATTACATTTTCGACGATATCTCTAAAAATATAATACCAAAATTTAAAGAAATATAGTTTTGAGTTCAGCATTACAAAAGCTTTTACAGGATACCCCACACGATATACAAAGAAAAGTTTTTTTTTTTTTTTTCAAGTGACTTAATTAGCCCCTCTACAGTTTTCCTAAATATATTTCCGACTTGTTTGAAATATAAATTAATGTGTTTTAAAAATTATCTCAGTTTTAAATGATTTTATATATGCTACATTTATATAATCTATTTTCATATCGCCAACAAATAAATACGTTTTTATTCCGTCAGTATTTCTTTTATGTTAGACATATAGTTAAAGAATAAAAATAAAAGTAGTGTCAATGCGAGATGGATTTTACAACCAATGATACCCACACAAATTTTAATTTTTTCTAATAAGGAATTTTTAAGAGGTTTCTTTTTAATAAGACAACCTGTATAGCCAGCGATAAATAACCGATCGAAAATTGCGCGTCAAACTTGGCAAATGAAGTGCGTTCGTATTATAACGAAGTTTTATAAATATTCAGATCTTGAGGCAATAGTTGTTGCACTCTTATACAAAAAATGCACGAATACAAAATTTATTACGATTTGATATATTAAATTCGGTAATACGGAAGTAATATGGCTCCATGTTAGATAGGATGTAATCGCCTTGGCAACCTAGAATCATTACCTATAATGGTACATGATTGAATTTTTACGTATGCTAGGATTTAATAGAATGAAGAAAACTTTTACTAATATCTTTTTAAGGTTTGAATCGATTTTCATAAAAGTTTAAATGGCTCGACAAAATTCTGCAACGATTCTATACATTAAATTTCTAACCACTGGCAGTTTTTATTCTGTTATATGCGGACAGACGGATAGACCAGATGACGACTACAGGTACTACGTATTTATATAATTGCGACATATATGTATAAATTACATTAATAGACCATACTGTAATGGAATGCTTTTGAGTGTCTCTGTAAACGAACTATGAACGTTACATACTTTATTTTCAATACCGAACATAGCATAGAATATCTCAACGACACATACAGCGCAATCCAACTTTATTAACCTAAGTTCGAGTTCCGACAGATAGATAGAGAAACCGAATTCACAAACGCTTTCAGCTATGTTGGAAAGTTTTAAAAACGCATGATTGTTTTAAATTTTACTTTTAGCAATTTATACTAACAGACGGACGCCTACTTGAATACTTTTGTACTACCCTGTATTCTACCTACTATCTTTATATACGTGCAAATGTTTAGGTAAAATTTAATTAACACTAAAACACGGTTAAAACAACTGAAATCAAACTTTCAGAGATTACCATTCATTGACAGCCATGTATCCAATTCTTTCCGTGGCCGTGTATATATTTTATATTTTACAAAGATATCTTAATATACTGAATATAGTTCAGCGTAAAAATGCGTAACTCATTTAAAAACCAACTTTAAGCTATTTCCGTTCATACTCAGAAACTCTTACAAGTTATTTTGTGTAACCCTGTATATGATCTACCACATTTATACACACAACGTAATATAAAAAAATATGATCGCTATTAATACAGTACTTCGGATACAGTATAATGTTCGAAATCTTTTCTGTGTCCCTGTAAATACTATGCGCATTCTATTATACAGGAAGTAACTTGTAGTAAACTTCACCAAGGTATATCAATTTCATTATATGGGAAATAATTTAATATAATTAAAATACACTAGAAACAATGTTTCCGCCTATACCATTATGTAACAGAATACTTTCTTTTGCCCTGTAAAATAATAATAAATGTTCTTTGCATCGCATATTCTACAGAATGTATATTTTAGTGTGCATCATAAATGCATATCAATTTCATTTCGTTCGAAAGAGTGTAACAGCATTAAAATGCACTTGAAACTATTTTTTCCCATTGGCCGTAATGTAACGGAATACTTTTGACTGTCCCTGTAATTAAACTATACATCCGATTTTCATAAAATTTGAAATGTCTCGACAAAATTATGCAGCAATTAAATATTTTAAATTTTAAACCATCGGGTGGGTCGTTTTTGCGCTATCCTATGCGGACGGACGAACGGATCAAACGACGACTATAGATGCTACGTATAATTACGAACGACGCTAAAAAGGGAGGAGAGAGAACATCCATACATTTTTATCACCAAACTGTCACAGAAACAAGTGGGTAAGTGTGATCACAGATCGCACAGAGGGTTTCGTTTAATATTTCTTTCAAAATACTATCTTTTTGCAAAATCTGTTAGCTCCACAATTCACAAATAGGGAGCGCACTCTATTCTAAACAAACGTCTGCCCGACAAAACTCCGTTTTAGAAACTATTCGCACTTATATTAGTCGAGGAAATTGGACACATAAAACTTAAAATAGGAAAGTCCTCCTGGCCAAGTGGAAATAAAATATGAAAGGCTATTGTGCATAAAATGAAAGAGTGGCCGAAGGGTCGTCAAATGATATATTAGATGAGGGGTTTGGGGGAAAATTGACCCCCTCCCGGAGCCTTCAAGTGAAATTACCTCGCTGTGGCTTAATTAGCGGCTATGTTAGAAAAAATGCTTAAAAAACACAAGTTAGAGCCGGGAGGAGTCAATAATATAAGACTTTTTGAAAAAATTATCATTTGTCGTGTGATCACAAGTGTTCAGCTATAAGTATGCAAAATTTCATATCCCCAGCTTAATAAGGGCTCATTTAGATATAATTGCTTGTAATACAGAAGTTGAAGCCCAAAGGGTTAATTATAAGACTTTCAAAAATTCATATTTTGTCTTATGATCTGACTCGTTCAACTATAAGTATGCAAAATTTCATGTCTCCAATTTAAATAGGGGCTCAGTTAGAAAGAAATGATTAAAAAACACAAGCTGGAGTCCAAAGGGTTAAATATAAAATAAAAAAAAAATTATTTGACGTGTGGTCTCAGGTGTTCTGCTATAAGTATGCAAATTTTCATGTCTCCAACTTAATTATGGGTCTCATTTAGAAACAATTGCTTAAAATATATTTGTGGGAGCTCAAAGGGTTAAATGTAAGACTTTTTCAAGATTTTATGATCTGTCGCCTGGACTCAGGTGTTCTGCTATAAGTATGCAAAATTTCAAATCTCCAATTTAATTATGGGTTCAGTTAGAAAGAATTCATTAAAACACAGAAGCTGGAGTCCAAAGGGTTAAATATAAAACTTTTTCGAAATTTATTATTTGGCGTGTGATCTGTGGCGTTCAGCTATAAGTATGCAAAATTTCAAGTCCACAATTCACTTAGGGAGTCTGTTAAAATGAATTGCTTAAAATACACAAGCTGCACTCCAAAGGGTTAAACATAAAACTTTTTCGAAATTTATTATTTGTCGTGTAATCTGAGGTGTTTAGCTATCAGAATACAAAATTGCATGCCTCCAATTTGATTAGGAATTCTGTTATAAAGGATTGCTGAAAATACACAAATTGGAGCCCAAAGGGTTAAATATAACACTTTTTCAAAGTTTTATGATTTGTTGTGTGGGTTCATGTGTTTACCTATAATAATTCAAAATTCCATGTCTCTAACTTAATTAGGGGCTCTGTTAGAAAAAATTGCTTAAAATACACAAGTTGGAGCCCAAAGGGTTAAATATAAAACTTTTTTCAAAATTTTATGATTTGTCTTGTTGTCTCAGGTATTCAGCTATAAGTATGCCGAATTTCATGGCTCCAACCTTATTAGGGGCTGACTTAGAAAGAATTGTTTGAAATATACATGTGGGAGCCCAAAGGGTTAAATTTAAGACTTTTCAAAATTTTAGGATTTGTCGTTTCGTGTGAGGTATTCATCTATAAGTACTCAAAATTATTTCAAGTCTCCAACTTGTATAGTTTCTGAGAACGGGCTCTGTGACGGACAGACAGACAGACAAAGGAGTGAGACGAGTAGGGTTTCGTCAGATGAACGAAACCCTAAAAAGAAACAAGTGGGTAAGTGTGGTCACAGATCGCACAGAGAGTTTCGTTTAATATTCCTTTCAAAACACTTTATCCTTTTGAAAAATCTGTTAGTTCCACATTTCGCAACCAGGGGCTCACTCTATTCTAAACAAACATTTATCCGAACGAAACTCCGTTTTACATACTATCCGTAGATATATTAGTCGAGGGGATTAGGCCCATAGCACCCGAGATATGTAGGCGCCCCTGGCGGTGAAAAGTGGAACTAAAATATGTAAGGCTAGAAAGAATTGCTTAAAATACATATGTGGTAGCTCAAAGGGTTAAACGTAAGACTTTTTCAAGATTTTATGATTTGTGGCCTGGCCTCAGGTGTTCTGCTATAAGTATACAAAATTTCAAATCTCCAATTTAATAAGGGGCTCACTTAGAAAGAATTGTTTAAAATGCACATGTGGGAGCCCAAAGGGTTAAATGTGCGACTTTTTCAAAATTTTATAGTTTTTCGTTTGATATGAGGTGTTCAGCTATAAGTATGTAAAATTTCACGCCTCCAACCTAATTAGGGGTTCACTCAGAAAGGATAGTTTAAAATACACATGTGAGACCCCAAAGGGTTAAATTTGCAACTTTTTCAAAATTTTATGATTTGTCGTTTGATGTGAGGTGTTCAGCTATAAGTATGCGAAATTTCACGCCTCCAACCTAATTAGAGTCTTACATAGAAAGAATTGTTTAAAATACACATGTGGGAGCCCAAAGGGTTAAATGTACAACTTTTTCAAAATTTTATGATTTGTAGTTTGATCTGAGGTGTCCAGCTATAAGTATGCAAAATTTCAAGTCTCCAACATGTATAGTTTCTGAGAACGGGCTCTGTGACGGACAGACAGACGGACGGACAGACAGACAGACAGAGGAGCGAGAGGAATAGGGTTTCGTCAGATGAACGAAACCCGAAAAAGGGCCATTCAATTCGTATTTTTTTTTTTTCATTTATCCTTAAAAAAAGATTTAGGGTCGTCTTCATAGAGAAATTGTACCAAACTCTGGAATTTTCCATTCGAACACCCAATTTTAATATTTTATCAGGGTTTTTAAGAAACGTTTACAATAAGATACTAAAATGGAAGTCATACGGAGAAGTAGTTTAGGTACTATGCAGACTTTTAAAGTTTTGAATTCCTAATGTTAAATTCAGTTTTAATCGTTGTAAATCAAACTGCAATACGTATAGCTAGCTACCTAAGCATATCTCAAAAGCCGATTGGCGGAATGAGCTTTAGTTTTGGATTTACACATTTGAAACTTATAGAAATAGATCTGTTAAAAAATTTAAAAGTTAGAATACGAGGGTGTATCAATAAGTTTTTGCCCTCACATAGAAATAATTGAGTGAAATTTATGAAAGTGCTAAATTTTAGGAGTCCTATTCTATATAGTCATTGTGAACAGTAACACATTTGTGCAACCGGTATTTCAAAGAGAGGGGGGAGGATGTATTCCAGGAGGCGCGATAGTAGACCCAACGGGGGGGGGCTTTTTCTATTTTCCGACCCCCACATGTGACATATTGTGGGAAAGCCCTGTGACCACTTATTCATGCTACGCACCTCCCGAGCCCCTCCTTCCAAATTTGTCCTCGGGGGGGGGGGGGACTTTTCTAAATTTTGTGGATATCATTCAAGCACCAGGGGGGCAAATTTGGGGGGAGGGGCTCGGGAGGTGCATTGCATGAATAAGTGGTCACAGGCCTTTCCAACAATATGTCACATATGGTAGTCCGCAAAAGTTAGAAAAATGACCCCCTTTGGGTCTACTATCGCGCGTCCTGGAATGCATCCTCCCCCCTCTCTTTGAAATACCGTTTGCAGAAATGTGTTACTGCGCACGGTGACTATATAGAAAAGGACTAATATAATGTAGCAATTCCATAAATTTCACCCAGTTATTTCTATGTGAGGGTAAAAACTTATTGATAATCCCTCGTATGTATTTGCTTTCCAATATTAATTTAAAAATATGTAAAATATGAAATAATCATTAGAAAACAATATGTTTCGTAACCTATAAAGATTTTAACAGAAATCGATTTCAAGAAGCTAGAAATATGCTAATCCAAAATTATAGTTCATTCCACGGATAAATTATTGAATTATGATTAAAGAACAACCCACATTGCTGTTTGTTATACAACTACTAATAATGAATTTAATATTAGGATTTCAAAACTTCAAATCTACATAATTTCTAAACTACAGAATCGAATGACTTACTGTTTGGTATATCTGAAATTTTTTCTGACAAAATTGCGTGTTCGTAATAAAAATTTCACAGTTCGTTACAAGTTTTCTATAAATACGGCACCCTAAGGTGTTTTTACAAACATGAATTAAAAGAATACAAAATTTTCAATCAAATGGCTATTTTCGTTTTTTGTGCTATGATAATTTGATGATTAAAATGTATGGAGTGTTCTCTCTCTTTTTAGGTGCGTTCGTAATTATATAAATACGTAGCACCTATAGTCGTCGTTCAGTCCGTCTGTCTGTCCGTCCGTCTGTCCGTCCGTTGTCTGTCCGTCCGTCCGCATTTAATAGAGCAAAAACTACCTTACCGAATGGTCTGAAATTTTAAATATATGATTGTTGTAAAATTTTGTCGAGCCATTTCAAATGTTATGAAAATCGGATGTATAGTTAAATTACAGGGACAGTCAAAAGTTTTTCTTTACATTACGGCCAATGGAAAAAATTATTGCACGTGCATTTTAATGATGTTAAAGCTTTCCGAATGGTCTCAAATTTTAAACATATAATTATTGCGACATTTTGTCGAGCCATTTCAAATTTTATGAAAATCGGATGTATAGTTTAATTACAGGGACAGTCAAAACTTTTTCTTTACATTAAAGCCAATGGGAAAAATTATTGCAAGTGCATTTTAATGATGTTATAGCTTTCCAAATGGGCTGAAATTTTAAATATATAATTGCTGCAAAATTTTGTCGAGCCATTTCAAATTTCATGAAAATCGAATGTATAGCTTAATTACAGGGACAGTCAAATTTTTCCGTTACATTAAGGGGAATGGGAAAAAATTATTGCAAGTGCATTTTAATGATGTTACAGACTATGCACTTATGAATTGAAAATAAATACACATTCAGTACAATATGGGGTGCAAAAAATAATTATAAAACTAGTTATAGTACGAACGCACCTCATTTGCCACGTTTGACGAGCAGTTTCCAACTTTTTTTTCTTTGAACGACTATCCAAAAATAGCCCTTTTGACTTAAAAGGTAGAAAACCTTTCCAAAGACTTATTCAAAAAAATTTTATCTCGGTATTTAAAGAAAATACAACCAAAGAATTAAGAACGTTAGTAATGTAGCATAACTTAAGATGCTCTTATTTTCTGTTTCATTACACTTAGTAAATACAACTGTAAAAAAAAAAATCTGTATTTTTTACAGAAAAAACTGTTTTAAAGAAAAACAGTTTTTTTCTGTAAAGAAATCTGGATTTTGTAATTTTTACATAAAAAATCTATATGTTTTGCAGAAAAAACTGATTTAAGGAAAAATTACAGATATTTTTTGTAAATTAAACGGTTTTCCCCTGGCGCCAAAATTGACATTTTTTTTTTTCAGTCAATTTGAGAGATTTTTTACAGTGTATTTCTTAAACTTTTAGAGTAAGGTACATGTTCATAGTTATTTATATAACATAATATTAAAACATACTGATTAAAATGTCATATTACTTAACCATACACTACAAAGGACGATTCTTTTTTAGAGGTTTTGTTAGAATGTAGCTAAAATTCTGTGCCTTTTAACATATACAGAACAACTGGAAACCTTAGAAATATTATGCTTAAAAATAGAAACACTGAAAAGTGAAATGTTCCTTCTATGTGTTATTTTTTTGTAATCTAGAAGCAGTGTAAAAATCAGACACTCTGTTAACATTTCAATACAACTTTGTTATATATAAGAAAGTATTTCCAAACTCTTAAAAATAAAGTAAATGTTTATTTTTATCGTAATTAGCCCTAAATTAACTTTTTCTCAATCGAATTCTATTTGGAGCACTGCGTTTCTTAATATTTTGAAAGTGTATTTTCAAAATCATAAATTGTTATTTAAAAAGTTGCAATTTTGGGATTACAATTGCACCGTAAAAATGATATTATAAAAGTATGAGATTGGAAAAGAAGGAAGGTTGGTAAAATAACCGGAATTTTAGTGCCTGATATACGATAGGGCATTCGGGGCACAGGCCCAGAGCCCCCCCACCCGACTTTCAGGGGGCCCCAAATGCTACAGACGGTTTTACAATTATTGTCCAAAATCTGATATAGTTTTAACTATTAAAAAGCAAAATTAATGTGGAAAAAAATGTTAATAATTTTTTTTATTTAAAAATAAACTTTTTAACCTGCTCAGCTGCATGGCAGTGTGAATTATCAAGCATTACATCCAATCATAGGCATTTTTTGCAGTGTAGTGGGTGTAGCTTTGAATATATTCCGATGAATGAACTTAAATTTTTCAGTGATTTCTTGTACTGTTTGAAAGTGAAAGTTATTTGATTAATAGGATATTATAGGATTAATAGGAAAAATTCAGTTAAAGTTACATACGAATTTAAATTAGATTACTGACAGAAATAAACTAAAATATTTTATTCCAATCTTATCCTTTGTGTTTGCTTTTATTGCATGCCCTATAAAGATATTACTTTTAAAGTTTTATTAATAAATTTTTAATAGGTGGATGTTATATGTTTAACAATGTTTGATCTCATTTTAATTTTTGTTTTAAATATAAAACCGCACTTTTTCCTTAAATTATTGCTATTTTTGCAAAGTGCTATTGTTCTAAAATATTTTTAATCTTTCCATTTCAAAGCAATGCTTATAAACTCACTTCTTTTTTAAATAAGTTCTAAGCATGATTTAAATATTGAGAATGTGTAATTTTTTTTATCCGCTGTGGTTTGCTTTTGTTTTATTTAATATGAACACGAAGTCTAAATTTTGAGTTCTCTGGAATATGTATATATTTTTTTCTTTTAAACATATTCCTTAACTTAAACATGATTTTTAATTTTAGTCCGTTATTGTCATAAGCCATGATAAGCCATATTTAATTTAAATTTTTTATTCGCGTAGATATTGTATTTTGTGACTATGAGTAAAATAGATTTTATATGTTTTATAGGAAAAGATTGACCTCGGAAATAGAAAAAAGGGAAACTTAAAAATAAAGTAAATGACTGCATTAGAAATATTCTTATTGTTTTTAAACATTTTAGTGTAAAAAAGTGGTTATTAATCTCTTTAAAAAATATTCAGCCCTGTATTATGTAAGTAAATATGATCATTTTAAAAAATATACTAAAGCAGTCTTATCCATAAACTTCAAAACAGGCATAAAAAACATTTTATTCCAATGGTTAAATATCATGTTTTATTGTTTAGCGCCAAAAATTACGTGTATGAAAAACGTAGAAAATGTTTTTATAATAGAAGGAAATTTAATAACTGATGCAGAATATCTATAATTAAATTTTTTTATATTACTCAGCCTCGAAATTTTAAAATCATAACCCGCAGAAAAATTTTTACATACAATTTTAAAAAATTAATATACAGTAAAACCTCCCTCAGGCAACCACGTACCGTTCCAATAAAATTGGTCATTCCGAGAGGTGGTCTCTTAATGGAGGTCATGTTTAAATCTAGATTTTAATAATTTAAAAATGGTAACAATGTTACTAAAATTTATTTTTCACATTTGGAAAAAATATAAAAAATTAAGTATCAAAATAAAAGTTAATTACATAAGTTAATTACTGTAGAGTTTTAAAAATGAATACATTGAGCTTCGCTTTAATTTTACAGTTTTATATTTTATACTTTTTATCTCCAAGTCCTTTCGAAGTTCAGTAAATAGATGCATTTTTTTGTGAACGGAAACAAATAATGACGATTTCATTAATTTATCTATTTCTTTGAGAGTTTTTTGACAGAATAGGGCAGAGGAGTTTATTGACCGTAATTCTTAATTTGTAATCAGAGTTAAATTCATTGCCTAAAAAGTCACAAAGGGACTTAAAAATTCTTGAAAACACTTAAAAGTTGCCGGGATAAAAGAATCTAAACTTAGTTTAGAAGTTTGATGAATAATGCACTCTCCGGAATTATTCTTTTAATAAAACCTTCTTCAAGCGACCAGGAAAAAACGGAATTTATTTCATTTTCTTCAAAGAAATCGATCTCTAATGGAGGGAGTTCAACTGGGATGGTCTCTGAATGGAGGTAAAATTAGTATTGAGCTTATGGGAATAAATTTCGTTCCATGAAAAAATGGTCGTTCAGGGAGGTGGTCGCCTAATGGAGTTGGTTGCACAGTGAGGTTTCACTGTACCAACCTTTTCGTAATATCATAAACATCAAATATCATATTTAACTCCTAAACAATAATAAATACTCTTAACTGTATATAATCCGAAATCAGTAATAAACCAAAAGAAAAAAAAAATCTCATGTAACGACAAATTAATGTTTTCGAATGTGTCTCCTACAAATTAAAACTTCCAGATATCTTCTCTTATGAGTCAGTCACCCTTTCAAACGAAAGAGATAAAACTTTTTTGTTTTGATCGTTGGCAAAAATAATTTGCAACACAGCATTGAAAGGGAAGAATAAAATATCTACACTCATTTTTTTTTACTCACATTTCCCGAACTAATGAAGTTTTGATTATTTTTTTTATAAGCATTGTGCGTATTAGAGGCCTGCACGGGCTGAAATTTCCAAGCCCGGGCCCGGCCAGACTCATAGAAACAAAAATTCGGCCCGGCACGTAGAAAAAGAAATTGGCCCGACCCGGCCCGGTAAAAAACTTAAAAGTTTCGCCCAAGCCCGGCCCAGCACGTATAAAAATTTAAATCTCGGCCCAAGCCCGGCACGGGCCGAGTGAATTTCAACAAATCATTGTTTTTTTTTTTTTGTTGTTGTTTTTTTTTTTTTTTTTTTAAGTATTAAAAATCTGAAAAATGCTATACAGTAAAACGGAATTGCATAGAAAAGAAAAAAAATGCGTTATAGACAAGTTCCCTTCTTAGTGAGTGTAAATGTATTATATATTCTTTTCGTATGTATTAGTATATTAATCATGCAGGATCAACACGTTAGTGAGCTTAAAACTGGGTTCCGTCATATGCAGGTTCTTTTTCACACGTTTTATTATGTTTTAATTTAGCTATATTTTAATAAGCGCAGAAACATAGAGTTCTTTAAAAAGAATAAATTTTAATGTTTAAGTGTAGAATTTGACCATTTGAAAATGTATGCATTTTTTGCAAAAATGTTAGCGCCAGGCCTAATTTTACTGACCTTTGAATGGACCAGGCCACGCTGAGACAATGATTTTCATACGGGCTGGCTCAAAATTAGGACTGAAAATTTTGGGCCGTGAAGACTAGCAATGAACGAGTCCTGGCGGATTCAGAAAAAAAGTGTGGCCCGGGTTCCATGAGTGAAAATCGGCCCGAGCCCGAGCCGGCCCGTGCAGATCTCTAGTGCGTATTCAATTGTTAAAAGAATTATATTTCAAACTGCTACATGGAGAAATATTTCAGACAATCATTTTTGAACACTCTAACGATCAATCTTTTTCTATACAGCATACAACTTTTTAGCTAATAATCTTAACATTCCACATATCTACACGGATAAATGCTTAAAATTAAATAAGACTTACCTTTATTTTATGTATTCCATAAAGAATAATTTTAATGATATCTGTTAATCCTAAGATGGCGGACGAAAAAGTGATCATTTTTCTTATCTTTAAGGGTGTCGTCGCCTTGCTGCTCTGATTGGTTAATAAGCAATGCATACGTAAGTCACTCTTTCAAAAGTGAGACATTTCACACCTTTCTAGAGAGTGGAAAATTCCACTCTTTAAGGAGTGTATTTTTATAAAATTCACTCCAAAAAGAGTAAAAATGCCTGTCACTCTTTCAAAGAGTGAGCTTTTCACTCCTCCCAATTTTAGAGTGTAAGTGACCGTTATCTAAAGGGTCATTCCTGATTCCGTTTCGTCTCTCATAACGGATAAATAGAGTTAGCTACAGCTATAAACGAGATGCCCAGATATATTAAAACAAGTATGGGCTTCGCAATGAGGTACCTCAGATTCAGGATGCAAGGTTAGATGCTGTTAAGCATTGGTCAGATCTTGACCATATGGATACCATATGGACCATATGGACCATATATGACCATATGGATCATAGGATGGATGTTGTGAGGAGGACTTTTGAAGAGGAAGTGATCCGAATTAGCGTTCTGTCAGATCTTGACCATATTGCTATAGGATGGATGTTGTGAGGAGGACTTTTGAAGAGGAAGTGACCCGAATTACCGTTTGGTTAGATCTTGACCATATCGCTATATGATGGATGTTGTGAGGAGGACTTTTGAAGAGCAAGTGACCCGAATTACCGTTTCGTACAAGCAAAATCCTAAAAACACTGTGAAACAAAATCTGTAATTTTAACATAAAAATATTGCATTTTTTGCAGAAAAAAATGTTTTAATGAAAAACAGTTTTTTTCTGTAAAAAAATGTGTATTTTGTAATTTTTACAGAAATAAACTGTTTTAAAGAAAACATACAGATATTTTCTTTGAACGGTTATTTATCGGGTAATTAAACAGTTTTCCACTGGCGCTAAAATTAACAGTTTTTTCTTCTCTCAATTTGAGAGATATTTTTTACAGTGCACATCCATCCATCCCAGAAGCAATTACTTTCGAATATGTCATCGTCAAAAGATCCTTAATTTGTGTCTAGAATGCTTGCTGAACAGGTCCTATAGGGGGTAGGAGGAATGACAAAATTACACTATCATCAACTGGTAAATATGTATAAATATTTCCCCACTAAATTAGAGAAATCTTAGCGCGGACGAAAAACGAAAAGCTGGGAGGGCAAGGGTACTTTAAAAGCCCTGTATCGCATCATTTTGAATAAAATATTTTATATGAAAGAGCTTCTTCTCAGGTCAAAACTGATGATGCCTGTAATATTAAGAGATGTTTTTAAACTAAATCAAATGTTAATATTAATTTTATTGCGAAAACAGGAAAACTAGCGATACAATTAGAGTTAGGAAATTCTCTAAAAACATTTTCACGAATACTCCTTACCTCGAATAATTTATTCAAGTATAAATAAAATAAACCAAATTCAGTGAAATAATAAAAGAAATTATTGCAGTCTAAATCTCTGTTTTAAGTAATTTTTCTTAATCTCTTATTTTGAAAAATAGATCCTGGATTCAAATATTTAAAATATTTCATATTTGATTACTTTAATTAGAATTAGATTATGCAGAGTATGCGATTCTATATAATCTAATATCCTAATTGAAAAAAATATCTAGGCGAAATTGCTATTCCAGAAAACGAGTTCTATCATTATTGAAATACAATCCGGCAAACAACCATGTTGCCTATATAAATTATTCAATTGGGATATTAGATTAATCAGGGTAAGAAATAAATATTGATTATATTGAGGCTCCATATTTCACCAATCTTACATTTATGGAAAATATTTCTAATGAGATACCGTATTGGCTCATTATTAGCTTTACATTTTTATTTTTTTGCAATGAAACGCTATTATGACAGAATCATTGGCAATAAAATGGCCACTATTTTTTCCAGTATTGTTGCAATATTGAGAAAATGCAAACATCTAAAATTTGGGGTAATATGCCATGACAATATTACTTAAGATATGTCAAATTCAAACACTACGTACCCAATATTTGTTTGCTACAAAGGCATCACTGCACTTTTGATTCAAATTTATAAAAATAATTGAAGAGTTCAGATATAAAACAAGGTAGTTAACAAAATCTAGATATAACATTCATGTTTTCCAGGAAAATCTACAACCAAATATATTCTGATTTCTTTAAAAAGAAAAAAAAAAAAACGAATTTGTTAACCCGTTCAGGACCGGCAACTTTTACATTAATTTTATTCGTTTGGAACCACTTTTTGTTAATTATTTGAATTAACTTTATAAATCACGAAAATGTCGTAATTAAATAAAATCAATTTTACTTTCCCTTTTTTACTGGTAGCAAACTCAAGCGTTTTAAGCACATATATGCACCCATGGTTCCGAACGGGTTAAAACTGAGT
Source organism: Maratus speciosus (assembly GCA_963932465.1). Taxonomy (NCBI): domain Eukaryota; kingdom Metazoa; phylum Arthropoda; class Arachnida; order Araneae; family Salticidae; genus Maratus; species Maratus speciosus. The sequence continues at coordinate 603,627,479 of OZ010787.1, forward strand.
CTTCTGTGAGCTATGTGCGCCATTTCTTCACTGGTAGATTTTATTTAATTCAATTTATTGAATTTTAATAACAAAAACTCGTTGCGCTTATCTAAAACTTATCTTTGATTATGACATCTGTTGAGCAATAAATGAATCTTGTAGTTTTAAAATGATGCCAGAATGCAGTTAAACAATTTTACATGAAAATCAGTAAAATTTGGAAATTTTCAATTACCACGTTTTACACCGGAGCTCCTCACTGCACTGTAAAAACATTATGTAATGTTACTCCATAAAATAGGTGGCAACATACTGCCTCAAATTTATGGAGTAATTTAACTTATATAATGATGTACTTTAAACTTATATAACTGGTGTAACGTAACATATTAGTGTAACGTAACATCAGTTATATCCGTTAAATTACTCCATAAAATGGGGGCAGCGAGGCTGCCACCAATTTTATGGAGTAACGTTATATATTTTTTTGCAGTGTGATGATTTATTAATATAAATTAATAATAAAATTAATTTCTTCAATATGCCAACTATTTTATTCTTGTGTAACAGCGAAAACTGTTCTGACCTTCTTCAGAAACAACAAATTTATAATCCAGTCCTTTTACTATTTACACACTTGTTGACAAGCATTTGAGCAAAGCATCCCACTTTCTCCCAGCCGTGGATTTTAGCTTTTGGAGAGTCTTAAGTAAAAGATAGAGTACTCAGATAGTACTTCAGACAGCATTCAACGTAAGTTCACTAGGATTTAGGTTCGGAAACAAAACTATCTCCTTCATCTGAGGCATATCCTGCTCCTGGAGGAAATCCGGGACAAACTGAGCAGTATTTAGTTTAGCACGCTTTTCCAAAGAAATAAATTTGAAGTCTAGGAAGGAAAGTCGTTATGTAAAATGTAGAGTAAGGTATTTACGATAGAAGAAAAACGATATTTACTCTGTACAAATGAAAATATTCAACACAATCTTTTAGATATATTTGCATTTAAGATAAAAGAAAACCGTTTCGATTACATTTTTTAAAATCAATAAAAATTATATTTATATCTGATAAATATCTCTGTTACAAAGCAAAAATATATAACTGAGTAACGCTGACATCCTTTTGAGGGTGGCAACACCCGACCCATACATTTAGCTTCTACTGCAATTTTTTTCATTTCTAAATATCTCACAGTTTCAATTTTTACACGGACATACCTTTCAAATGCAATTTATTTGAAAGCTCATATTATTTATTTTTCATGGTTTTAAAATAATTTTCAAGCATGAATTTCTTTTAAATTTATCTATATCGTGTGCAACCCGATTGCAAAAGATTACTGTTTTCACTTAAAACAATATAAATAGTTCAGCATTTGTTTCCGGCTAATATTCCATAGCAAAATTACAACTTCGTCAAAAAAATAAATAAAATAATAAAATGGTATAACTAAAACACGAATATTTCAAATGAAAATCAAATTTCTAAGAAATTTCTTAGAAGTTTGATTTTCATTTGAAATATTGTATCCAAGGCGAATGTTTCCCTCTGGAATAATTTCCATGTATTAATATAAAACACGAATTTAAGAGCTATTTAATCAAACTAAGCGCTTAAAATACTAAAATTATCAGAATCACAAAGACTGCTGTAAGTAACAAAATCTTTGGCGATATCTTCGTGTATTAACTTCTGGCATGCGGCTAATACGAATGTATCGCTTTTAATCCCTTGAGGGGCGGCGGGATATATTATATCCCACCTACGATTAATGAAGATTTGAACCGGAAAAATTTTATTAAATTTTACTTTTCTAACTTTAGTGGAAAAAGGCTGTAAAATTGCTTTTTCTTATTTAGAAATAGATTTTTTCAAAACTTCCGGTGAGGTCAACATTACTGGAACACAATCACTTGCCCCTCAAGGGGTTAATGAATTTCAAAACTTTATTTTAATACAAAATTGATATATTAATTTCAAATGCTAAAATGTGTAAATTAAAACTTTAAAACCAGTAAAAATACGCTTATTTCGACTGTTGACCTGTTTCGACTCACCCCGAGTCATTTTCAAACACAAATAAATAAAGCTATTCTAAATTTGCTCCGTCTATGACACGCCATCATCCAGTTTTCCACGCATTCTTTCATATTATGCACGTTGAATTTTTTTTAATTTCGATGTTTATTTTATTTTTATCTTTATACACATTGAGTAGCTCGAGCCATATTTTTGGTAAGTAAAATGATGCTGAAAAAAAAAAAATAAAATAAAATAAATAAACAAAAAATAAAATAAACATCCAAGTAAAAATTTAAAAAGTATAACGTGCATAATACGAAAGAATACGTGGAAAACTGAATGATGGCGTGTCATAGACCGTGCACATTTAGCATAGCTTTATTTATTTGTTTTTGAGAATGACTTGGGTTGAGTCGAAGCGTGTTAACAGTCGCAATAAATTTTTACTGGTTTTAAAGTTTTAATTTACACCTTCTAGCATTTTAAATTAATAAATTATTACAAGGTGTTAATTTGCTACATATTTACAAAATTTATATATTTCAAATAAAGAGGCTTTTTGGTGTTGTTAGTGGGCAATCTAAAAAATATATTAAACATAAAAAATTTATTCATTAAAAAAATTTTTTCACCCATATCCTGTAATCTGACAAGCCCCCGGTTGTATCCACGGGTTTAAGGAATAGTGGAACATAGAAAATTATATTTCAAGTGTTTCTCTAACGCCATGATTTAGAGATATTGTTCTCTGTTGATAAATATTTTCTGTATTCTAAAATCATATTGAATACTTCCAATACCGCAAAAAGGTATTTAAAAGAAATAAACTTAAAATCTAACAAGTAACTCTCTCGAAATGCCATAAATCAATTGTAATGAAATTTTGCAGGTAGGTAAAGCGTAGAAAAATATACACCTCCATTAAATTTTTTATTGTAATCGTTACTTTGCAATAGAAATATTGGAGTTCAAAAATGCCGTACAAGAGCAATTTTAACACGTTCACGCCGGCGCGGTGGGTCACACTCAACTGTCTCAGAGTTGTCAAGTCTCCGGCTTTTTGCACACCACTGTTATTTTAGAGAAAATGTTGTTCCTTCAAATCTCCCAATTGTTCTAATTAAATAAAACAACATTTTCTGTATTAAAATATTAGTATCCTAAAGGCCGAAGTCTTGCCAGCTTTGAGACAGTCGAGTGTGACCCATCGTGCCGGCGTGAACGTGTTAAAGGAAGATGTGCCCCTCGTTATTAATATTCCTGCACGAGAGTTCGCTTGAGTTATTTATCGCATCTTTTGCATTAGAAATAAACAGAACATAATAGTCGTTTTCAATATATAGCCGTATGTCTAAACATCCGTACGTTATATAAACGTGTTTTATACCAATACTATATGTTCACGATAACTTTACCTTTCTGCTGGAAATTGAATGTCTCAGACGACCTGTTTCTTCTCTAAAAAAAATTGTTAGGTACTAGTACTGTGTGTTGTTGCAGAGCTCCCACTGGTCCGTTTTATGAAAACCAGTAATTTTTAATAAAGAAATTCGTGGTAGGTTTCTGCAACAATTGAAAGAAAAACGACATTCCTGGTATGTTTCTGCAAAATTTATAAGTTAGATTATTCTTTAAATAAAAGTGGTGTTCAAAAAACGGACCGAATGGGAGCCCTGTTGTTGGTATAGATTGATCAAATGTCGGCTTCAACATTGGTTTTTAGAATTTTTAAGGAAGTGGGAGCCCTGTTGTTGGTATAGATTGATCAAATGTCGGCTTCAACATAGGTTTTCAGAATTTTTAAGGAATACTTGGAAATATCAAAATATTCAAGTCTACGAGATTTGTCCGTGAAATGGCAAATTATGATATCACCTATAGTAGATGTTAATATCGTTTATAAACGATAATAAATTTGGTTCGAAAATTTCGAAGTCAAAGTGAATGGACTTTATGCACGCGACTTGAATTCGAGGTTAAAATTCATCTGGAGGTGGTAATTTTTAATATTAGCATAGGAGTATGTTTGGAGTGTGTTTTATGGAGTATGTTTGGTTTATGTTTCATGGAGTCTGTTTTATGAATGTTTATTTGTTAAAAATGCCACAAAAATTCATTGTTGCATTAATAGATACTTAATATATTGAAATATAAATTCCAAATATAATCTGAGAACATTTGCCAAATTTCCAAAATTTCGGTTAAATTTTATGCACACCACCTGGGTCGAGGCTAAAGTTCGTCTGCTGACGGTATTTGCGGCTGCGCATACGGAAATTCTGGCGGTACAGTAAATACACTAACGAATCCAAATACCAAATTACCACCAGCTCTCGGGTGGGACGAAACGTGCATTGAGTCCATTTGTAATAGATCAGCTAAATGTTTCATAAGTAAAGTATTTTGTTAGAAATAGTGGTTTTGGATTGATGTCAATGTGTTGTATTATGTTTTTGTTCATATAACACATTTTTAAGTTTATAATTTTTTTGCTATATATATATTTTTTTTACTTTCAAAGTATGATTCCGCCCCACCACTGGCCGAGAGGTTCTTCTCTCAAATCTGGTAAACGGGAGAACGGGGGGTGCTGCATTCGAACCTAGTCGCGCCCGTCTGCCTAATCGTTCAGAGTTTTCCGTGTTTCCGTTCCTTGGAGAACTTTGCGTAAATACTGGTTAGGATCCGTTAGAAATACTCCCAAAAATGGGACTCTCCCCTTAGGCCTCTATTCCTCGTGTAGATAATCTGCCGTTATAAACAACAATAAAACAACAACAAATTATGAATGCCGCCGATTAAACCGTTTAACCCCTTCGAGACGGGAGCCTTTTACGAAATTTTTAATCTTTAGTCACCGTTTTTTAAAAACAGAAATTTGTGTTTTCTTGAATCGAGAAAATGCGCTGATTAAATAAGGTAAATTTTACAGTAAAATTTTACTGGTGAGGAAAAACAAGGATTCTGAGCGCTTCATGCGACACGTATACGTGCCGCTCGTCCCCAATGGGTTAACTGTCTGTGCTTATCTCTTTTTCCTAGTTCGATTTAGTATAAAAGCAGGTGGACCCGAACGTATGAGGTACTTTGCCTGGTGTTTCAGTTTTAAGTAGATGGAAGTGGTCTTGGTAAGAAGAAAAGTAGATTATTCTCGAATACTGTATGTTTTTGGAATCACGTACACCACATTAGACCAATCTTTTGCAATTCGTTAGTTTAAAATGTAATAATGTTTTCAGGTTCCGAGTATGTTGATTTTGTGTTAAGTAAAGTGCTATAGTAAAGGTTAAATTGTATATAGATACGTTATTTCTAAAACATCATACTTAAGTGACTCTAACTTTTCACAGATCTTTCTTGGTTAACACGTTATCCATTGGTGATCGGTTGACGCAACGATTAAAATAAGAACATATGCTTATATTAAGTACTGAGCTACCACTATTTTATAATTAAAAAAATTGCCTTGTTTAATGACAGAAACTTTGCCGTCAAACAACGCAAAGATTAACTTTCGGAACTTGTGGTGGTAAACGACATTCAGCAAAAAAGTTGAAGAGCCCTACCTTATAGTTTTGGTGGTTAAAGGGTTAAAATTTTTTTTGGTGTTAGCTACCAAGCAGGACGTTCCTACGTTTACTGAAATAAAACTACGTTTATGCGCACTTTCAAGTTTGCTCTTTGAGTAATGTCGGATGACCATGCTATTGTCTGAAATAGAACCTTACAAATTACTTTCGCAAATTTTCTTATTACATACTACTTACTCCGTGGATATAGATCTGCAAACCGGAACAAAATCATCAAACTATATTAATTAATTCAAAATTAGTTTTTGTTACCACGTTATAGGAAAATCTGGCAGCATGAAATTTTTATTTCGCGGCCAGTGATTAATCCATAAAGTTGTACAACGTATTTATCCATCAATCGCCAGACTTGTTTCATTTTTTGCACCTGGTGTAAATTATCCTTTTGTTTTGCGTATTTCTATCAAGACTATCACATTTGCAAAACATGTGGGGATTAGACATTCGTATTTATTTCTGTCCGTCAAAGTTGCATAAAATAGTTTACCCAACATGTTCTGTCGTAATAACGACTGACGTATATATTATAATGCATGTAGTAAAATGTATAGAACTTAATTAATATAATAAGTAGTGTACATATTAATAAAATACACTATATTTTCTGTACAGTAACGTTAACAATGACCCGCATTTCTTCTTTCAAACGTGATCGTGTTTCTTGTAGAGCACATTCGACCCCAATATCTCGGCTCCAAAGTAACAAAGGCCGAAAAAAATTAATGAAGATGTATATCTTGGTACACTTTAGCAGGGCTGCCACAGGCGACTATTTTTATAATCTATTTAAACCACTATTTTCAGAGAATAAATTTTGTAGTATGTTTCTCTTGCAAATGCTGTCAAATTGTATGTGAAAAATTTTTGCTTTATAAAAGTGGTGCGAAATAGAATTAAAAAATAGTCGCCTGTGGCATCCCTGATTTTAACTACCTTCAAAATTTCATTGCAATCAATATATCGCACATAGTTAGTGTTTCTTGCAGGAAGGAATATTGTAATGTAAATCGTGAAGTAAGTTATTTATAGTAGAAAAAAGATGTTTACCCATCATTAAATGAAACTATTGAGTCCAATCGTCTAGTTATATTTGCCCTTATATTGAAAATACGCTTTTATTACATTTTTTAATCAACTTAATCAACAAAATTAGATTTACACATACATAACATATTAAGATAACATTGGCAGACTAAAAAGGTTATTTAAAATAATTTTTTACAAACAAAGATAACAAAATATATTATACTCTGGCGTTAATTTCGGTATTTCAAAGTCTGATCGGTGCCATACCTAGACTAATTCAAAACAGTCTTGATTTACTTTCTGACTGTAAGCATTTATTCCTTTTAGATTAACTATTCGTGTAAATGCTTTCAATTATACTGTTAAACAAATGTCATCAAAAATAACAGTTTCGGTATTCCATTAAAGTTATATATATATAAGAAAATGTCTGTATACTATAAAAGGAGATTGGACCATATTTAAAACTTTAAAATTTCTTATAACCACATCCATTGGCCCTGTTAAACGAATAATACAATAAAAAATAGATTTGAAACATAAACTAAAAAATCAATAATCTATGTAATAAAAATTCCTGTATAATTTAGAAGAATATATATTTAAAAAAATAGTTCACTGTAGTTTTATGCAACATAAAAAAATAAATTTAATGTTTAATTCAATATTTACTTATAAATTTCTCTTTTTTTCCAGCAATTATTTTTAATCCATTAATTTTGTTTATAACACGGGTAATAGATTAAAACAAATTGCTGAGAACAGCAAAAACGCTACAAATTGCTGAGTACAGCAGATTAATTACACCCTACCGAGTTACTGGTTGTGCAATAACGATAAGTTATTCGAGTATTATAAATCTATTGTAAAGGAGTTTTGATGAAGACGTAAAGTAATAACTTGATTATGTGAAAAACTTGTTGACTATTTAGGGGAAAGTGGGGTAAAACCACGTAACTTACTTGCTTTTGGAAGCCAAAATTTAAGGAACTTTGCGTACATCCGCTGCATTTATCTTTGTAGCATAATATGATTTTATGATTAGTTTTTATAAATAAGTGAGTATTTATTTAATGTAAAATCATAAATAATCCTTATTCTGTATTTTGAATGTCGATTGAATCCTTTGACAAAATCTAAAAGTAGCGAAGTAATGACTACTTTTGAAAAGTAGTTTATAGTCGCTACTTTATAAAACAAGTAGTTGAAGTTTTAATTAGTCACAAAATAAAAGTAGTTTTTCCAGTCACTGTCCCTGCTATACTTATTGCCTGTGTAATAAAGGACAAGATATTCTTTTGGTCCCTCTATATCGCTGTGTGTAACGTTTCAGATCTAGTTCCTTCCATTTTATGCTTCACGTGTGTATTTTGCATCAATCGTACATCTACAAGTGCATTTTAACCCTTTATCTACGGCATTATGATCTACTGCAATTTTTTCATGTAATTGTTTTTTTTCAGTTCCCAGCTAGAAAAAGTTTGCAAAAAAAGTGTAAAAAAAAAGTGCACAAAAAGCGAGCGTATTTGGCACCTCTGCTTATGCATAATGAGTGCACACTGAATTGTGCACAAAAAGTGTATACCTAAATTGTTCATTTTTTATACACAATCAGAGGTGCCAAATACGCTCGGATTGTGTGCACTTTTTTGTTTACACTTTTTTTGCATACCTAAATTGTGCACTTTTTATATACAATCAGTGGTGCCAAATACGCTCGGATTTTGTGCACTTTTTGTTTACACATTTTTTGCATACCCGAGTTGTGCACCTTTTATACACAATCAGTGGTGCCAAATACGCTCAGATTTTGTGCACTTTTTTTTTACACTTCTTTTGCCTATCTAAATTTTATACTTTTTATGCACAATCACAGGTGCCAAATACGCTCAGATTTTGTGCACTTTTCTTTTTACACTTTTTTTGCCTATCTAAATTTTACCACAAAAAGGCTTAATTATTGCAGTTCTCGGGACAGATGTCATAAGTTCCCACGGCTGCCATCTTGGAATTTTCTTGGCGTGAAAACCCCTTTTCCGCCAAGTAGTAAATGTCGCCAAGCACCGGTTTATACGCATGTTTCGCTTAACGAAAATAAAATGTGAATAATAAACAAAATTCGCTAAAGTGGCAATCAGTAATCTTGTATGAGCACTTCGTGCACATTAACTGAAAAAAACCATCACTGCATTCAGCAGTTCTTCCGGTGTAGCATTCTCAAAATTCAGCAGTTCTTGCTTTCTAGCAATCTCAAAATATAAAAACTCTTAAGGCAGCAGAATAAACATAAAAAATGAAACTCGCTAAAGTGGCAATCAGTAATCTTGTATGAGCGCTTCGCGCACATTAACCGAAAAAAAAAACATCACTGCATTCAGCAGTTCTCCCGGTGTAGCATTCTTAAGATTCCGAAGTTCTCGCTTTCTAGCAATCTCAAAATGTAAAAAACTCTTAAAGCAGCAAAATATACATAAAATTATCAACATACCTTAACAGATATCTGCTTTCTTGAAAGCTCCAGTACGAAATCTTTCTCATAACATCACCATCATTTTCCAAAATAGGCTTATGAATATGCATTGAGACACAATAAACAAACCTACTTTTCTTCTCAAAATGTCCTCATATTTCTTAATTACTTCAGCAAAAGCTTTTAAACAGATTACAGAAACCATATAGTCAGTCAAATACATCCAATAAATTTAACATAAAAATAAAAAGACAGAGCGATACAACACAATATCAAAATCCATCCACAAAATCCACCACTTCTCAGTGGTTGCCAGAACACAACACGTCAGAATACATATGTCACACGGGGTTCCACATATCGAGGTTGCCATATTTTAAACACCGCCAACACACCAACAAAAAGTCGCCAAACAATTCAAAACAACGGCTGAGGGAACATAAGGCATCTAAGCCCAGTTCAGTTCCCTTAACCAGAAACGTACCATCTGTGAGATGGTTTCGTCGATATATCAGCCCTTAACATTTTCGCACTCCGGCATTCAAAACTTATTTTTATGCTGTTATATTAAAAAATTGCTCCTATTAATGCATTACTATTAAAGATTAAATGTTTAAGTTCACTATTTGATAAATTATTAAGTGGTCTGTTTGTGCACGGGATTTTCACATTTCCGGTTAAGGGTTAAACATATTGCTATCACATACATAATTCACACTGCAATATCAATACTGCAAAATCAATAATAAGACCAAAAAACAAGCATAAATTTATTGGTGTACCTGTAATGGAACAGTGGCACAACAGAGAGCTGAGCAATATTCTTATAATAGTATGAAATTTAAAAAAAAAGATGTTTCTATAAATATAACCTAAAATTGAACCTTATAACATACGATGAAGCTATATTTTAAATTTTAAAACATTATGATGAATTCTTCACAATTTTTTAATTTCTAATTACAGCTGAAGGAAGGTTAAATGCTTGTAATATTTGGTACTTTATTTCGGTTAGCCGGGCACCAATGTTATAGATACATATATAAGTCTATATACATGTTTATATAAATATATATACTACATATATATGTATATAGGTGATATAGACAATATATGTATATACATACGCGTGTGTGTATACATATATATGTATGTATATATAACACTGGCGCCCGGCTAAACTAAAACTACCTAATATTTTTACGAGTAGTGCACCAAGTACTCCTGTGAGTACCAAGTAATTGTGTGCAAGAAAAAAGCACTTATGTGCACATGATATGAGCTTAGGGGTAATACTCCTATGTGTGCATGTGTTTATAAATACACATAAACATTCATCATGAATCAGGGTTGCAAAAAAGTCGGCTAAAATTAAAAAAAGCCACGCCGGCAGCTTTTATTGGTTTTAAACGGCTTTTTTTGGCCAAAATTGGCCTTTTTGGCCATAATCGGGTTTACAATGAAGCATTGTAATTATAAACTACATATTTTAAAGTGTTTTTAATTAAGAGGACAATAGTTACTTAGTTACATGTTTTATTACTTAATTAATTTTAAGAGCTATTAATATACAAGTCTTATTTTATTTCTAATAAACATTTAAAATCATACATAGTCATATAATAAAAACATCATTTCTCACTATTAAAAAAACATTATAAATAGCATATGCATGAATATGCTTAACAACAAGCTTTTCGAAAATTTATTTAGAGAAATTTTATTTATTTATTTATTTTCTTGTTTAAATGCTCTATTTTTTATACACTTATGTACCTAACTCTCCTCAAATATTATATCCTTTCTAATTTTTCTTTTAACATTTATAAGTTAACTCTCCATATGGACACATAAGAATGTTTCCATTTTGATGTGCTACATTTTGTCATTGTTTAATTAAATATGATCTTTAAAATGTGTAGTATATGTGGAGCTATATAATGTAATATAAAATTTCAAAACACCAGTTTGGAGTCTAACTTAATATTCTTTTCAATATTTATATATATATATATTTTTTTTTTTTCAGACATAATGCCTTCACAGTTGCCTTCTAGCAGTTAAAGACTTAGTTATTTGACAAAATTTAATAGAAATTTATAATTTTCTTAGTAGAAAATATTTATAAGTGTATTATAAATTAATTGATCCAAATTTAAAACAAATTAGCTGTAAACAAAATTTTAAAAATAAAAACCGGCTTTTTTCAATAAAAGCCGGCTTTTTTTAAGTGGTTAAAACCAAAAAAGCCAGCTGGCTTTTTTGGCCTGGCTAAAAGAGGGCAACCCTGTCATGAACATATAATATTTTTTTTAATTAACTTCAATTCAAAGTTTAATTTACTGTATACTTTTTGAAGATAATTTTTATAAATTTCCATGCCCTATAAAAAAAACTTTGGGATATTTAGACACCTGATCGTCAAAATTCACAATTTTTCCAAAGCCAATCGATAAAATTCCAATTTTTCCGCACCCAATTGACAAAATTCGCTATTTTTTCACACCCGACTGACAGAATTTACTATTTTTCTACACCCGATAAAACACAAAATTCCCTTTTTTCCGTGCCTGATCGACGAAGTTCGCTATTTTTCCGTGAATCAACGAAATTTGTGATTATACCACTCCTAATCGACAAAATTCATAATTTTCTACACCTGTTCAACAAAATTTCCTTTTTTTCAGCGCCTGATCAACATAGTTCACTATTTTTCCGTGAATCAACGAAATTTGAGATGTTTCCGCACATTATCGACAAAATTCGCACTTTTTCTATGCCCGATCAAACAAATTCGTGATTTTTCTACGCCAGATTGACAAATTTCGCTATCTTTTCATACCCGACCAGTGAAATTCGCTATTTTTTCACACCTTATTGACAAAATTCACTATTTTTCGACACCCAATCAACAAAATTCTCCTTTTTTACACCTGATCAACAAAACTCTCCTTTTTCCCCACACCTGATCGACGAAGTTTGCTATTTTTTCGTGATTCAATGAAATTTTGAGATTTTTTCCATTCCGAATCGACAAAATTCCTGATTTTCTACACCCTTTCAACAAAATTCCATTTTTTTCCACACCCGTTCAACAAAATTCCCCTTTTCTGCCGCGCCTGATCGACGAAGTTCACTATTTTTCCATGTATCAACGAAATTTGAGATTTTTCCGCACATTATCGACAAAATTCACGCTTTTTCTATGCCCGATCAAACAAATTCGCAATTTTTCTACGCCGGATTGACAAGATTTGCAATCTTTTCATACCCGACCAGTGAAATTCGCTATTTTTTCACACCTTAATGACAAAATTCACTATTTTTCGATACCCAATCAACAAAATTCCCTTTTTTTCACACCTGATCAACAAAACTCTCCTTTTTTCCCGCACCTGATCGACGAAGTTTGCTATTTTTTCGTGATTCAATGAAATTTTGAGATTTTTTCCATTCCTAATCGACAAAATTCATGATTTTCTACACCCTTTCAACAAAATTCCCTTTTTTTTCCACACCCGTTCAACAAAATTCCCCTTTTCTGCCGCGCCTGATCGACGAAGTTCGCTATTTTTCCGTGAATCAACAAAATTTGAGATTTTTCCACTCCTAATCGACAAAATTCATAATTTTCTACACCTGTTCAACAAAATTTCCTTTTTTTCCATATCCATTCAACAAAATTCCCCTTTTTTCCCGCGCATTATTGAAGAAGTTTGCTATTTTTTCGTGAATCAACGAAATTTGATATTTTTCTGTACATTATCGACAAAATTCACACTTTTTCCATGCCCGATCAAACAAATTCGCGATTTTTCTACGCCAGATTGACAAATTTCGCTATCTTTTCATACCCGACCAGTGAAATTCGCTATTTTTTCACACCTTAATGACAAAATTCACTATTTTTCGATACCCAATCAACAAAATTCCCTTTTTTTCACACCTGATCAACAAAACTCTCCTTTTTTCCCGCACCTGATCGACGAAGTTTGCTATTTTTTCGTGATTCAATGAAATTTTGAGATTTTTTCCATTCCTAATCGACAAAATTCGTGATTTTCTACACCCTTTCAACAAAATTCCCCTTTTTTCCACACCCGTTCAACAAAATTCCCCTTTTCTGCCGCGCCTGATCGACGAAGTTCGCTATTTTTCCGTGAATCAACAAAATTTGAAATTTTTCCACTCCTAATCGACAAAATTCATAATTTTCTACACCTGTTCAACAAAATTTCCTTTTTTTCCATATCCATTCAAGAAAATTCCCCTTTTTCCTGCGCCTGATCAACGTAGTTCACTATTTTTCAGAGGAACAATGAAATTTGAGATTTTTCCGCACATTATCGACAAAACTCGCACTTTTTCTATGCCCGATCAAACAAATTCGCGATTTTTCTACGCCAGATTGACAAATTTCGCTTTTTCATACCCGACCAGTGAAATTCGCTATTTTTTCACACCTTATTGACAAAATTCACTATTTTTCGACACCCAATCAACAAAATTCCCTTTTTTTCACACCTGATCAACAAAACTCTCCATTTTCCCCGCACCTGATCGACGAAGTTTGCTATTTTTTCATGATTCAATGAAATTGACATTTTTTCCATTTCTAATCGATAAAATTCACGATTTTCTACAACCTTTCAACAAAATTCCCTTTTTTTCCACACTCATTTAACAATATTCCCCTTTTCTGCCGCGCCTGATCGACGAAGTTCGCTATTTTTCCGTGTATCAACGAAATTTGCGATTTTTCCGCACATTATCGACAAAATTCACACTTTTTCTATGCCCGATCAAACAAATTCGCAATTTTTCTATGCCGGATTGACAAGTTTCGCAATCTTTTCATACCCGACCAGCGAAATTCGCTATTTTTTCACACCCAATTGACAAAATTCACTATTTTTCGACACCCAATCCACAAAATTCCCCTTTTTTCCCGCACCTGATTGAAGAAGTTTGCTATTTTTTCGTGAATCAACGAAATTTGAGATTTTTCCGTACATTATCGACAAAATTCACACTTTTTCTATGCCCGATCAAACAAATTCGCGATTTTTCTATGCCGGATTGGCAAGTTTAGCAATCTTTTCATACCCGACCAGCGAAATTCGCTATTTTTTCACACCCAATTGACAGAATTCGCTATTTTTCGACACCCAATGTCATGAACACATAATATTTTTTTTAAATTAACTTCAATTCAAAGTTTAATTTACTGTATACCTTTTGAAGACAATTTTTGTAAATTTCCATGCCCTATAAAAAAACTTTGCGATATTTAGACACCTGATCGACCAAATTCACAATTTTTTCAAAGCCAATCGATAAAATTCCAATTTTTCCGCACCCAATTGACAAAATTCGCCATTTTTTCACACCCGACTGACAAAATTTACTATTTTTCTACACCTGATAAAACACAATTCCCTTTTTTCCGTGCCTGATCGACGAAGTTCGCTATTTTTCCGTGAATCAACGAAATTTGAGATTTTTCCACTCCTAATCGACAAAATTCATAATTTTCTACACCTGTTCAACAAAATTTCCTTTTTTTCTATATCCATTCAACAAAATTCCCCTTTTTCCTGCGTCTGATCAACGTAGTTCACTATTTTTCAGTGAAACAACGAAATTTGAGATTTTTCCGCACATTATCAACAAAACTCGCACTTTTTCTATGCCCGATCAAACAAATTCGCGATTTTTCTACGCCAGATTGACAAATTTTGCTATCTTTTCATACCCGACCAGTGAAATTCGCTATTTTTTCACACCTTATTGACAAAATTCACTATTTTTCGACACCCAATCAACAAAATTCCCTTTTTTTCACACCTGATCAACAAAACTCTCCATTTTCCCCGCACCTGATCGACGAAGTTTGCTATTTTTTCATGTTTCAATGAAATTTTGACATTTTTACCACTCCTAATCGACAAAATTCACGATTTTCTACACCCGTTCAACAAAATTCACTTTATTCCCACATCCGTTCAACAAAATTCCCCTTTTTTTCCTGTTCTTGATCGACAAAGATGACTATTTTTCCATGAATCAAAGGAATTTGAGATTTTTCCGCACATTATCAACAACCATTACAAGAGAAGACATGGTACGTTGTTGCAGATCTGCAACAAACAAAAGTTTACGCTTATTTTATACATATTATAAATTTCTTAGCTCGAAAATGGTCTTTAAATAAAGAATTTAAACTTACCTTTGTAAACAATATACTTGTCTGCAGACTTTTTTAACTCCACTATTTCAAAGCTTAATTCAGCAAAAATGACATTTAGCTGATCAAGCGATAAATAAAACTTTGGCGTGAAAAAAAAAATAAATATTCGTCATCTGTTGCGGATTTAATGGCATAATTATACAACTAGCAGTGTAGTAGAATAACAACATTCAACAAAATCGTGTTTTGATGTTTACTGTCAAAATATCATTGGCTTTTTGGGTATGTTGCAGATCTGCAACACGGTGATACAAAGTGTTAATTTCTTTAGGCAAGTAGGTACCTATTTTAGTTATCAACACAGTTTTGGCGGGAACTATCTGACCTTCTATCTTCGTAGCAAATCGATGAGTTTCCAAGCTGTATATTCCAACATCTTGCAGGTCTGCCGTTATTTCTTCACACGATACATCTGTGGGGATGCCATGCAGCAGGAACCACGTGATAATGCTTTCTTGTTGGAGAACAGGTGATACCGGTAACTCTTCCAATTCTTGAATGTCTAAGATTTTTTGCGCTGTTTCTAGAGAGCTTGTCGTTGCTAAGAGTTTCCCTCGATAGGTTAGTTTCAACTCATTAATTTGGTCATGACTGAATAATTTCTTGAATTCCGTTCTTTAGACGACGCGGGTGTATGCTTGGGAGAGCCCCATTTGCTTCCAAAAAGATTATAGGGTACTTTTCAGTTAGCCGGGCGCCAGTGTTATGTACACATAAATATATGTATATACACATGTATGTATACATATATTATATATATACACATGTATGTATATACATATATTGTATATATACACATATATCCACATATATGTATATCTATACATATGTATATATACATGTATACATAATACTAGCACCCGGCTAACCGAAAAGTACCGATTTTAATTTCCTCGTACATATCACTCTGCAGCACTTGTATTCAGGCCCTGTTTACGGAATAGGCCCATGAAGCCTGTGCTTACCCACTGAGATACGAAAGGGCCCCCAATTTTACTTTTCAAAACTAATTATTAGAAAAAAGAAACTCAATCAGGGTAAAAAATGCATTTTTTTTCTTTTGAAATTTTTTTGTTCTTACTATGTGGCAATTTGTAAATCACAAAAGATATTTTGAAGTTCAAATATCCTCAACTGTAGTTCCATATTTGTCATTTACAAAATAAATTGGTTATTTACAATTAAAAATATAATAAAATACTTTTTCATAGTATGTATATATAGGTAGTTAGTTTTAGTTTAATATTAAGTGTTATTTACTCTAAACTTCGATGGTAAAATTTCAAATTATTTAAGCATACGAAAAAGGGATTTAGTAAATAAAAAAGCAATTTGTAGAGTAATAGGGGGCCCTGTGTGACGTCGGGCTTCCCCTACTTCCAAGTGTTAAGCGGGCCAAATAATAAACGTTGTTTTCCTGAACTGAAGATACGCCGTTTGCTACGGTGTCATCCTCCATCTTGCTGTCGTTCATTTCTCCATTATTCTCAGTGAGGGCATTTGAATCCATTGCATTTTCTTCACTTTCATTTTTAGAAGATATCAATCCCTTTTTCCTAGTATTAGGCTTTATCTTTTTTGAAGTCCGAAGTTTCGATCTAGTTGAGCTCATATTCTGAGCAACAGATATTTTTTATATATTCTAGTAATTCTTGTATTCAGGCCCTGTTTACGGAATAGGCCCATGAAGCCTGTGCTTACCCACTGAGATACGAAAGGGGAAGGTTATAAGAGTAAGAAATACGTTTTACTCTTATTTCTTACAAATTTCGCTATCACTACTAATAACGCCCGCCACGCCGGCCACACAGCTCGATGCATGTAAACACAAGGAAAGGAGTGTTGAGTTGAATTGCAGCTACACATGCGAAAATAAAAATCAAGGCCGTGATCGAGATAGATTTTCGCTGTTAGCGAAACGAGATCCACTAATCAGAAGCCTGTATTTTTGCGACCTTTTCATTGTTTGCAAATATGCAGGCTTCTGATTGGTCAATCTCGTTTGGCTAATATCGAAAAATGTATCTGGATCTCTGCCCAAATGTTTAAATAGAAATTTGAAAGAAATTAATAAGAAATAAACGTTTTTCATTTGATTTTTGAAAGCAGAAGTAATTTTCATAATAACTGGAATTTATGCTTGATCGATGATAAGGGATGCCTTTAGTAATCATCAAAAAGAAGAGAGTTTGCGTGAGTGTGTGTGTGGGGGGGGGGGGAGTCCACTGCCCTTCCCTCGATTTTAAAATTTAACTAGCTAAATTTTTTCTTTGATAATTTTGAAAACTTCATAAAATGTATTCTTTTCGAAGAATTTGAAATAAAAGAGGAAGTAAGGAATTTTCTGATAGGGCATGGGAGGGCCATTGCCCTCCCTGCATTTTAAAATTTGATTAATAAATTTGATTTTAAAATTTGATTAAAAAAATAAATTTTATTTTTTTCCTATTTTGAAATACAGAGTCAAATTTATTATTTACGTGTAACTTAAAATAAAGATAAACTAAGAATTTTCCTTTGGGGGAAGGGGGCTTAGGAGGGCCATTTCCCCTCCCTCGATTTAAAAATTTAACTAACTAAATTTTATTTTTCTCCGATTTTGAAAAAAAAAAAGTAAAATTTATTCTTTCAAGTAACTTAAAATAAAAGTGGAACTGTGGATTTTCTGTTAAGGAGGGGGGGGGGAGGGAGAGGTCCATTTTGCCCCTCCCTGGATTTTGAAACTTATTTAATTAAAATGTCTTTTTCACCAATTTTGAAATGCACAGCAAAATTATTTATTTCGAGTACATTAAAAAGGAACTAAGAACTTTTACTTGGGTAGAAGGGGTCATATGAGAGCCATTGCCCCTCCCTCGAATTTGATTTAATCTAAATTATTTCTAAATTTTATTTTCAATGATTTTGAAAAACACAGTGAAATTTTCTCTTTTCGAGTAACTTAACATAAAAGTGGAATTAAATATTTTTCTGTAAAGTTAGAGGGTTTAGGTGAACCATAACCCGTACCGCAGATTTTAAAATTTAATTAATTAAAATTCTTTTTTGCTTATTTTGAAAAACATAGTAAAATTTATTTTTTTCAAGCGACTTAAAATAAAGGGGGAACTCAGGAAATTTCCGTTAAAGAAAGAGGGGGGGGGGAGAAGCCCCATTGCCTCTTCCTGGATTTTGAAATTTAAATAATTAAAATTTGTTTTTTTCTTATTTTGAAAAACATAGTAAAATGTATTTATTTCGTTTACCTTAAAATTAAAATGGAATTGAGAATTTTCGGTTTTTTTTCGGGGTGGGGGGGGGGGGTAAATATACTATTTAAAATAAAAGTACTAATTTTTACATCCATAAAAAATATATAATTTTTGGAAAATTGGAATCTACAGTTTTTTTTTTTTTTTTTTTTTTTTTTTGCATAAAAAATGCACACTTTTCGCGAACACGGAATATTAATTTATTTTATGCAAAATATGTTCACAGTTTTTGACAACATAGGATATACACTTTTTTGTATGTATAAAAAATACAGACAGTTTGCACAAAAGGTGCATACTTTTCGAAGTGTTCAAAAATAGTCACTTTTTATGCACAAATTGTGTACAATCTATACTATTTTGCAAAAAAAGTGCAAACATTTTCTAGCTGGGTTACTACAATGAAAATTAAAGGATAAACATAAAAAAAAATACTCACCCGTGAGAAATTTAATTATTTAGAGGTAATTAATGAAAGTGGTACTTTAAAGTACTGTCAGTACACTATGACTAAAATATCGTAACGTAAAACCCACAAGGTATTTCAACTGGCACCAGAAAAATATTTTCGGTTTAATAAGTATGTGAAATATAGGCTTTTTCTTATTTACAAATAAATCGTTTGGCGAATTCCGGTGTCAGTCATTTATCTCAGCACTTTAGAATTGAAAATGCTTTGCTCCTGAAAGGGTTAAAAAAAACTATTTTTTTTTTTTTTTAGGTTTCGATCTTGTTAGCAGTTCTTTACTTATGCGACGTCTATATTCCAGGGACAACATGTTCTTTCGCATCTCCACATATGCAAGATATGAATTTACATATGCCATTTCTAGTATAGCAAATACGAACCGGTGCCGCAACTTTTTCAATTTCCTATAAAAAATAACAATGAAACAGAAAAGGAGTATCAGGGAAATCATTACCACACTAAATTTTAGTAATTAAATTTTAAAGCAGATGAGAACGATGAATAACTACACAGACGAAAAGTAAACATGAAGTTTTTCTCCAACACCCAATGTACTGACGGTACTTATAAAGTACCACCGAGTAATTCAACTGTTAAATCAAATACATACACCGTTCATCTAAAATAGCTAGTCATATTGTATTCTAAGATCATAATGAACACATAAAAAAAATCCAACACTTATCTTATATCCTTTACTGTGTTTGCAGCGATAAAAAGACGATCGTAGCAATCTGTAAAAATTGTCGGCACAAAACAGATCGACTGCTTCAAATATAGCCTCATTCCTCTCTAAAATAACAAACCTAAAACTAGTGCTGCCATGTATTCGGACAAACTGGGGTTAAAAGAGGGTTTTTGCAAAGTACCATTAGAATATTAGTAATATTCACTATGGTATAAAAGTTTAAAGTGAGTGATGCTTATAGTACCGTCAGTAGATAAAGGGTTAATTTGTAGGACAAACAAAAAACTTTTATGAAATTCATGAAATCTATTTTTTAGCCTTCCATAGCTCAAGAATCGAATCAAACAAGCTGTGTTAATGTTTTTTTTTAGATATTTGTTCTATAATTAATTCAGTTTAACATAGTCTAAAATAAAGCGTTGAAGTAAGTGTTCGAAGTGCGTGTCGGAAGTGAATGTAGGAGTGCAAGTTTCATATTATTTAGGTAATGAGAGTCACGTGATTTCTGTAAAATTGAAAGAAGGGATATTTAAACACCAGAAATTGACTCTAAAATTTCGAAAAAATTGTCATCAAAGTTTGGAAATATACCGTATCTTTTTGCAATACCCTTTTTATTACAAAAAATTCTGATTGTTTTGTTTCTTATTACCCCCTTTGTCTTTTATTACCTCATTTTCCCGTAGTATTAACATTTCCCCATAAATTATAAAGGCGAAACTATAATAGTATATACGGTTTTCTTTTAAAATATAAGAATATATAAAAGACGATTTTTTTGAAAATTTTTCAAAGTTAGTTTTATTTTGCCTGGAATATTCTTCTAAATACATACACGCTCAAAATAATTTTCTAAAACTTTCAAACGTGTTGGTCACCTAACTACGAAATAAAAACATACATATATCACCTACTCATGCAATACATTTACACTCGTTAAAGTAGAAAAGGATTTATAACTGTCTCTAATTTCTAAAGTAAAAGTTGACAAAATTGAAGTCCTTTACGTAGCAATCTATAAGTCCTATGAAATCATCTATGTAGCGTCCTATAATTAGTATGCGTAGTCCGCATTCAAAGCGTCTCGCAAAACTTATATTCTACTGAGGCAAAACATTTTCTTTATTTCGTATGATATATTTAATCAATACTAATAATAAAATGCCAATGCAAATTCATGACCAATTATGCTAAACTTCATTTATGCATTATGAGATGTCGTGGTTTGTTAAGAATCACTTAGAGGTTAATTTAAGGTGTCATGCTTTCTAAAGAATCACTTTGAGGTCAATGTAAGTTGTCAAGTTTTCTGAAGAATCGCTTTGGGGTAAGCTAAACAAATTAAAAAAATAATTCAACTTTAAACTCTCAATACAATGAGATTTATAACTTTTTAAGCCATTTTTAAACTTCTTTAATTTAACAACTTTTTAAAATTCAGTAAGATTTTTAAATTTAAAACTTGAGGCCGTTTCTTTAAACATAAATTGCGTTCCTAAAATTCCAGGACGTTGTCTTTCCTTAAATGGGCGTTGAGATAGTTGAAGAACTTAATTCAACGAGATTTTGGGCCTACGGTTTGCTATTAAGGTACTTTCAATTAAAACCTTTATATTTTTTTTACGTATACAGGGTTCCTATTAAATTCATGTTCCTTCCATTAACTTCCTAACATCGACAGATATATTAATAAACATGGTGTCTAGGTATAATAAAGTGGATATGCGCTACAGAATGAGACGTAATTGAATAAAATACCATCATTGAACGAAGTTGATTACTACATTTCTTCGGAAATGTTCTTCATTAAATCTGTAAAAGCTTATTTACATGTTATATTTTTACAGAAGATAAAATTAATAATACAGTAGAATCTCGTTACAATGGATGTCAATTTAACGATTTTTTCAGTTTAACGAATATTATTTTGATTTGAAGAAAATTCCTATACGTTGCCATTTTAAATTTATTCACTTCAACGAATTTTTCAAATTATTGAACTGTTAAAATTTATTGAACTGTTAAAAAGAATAATTATTTCAGTTTAACGAACACCGAGTTCACAAGAAAACAATCTTTATCAGAAAATTAAAATTCCGAAAGAAATCTTTTTTTATTTCATTGCCTCACGGTCTTCAAATTTTCAAAGTTCTTCTTAGTTTCTTCTGATTGCGGCACATTCATGGTAAAAAAAAAAAAAAAAAAAAAAAAAAAAAATCCGTGTTAAAATTAGAGGTCTGCACGGGCCGGAATTTCCAGGCCCGGGCCCGGCCAGGCCCGTACAAAAATCAGTGAAAACAGGCCCGGCCCGGCCCGACTAAATGTCTACAAAAAATTCCGTTTTTTCTCGACATACAATTAAGATTCTTTTAATGAATACTACATGCATATTTATGGGAACATTTTACAGTATATTTTAAATTACTATGTGTTCGCAAAATAGAAAACACACAATAGTAAACGTTAACGATTACTTACAGTGTTTTAAGTCAACGTCTCTACAGACGTTTCAAAATTTAAATAAGGGTTCATTAAAAGATTATTGTAGTTTAGAATAAAGGGTTAAAAACATGATAACTTTGAAGCTTATAATAAAAGGTAGATTTGTGAAAATATTTCTGTCATTTTTAAGGCTTTTCTCAAATCCAAAGGAGCTACATTTTGATACATTTATGAATTCATTTCTTTTCGGAAGCGCATGAGATTGGCAGGTATTCTTATTCAGAAACCATGTAAATGCCGTTTTTTTTTTTAGATAAAAGTAATATATCTTTCAGAAAATACTGCCAAAGTTAGCGTTTTGAATCGAATTTCCGGAAGCGATAGCACAGGAAAGAAGAAAACGTACAGTCACGTGACAAGAGTCTCTGTTATCTCTGTACGTAATTTATGAAAAATGGAAACGCTATTTGATCCCAATTGCCTTCAATACTCAGCCTGTCAATTTTATGCCTTTATAGTTAAAAATGAGTCAGAAAATGTGTCTGAGAGTTTCGCATTGTTGAGCAGTAAATATGAGAACCACCTTAAGGTACATTTCCAAAGATACTGTTAACAGAAGTTCATTATCGCTATTAATACTTTTACAAAACATAATGCCTGTCCTACACATCCTGAGAACGATTAAGACCAGTTCCGTCCCGGCACAAGTCTGCCGAAAAAAATTAAACCCGGGATCAGGCATCATGTAAATGTACGATGCCGATCTCTACGATGGTCATGTTACATTTCTGTATTGATGTTGTTAAACTCGCATCGGCTCGTAACGCACATTTATACTTCTCGAAAAAGTCATATTCATTGGAAATGACCTCGTATTTTATCTGCTCCTCTCAAATTCTTATATCGGGCCGATAGGCCCGATTAATCTTTTTTATCGGCCGGGCCCGGCCCTTCAGGCCCGTTCAATTTTTTTGCCGGCCCGGACCGGCCCTTTGAAAAAATTGTCCTAATTCTGCCGGCCCGTTTGAAAATTCTCCTCCATTCCGCCGGCCTGGCCCGCGGGCCGAGCCGGGTACGGGCCTCGGGCCAAGCCCGGGCCCGTGCAGACCTCTAGTTAAAATACGGAAATTGTACTGGCAATTGAGACTCCAGTACTATTCCGTATTTTAACGGAATTTTTTTCCGTAATTTTTGTGAAAAACGGAATTTTTTCTGGAATTTACGGAAAAAATTCCGTTAAAATACGGGAATAGTACTGGCGTCTCGATTGCCAGTATAATTTCCGTATTTTAACGGATTTTGTTTTAGTGTTCCTTTAAAAAAAGTAGGACGTCCGGTAAATTTATTTTTGCAGTAGTCTCGTACCTTCGCATTCGGCAATAAATATCTCTACTTATTAGTGAATTACTAATTTGTAACAATTTATATTTGGAGTTAAATTTCCTTTTTTAGTGGTAGAGAACAGGAAAAAAAGCAATTTTTATTGAAAGAAAGAATTTAATATTATATAATCAGTAATTGCTCCAAGAAGGCATGTAAAAATGGCGACAGTTTGTGTTCTGCCATCAAAAGAAGCTCTGTCGCACATGGGAATTTAAAACAAATCATTTATCCCAGAAAAAAAAAATGTGCCCGAAACGTTTTATACAACGTTGAAAAATATTGAAGTCAAAATCAAATTCAATTTCTTCCTGGAGTGCCTACGTGTGGCGTCATGCTCATTTTTACCTCGTATCTAAGCTAAAACGATTTAACCAGAAATTATCAGAGTATTCATGTAAAATAGAGGTTAATAATATTGAAGATTTTGCTTTGAGAAAATTGTTGTAAACGTTAGTAAAGAGAAAGTTCTTACTTTCTTGTAATAATAAAAAGTTACATTAATGACAGTAATGGTAAGTATCAGTGTGAATTTTTCAGCTTTCAGTTATGTAAGATAAATTAATTTCTTTATAGTTACGGCTAAAATCTTAATAATTATCTTATAACAAATAAGTTCGCAATAATATACGGTATATTTAATCTTTATTTACATGTTTGCAGAAAATTAATATAACTTTAGCGATCATATATAATTTTATTTTTTAATTTTTAAATCCGAAATATTGAAATTTCATATTTATGAATTTTTCAGAATAACGAAATTAATCGGTGGTCCCTAGAAATTTGTTGTAACGAGATTTTCCTGTTAGTTGAAAAACTAATCAACCATTCCGCGAATAGTTTGGAAACCACTGAATAGAATGTTGTGCAATGTATTATAAAAACGAAAAGAAACCACTGTAAGAAATGGGCTATATTGATGTAATATACAATTTGATTACAAGGAGCCATTAAAGATAGCGATCTTTTTATTGCGAACATAATTTTAACAGATTTCAATTAAAATTTTAACCTTCAATTAACTGAACGTTTCCGATCTTTTGGATAAGGATCCTGATATATTCAATCGATAACCAATTGGAATCAATAGACTGGGGAATTTTAAGTCTCAACAATGTCTATTTTCGATTAGTTCCAGATTACAATATTACTAAGTATTTTTCCGCCATGTAAAATTAAATCTAGAGATCATTTATATCATGAAATACAGGAGAAAAGAACGAAAAAAGTTACAATAAATAAATTGTTGTGTTTAGGAAAATGGCTGAATTTATATTTCTTTCTCAGACACTGCATTTATTGAGAATATGGAATGATTTTTTTTTTTTTTTTTTTAAGTACGTTTCAGACGCTTTAAACTATACGCTTCCTATTTCGGCAAGTAATTGGCATTATTTGCGGTTCATTGAATCTTTATACACTTCCTATACTTTTTGCAATGCCATCACACTTAAGAGCCTATGCTGTATAGACTCGTAGGATTACCATTATGTTTTCCTGTTCCCAGTCCTCCTTGTTTTCATACCATTGCGTGCAGGAAAACACAGTGATAAACCTACGAGTTAACCGTTAAAATCGGGTTTTCAGGTGTTTTCCACCAAGATAGGACTTGGCAGAACGATTGCGTTTTAATATGCGAATCGAGTTTTAACTAAAGTGTTTGTCTGTACTGCTCCTCCCGGTCTACAATATATCTAGAAAAAGCGTGGAAGGAAATATATTTCTGTCAACATCAAAACTATACTTATAGATTTGACGAAAGTAGAATAGGGAAAATCAAACCAGAAGATTGAATATATATCTTTTTATGCGAAGAAAAAAAATTAAACAACACAAAAAGATATCTGGAGTGGCTCCATGTTACTTTCTAAACAGTGTTGTACTTGTTCAAAAGAAAGGAGGGGGGAGAATTTTATACATATCTGACACAGAGGTGTACAGAGATGTCCACTCCGGAAACCCAGCTTTCGCTTCAGAGTTGTAGTGCAATCCCACGGGCCCCCATTTCCGCTTCTGAAGTGCAACACGGTTTAAGCTCTATTGACAATTGATCAAATAATATATTTCAGTGTTAACTGCAAAATTTACAAGTTCTTAGGTTATTTTTTAACAAATGACTGCGAACTTCTAAGGATTTTATAATTTGATACAGATCTTACACTGTAAAAAAAAAAACGGACTAAAAAACGGAAATACTACTGGCAATCTAGACGCCAGTACTATTTCCGTTTTTTTACGGGAATTTTTACCCATAAGTTACAGAAAAATTTCCGTTTTTAATCAGAAAAAAGGAAAATTTTCTGTAATTTATGGGTAAAAATTCCCGTAAAAAAGCTGAAATAGTACTGGCGTCTAGATTGCCAGTAGTATTTCCCTTTTTTAGTCCGTTTTTTTTTTACAGTATAGGGTCATTTTGAGGTTACAAATGACCGCTTTGCCTAACCGACGAAATAAATTATTTCCTTAAAATAATAATAATAAAAAAATTACATATATATACATACATATATATATACATACATATATATACACATACATATATACATACATACTTACATATTAAATACTACCAATGTATAAAATTATTAGTATTACAAATACCAAAAGTGCAATATAATATAAATACCATATAACAATACATGTACTATCGAAAAAACAAACAATGCCGATATAAAACAAAAAACAATGAACTGATATGGAGTGACTTTACAAGTGGTTTTGCTTTTCAATAGACAAAATAGTAAGGTGCGAACGAGAAAATATAATTATGTGAATGCACGTACACTTTAATATAGATATCAATACAACAATACAGTAAGTACACAATTTGCATTTAATGGAATCGGCTGGATTCGCACGTCGGACCTCCCGTTTTAAAATTTAAGACGTTACATCTTCACTACTAATAGTTAATTACAGCGCCGCAATACTTATGACTTATGCTCTATCCCATTCGCTGGGTGATTTTTCCTATAGGCTCTCTCGCAAAATGGGTTTAAAAGAGATTAACTAGCTAATCTCTCGGCCGATTTTTACGGAAATGTAATTCTTGCGACAGTGGTTGATACAATATTCACCCAATGGGAGCACAATCAGAAGTACAGCTTGGTTGTTATCCTGTTTACTCTCTCTCACACATACATCTAAATCATGATTACAGCACTTTGCTTACACTAGGTGCTGGGAATATAATTTAAAAAAGTGTCCAGTTAAACTGGTGGCATTGAGCTCACAGTCTATTCACACTAATTGTATATTATGCTCTTACTTCAAAGAATAATGCCTTTCGAAAAATAAATTATGGGGGGATCACCCCCCCCCCCTTGTTTCACATCTTTATACTCAACCAATGAGCCTCCAAATCTCATCAGGGAAGCCCCTTATCCGAATAAACCGGTCTACCAAATTTCAAGCAAATCGGTTAAGAAAACCCATTTATCTAAATTAAGGGGGTATTACCTCCTCCCCCGATCCCCCCCCCCTTTTACATAAACAATGAACCTCCAAATCTAATCAGGGAAGCGCCTTATCAGAATTAACCGGTATATCAAAATTGAAACAAATCTGATAATTCTGGATGAAAAACCCATTTATCTAAGTTAAGGGGGGAGGATTAGCCCCCGTACCCCCTTTATACTTAACCAATGAACCGCCAAAACTAATGAGGGAAGCACCTTATGAGAATGAACCTAGAAAAAAAATTGAAGCAAATTGGATACTTCTATCAAGAGTTATCACGTTACGTACGTACGTTCATGCATACATACATACGTACATACATACAGAACCGGCGGGCACATAAGCTCTCAGGCTAAAAAGGAGAAAGAAAAACTTTTAAACCTTAAAAATTTTTTTCAAGGAACTATGGAAATTATGTTTATATTTATGGAAATTTTACCAATAATGGGAACTTCTCAGATATGGATTTGTTCTGGGTGGGTCGCCCAGTTATGATTTAAGAATTTAAATTGATTGAACATTTAATGGACTCAAATACTCTAAACGTTCAAGAATATTTTAAGAGCTTTCGCATACGCGCTGTTGTATAAGAGAGTTATTACTGACAATATAGTTCTACGACATTTTTCTGCAGAGAACAAGCTTTTGTGAAATTTCAGTATCAAAACATAACCGACTGACAGAATGTTCTGTAATCAATAAAAGAGCTTTGAAGTTTTTTGTAAGTCATTTTTGCTACAGTAAAATTATATAATTGTATATACTCGACTAATGTAAATTTTATATGAAGTATATTAGTACTAAATTTCTTTAAATACTTCAGGATGAGCCTCCCATATACATTTTATTGTTTAATACCAATTTTTCAAATAGTAATGATAGCCGTATTACTTCGATTAGAAAAAAAGCAAAAATTAATACTCAAAAATAGTGTTACACAAATGAAAACCGCATGTACGTATACCTGACATCAGTCTCTTAGGCGTAATTGACTTTACTCTTTTTAAAAAACTATATGAATTTTGTTTTAAAACGAATATTGGGTAATAGTGTAAGTATACAATTTTATTTAAATAGTTTATAATTCTTATTTTGAATTTTATTTAATTCTTGGTTTTTTTCAAAATCAGACAACAGCCTTTCAAAAATTTTGAGGCTAAGTTTAATGCAACAGAAAATAAAAATTTTATTGCTGTACTTTTAATTAATAAATTTTTACGGATAATTTGGGAACAATCCTTTAAAAAGTTTTTAATCGACTATTCTCATTATATTTCGTTCTGGACATATTTTGCTAAGTTTATCGCGACAGTAAATGAAAGTTTTTTAAAGTATACTTTATTTTAAAGATTTTTACGTCCAGTGGACTTAGGCATAATTGGAGAAGAATTCTTTATAGATTTCTGAAACAACTCTCAGTAATATATTTTGTTTTGGGCATGCTTTATCAAGTTTATCATCTTTCTTTCTTTCTAACTGATGACCAGGCCCCTACCTGCCGGGTCTCCCCAGCTGAACGGGTTTGATACCTGATATCGGGGCGGTGATCGCCGAATCGCCGCATAGCGGCAATAAATCTGACGAGGGCCTAGATCTTCATCCTATCGACTGTGCCTACTGCTTAGCTGTGAACTTAGTTAAAACGGTTAGTTAACATTTTGATCTTGTTGTTTTGTACCTGCGCTTTGCTACTCAAGTTGGCCTCGTAATTTAGAACCTTGATCAAGTGACGAGACCTTCACCTGGCAAGGCACGTCCAGAGGTATAATTCACAGATAACTTGGAGGGCTTTGCAACCACGACGGATTTTACATGCACCAGGCACCATTAGCGTACATGGTGGACATCTGCTGACTCCAAACCGATGACCAGACCCCTAGCTGCCAGATTTCCCTAGCCGAACGAGTATACCTGTCTGGCATCGGGGCGGTTGTCCGCTTGGTCACCGCATGGCGGCCATCCAGTAGACCAATGCCCCGGCCGACCTAATTGTAGAGCCGGTAATTTGCTGGTTTCTCTGTTGTACCGCTTGCTTAAGTAATTGACTTTGTTGATTTGGCTCCTGCATATTACATACACATATCCAGCTTGGGGAGTAGGGAAATCTGGATTTTAGATGCCTAATCAATGGTGGGTACTTGTCGTGAAAAGTGGTTCTTGAACCAATTTAGAGGAAGGGAAAAAGAAAACAATGGTGCCGCTGAAGTATTACCATAGGAAATTTTGGGCCGAAATGCAAAGGAAGCTCACGATATTGAGGTATGAGACTTCGCCTTTCTACCGCACCCCACCGGGTAAAGATAAAGATTGGCTCCGTAAGCTGTCTGCTGGCTGTTTATCTATAAATTTTTACCCCTAATTTGAGAAGCGTATTTGAAAATTTTTAATCGGATGTCCTCCTTATATTTTGTTCATAAGCTGTTCTAAGTTTAACGCGACAGAAAATGAACATTTTATTAATACTTTATTTTAGAGATTTCTACGTCTAATAGATTTCAGAGCAGTTCTTCAAAGGGTTATGATAGGAACAATTCTGATTGTTTTGTTGTAGATAAGTTTTTCAAAGGTTTATTTTGACAAAAACTGACAGGTTTAAAAATGTACTTTGAATTTATAATTTTTTACGCATAATTTGAGAGCAGTCTTTTAAAAAGTTTTATTCGACTGTCTTCGTTATGTTTTGTTTTGGAATTCTTTTATTTTGATCTTATTTTTCTATGTTTATCATGAAAGAAAATGAAAATTTTAGAAGTATAGTTTAGTTTAAAGATTAGTACATGTAACAGAATTTAAACTAAACTACCTCGACGACCATACAATCCCTAGGGACCTTGCACTAGAGCGCCCAACTGTGTTTTATTGACCATGCACCCTTAACTGCTATGCAGCATATGTCACAATCTGTTGGTCAACATAATGCCGGACCCCCCAGTGTTTCGTTTCCAAGTAAGCTTGGTATTTATTTTATCGACGCTAAAGGAATAAAAGTTTGGGTGAAACTTGCCCAGTCCAGACTCGAACATTAAACATGTAACCTGGTAGGGCGACAAACTGTCCACTAATCTACTGTGCTTCTAACAGAATTAAAAACAGGCCTTAAAATAGTTATGACAGAAATTTCCTGCGTATATCTTGCTTCGTACGTGCTTTATTAATGTTATCGCGAGAGATAACAAAATAAAAAATAAAAGTACACTATTACTTGATAGATTTTTATATGTAATAAAACTTTCAGAATTTTTTCGAAAACAAGAGACCAACAGGTGAGATCAGAAACACTTTCGACGATGAAAGAAACCAACCACTTGACGGGAAATACCAGTATTATTGAAGCGCGCTTTTCCGTATGTCACATGGTAGTGTTCCCATAGTAACCAAGATCCCTGCTTTGCGGCTCTTCACTTCTAAGCCATCGATTTTTGAAGAGCAACAGAATGTCGGGGGAGGAATGTTGGGGCGAAACAACGTCTGACCGTACGCCGCTGACTAGAAAAGAAATCGTTTAATGAACATGAATAAAAATAACAGTAAATCTCTATTGAATAAATCACTTTGTTCAAGTATTATTAACTATTTTGAAAGGAAAAAATTCAACTCTCTTTTTGTGTTAGAAAGTTAAAGTTGACAGAGTTAATCTAGTGCCTCCCTACAGAATAAAACGTGTGCAGCAATTTCAGTGAATATTTGACAGACACGACATAATTAAATATTCATTTTCAAAAATGGTATTTTAAAGGAAGATAATTATTTTATTAGTACACTTTATTTAAATTTGAGTCAAATTAATTGTTCTATGCACGGAAATGTGATAAAGAAAAAGCTGTAAATGGTGGAATCTCTGTCCCACCGGTTACAAATCCTATTGTAAAACACAATGACGTAACTACTAAACCACTTACAGCTAACTTTATTTCCTAGACTATACAATTATTCCCCGAAGATTCTTGTAAATACTTTGTACAAAACTAAAAAATAAAATTAAGACTGCGCTAGAAGTAGTCAATAAAATTTCATGTTATTTCAGTTTTCTTGAAATCTTATTATGACTCATTTTTATGTTTTGCTTCTGAGACTCAAGACTCTTCATTTATGCCAAATAAAATGTCTCTTATTTGCATACCTCTTAAACAAAACCCTTTCGAACCTTCTTTTTAGGATGTAGTCACAAACTCTATTAGGTCGAACAGATTATTATAAGGAAGTTCAACAAAAGTTCAATTGAAACTATTTCATATAAAAAAATTAGACAAACAAAATATTTGGGCTTAGTAAACATCTGATTATACTTATGATACAGACGATTTGAGAAATAATAATCCTGCATGCATCAACTACTTGTAGGAATAGGTCTTGCTTGTCTGAGAAAATTTCTAATGCCTTTACTTTAACCTTTCTATTTCAACAGTGATTTAAACGGCGGTTATCTTCCTTTTCCAGTTACCTCTTGCGCTAACACTAAGGGCAACTGAATCGGTAAAATCTTGAATTAATGGCACTGATGTGGTAAACTTCATCATCTTTTGATTCCTAGAGTTTCTTTAAAACCTATTTTGGATGTTTCGAGTATACAAAGTATAAAAATGTGAAGTTATTAAATAGTCGCTATTAGACATAGATTTTTATAGAGGTTTATACTTTAACCCTCCGTAGCCCAAAAGTAAACTTATGTTTTTTCTCTAAATTCATAGGTTGTCTTGTATTGTTTTCACTAAAAAAGAGTAATAACATTTTACCAAAAAGTATTTGTGTGTCACATATACGTGACACACAAATTCAAGATCGCGTCGTCGCAACAAAAATTATTAAAACATTCGAAATCCTACAAATCAAAATTTAATTAACAAAAGTATTAATTTAAAAATTTAGTTAAAAAGGTTTTTAGGTAAAAAGAAATATACGAGGCTTATTTCTTCCCTCTTTGATTTTTATTTTTTTTTTTACGTTCTTATCCCAAAAATGAAGACCAACGGACGTCCTTGGTTGTTTGGAGGAGGTATAAAACTTTAGAAGGTTATAGTAACAAATCAGAAAATTCGAGAGACATGGCCTTTTTTTATGATTATGTAAATATTACTGTATTCCAATAAAGGAGACATGGGATGTATTCACTGAACAAGTAACCCTAGAGATCCTTTCATAGACGTGTCACCAGTAGCTGACGATGGGCATTGACTGGTTAAACTTAGGCAATTATAGCAGTGTATGCATTATTTAAACAGTGCGTATGACTATTGACTGATAAGAAAAATTAAAGAATGATTATGAAACAAGAGGGTCCAACCTAGTGTATGAAAAATTTGGAGACTAATAAATAGCCCTAGTAGAATCAATTGATGTGAAGTTAGTGTGAGGACACAATCGTCACAAATGGCCTCAGTCACAACTGTAACCAAAATGTTGCATCATTATTTTGTTACGTTTTGACTCTCAGCTATAGGAGGATAGAATAGGAGGAGTCAATTGAAGATATTTCTCTCACGTATGTCCCCAATATTTGGCCAACTGAGCGAAAAAGTGCCCAAGCCGGGAGTCGAGCTCAAGAACCTTTGACTTACGTTGTGAATGCTCTACGGTTGAGCTACCATGGTAAGTAAGTAAGTAAGCACCCACCCTGGGAACCCGCTTTTGGCTTATGGTTAGGTGTAACCCCCAAGCCCAGGGCAGGGAAAAGTTTTACTACCTGCGGAACTCCTTGAATGTTTTTTTTTTTTTCTTTTACAGTTTAGGAGAAATAACAATGTTAGATATATGACAATTATTGACAGTGTTTGCAATAAATATTGACAGATGACCCCTATAATTACATTTGAGAGAAATATTCATTATTATAACATATAAATATGCATAGTTTTTAGAATTTGATATTAAACTTTTTTGATCACAATGACCTACATATTTACAACCCTTTTATTTTATTTTCAGGATTCACAATACTAACATCAATTTAAGCCATGTACAAATGTGATATTTGCAATACTTAAAGCTATTTTCAAGCTACCATGGGCTTGAAAATAGCGGCGGGTATATCTCGTTCAGATAATTATATTGGCAATAATATGTGGTCTGCCACGTAGAAAGCTCAGCAGAATAAGCCACAGGCAATAGAAACGATGGGTACGTAGATATTCTATTATTTTTTTTAACTCAGTCATAGCGATTGGAAAAGTTATCATAAGAATTCAATTTTTCTAACTGAGCGAAAAAATGCCAAAGCCGGGACTCGAACTCAGAATTTTTGGCTTACATTGTAAATGCGCTACCGTTTGAGCTAGCTGGTCTGACAACCGACGGGCATATCACGCTCAGATAACCATATTGGCGATAACATCTGGCCTGCTATGTAGACAGCTCAGCAGAATAAGCCGCAAGTAATCCCTGCTTGGGCATTTCCCGGCTACGAGTCCAGGCTTGGGCAATTTTTCCTGAATTCTTATGATAACTTTATCTTACAAATCAGTATGATTGAGTTAAAAAAAATAATAGTATGATATGACAAGTCTTTTAGATTACCCTTTGATATCCCATGCTCCGAAACGAATTCAGAGATCATTTGCATATGCATAAGTCAGCCTCACAATCGAGAAAATTCGGTTGGACATATGTAGTGAATTAGGAGTGGCG
Source organism: Maratus speciosus (assembly GCA_963932465.1). Classification (NCBI taxonomy): domain Eukaryota; kingdom Metazoa; phylum Arthropoda; class Arachnida; order Araneae; family Salticidae; genus Maratus; species Maratus speciosus. Next base: position 603,661,135 of record OZ010787.1, read on the forward strand.
AAAATGGAAACGGTGAAAAAGATTTTGTAAATGAAAATCTACTAACTGCAAACTTTAATGATTCTGGATATTGATACGGTATACTCGTTAAGAATTATAATTATACAAACTTCAAGAATCTTTTCATCAAACACATGTAGAAATTCTTATTTAGAAGCAATTATGAGAACTGCAAATGATTCTCCAATGACTAAAATTTTTGATTTTGTTTTTTGTTTCCAAGGCTTTGAATATACCGAGTAGCACGAAACGGTTGCGCCAACTTTGGGTAATTGTTGTCCCCGTTTCCCCATAATAAAGAAAATCCACCTTGCCGTACCATTGGCCAAAGAACTATTTCTCAACAAAGGTTCAACAATAGTCCAACAGTTAGTTGCTCAGATACGCCACGAATTAGAGGGGCATGTGCCCTGCCATTTCTCAATCATTTCCCATAGATTTCCATAAACTACAAACGATGATCGAACAGTTTGTGATACTTGGGATATCACTAAATAACATTATTAGGTAGATTTCGTAAGAAATACTACCTCTTACATTCTCCCCTATGTTGGAATTTCTGAAAACTTTTTGCAGATCTACGCCAATCATGACCCCTAGAACCCAAAACCACCCCCAGTTTAAAACATTACGTATCTATATATCTATATACATATATATATATATATAACCATTAATTAAACATAACCTACCACCGTCAATTTATATATATATATATATATATATGCATCCCTTTTTTATGGACACGATAACTTCCATAATTCTGCACAAATCTCTTCCAAACTGACACATAAAATCAAGGGGCAGAAAATCTCGGTCAAGTTCGTTAATGGGCAAAATCGGACCAAGGGGGTGGAAATACGGAGGGTTTTGTGAAAAACGAAAAACCCCATAACTTCTTAATTATCATACATATCAAATCAGTTTAAAGTTATTATTACTTCTAAGAAAAGGTTCCAAAAAATTTATGCATCACAGATTTTTGAGAAAATTAAAAATGGGCTCAAGGGGGAAAAAAAACAGGGGTTTTGGGAGAAAAAAAAATTCATAACTTCGTGAATTCTTAAGATATCAAATTCACTTAAACTTATTATAAAACTCCTTAATACTATCTGCAACTTTTATGTTAACAAGTTTTTGATAGGACCAACTCTTACAGCGAAAATGAATTAAACAGCAAAAGAGTTGACGAAATATTTATCGCATTAAGGATGTACTCAAATCCAAACTACTTATTCCCTGACTCATTTTTAAATTCATTTTTGCTCTTAAACGCATCCAATTGACAGGTTCTCTTATTCAGAAACTATGCCCCACCAGTGGCCGAAAGGTTCTGCTCTCGAAGCTGGTAGACGGGAGGTGCTGGGTTCGATCCCAATCTCGCCCGTCGGCCTAATCGTTCGGATTTTTCGTGGTTTTCTTCGAACCTTGGTATACCAAGCGTAAATACGGGTTAGGTTCTCTTAGAAAGACCCTCACGGATCGCACCCCCCCCCCCATAGGGCCTATATCCCTCGTGCTGATAATTGGCCGCCATAAACACAACCAACCAACTATTCAGAAACTACATAATGTGCCGCATTAGTCGATTATTTTTATAAAGGCAGAATATATTTTTAAAAATTGCTGTCAAAGTGGGCATTTTGAACCAAATTTCTCGAAGCGATAGTACAGGAAATGAATAAAAAATGGTCGTAATGAGAAAATAATTGTTTGTAAATCAAGTTCTACTTAATTGAACTAAAAATAAAAACACGGGTAGCATATAAATTTCTTCAAAAAATCACGTCAGCATGTTTGATGTTTTTACTTTTAAAAATGAGTCTGAAAATGTGTCAAAAAATTTCGAGTTGTCGAGCGTGAAAAAATATTTTTTTTAATATCGCCTTAATATGATTCTGATAAAACAAGCTCAGAAAAATGAAATTAAAAACTCGTCAAAATCGGCCAGATAAAATTGTTAAACTGGGATTAGCTCGAATCTTGATTTAGTTTTTGTTGGTGAAATTGGCACTTAACTTCGAAATCTACCTCCACCTGTATGCCATGTCGACAGGGATTTTTAACAACTGTAACACCGCCTTCAGTGGATTTTGTAATTGTGCATGAGTAAAATAAATTTTTTTATAAAATAAATACATAGAACGATTTCATTGATTGTTATACAAAGAAAAGGACATGCACTATCGCATGTATTGTTTTATCAATGACAATTTCGTTCAAAATGAGAAGTGGCAGATAACACAGGCCTGCGAAATTGAAGTTTTTGAAAAATACAAGAGAAGTTTTCGCGGATTCTTATGTTATTTGGTGTGCTGATTTCGAAAATGACCTCCATTTTGTCCCATCACATCAGGACTTTTTGTAAATCGATATCGATATTTTTGCTAAAATCTTATTTGAAAATGAATTCTCTCGAACAATTTTGCATCTACTATCTAGCAACAGTGGTTTTTATCCATGTAAATGTATGTATAATAATCGATTCTCGGTGAGGCAAATTGATTTTTCAGTAATCGATTACTTTTTAATAGGTTTAAGTGGATGAAAACAACTGTTGCCATATCGCACGAACCGCCTGTGGTCGAGGATAAAACAAAAAGTTCCCTTGAGTTTAAACTTTTTATATCAAATTATGGTGCAGTTTCTAGATAAATATCATCTACATACTATTTTAATATGTTTTTATTAAGGCAACGTACACGCTGTAAAAAAAAAAAAAAAAAAAAAAAAAAAAAACTACATTTTTACAGTACAAAGTACTGTTCATCTCGCGCACAAACTCGATTACAGTGAATGTGCTGTATCTTTCTTTGGTTTCCTGACTCTATTAACATGGAAAATACAGTAGTTGCGTAAAATTAACAGCACAATGTGCTGGCAATTTGGATGCCAGCAATTTGTGCTGTCTTGTTTCTGCGTCCAAATTGCCAGCACACTGTGCTATTAATTTTACGCAACTACTGTATTTTCCATGTTAATATAGTCAGGAAACCAAAGAAAGATACAGCACATTCACTGTGATCGAGTTTGTTCTAGCAAATCTACAGTGGGTTTTTTTTACAGTGCATAAAATAGACAACTGATCCAGAGGAGCAAATATTATGTATGTGTACATGAGAAGTTTCAAACAAATTTTAAACTGAGCAAAAAACAAAACAAAACAAAACAAATTCTATTTAAATACGTACCCTTTTTCTATGAAACTTCTTTTTGATGTTCTTCGTTTATGTTCAATCTCAGGCTTATCTCGTGTTCGTGTTAACCTCCAACTGTAGACGGCGAGCATGATCTTGTCCCATCTTTCTTTTGAGCGCTCCATATCTTTGATGTTTTGATGGAGCCTTTCACCTTGTTCTTCGCTGACTGTTCCTGAATTTGCGGGTGAAAAAGTGCACATGTGAGTGAAGAAAATGTATTTTGACACTTATGAAGTAACCCAACGCTTGAAATCTCTCCATCATATTCATTACAATTGGTTTATAGTCAGGATTACTGTAATTACACAGAAATTTCCTGACATCTTTGAACGCAACCCAAGTTTCTTTATCCTTTGTTGACATACTAGTCTCAAATTCTTTATCCTTCATAAGCTTGCGAATATTTGGACCAACAAAGATTTCCTCTTTCAACTTGGCTTCGGATAAACCTGAAACTTTTTGCACAGGTATTTGAAACAATCGCAATCATTTGAAAAAATCGCAGTCATTTCAGACAATCGAAATCATTTGAAACAATACAATTTTTGGGTCAGCTAAACTGTTCCGAATCACATTCTTAATGCCTGATTTAAGATTTTGTCTTTTCGGTCATTCTTTTATGGCCCAATGTTGAGTCTTATCACGGCTGTCCCACTCACAAATGAAACATAGATACTTTGTGTATCCGTCTTGTTGACCAAGGAGTATGGGGGTAACTTTCAAATCACCGCAAACGGCCCAACCAAGGTCGGCATATTTAATTTTGTTGAGGATCTAAGCCAGGTTTTAATAGCGTTCTTTTAAATGCACCGAGTATCTAACTGGTACAGATACATACTGGCTTCCGTGATGAAGAAGGACAGATTTAAGGCTCCTTTTCGATGAATGTATAAGCAGCATCCATTCATCTTTATCGTAGGTGATATTAAAATTGCTCATCAATCCGGGAACATCAGAACAATAGACCAGGTTCTCCCCCTCCTCAAAGTACTACTTAACAAATTCCTTTTCTCGATTCCTGTTCTAATAAAAAGCGGTTCATTTGGACAATAAATTTTATTTTCTTTCAATCTGGAGCCCAACAATTCTGCTGCCTCTTTCAAAAGGCCCAGAACCCTAGCCAGATCACTAAGTCCAATCTGAGAGATAGACTGAAGTGAATCGCTTCCAGAGGGCTTATATTCATTATCGTATACTTGAACCTCTGGATGTTCCGAGTCTGAAGACCCTGACAAGGTGACTTTGCAATCCAATTGAAGGAAAAGGCACTGGCACATCAGGTCTACGAGAAACGGGGCGTATGGACGATGGAATGTTCATAAAAATCCAACTAAAATTGAATTTTTCAAGAAACCGTAACGTGATAGAAGTTTTTCATTATTTGTTTTTAAATTAGCACCAAAAAATACATAAAGATCAGCTATCAATTCCCTTGCATTTTTTTCATCGCAGGCCTGTGTAATTGATTTTCTTTTTTAGAGATCCGATAAATAAGAGACTATATAGTGTACCATCCACAACCAAACAAATAAAAAAGGTAAGTATTTTTGCATCATTGCTGGAAAAAGTACACGTACTGTTGGTAACAGATCTTATGACAAAATCGGGAAAGGAATTGGTGGCGTTTTAATCTTAAGAGCCCACTTCAATCACGGGAAGAAAGGGAAAACGCTAATGGTAAGTCCATGGGGGCGTTATTTTCAAATTTCTCGCTTTGATTTTAATATTATTGAATGATTTTTTTGCATAAGATAGCTGAGGATGATCTACAACCGGGCTAGTTTTTAATTTTGCGATTTTGGCTTCAGATAAAAAAAAAAAAATACTGTCACTTTCAGAACCGGTTGGAATCGGTTCTGAAATTGAAACCATCCTAACATTACAAAAACACTATAATCAAAATTGAAAAAATAAAAACTAATCCGGTTGTAGATCGTCCTCAGCTATCCTATGCAAAAAAATCATTCAAAAATATTAAAATCAAAGTGAGAAATTTGTAAATAACGCCCTCATAGGCTTACCATTAGCGACTTCCTTTCTTTCCGTGACTGAAGTGGGTTCTTAATCCGTAAAAATATTTTCTTACCAACATATTTAGGCAATCAGAGTAACCGTTTGATGCTGAAACAGGGGCAAAATAGAAACGAAGGTTTTCCATAAACGGCCATTACCTGCCCTCCTCTTTTTTTCAAGGGAAATGTGTTTCCTGTCTCTGTACCAAACAAATGCTTATGTAGTGTAATATTTTACTTGTGTATATATAGTGTGTCCCAAAAAGTTTGAAACGCACATTAATGTTTTATATGTTAGAGATACGTAGGAAATATAAGTTGCAAAAAGTGTTCGAAATAACGTAAATATTAAGATTATGTCGATGAAATAATCCTGCCATTCATTTTCAGAAAGTTACTTTTAAATTTTTATACAGTTCCTGGCTCCTATCAGTTATATTTACGAAGGCAAGTCAGTAAGTAGGTCACAAAAGCCTATAAAAAAGGGGGAAACCAAAATACATACTTAAAAGGCATGTTTATTTCTCTATATAATCGTCATTTACATTGATACATTTGTCCATCTCTTTATAAGTTTTCTAATTCCTGCTGCATAAAAGCCTTTGGACTGCACTCTCCAACGCCTGCATCAGTCGGCTGTAGGCTAAACCATGTGAACGCCCTGTTGCAGTTGCTATGCTTTCTATTGTTGTTCGCCTGTTAACTCTAATCATTTCCTCAACCTTCCGCACTGTATCTTCTGTCGCAATCTCAACAGGACGACCACACCGTTCTTCGTCAACAACTTTTGAACTCGCCTGTTCATCTTGTCCAACTGTTCTCTCATAAATTCGAAATTGACATCTTACAGTTGGACTGTGCCGCCACCTATTGGCATATTTGGAAACAATTTACTACTAATTTTTGACCTCTCATATCCGTTTGCGACCTACTTATTGACTTTCCCTCGTAGAAATATTTTTATCCGTGCTTTCATAAGTACAACATTAAAAATTCTATCCCTGTGCCACCAAAATCCACCGAGTTATGATACCTCGAATGTCATGAAATTTTGGAGTTTCCCGGCTTTAAAACATAGCTCGTCTGTTTTTAGTGCCGGAAACCTCCGAGATTTCATAAACGGTAAAGGCTAAAACGGTAACTGGATGCATTTTAGTTTTGTATTAAAGGATTTTTAACTTCTGTTCTTGTCAGAGTATGGAGAAACGTTTTACAAATACAAGTAATAGGACTCAGGGGTTAAAATTTCAAATTTGTAACTACTTGAAACATAATAGCAGAACTATTTCATCAACTAATGTAGTTTAATTTTCAACTTTTTTTAAATACTTTTGCAAGTTACATTGCGTACATGTCACCAACGGTTAAAAAAGTCAAGCATGTTTCAATTTTTTTGGCACTCTGTATTCAAATTGACATCTGTTAAAAGAGAAATGTTGCTTTCAAGGAAAAAAAGCTAAGAAAAGAAGCGAGACTATACTTTAAATATAGAGATGAATGAAAATTAGAAAAGATTTAAAAAATAGGAGAAATAAGAATGACAGCTAAATATTTTAGAACTCTGAATATACTTCACACGAAAACATAAGTAATTAACTTGAATAGCATACTAATCTGTTAAAAATTAGAGTCTAAATGCAATTTCAAATATCCAGATAATAAAATTCAAATATCCAGTTTAAATAAGAAATATGTTGTATATATATATACCGACCATATTATAAAACATCTCTTCAATTTAAACTTTTTCACGAAAGTTTGAATGTCAAGTAATACCCAGTTAAATAAGACTACCATCATCATATTCACATTATATTTCGAGAGCAGCAAGTGAGAAAAAGAATTTTTCAAAGGAAAAGAATAATAAAAATCAAATTTTAAAAAGGTTTAATTTATGAATTAAATAACGAACTTAATTCAATAATAAATTTCTTTTTAAGGTTTCTTTTAAAGGTGTCAAATGACACCTTTTAAAAATTTCGATTTGAAGTTTTCATTTGTAATTTTAGATTGAAACAATTACCAATCATTTTTAATACACCGAAGACTTGACTTTGTTTATGCTTATTAAATTCAAAAACTTCGAGCAAAATAAACATAAAGCGAAACTTTAAAATGGTGTCACTTGGCACCGCTAGAAATAGTGTTAATCGAGGATGTTATAGCAACATACGAAACATTTTGTCAGTTCGTCCTAAATATTTAAATTAATCCAATTTAATTATTGCTTAGTAAACTGCGGCTAAAATTATATTTTAGGAATAAAAAATAAATAACTCCTTATCTGAAAGTGAAAAGCATAAATTATGAATTAAATAAATAACCTAATTCAATAATAAATTTATTTTTAACACTATTTCTACCGGTGTAAAAAGACACCTTTTAAAAGATTTCGATTTAAGGTATTTCATTCGTAATTTTTAGATTAAAACAATTACAAATCATTTTTAATACACTGAAGACAATTTCATGATTATTACATTCAAACATTATGAGCAAAATAAACATAAATCAAAACTTTAAAAAGGTGTCATTTGGTGTTAATACAGGATGTTATAGCAACATACGAAACATTTTGTACGATAACTAATACAGATTTTCATCCTAAATATTTAAATTAGTCCAATTTTATTATTGCTTTATAAACTACCACAAAAATGATATTTTAAGAGTAAAAAAGAGGACTTTTTTATGAAATTATAAAGTTGTGAAAAATCATGTTATAAAAATATCGCAAATCAATGTAGTTTCCACGTTAACGCTTTCGTGGTGAGTATCCTTTACAGAAATTTTAATCTTTTTTCACCGGTATTTCTAAATGGAAAATTTTGTTTCATTTAATTCCAAAAATTTTCTATTCAAAATTACTCGCAGTATTAAAATAATGAAGGTTTCGTATCATCTCTTACGTCATGTTTACGCGACTCTCTTGGCGTAGGAGAAAATAGGAGTTTTATTTTAAAGGCAGGTATACACAAATTTACGGGCAAAATTACATAAATTTTCCGAGTTAATTATGGCAGATGTTTGCCTTAAAAACAGGAAAATAAGTTTAATTTTTCTTAACATATTGAAGTATTTTCTGAGGAATTGCGAATTCTTCATCACGTTGAATAATAGGAGTTATTTGAAAACACTGTAGTTAAAAGTTATTAAATAATTTCAAGTTCTGCAACATACATCTGTAAAATTGTGCTTTCAAAAACTGATTTTACTAAATATGTAACATACAATATTCTAATTTAAAGGATTTAAATCTTCACCTCAAAATAAGCCAGAAAAAAAAATCCCAGAATTTTTGTTAAAAACTGTCATGGCAAACTGTATGAAATTATAGTGGATTTGTATCTCTATTTTTCAGTATCAGAAAATTGAGCAGTGTTTGGATATTGAGTTTTACCGCACTAATAAATTTACAGGATTTCGATCTATACGAGGCTGGAAAATAACTACAAGGACAATTCTAACAACAAACAGACCAAAAAGTCCAACAAAAACTAATTAATTCTTTAAGTCGAATATTTTCCTTTTGTTTGAGTACCGGGTTTGGCCAAACACACAGCACAATTTCTATTCAATAATCGTTGAAAAAAGAAAACGGCATTTCTGTTGTCTCTTTTAATACAAGAAGATTAAAAGGAAATATAATAAAAACAATAAGACTGGAGAAAGTAGAACAATAAAAATAATTGGTCCATATTACAAAATACTTTATATTAGGAAAAAAATCATATTTATTATAATATCGCCAAATGATTGAATAGCATTTATTTTAAAATTTTAGAAGTCGTGAGATCTAAGAAACTGCAAAAAGTTTTTATGCGGTAGCGCTCAAAAGTATTTTGACAAAGATAATAATTCACTTAATTGAAAAGAATAATAAAATACAAAAATCAATCATTTATTTTATTTAACCATATTCAATGTTTTAATTTTAATAAATTAACAATAAATATTAATAATATTAATAAAATTATATATATACTATATATATATATGTGTGTGTGTATATATTTATATCTGAATTTTGTCATGCTGTAACTCTCGAATTTTTGAGCCGATTTGGATGAAATTTTTCATATGCATAGTACATACCAATGCCTCAACCGAGTTCGTTGGCCAGATTCATCCGCCATCTTCTTTCAAAATGGAGGCCATTTGAATTTTGTTAACACGTTTGGAAATTTTTAGGTTTCCTAACTTTCTCTTTAAAATGACCCATGTTGTTAACTTACACTGTGTGACTCTTTAAAATACCTTTTAAAATTTCTAACATTCTGTTTAAATTATACATAAGAGTTTCCATTTTGTGAAACGTAACATTTTCTATAAGAATACAATGTTCAAAAACATAAAAAAATTTCAAAAATTCCAATGGCCGCCATTTTGAAACAAGATGGCGGATGAAGCTGGCCAACGAACTTGGTCGAGACATTAGTATGTGCTATGCATATGAAAAATTTCATCCAAATCGGTTCAAAAATTCGATAATTACAACATGACAAAATTCAGATATAAATATATATATATATGGATATAAATATATATATATATATATATGGATATATATATATATATATATATATATATACAGGGTGATTCATAAATATGGAAACAATAGGCTATCTTCTTAAATATTGCTCTAGGCACATACTTCCAATTGAAAAATTTCATAAAATAAGGTGCAAAATTTGATGAGATAAGTTTCAACACCATAGAGGGTCTATATGAGAAAATACAAAAATTAAATTTTTATACGGGGCCCCGTAGAGTAAAATTCTCAATTAGGAAGTTTTTCCTTATCTATTCCTGAATTAAACACAAAAAAATTCATCTCGATATCTTTAAAATTCGCAGAGAAATCAAAATCCTAAATTCGTGACTTACACCATTTATCCATGTCTCTGAGCGACGAGTTTTTGACTCATTTTGAATGCAAGATAGGGATCAGCCACAAATTGTACATTATTAAAAGTCGATATAAGACAGTGCCTCTCGTTTGGACATAAAATAGGCAGCGTTTATATTTTATGTTAAACTTGTTTTCAAAGTATGCTGGTGGTCTGCACCGGTCGAAATATCTAGGTCCGGTCCCGAACCGACCCATAGGAAAAAAAGTTCGGCCCTGCCTGGAAAAAAGTTCAAATCGTAACCTGGCCCGACCTGACTGAATTTCTACATAATTTTTTACATCGATATGGTTAAAAGTTGCTTCGTATGGAGGAGTTCCGACCAAAAATACTTATTATATCTTTTCTTTTTTCATGATTATCATTATTATTTTTAAAGAAGTGCCAAAAGCTGTGATTATTTGTTTTATTAATGAATCTCTATTTATATGTAAATGATTCACTTCTCCTTTAATAACGTTAATCCATATTCCATGTGTTAGAGGTAATGAAAAATGCTATAAAGTAAAATCTTTTAAGATGGAATCACATAGGAAAGAAAAAAAAAGCGTTATAGGCAAGTTCCCTTCTTAGGATTTGTAAATGTAGTCTATTTTTTTCTCAGGTATTATTATATTCATTTTCCATGGATCATCAGATTTTTCCGTTTAAGAAAGGATTCCGTCATAGGCAGATTTTTTCACTAGTTTTACTGTATTTTAAATTTTTTGCCTTATATGCATTTGTTGTAAAGGTTTTTGGGCTGAGCCAAATTTTAGTTATTTTTGCACGAGTTAGGCCAGTCAGAGATAATGATTTTAATATGGGTTGTCTCGAGACCGGGACTGAGAATTTCGGCCAGGTGAGACCTAGGAATAAGGAAGCCAGTCCCGGTTCGGTATAACCAGTGGCCGAGAGGTTCTGCTCTCATGCTGGGTTTGAATCCAATCGTGTCCTTCGGCCCAATCGTTCGGGGTTTTCAGTGGTTTTCATCGAACTTTGGACATCCTTGCGTAAATACGGGTTAGGTTCCCTTAGAAAGACCTCCACGGAAGGCACCCGCCCCCGTTTCGGGCCCACATCCCTCGTATAGATAATTGGCCGGCATATATCACACCAACACCTGCTTCGGTATGAAAAAATACGATCGGCCCGGCTTGGCCGAGTCTTCAGAAAAAAGTCGTCAATCTCAGGTCTGGCCCGGCCCCAGTATACAGCCTTTTTTATCGGCCTCGCCGGGGCGATAAAAAGCCTGAATTTGTAAGGGCTATAATTATGAAAAACTCTTAATCGGTATGTTTGAAAAAGCATTGTTTCAAATTCTACATTAAACATTTATTTATGGACATTTAAGTAATACAAAAAGGTGGTGGAAAGGGCAAAAGTTAAACTGAATCGGAAGTTTAAGCTACCGAAAGAAGTGACTTTTTCAAGTGCAAATTTTTAAAACGCATTTAAATATTTTATTAGGAGCCAATCAATGTTTAACACTTTAAATGCGTTTTTCTGCATGATGCTTTTTTAATCGTAAATTAAAAAGGTGCAAACTTGGAACATGTCTTTTTTGATTATTTTACATTAATTTTGTTTCGGTAAATTGAAAAAAAATTTACTTTTGAAAATATGATTTTTTAAAAAATAAGTTATATATTTTTTTAAAGAAATCTTTTTAAGATTTTTAAAATTAAAATTAAAAAAATTCCTGAAACAAAACTAAAATTATACTTTCCTCTTTAATTAAATGAAAAAAATTTGAAATCCGATGAATAATGTTTCGAGTGATAAAGATTTTAAATTTAATCCGCTTAAAAAAATACTAAACATTTAAATTTTTAAAAAACTTTATGCGAAATATTAGGATGTGATTTTGTTTGCAAATTATACGGTTAACCATCACAAAAAAAGAAAAAAAAATCAAAATTCTAGCTCAACAAATATATTTTTTACATGTTTCCAAGAACTCTTAAACTAACATTGTTTCTTCGATTGCACGCTTTTCAATTTGTGTCTAATCCCTTAAAACCTGGTGAATTATTTAAACGGCCATATCTCTGCGAGTTTTTCAGATATGAAGATGCAATTTTTTGTGTTTAATTCAGGAATGGATAAGGAAAGTTTTCTTGATTGGAATTTTTACACTATGGGGGCCGTATAAAAATTTAATTTTCGTATTTTTTCAAATAGACCCCCTATGGAGTTGCAACTTATTTCACTAAATTTTGCCCCTTTTTTAGGAAACTTTGCAATTGGAAGTATGGGTCTAAGGGCAATATTTAATGAAATAGCCTATTGTTTCGATATTTATGAATCACCCTGCATATATACACTATATTGCCATTAATGACCGGCAACATTCAATTTTAGACATTTTGTCGAATATTTAGAAATATACTTGACAGATTCTTCTGGAATTTCAGGATTGAAAAGAACAGGTATGACCTCATATTTAGCAATGTCGATTGGATAAGGGGGGCAATTAGGGGGCCAACAAAAAATCAAAGAAAAAAATAATACTTGGGACCACCCTGTAAAATAAAATGCACGAAATGATCTATCGCTATAGAATATAAATAAACAGACATTGTGCAATATGTGTATTCTTTTGTGTAAGAATAGCATGTATATTAATAGAGATATAGCGATTTATTTTTAAAAATTTAAAAATTCTTGCTTGTTTTTTGCTAATAACAGGCAGGGTTTTCAACCAAATTTAACTCCGGTTTCAGAAAAATTGGCAAAATATAGTAAAAACAATATAGTGCAATTGGAATATAAATATATTTAATATTTTAGGAAATATGAGCAGTTGTATGAAATAATTTTATCTGCGCTTGCGCGAACGATAACAAGAATCATTTTACATAATTTAATAGTCAACTCTATGGAGCAACTTATTAAAAAAATCTAGTCAAATATCGTAAAAATTCAGAAAGATATCGGCGTTAGAGTGAGCAAATTTTTAGTAGTTCTCTAAAAGCAGCTGAATGATAAGGGATTTTCCACAAAGTGTCATTTTTAATTTTTAATTTTTTTTTTATTTTTCATTTTTTATTGATGCATTGTGTTCTTCTTGGATAACCACCAGAACGAACCTATACCATGATCAAAAGAAGTATCAAAATCGAAGCATTTTTTTTCAAATCTACTCGTTGATACTCACTAAATACTAACGTTTTTCTGAAAGTCAGTTAATATATATCAGCAAATAAATATCAGTTAGTCAGTTAATAAATTGTCAATTTTTCTGAAACTAGCGTTAAATTTGGTTGAAAACCCTGCATGTTATAAGCAAAAAACTTGCAAGAACTTTTTAATTTTTTTAAATAAATCGCTATATCTCTATTAATATACGTGCTATTCTTACAAAAAAGAATACACATATTGCACAATGTCTGTTTATTTATATTCGGTAGCGGTAGCTCATTTCGTGCATTTTATTTTACAGGTTGATCCCAAGTATTTTTTTTTTTGGCCCCTAATTGCCCCCCTTATCAAATCGACATTGCTAAATATGAGGTCATACCTGTTCTTTTCAATCCTGAAATTCCAGAAGAATCTGTCAAGTATATTTCTAAATATTCGAAAAAATGTCTAAAATTGAAAGTTATGGTCATTAATGGTAATATAGTGTATATAGTATATACACTGCTCAAAACAATTAAAGGATATTTGAAGTTTTATATAAAATAAAGATATAAACGAAATTTTTTTTGCCAAAAATAGAAGAAGAGAATCACAAATGCAAATTTTTCTGGTTTTCAAACTGTGGAGTATGCAAATTTTGAGTTCGACGTCAAAAATGTCGCTTCAGCGGCAGCGAATGAAATTTGACTTTCAACTGGATAAAAGAGAATGAAGACAAGGATGATCGGCATTCAGTGATTGCTTTGTTTCGATGAGTACGATGTCTCAGCGAAGTCATTTGACAGATTCAGAAGCTTTGAGAATTGTTGGTAGGTTAGAAGGGGGCCAAACTCAAGCCGAAGTAGCACAAGCCATTGGAGTGTCACAAAGTGTCATTTCCAGGATCTGGAACCGTTTTTTGGAGAGTGGATGTGCAGGCCGAAGACCAGGGCAAGGTCGTAGACGGGCAACAACGCCCAATGAAGATCGGTATTTAGCGTTAACAGCTCGGAGACACCGAACAATGAACGCTACTCTTCTCCAACAACACCTTCGCTCGGCTACAGGCACCACGATTTCAACTCAGACTATCCGAAACCGGCTCCATGCTGTAGGTCTGTATGCTCGCCGACCGATGGTATGTGTTAGATTAACATCAAGGCATCGTCGCGACCGCAGGGAGTGGGCAACCGAGCATGTCAACTGGAGAAGAAATGAATGGAGCAATATTCTGTTATCTGACGAGTCCCGTTTTTCTGTGCATCCGGATAATAGGCGTATTTTCATCTGGAGGGACCGTGGCAGTAGGAATAATCCTGCGTTCGTGCACGAAAGTGTCAGATTTGGCGGTGGAGGAGTGTTGGTGTATGGTGGCATCTCCATTGACGGGCGCACTGACCTCTACATCATTCGAGATGGAGCTCTGACTGGTCGCCGATATAGGGATGAGATCCTCAGACATATTGTAGTCACTTACGCTGCAGCAATCGGAGATAACTTCATTTTAATGGACGATAACTGCAGGCCACATCGTGCAAACCTGGTGGAGGATTTCCTTTTCGAGGAAGGAATCTTCGAATGGAATGGCCAGCGTGTTCTCCAGACATGAATCCAATCGAGCACGTTTGGGACGCTCTAGGAAGACGAGTTTCTGGCCGCCAACAACCCCCACAAACTCTCCAAGAACTGGAAAGAGCTCTTCTGGAAGAGTGGGGCAGAATACCCCAACTCGTCATTAATAGCCTCATTGAGTCCCTGCCTCAAAGGTGTTCAACGTTGCTGGCCGCCCGTGGAAACCATACCCCCTACTGAAAATGTTTTTCTTTGAAGAAAACACCTTTTCTTATTCTTTTTTCCTCATATGCACAAATTGTGTTTTTTTCCTTTAGTACACAAATGCGCAATAAAATGCATTTTTTTTCTGCCAAACATGTGTAATTTATTCTCATATAACCTACTATGTCTGTCGACCATGTATCAATCAGCTAAACAGTTTACCAGATACAAAATCCACCTAAAACTGCAATATCCTTTAATTGTTTTGAGCAGTGTATATAATTTTATTAATATTATTAATATTTATTGTTAATTTATTATAATTAAAACATTGAATGTGGTTAAATAAAATAAATGATTGATTTTTGTATTTTATTATTCTTTTCAATTAAGTGTATTATTATCTTTGTCCAAAATACTTTTGAGCGTTACTGTAAAAAGTCTTAATAAAGTTATCTCAATGAAGAATATTTCTTTTTTCATTTTTGTAATATGTCATTTTTTAATTATGTCAAGGCAAATATATAAACGATTATATATATTTGTTTCGTTTTTCATAGTATCAGCAACATGTATATTAAAAACACTATTTGTCCCTTTTTTTAACTTTTAGTTAAATAGGATGATTAACATAACCTAATAATTCATATATTTTACTGATATTTTTCATTCTGACATTACCCTAATATAACCGTAACTAAAATGTGAATCAATCTGATCCAAACTCAACTTTTACGATCTCCATTGTCACCACGTGACATGGAAAGTGAATCTTATCCACGTTATTGAGAGGTCGATCTATCCCATTTCGTGATCAGCTGCAAATGACAAAAAAATTGGTCTCAATGACTTCACAGTAAAGTTACCAATTAATAATCACCTTAAACTCACAGTGTGAGACATAAAGAAGTCACCTTTTGGTCACGACTGCGACGGTGACAATTTGTGATGCCCCAAACGCCATAGTGATGTCACATCGACGGGCTGTTAGGACTCAGCATTAATAGCAAACCAATATTGGTTATGTTGGTTTGCCTAGTATTGCACAAATTTTGCGTACTTCGAAAAGACTTCCAATGAATACGAATTTTGATAAACACTGGCTTTACATTGGAATTATTTGCAATAAAATTCTACTTTTTCTTATAGATTGTAAATATTGGTAATGAAATGCCAAATAAAGTAAACGATCAAATAGAGTAAATAGATATCATAATTTTTTATATAGTTATTGGCTTTTTTAAAACCTTTTTACGCTCATAAAATAGGAAAAAACATAATATGAAACTGTTTCAAATATACCAATGTAAGATCTGCAAAAGCCTAACGAATTATTGCAGGAGAAATGAAAATATTTATAAAAAGCATTTTTGTGTTTTTTTTCTGATTAAAACACCATTTAATATACATTTATATATATATATAATAAATTTCAAATCACAAATATATGAATAAATTGGTAAAGTTCTAAAGATGAATTAGAAATGAACACAGG
Organism: Maratus speciosus; assembly: GCA_963932465.1. Classification (NCBI taxonomy): domain Eukaryota; kingdom Metazoa; phylum Arthropoda; class Arachnida; order Araneae; family Salticidae; genus Maratus; species Maratus speciosus. The sequence continues at coordinate 603,677,630 of OZ010787.1, forward strand.
AAACCAGTATGCAAAATAAGAAACTATGAATAACTCACAGAATCTTCAGAGGAGCTTGTGAGTTCATTCATAGAAGATGCGTTATTTCATCCAATTTTGTCGGCATTAAGCCTAAAATGACAAAATTTAGCTCCTTCTAACGCAAAAATAACAGAAAATAGATAATAAAAATCCAAGAGATCAAAAAAAGCTACACCTCACACAGGATATTAAAAATTAATAGAGCAAAATACCTAAATTACATGCTAGGAAGCATAACTGCAGCATGACTGGATGGTAAAACAGAGTTAGGACTATTTTAACATGTGAGCCTACAGTTGATTATCTGACTGAAACCCATAACATTGGTGCCATCTGGTGTGAGAAAGGAAAAAATGTAAATTGGAACTGGATGATCAACAATAATGTTTGGTGCTGCCATTTTTACCCCCCCCCCCCAAAAAAAAAAAAGAATGAAATTAATGGAAAAAAAATGACTTAGATTAACATTTAGTTGAAGTAGAACGAATAAATAGCGATAAACTTGATAATTACTGAGTAAATACAAAAATAATATAAAGAACAGGAATAAATTAATAAAAAATAAAATAAAGAATTATATATTTTTATTATCTATTTTCTGTTATTTTTGCGTCATAAGGAGCTAAATTTTGTCATTTTAGGCTTAATGCCGACAAAATTGGATGAAATAACGCATCTTCTATGAATGAACTCACAAGCTCCTCTGACGATTCTGTGAGTTATTCATAGTTTCTTATTTTGCATACTGGTTTCCTGTGTTTATTTCTAATTCATCTTTAGAACTTTACCAATTTATTCATATATTTGTGATTTCAATTTTATTATTTCAGCATTCTAATGGCGTTGCTGCAAATGCGCATGTTATTAAGTATGTTATTTTTAGTTTAGTCTTACAACCTTATTATTCTAGCATTTTTAATGGTACTCTCTTTATCAAGTAAAAGGTAATTTTAGCTTGGTAATTAATATAGCTTAGTTTTAACTGTTCAATTTCACTTTGTTCATTTTAATTTATATATATATATATATAATTTTCCGTTGGCTGAAATTCTAATGCAGTATGATCCTATGTATCTTAATATATTTTTTTCTCTTTTTTTCGATGAATTTATTGAATTTATGCTGTTATCACTAATCTTGATGTTCACATTAAGTTAGAAAGAAAATAAAAATGTAAGGGAAAAAAATGAACTAAGTATAAAAAAGATGGGGCTGGGGGGAGAACTGAGTTTACAAAAGCGGTATTCTGGCACATCTCTGTATTTCTTTATTTAAATCAAACAAACAGTTTATTTACCTTTAACTTCAATTGTAATCAGATACAATGCATCATATACAACCTTTTTTTATTAATTACCTATTTTAATAATTTGTTTATTTTCTACTGTCTCCCAGATATTTTAACTGTACCGAAAATTGTTCAAAAAATAATGTTTCTTCCTGGCGGAAGATATGGAAAAATAGAGCTCTACTTACCGTGAACACTAGTAGAACACTGCTTACTATGCTGGAAATGTTGTCTCACCCTTTTCCCCTTTGTTAAAAAAATTCCTGACTTACTCGCTTGCAAATATCAGTATCTCAACAATAATATTGCACTTTTCTTAGGGGAAAAAACGATTACATACCCGTACGAAGTTGGGTCCCTTACATATTTCGTATTCCCGTTTAAATCTAAGCGAAACCCTATTTTATTATTTCGCCTCGTACAGGGTGAAATAGGAGTTGTAATCGGGTGTTCGTGGCTTTGCTTAGTGCATACGGAAACATTTGAAAGTGATACTGCCTAAAATGGGCTTCTTCTACAGTCTGGGAAAGATCTAATGCTATGCGCTCATACATGTATGCAGATAAGTAAGTCGGGAAGTAGTTTTGATGTTCAAATCTTACAAAGAGTCATCTATTTCTGAAATTATTAAAAATAGATATGACATAAATCGGAACTGATACATAATCATTGAAATTTAGGTGGTGCAACCAGAATTCTTTATAATCGCAACTGAAAATTGATATATATTTTTTTATTTAATCAAGTGCTATTTGTTTATTAAAATATGCAGATAATCAGTTTTGATGTTCAAGTGATTAAGAAAAGCTATGACTTAATTCGGCACTAATACATTTTGGATGTGGATTAAGAATTCTTTAAAATCACAATTCAAATTGATAATTTTTTCTATTTAACCAAATTTTATTTGTTCATTAAAATATGCAGATAAGCTCTTTTGAAGTTCAAGTCTAACAATCTACCAGCTAATTCAGAAGTGATTAAAAATATCTGTGACATAATCGGCACTAATGCATTTTTGTTAGCAACCAGGATTCTCTTCATTCAAAATTTAAAATTGATAATTTCCTTATTTATTCAAATGCCGTGTGTTCAATAAATGAGTGCTATAATCGGCTTTGATGTATAAGTCTTTGATCTGTCATCTATTTCAAAAGTGATTCAAAATAGTTGACCTAATTCCACGCTAATACATAATCGTTAAAATTTTGCTAAAATTCAACCATATTCGCAATTTAAAACTGTTAATTTGTTTATTTGTTATAAAGCTATGTGTTCATAAATTTATACAGACAAATTAAATCGTGAAGTAGTTTTGATATGCTTTTGATACACCTAGTCTTGCAGTCAAAATCTATTTCAAAAATGATAAAAAATAGTTGCGACATATTAAAAAAAAAATCATTGAAATTTTCCTAAAATAGAATCAGAATTGTTTTTATTCGCAATTTAAAATTTGTTTCTATTTTAATAATTGAAATTCTATGTTTTCATAAATACATACATATAAGTAAATCGTTAAGTAATTTTAATGTCCCAGTCTTACGATCTGCCATCTATTTCAAAAGAGTTAAAATAGCTGGGACATAAATTTTACCAAAAAATTGACGTTGAAATAGTGGAGAGGAATAGGTGGATCAGAATTGTTTGTATTTCATATTTGAAAGTAATAGCTTAGAGTTTTAATTAAATAAATCGACATCACTTTTCTTTGTGTAATCTGAAGTGTCATTTTGTGATAAGATTTTTAAGATAATGTAAAATATCTATGATATTTCTAAAATTATATTCTTCAGATTAAAGAGCCACATACACTTAGAAATAGGGAAAATAGAAAAAAAATATAATTATTTTCCAATGAAAAATGTCTTTTATTTTAAACTCGTGGAGCTTTGCTCGCTTTGCACTTCGGTTTATCCCAAACGAACCTCGAATTGAGAGAACCCAGGTCTGTGCGGCTCCATTGCATTCGGTAGAGTACACATGTGTGGACTGAGACGGCTCAAGTAAATCTTGCATTAGAATATTTTTTTTATTTCGAATTATATTAAATTAAAGTTTTCAGCATCGTCGTCCACGCTGTTATAGGAATCGATTTAGTATTCTTCAAAACTTGAAGCTGCAGCAGCAAAATTTTCTGAAGAGTTCTTTCCAATTATAAAATTTAAAAATTGCTGCAGAAAGCGAAAAAACGCAAAAATAACATAAAAAGGTCGGCGGAAAAAATCAAAAATCTCAGAGAACAAAAGTTACAATATCTGGCTTATAGACTGAAACAGAATTCCTTTTACGAATATCAAAAAATCTCGCGACGCGAAAGAACTCTAAAAATCACATTAAAAAAATCGCGAAAAATCAAAAAATTTAGGAATAAACTTTATTAATTTATTTAGGAATAACGAATTAGGAATAAACTTTATTAGAAGAGAAGTTGTTTGTACATTGGGCTACAAGAATGAAACAGGATTCCTTTTACTAATATGGAAAAATAGCCCCTAAACAGGAAAAAAGTTGAAAATCGTATACAAATCACTTAAAAAATATATAATAAAAAAATCCAAAATCTGGCTTCGAGGTGCATAATTTCGGACATACAGATACCTTCCTACCAAATCTTGTAGATTTGTGCGCTGCTCAGAACATATCACAGAAACATACAACCTTCTGTCATTATTATTAAAGATTATATGAAATCATTTTTAAAAACATTCATTTTATCTTTTTTTTTTAAATTAAAAAACATGTAAAATAGACCTCGTAGAAGACTTTTTTTAAAGATCCTTCTACAAGAAAAGGCCAGTCATAATTTCTACATCTTCAATTTCAAAATAACAAAATATCTTAAATTACATAAAAAATAATTTTCTTTTAAATGTTTATTTAAATGACGGTCCATTTAAATGAAAAATGAATTTAAAAATTAAGACGGAAACTAGATCATGATACATAATATCTGTTCAAAATGTACAGTTAAACAGCTTAATTGTCTTTAAAGTTTAAAAAATCACTGCGCCACAGGAAATATAAGCTGAAATATAGTCATGCTTATAGACACATATATCCAAGCAGTTATTCGATAAAACTGCCAAGAAATAAGTCTGAAATGCGCAACTTTTTATATATTTAAAGTTGTCAGACAAAATACTTACTAACTATACATGCACATTTATTAAATATTTTCTCCTGAAATCAATAATACCCTGGAAGAAAAAGAAAATCATTTCTTGATCTATTAAAATATAATATAACCACGAACGAAAGCATATAATAACCTCTTCCGAGTTACTCAATATTCCGAAAAGCATTCTTTATCTTTAGAAAGGTAAACGAAAAATCAATATATTTTCCCGATTTAAAGAAGCATTAGAAAAAAGAGGTTTCTTTTCGAAAATGTTTCCGCATCGTTTTTATGTTGTATTAATCAGTTTTTTGATATCGGAATATTGGTTTTTAGGATGGTACACTGCAAATAAAGGCGTCTTAAATTCAGACACTTAAGTGCCTGAATATGTAATTTCAGACATCATAGGTGTCTTATTATGATCATGGTATAAACACTGTAAACTGAAATGTCTGAAATTCAGACACTTAAGTGTCTGAAAATGAAGTGTTCAATTTTCAGACATTTTAAAGTGTCTTAATTTTTAAGACACGTGTAACCGTCTGAATTTAAGACATTTCAAACATCTGAATCGAATCCATCTTTGATCAACCTGTATGTTCAGCAATAGGCAGCCGTTTTTTCACTTTTTTGTAAGCTTTATACGCTGTAAAAAATATCTGTTAAAATATGGAAATTGTACTGCCTATTCAGACACCACTTACGTTATTTATTTTAATGTAATTTTTTCCGTAAATTCCAGAAAATTTTCCTTTTTTTTTTTCATATTTCTTTAACTATACAATGCACTGTAATGTAATAAATTGATTTATCTTTTGTGCCACGCTATCCAAAATCAAAAGTAAAATTTATGTAAATGATTTCTTTGCGTCATTGTATCCAAACTAAGCGAAATGTATGCAAATGGATATTATGACTCAAAGAAATCGTTTACATAAATTTTACTTTTGATTTTGGATAGTGTGGCACAAAAGATAAATCAATTTATTCATATAAATACATTACAGTGCATTATATAGGTTCAGTGAAAGTGATATTTTTAACTGTGTATTGGAAAATTAAAAGTTTTGGCCAAACTTATATTTAGCCAAACCAAAAACAATTAAAATTGAATTTTAAAACAAATTGTTTAAAGCTACATCAAGGCGTCACTTAAATTTTGATATCATATCTTTTAAAACTCATATTTTGAATTTATGAAAGATGTGGATGCTAAAGCATCAAGGAATAAATTTTTATACATCCTTTTAAATTTAACATAATTCTTACACATGCAATTATAAATAAAACAAAAATAAAAAGTTTAAATAAATAATACAGCGTCACTTAAAATTTGATATCATTATTTTTAAGTTCCGTATTTAAAATTCTTATAGCAATAAGATAAAGTGCTGCGTCACAAACTTTTAACCCGTTAAGGGTTTTTCGAATTGATATTGTATACAGGGCTGCTGAAAAAATTTAGATAATTTTCCGATTGTAGAAGGGAACAGCTGAAATTGGGTATTCAAATATGTTATACGTTTCTATAGGGTTAAATTAGACGTAATATTTTAATTTTTTAAACGGCGCAGTTTTGTTAACATTATTCTGAATGTATTGGAAAGTGTTTCATAATCTATGCTTGACGCATGATTTTTTCTTTCTTGTTTAATATAAGTTTTTACACTGCACGTATATAAATTTTGAAATGAAAATTTGAGCGATTATGTTTGTAAAGTTTATAGCCAAATAATCATTTTCGAATATTTTTGATTGTATGTGTGATAATTTGACTCAGCGAATTTCATGCTGCCGCTTAAATAAAAGTTAGCAACTGCCCCAGCAACCTTCCGTTTTCTTAAAAGTGGAATGTCACAGGTATGTAAATTGCAAGGGGTGACGAGCTTTAGAGGTAACATTCGAAATAGTTACTGTTTTTCATAGGCTTTGAAGATTTCCTATATAAGTCACACTAAATTTGTAAAATTGATGAAACCCGAATAATATTGCGGATCACTATTAAATATAAACTAATATTAATATGGTTGCTATTAAAAGTTTTGTAATTTTAACATGGAAAATTTTAAATATCTATTACTCACAACAGCATTTTTCATTCGAAAGTTACATTTTAATATTTACACGGTCCTGAAATGCATTTTTAGTTTTATTTAAAGCGTTCAGGATAGAACAATGAAAAAGGAAAGGAAATAAGACACAAACAGAATGAAAGAAAGCTATAAGGGGTACATTTTGAGAATTTAAAAGTTCGCAAAAAAAAAAAAAAATGGTGCACTGTTCCTACAAATAATAAAAATGAAACAGAAATATACAAAATTATAAAGAAATAATAATTGGTGTACCTTCGTTTCTGCGACATTTAGGTCTGTAATTTTGACTTGCATTTAGATTTTTTTTTCTACTGATGATAGAATTTTAAAGAAGGTTTAATTAAGGTACTGAATTGAAATGCACCATCTTCAATGATAAATTAATAAAAATATTGTTACATAGTATTTTCGTTAAACAGTATTATGTTTTACTACTAAGCACATTATGTTTGATTTATCAAAATAATGAGATTTTATTTAAAAACAAAGTAAAATCTAAAACAAAATTAAGTCTTAAAATATACATTTATTTCTACAAATATTTTTGCGTGTGTGGTTTTGTTTTCCTTTCAAATGCATCTAGTCTAATTTTAATTCATTTGTGACAAAGATGCTCACTACAATGTTGGCCTTACGCACTAGAAAAAAATCAGAAGAAATAAATGCGACTTCATTTGTGACGCAAAAAGAAAGCGTGCTAATTTTATTTCGTTTTTACAGTTTTTAACTAAATCTTATTTTTTCACCAAATGGGCCAAGACTTGCTTAGAACTTGCAAAGAGAGTGGAAACAGGGAACATCCTTTTAGTCATAGCTGCTAACTCTTAAAATTATTTGTATCAAAATTTCAATAGAAATTTTGCCTTATGTAATCGGCAGATTACGACGAATAAATAAGGTAAAATTTGCTATTAAACTTTTGTGGTGCAAAAACGCTTAAGTGTTGGCAGCTGTGCTCTTAGCATATAAAGAAGATGTACAGTAGTGCGGGAAAAAAAGTAAACACCCCACCTAACTCTCCAACAAATTAAAGAAGAAGAAAGTTACTGGTACCAAACAACTGGAAATAAAGTCTACATTTAAATTATGCATATAAAATTTGCTTAGGACTGCATCTACAAATAAAAGCCAGACCAAATATTGTTTTATTTCAATGACAACACCCAAGTTTGAAAATATAGTAGTAATTTGAATAGTTTAAATCTTCGGTTCAAGCTATGTCTAGAAATGAAATTTCAAGTCATTTGGATGATAAGTTTTTGAATTATAAGCATTCACAATTTAGAGGTTCTAATGTTAAATTACATTTTCATATTTTTATTAATATCTCCTGAAATTATAATCCTAATGTGACAATTATTTGTGTGTTATAATATTAAAAATCACAAACTTAAATACATTAAATTTGTAATTTAAAAAATTTTATAATATGAATTATGAAATTAATAGGGTAATTCCGGGATTTATGCCGCACATTTTTTTGAATTTATGAATAAAGACCCATGGTGGACATAAAATTAAAAAAATCATGCTGTGCTATTTAATGTTAAATATACAACGCGTATACTTCGACAAAAAAATTCAAAACAGATTATTAATATTTTTTAACAATTTTTTTCTAAAACATTACACTGCGGCACCTCACCCGTACATTCAGGCTGAGACGCCGCACTTGCGCGGTAGTTATGCCGCGCTTGTAATAAGAACAGAATGAAATTATAAATAAAAATATAAAAAAAAATATTCCTATCTGCATTATAATTAACGATGTAATAACAATATGAAACTAAATGAGTAGAATGAAACGTATTAGTATATTGAAATTAGTAATTCTTGCCTACTTTCACTATTAAAATTATCGACTTTTTTTTTACATTAAATTTTAATTGTTATTTCAGCAACAACGTAACATCAATGTATTAGAAAGGCAAAAGAAAAAAAGTAAAACTGTGTTTACATAATTTATTTGTTAAACCTTTCGGGACCGGTGGCTTTTACACAAATTTTATTCGGTTGGTACCACTTTTTTAAAAGAAGTTAACTTTACTTAAATAATCATGAAAACGCTCTAATTAAGCAAAGCAAATATTACTTTTATTTTTTACTGGTGCCAGAAACAAATTTTGTAAGCTCTTTATGAAGGTGCTTACATGCACCTATAGTCCCAAATGGGTTAAGAGACCTGTTTTTTCGACTACAATCTAGAGAAAAAGTGTCGAAAAAGTACAGTCTTTATGTAATTACATTTAAACACATGATGCAACGAAGCCAATTACACTTTTTCTTTTTGGAGTAGTTTGCAAAGAACGTCTACGTTACGCGTAATCCAATTTTTCATTATTATCATCTTGACTTGCATCTTTCTTGCACTTCTTACATTTATTTTCCCCTTTTTCTCCTTTGGTTTTAGTAAACTTGATAACATGCCTAATATGACTTGCCTTGTGCAAAAAGAAAAGGAAAAGTTAATAACACTTAATTATCCCGTACATAAGAAACTGCGGCATGTATACCGGAATAGCAGTGCGACATGTATCACGTTTTGAGTGATGCAGACTTCGGCCATCACAGTTACCTGTCATCGCTAAGGGGAATGGATTAACCATACACACAGTACTCTATATAAAAGCTACACTTAGTTTTGACTTCGAAATCATGCATCCATTTAGTAATTAGTGTATGAAAAGTATTTAAACATAACGTGTTTAAAAGTTTGGACAGTGAAATCATGCACTTACGTCAAATTAAGGATTGTACTTGTACAAGTAAACATCTAAATGGAATTCAAGCTATATACTGGTTAAAATAATCTCATTGCGCATCTATACTGTGCGTTTGACGACGATCTATGGATAATGACAAGAAATACAAGGGGTGCGGCATCTATCCCGTATGCGGCGACTCTCCCGGATTTACCCTACTCGAAAAAAATACGAAATGCATCCTACATTTTTTTTAATAGATTTATATTTATTATGTCCTGTATTATGCGAATCCTCGATTTCAAAATTTTCTTCCAAATAGTTTTCGAATAATGATTAAAAAACATCAAAAATATGGTTTAAGGGAGGCGTCTATTGTGTGCTGAAAAGCATAAATTGAAAAATAAATATATATTTTATTCATTTTATTGAAACATTTGGGCTGGCAAGAGTAGAAACATATTAAGCGAGTGAAATGGTCATATTGGTAAGAAATAATGCATTAATAGAAGTAACATGGTCAGTTTGTAGCATTTCAACAATAGAGTACCGAACTTCGGTTTGAATACAGCCCCTAAAAATATTCATTCAAAAGCTCATTTTAAAATAAGTAAATTCTCTTAAACTAATGTACAAATTTCCTGATAATTTGTTTTTAGGCTAATTGAAGGACGTCGAACTAATTTATGGTATTGCTATTAAAAAAAAATAAAAATAAAACAAAGTTTGGGTTCCTTTTGAGATGTAGTTGGCCCCCTAAGCCAATTTTATATGTATCATTTAAAAGTAAACTTTATTTCAAATTTAAAAATAAAAAATGTATTACAATTCATCAGACATAGAAGTAAAAATTAGATAAGCAAAAAAAAAAAAAAAAAAAGGCAAAAAGCAAAACATTTCAAGCTAAATTTTAACCCCTCATCAGTGCAATAAATAACATTCAAATGACAGAAAACTATATATCATATTTACAGTTTAAAATTATGTTACAGAGTAATAATGAGCTAGAAGCAGCAGGAATCGTTCGGTAGCTTCATCGCCCCGAGCCCTCTCTTCCCGCTTTTCGGTGTCTTTAATTTGTGTAATTTTCCTTTTAAATTTGTCCGGTCTCAATTTTTGATTTTTTTTTTCAACATCGCTTTCGCTGGAGTGTCTTTTACTCGGGACGTGGCTGGGAACCTACGAACCTTGCTTCCGCAAAAGAGTCGGGATAGAGTGGAAGAATAAAAGGCTGCGGACGAAGAGAGGCCGCTCGCCGCGGCGATTACTCTGTTTACTCTGTTAACTGTAAACATGATATATAGTTTTCTGTCATTTGAATGTTATTTATTGCACTGATGGGGGGCTAAAATTTTGCTCGAAACGTTTGCTTTTTAATTGTATTAAATGTATTTATCTAATATTTACTTGTATGTCTGATGAATTGTAATATATTTTTTAAGTTTAAATCGTATATCAGACGTTAAACAATGATTATTTATTTTTATTTCCAATTGTTTGGTACTAGTAACGTTCTCCTACAATAATTTGTTACAGAGTTAGTGGGAGGTGTTTACTTTTTTTCCCCCACCACTGTACATTTGCAACTACTTAAAGACAAAAAAAAATGAAACTTATTGTTCTGCAATATTCTATCGATTGTAATAGTAACAATATTGAGCGTGCATATTTTAAAATATAAAATTTTCTACGCAGTGTTATATGAAATAAAAACACGTACGGTAAGATATCGCAAAGAAATATTTATTATTTTTCGGAAACTAAAGGAAGTATTTCCGAATTGTAGACTGAATCGTTTTTATAAAAAATTATTTCAAGAACGTTTTTTAATAACTACTATTAAAATTTACTGTAAGAAACGCTTTGTAAAGTAATGAGACATAATTTTGCGGTAATTTTAGACAAAAAAATTAAAATATAAAAATGTTTGAGTATGTTTAAAATATTATTTTGAACAATTACTATATACTGAATAACCATACTGAATAAATAAACGTACAAAATTATTTAAAGTAAAATCGACAAAGAATTAGTCTTGTGTGATCTTGTTTTCATTTCATTTGCATCGAGTCTATTTTTAATTCATTTGGTGACAAAGATGCTAACTATAGTGTTGATCTTACACACTAAAAGAAAAATCTCCAGAAATAAATACGACTTGATTTGTGACGCGAAAAGAAATTGTGTTGATTTTATTTCGTATTTACAGTGTTAAACTAAATCTTATTTTTTTCTCTCCAAATGGTCGGAGACTTTCTTAGAACTTGCAAAAGAGAGTAGAAATTCCCTCTTAGCATATAAAGAAGACGCAAATTTGCAACTACTTAAAAACCAAATAAAAAAGAAAAGGGTCCACTTAAACTGATATGGCATTGAGCTCACAGGCTATTCACACTATTTGTATATTATACTCTTATTTATGCCTATTATTTATAAAATAGAAGTCACTCTTTTCGAGCAAAACTGTAAATAATCAGGGAAGCGGCTTATCAGAATAAACCAGTATACCAAATTGAAGCAATCGGGTACTTCTGCATGACAAACTCATTTATCTAAATTAAGGGGAGATTATCCCCAGTTTCCCCCCTTTATAATTAACCAATGAACCTCCAAATTTAATCAGGGAAGCGCCTTATCAGAATAAACCGGTATACCAATTTTGAAGCTATCGGGTAATTCTGCATGACAAACCCATTTATCTAAATTAAGGGGAGATTAGCCCCACGTCCCCCTCTTTATACTTAAACAATGAATCCCCAAAACTAATCAGGGAAGCGCCTTATCAGAATGACCTATTTACAAAATTTCAAGCAAATCGGATATTTCTATCAAATGTTTTACGTACATACAGAACCTGCGGGCACATTAGCTCTCAGGCTTTCATAGCCTGTGAGCTAAAATAGTAATAAGCTTATCGTTCTGTTTTTTTTTTTTTTTTTTATCGTCATAATCTTAACAATATTAAACGTATTTTCTAGGCTGATTTATATGAAAAACGAATACGTAATGTAAGATATCACAATGGAATATTCAGTTTTCGAATACTGAAGGACGTATTTTCGAATTCTAGATTAAACTTTCTTGATCAAAAATTATTGCATTAACTTTTTTTTTTTTTTTTTTTTTTAATAACTATTAGTAAAATCTGCTCTAAAAAACGATTCGTACAGTAATGAGACGTCATGAAATTCAAAATATAAAGTATTTGAGTATGTATAAATGTTATTATTTTTAACTAATAGTACATACTGAATAATTATACTGAATAAATAAAAGTATACAATTATTTTATCACGGGACACTTTATGATAAATCAAAAGTAGCTCACCGTGTCACCCCCCCCCTCTTTTTAGCTCACAGGCTATCAAAACTAAGAGCTAATGTGCCCGCAGATTCTGTATGTATGTATGCGTGTACGTAACGTGATAACTCTTGATAGAAATATCCGATTTGCTTCAAAGGTCCATTAGTTAATTACAAAGGGGATAACGGGGCTACCCCCCTTAATTTAGATAAATGGTTTTTTCGTGCAGAATTATCCTATTTGCTTCAAATTCGGTATACCGGTTTTATTCTGATAAGGCACTTCTTTGATTAGATTTGGAGGTGCCTTGGTTAAGTATCAAGTGGGGGATGGGGAAGCTAACTTCCCCCTTAATTTAGATAAATGCAGTTTTTTTCATGCAGAATTATCTTATTTGCTTTGAATGTGATATACCGGTTTATTGTGATAAGGCGCTTCCCTGGTTAGATTTCGCGGTTCATTGGTTAAGTATAAAGGGGGTGATGGGGGAGCTAATCTTCTCCTTAATTTAGCTAAATGGGGTTTTTTTGTCGATTTCTTTATTTTTCGAGGGGCATTATTCTTTGAAATAAGAGTAATATACAATTAGTGTGAATAGCCTGTCAGCTCAATGCCATAAGTTTAACTAAGCACTTTTATTTTTATTTTTTAAAATTTCTTTTCCTGGAATTAAATTATTTAAAGAAACAATTTTAAGGAAACAGGATTTGTAATAATTTTTTTTATATTACAAACCTTATTTAATGTAGCAATTATATTTGATATTAAAATTAATGCCGAGTTCCCATATTTTATTTATTTATTTATTTATTTTTTAGAATCCATTACAATTACCGTTCATTGCTCACATAGTGCAATTTTTTTATACCTTCGTGGAATTTTAATTATTAAGTTTTTATATTTATCTTTATTTTTATTTTCAATAAAACGTATGTGTACGAATTTAACTGGTAATCTAAAACACTCTTATATTTCTGCACGAGTATAAGACCTTTACAAAAGCCATTAAAAATGTTTACACCACGACATGGTTTAAATTCTACAAGCTCAATTTTGCAGCACTAAATGCGCGAAATAAGCTGTAATAAACATGCATTTAATTTTAGATGTAACTTTCCAATCTACCAGCCTCCTGACGCATAAGTAGGCTTTCTTTTAATGGTTCATCAACCATGCATGTACAAGATTGTAAATGCACGAGTAGTTTATTATCAGGCACTTTACATATTATATGCTTAATCTATTATTAATAAAATATTTGGCAAAGGTCTGTTGTTTATAAACTTCTCAAAGATTATTACATAACTTACAAAATAATATAATACTTTTTACAAATTTTCTCTTTTAAGAATAGTAAGAGGTTCAATCCGGACCTCCCGGATTACAGAATATAAGCAATAACCATTTTTTTTTAAATTAATATATATATATATAGTTTGTAGTGCCTATGTATTTAGGGCCTGAGGATTCTGCCTTGGTTCTACAAATTTCCAATTTTATTCCTTTAATTCTTTTTTTACTATGTTTCTTTGGTGTAATTTATAATTGTTTTTAATGTATAATTAAATAATAATTAAATTATATATAGATATATATTAGATTGGCAACGGGCAACACTAAAATTAATTTTTATTTGAAAAGTATCAATTAGAGTTTAATCAAATAAAGTTTTAAATTTTATTAAAAGCACTACTTTCGTATCAGTTGATAACCAAAAAAATCATCAAAGATTTCTTTACTTGTAGAAGTCTTTTTCCATTCTTATCCTTTCAGCTATTTAAGTACGTAGTTCTATTTCATGTCTGTTGTATTTAAATTATTTTATTTTATTGGTGAAGTTTTAGAACCTTTACAGAATATCAGGTAGAAACAAATACTGAACTATTAATTTCAGTGCAAACGGATTGTTTCATAATCGTCTTCAAGCGAAAGAGTTAGATTTTCGCCAAACACATAATATGAGTGCAAGTAGTAGATAAATAACCCGAGTTCCTGTATAACAAAAATATATTCACGGTAGTTTTGGTAGTAATTTCGTTATCTGAAGAATATCCATGATCCCATATGTGGGATATGATAAATGAAATAAAATTACAAAATAAATTAGAATAATTTAAAAAATATAAGTAATATACAGGGTGTGCACTCTCAACGGTGTCTAATTTTAATTCATCAACCGTTAGTCAGAGATATATAATTCCAGATACAAAAATGTTTTAAATGAGGTAAAGAAATATTTTAAAATGATTTGAGTCAATAAAAACATTTCTTAAAAATTTACGAAATTTACATTTTTATACGCGGTCCCCCGGTCCTATAAGTTGTATTTAGCAAAATTTTCCTATTACACTGACAAGGAAGACATAAAAAGTCCCGTTCATATGACACTGAAATTGACCGAGTTATGAAACTTTAAAAATGCATGACTTATACCACTGGTCTGAGTTGAACACAAATGAGTTCGGCCATGCTTTGAAGGATCATATACCAAGTGCTTAAAGTACTCGAAGAACTTATTTCATGTGTATCTGCGCTTTGAAAAATTCGCAGAAGTATTACAATTAAGTTAACTTTTATTAAGTTTCAGATTCGCTAAAATATTTGTATTTTAATATATGTTTTACTTTTTAAGGATTTAAGACTGTTTCTTTTTATAATTTCTTTCAACAAAAATTATGTTATTTTTAAGTTATTATTTAACTTCAACGGTCGTATGTATGTTTTTCCAGTTCAAAATTTGCTCTCAAACTTTAACTCACTTTCAAATATCCGATCGAGATTAAATTTTACATACTGAAGTAAATCCGATGACAATCTAATGTTATGCATTTCGGTGATTACCATATATACTTATTTTACAGGATAACACAAAAAATTGCTGGTAGATTACCGTCAAGAAGTTTAAGAAAAAAGTTTTAGATTAGATAACATAAGACTTCGATGGTTGCGTTTTTTTAACTTTTATATATTAGCACTGAATCCGAAAATTACCTTAATTTTTAACGATCATGTTAGGATTTTTCACAAATCTTAAATTGTCAAAGTTAAAAAATAACAAAAATCGGATACTATAAAATAGAGGAGATGGCTGTGTTTTTTAACTTTTGATAATTGATTTTTATGTACTTTTTAACACTGAATCTGAAAATGATATTCATTTTTAACCATTACGTTATATTTTTTGCAAAATGTAAATGTCAAAGTTAAAATATAGCGAAAATCTTATACAATAAAACAGATGTAAAATTTTTTATTTAATTTAATTTTATTCTATTTTATTTTATTCAATAATACATTCAGTTTTTTGACTTATACTAGAATTCTTACAGCTAAACAGCTGAGGGGTTTGATGAGGTGAGGGAGGAGGTTAAATTTTAACTTTGAAATTTACAATTTACGAAAAATCCTGACGTGATGGTTAAAAATGAAGATCATTTTCGGATTCAGCGGTAAAAAATACATAAAAAGCAATTATCAAATGTTAAAAACACAACAATCACATCTATTTTATAGTGTGAAATTTTCTATATTTTTCGTTAACTTTAAAATTTACGATTTTCAAAAATCTTTACTTGATGGTAAAAAATGAAGGTCAATTTCGGATTCAGAGGTAAAAAATACATAAGAATCAAATATCAAAAGCTAAAACACATGACATAACCAACTTTTGCAGGCAAGTGTAATCTAATAACATCTTAAAATATGTTTCATTTTGTAAAGGCTGTTAATTGTCATCATTTTATTTAACAAATTTATTAAATTTTATTTTATTTAAAATTTTATTAAACATCATTTTATTTAAATTTTAATTAATAAAATTCTGTTTTTTTTTTATTATATGTTTATTGCAAATTGTACATTTTGCATTAATATGTCAGAATGATTAAAGATTTCATATTTATATTACAATGTTTATTTTACGCTCAACCATTTTTTTAATATATCTGACGAAATTATGTGTCTACTAAATTGGTGAATTACCCCTAATTTGCAGCAAAAAATATGCTCCAACTTTAAACAACTATTACTAGGTTAATTTTAATCGTAGGATAATGGGGCTTTTTTGTGTTACTTGTCATTGTAAAAGGAAAATTTTACTAAATATGACTTATAGGGGACCGAATAAAATTACTTATCGTAATTTTTTTAAAGAAATGTTTTTATTGACCCAAATCGCTTTACAATATTTATTTACCTCATTTAAAACATTTTTGAAATTGGAACTATATGTCTATGACTAACGGTTTAGGAATTAGCCACTGGGCGTTGATTTTGCAAAAATTTTTTAATCATACATAGTAATTAAAAATATATATATTTAAGACAATACGCGAATAACTATTATTAATTTTTGGTCTGGCCATCTATATCGTTTAAGAATTGCTTCAAAACGTTAATTAGTGCTAAAGCTCTGCATAAATGTACTGTTGTGGAAAAAAAAATAAACACCCTCTACTAACTCTGGAACAAATTATCGTAGAAGAAAGTTATTGGTGATAAACGACTTGAAATAAAGTCTACATTTAAATTATGCATATCGATGACCAGTCCCCTACCTGCCGGGTTACCCCAGCTAAACGGGTTTGATACCTGGTATCGGGGCGGGTGACCTGAATAAACCTTGCGATCAGATCGTCGTTCTTTCTGTAGTGCCTACTGTTCAGTTGTGAGCTTTGTTATGCCTGTTACTTAGCGTTTATATATTGTTGATTGGCACCTGCAAGGTTGCGACTCAAATTGGTCTCGTAATTTAGAATCTTGATCAGAGGACGTGACCTTCACCTGGATGCAAAATTTCAAGTAATTTTAATAATATGTTTTTGGATTATAAACATACAAAATTTAGATCTTCTAATGTTAAATTATACAGGGTGCAATGTGTTATCTATCGCCGACCTTTAATTTCTCAACCCTTAGTCGTAGACATATAGGGTGACCGAGCCAGTAGTTGATTAAATAAGCTCGGTGCCACAGAATTTTTATTATATTTCCTTCCTTTTAACTTTTAGAAGTAAACTGACATGATTTCTACAACCCTTAATGAATGTCCTATAACGGACAATAATTAAATTTTGCTGAAATTAAATAGCAACAAAATTATAAATAAATAGTTTTCTTAATTGTCATTTCCCCAGTAGTTGATCAGGCGAATCCAGTTTTTGATCGATTTCATTCCAGTAGTTGATCACTGGTCATTTTGATCTTTTCTTCAAGGTTAGTAGAAAAAATTAAACAATTTGAGAATAGTAAACATTTTAATGAGACGAATAAAAGTAAAAAATACAATTGGCCTATAGCTCATAAGCAGTATTGAAACTCTAATTCACGGACAGAGAAAATATTTTTGTGGGGAATAACTTGATCCCCCCTATAAAAAAGGACCACTTCCATAGGCGCCCACATGCCGCCATCGTAGCCACCGTAGCTCCTTCTCTTCCCATTTCCAATATTTTCCCTGGAAAATATTTCCCTTCATACTTGATGACAACGTGCTCATCAATATACTTTTGCACCGTCTGCCAAGTATGGGCACTTGTCTCATCTGAGGATTCCATTCACACACTCTCACCGTACGAAACTATGGCACTGGACTCAAAGCTGTGCGAGCCGTTGTTTTTTCCATCTAGTCGGAATTTTAGATAGTCCTATATCTTGTCTTTGATGTATAAGTTGTCGTTTCCTCTCTTCTGTTTTCTGAATCATTTCATTCTTTCATGTTTTTTTCTCTGATTTTTCTTTTTTCCCTTTCTTCGAAAAACTTTATCCACTGTTTTGACATTGTCGCATAATTTTCTGTTTCCTTCTTGTCTGGCGGGTCGTGAGGTGATAGAATGTTGTATGCAAAAGCTGGACTGACATTTTTTACTTTAGCTAAACCTAGGTATTTTGAGTGCTTAGGAGTCGCATAATTTGGAAATCGGTCTGTCTGACTTGAAGGATCTGGTGTTGGATGATCATAATCAAATGTTGTTGAAGCATCATCAGATTGTAGAGCAATAGCAGCAGTCGGTGTTAGAAGGTCATAAACTGGCGTTTCAGGTTCGCTCTCTGATGTCGCAATGCTCGTTTGAGTTTGTTTAAGACATTTGTTCCGCATTTTCCTCCAAAGAGCCTCAACATCACCCTCCCATTCGCGACCTTCCACGCTTCTGAACTTCTGAGATGTACCTTTTTTGAATAGGGATTCAATGTACAAAAGCGTCTGGACGTTGAAGTTTTCCGCTACTCGTATTCTAGACCTATTTTCACCTATGTTCACGTTTGTAGGCGGACACTATCGTTGCTTACTGTTTGATGCACCTTTCGTAGACTACTGCATCTGGGTTAAACGGAAACAGACTTCATTTCTGGAAGCCATTTTTAATGACTTCTGGAGTTGCTGCTTCTCGAAATACACTTTCAATCAAAGGTCCAAATACTGCTTTTGTGACCACTTTGTTTCTAGATTCAGTTTTTCAATTGTAAACGCTTTCTCTCCAGCGCACTTTGAGAGGCCTCAAAACAGCAACATCAGCTGGTTAGAATATGTGTGTTGTATTAGGTTAAAGAGCAAAATAAAGGATTTGATTCTCTGAGCTTAACTTTGCCACTTAAAGAGTTATGTGGCTCTTGTGGCCATCCACCAAAAGTAATTTGGGTAGTTTTATATTCTGCATTCTCAACCAAAGCTAAAATATATGTGTGAGATATTCAAAGTAGGTTCTCCTACACATTCGATCTTTCTTTGATCTACCTATTCCCCAGTCACCAGGCACATTCTGTGCAATTTCACGTGATATTTTCTTCAATAGGTAAACGATCATCCGAGGAATAACCTCTCCTGCTGTTTGGAAGTAGCCATCACGGTTATAGCTTCTTTTTCATTACCTGTTTTTATTTCATATAAATTTTTGAATGAAATGGGACCTAAAACTTTTCTCGTTTTTGGACAAGTTTGAAAACCGGTTTCGTCAGCATTAAAAATTCTCCTTGAATCAAGAAGAATGTCAAGACAGCATTTGGTTGCAAGATATTTGCAAAGTTCTTGGAACCACTCGTGGATGTTTGGCTCTGACACTTCTGCTGTTGCGATGGTGATAGCATCTGCATACCTCTCAGCTAACGAACTGTTTCTTCCCATGAGTCCTTTAAACCATGTTTTCCCTGGAGTTGAGTTTTCCAAAGGGTTTGACCTTTTACCGGCTTCAGTGATGTTTTTTACGGTTTCAAAAAAAGTCCGCCTCTTAATCTGGAACCCTTTTTTGCCATAAGCATTTATCCAATCAACAAGGAGCTGTTCCTCTTCTTTGCGTAAAATTGATGAAGATCCCGTCCGCCTTATCACTGGCGTTTTCCCTTTAACCTAAAACCAAAAAGCTTTTTAAGGAAACATAGGTGGAACATTTCGAACAGGGCTATTGATTCGAAATTACGCATGTTAATAGGTGTTTAAAACAGGTAGGAAAGATTCTTACCTATCTATCTACCTTATTATGCAAAGTTCCGAAAGGTCTGTTATGTTTTTTGGAGGCATTCCTAATGTAAAAACCCTTTTCTCTTACTTCTTCAATGGCTACTCGCAGATCGTCCTCTGAGTACTGGAAGAATTTATTTTTCGGCGGCATAATGAATTCTGAAATTAAACAATAATGGCTTGGTAAGCAGAGAAATTAAAGAATGATCAACTCATGGTTATGCATGTTGTTAGCCAGTAGTTGATATGCTGATCAATAACTAGAGTCCTCGAAACCAATAATTGATCACAGCTGATCAATTTCTGGAATTTGCTTATTTAATAAGACCAGAAGTTGATCAGTCAAATTACAACACCTACAAAGAAGTCAATCGAAAATCTAAAACATGATGCTTAAAATATCATCCTTGGGTTGTGATTAACAACAATTCTTATAAAAATATTAATTGAAATAAGCAAGATGGAAGGGGTTTAATTTAACTTACCGTAATTGTCTCCAACTAATCAAAAACTAAATTTTTTCACTTTCTAATAAAAAAAATTCATTATGTGGCTGCTCTTACAGAAGATAGCTGAAAACTATGTGACAACAGGTGCACTAACATTCAAACAAAAATATTATGTCTAGTGCCACGTGTAAAACTCATTTCCGTCGGAAATGGCGCAATACTTCAACAATTTGATCAACTACTGAAGAGGTCACCCTAGTTCCAATTACAAAAACGTTTCAAATGAAATAAATATTCAGGTTGTGGCATTATTTAAAGTAAAAAATCAATTTTACAAAAATTACGAAATCTAACTTTTTATACGGTCCCCCAGTCCCTATAATTATATTTAGTAAAAGATTGCACATATCATAACAGATATAACACAAAACGTTTGACATCTGTACTAGAAAAATTGACAGAGTTATTAAATTTCAAAGTTTGAGATTTTTTCGCATGATTTTGTCTTTCAATAAGGGATCAATTAAAAGATTAATTTAAGTAATTCGAGACCAAAATCGGGGTGCAATGTCCTTTTTACGGCAAAACCACCTTTAACCGGTATCGCCAAATTAGAGTATCACCAAAGAGGGTTATTTAATTTAAAAAATTTAGTGGTTTTAGGGGTCGTATACAAAGTGAAGAATGAAATATTGAAATTAAACTGAAAAATAAATATCAATTTATTATAACATCAGAAAACGGTCTACTATAAAAAATGAATGTGTCAAATGACGGAATTTACTAGAGATACTGCTCATAGTGTTCTCCATTGGTGGCAATGCACAACTGAATGCGTGACAGTACTGAATCCTGGTGCTGGACACGTTACAGCTCAGAGGATGTGTAAACTGTGTGACAATCAAGGATGATGTGCTGATTCAGATAAACTAGAGAAGTGGTCTCAGTCACATAAACCTATGCCCTGATATAACCCTAGAGGTAGAAGTCCATGGGTGTCAAGTCCGGCGAACGCGGTGGCCACTCTAACGGACCACCATATCCAAGGATCTGTTGACCGAATTCGGTGGCCAGATACACCCGGATGTTTGATATTTTGTGTGGAGAGGGCTCCATCATGCTGAAACCGCACTCGGCATGCATGTCGGAGAGGCAGCTCTTCATACCAATCACTTACTGTGTTTGTAGCAGATGTAGGTGACGATCGCCCGTTAAGGTCCCATCGTAGAAGATGGGACCAGCAATCTGGGTTCCCCATATACCGCACCACACGTGTCGTACTGCGCAGGCGATGCGGAGGTTTTCCAGAAGCCAGTAATCCACATTGTGCACGTTCACAATGCCGCCCCGTATAAACATTGACTAATCTGTCAAACAGAATGTCACAAAGGAATGACGGATTTTCCTCTAAGATGTTGAGCATGAAATTACAATAAACAAATCGTCGTGCGTGGTCACCCAGCATCAATGCTTGCACCAGTCTCGGATATAGTATGGATGCTCATCAAGTGCATGTATCAAATGCCAGACATTCTGACCACATGCCTCGCTTATTTCAGCCGTGCTCAGTTGTGGAATTAAAAGGGCGAATCACAGCACCTCCCCCGGTGTCACTCGAACATTACACCTTGCCCGTCTACTTGTTCTGAGTCGTGGTGAAATAGAGTCGGTGTCTCTAATATGGTGCAATGCATTGTTTATAGTTTCATGCATTGGATGTAGATCCTTAGGGAAACGTTCTGAATAAACACTCGCAGCCTCTCTGGCATTCCTTTGACATTCACCATAAATATGTATCATTTCGGCATATTGCATAATTCGGCATATTGCTTGCCATCACGATCTCAGCGCTGACTAGCATATCCACTGCTAGATGGCTCGTGTTTTATTCCGAACGTGTGGCGATGCGGTACTGTTGTAATTTGCATAATCTTAATTTTCATGCTTGCTGCAGATCGGCTGGTCGTCTGCATTCCGCTGCCATTTATCTAGTCCTTAGTGAGTATGTTTTATTTTCCGGTTGTCGATTCTACCTACTTTGACGTTTGAAGGTTGTTCGACCCATAATAGTGTTAAACAACACTTTGAGCAGTATCTCTAGTAGATTCCGTCATTTGACATATTCATTTTTTATAGTAGACCGTTTTCTGATATTATAATAAATTGATATTTATTTTTCAGTTTAATTTCAATATTTTATTATTCGCTTTGTATACGACCCCTAAAAGTCAGCTAAAATTTTTTAATGAAATAATCCTCTTTCGTGATACCCCAATTTGGCGATGCCGCCTAAAGGTGGTTTCGCCGTAAAAAGGACATTGCACCCTGATTTTGATCTCGAATTACTTTAACACTAGAACACCCGGAAAGAGTCGATTCGACTCCGACCATATGATTAAATGTCATTTTGAACCAGAAATTCTTTTATAAAAATAAGTTAAATTTAAACCACGCAGATTTACGTTAAATAAATCAGTCAAATAATTTTAAATAAAAATTCTGGTGTCAAATATTTTTATGAAACTTGAGTAAAATTTCCGGGCGTTCTAGTGTTAATTAATCTTTTAACTGATCCCTCATTGAAAGACAAAATCATGCGAAAAAATTTCAAACTTTGAAATTTAATAACTCTGTTAATTTTTCTAGTACAGATGTCAAACTTTTTGCGTTATATCTGTTATGATATGTGCAATCTTTTACTAAATATAATTATAGGGACTGGGGGACCATATAAAAAGTTAGATTTCGTAATTTTTGTAAAATTGATTTTTTACTTTAAATAATGCCACAACCTGAATATTTACTTCATTGGAAACGTTTTTGTAATTGGAACTATATGTCTACGACTAACGGTTGAGAAATTAAAGGTCGACGATAGGTAACATATTGCACCCTGTATTTTCGTATTTTTATTAATATCTCCTGAAATTTTAATCTTAATGTGATAATTTTGTGTATGGTTATAATACTAAAAACTCAAACATAAGAACATTGAATTTGTAATTTTTATAATTTTATAATGTGAATTATGAAATTAATATTCCAGAAAATTATGAATTGCAAACTACAGTTTATTTATGGATTTATATTTATCATATCCTGTTTCATGCGCATGCAAAATTTCAAATTTTTCTTCTAAGTATTTTTCAAATTATGCTTGAAAAACTTCAGTATGCTGGTTTAAGGTACCCGTCTACGATGTGCAGAAAAGCATAATTTGAAAAAAATATATTTGACTCATTTTATTGAAACATTTGTCTTGATATTACGGTGCCAGGCTTAAGATCAACGTAAAGTGTAAGTCTGCATTACGATGTAGACAAAGCGTAAATCGTATTTCAGTGCCTCGCAATCTTAGGCTAATTTTAATCAACGCAGATGTTGCCTGAAATCTTTTTACGTTTCTTTTTTCTTTTTCCTATTTTTTTACATTACCGCTAGTGTAAAATTTTATTTACTTTATGTGTGATGTCAACATCCTTTTTCTCTGCACATACTAAAGGCACAGCAATGAAAGAGATATTTTCGAAAGGTTCTGCAAGCGTCTCTTGATGTAGTGTACTTATATATCGTTAAAATGCGTTCTTTGATCAAAATAAACTGCAGTTAATCTAAAAATTTATGAACAAATAATCTCAAAGATTGCGGTGACGGCCTCGCACGGATCTACTTTCTTTCTGTTTTAATTGATAACTCTAATAGATTTTTTACATATTATATATATGTTTTAGAATGCCGATTGATGATACTAAAAATTATATCTATATCTATATATATATATATATATATATATGTATTACGCTGTCGTACGTGACACAGAAATCGCGATTATTTGTTAATTGTTTGATGGCAACGCCAGAATGAAATGCATCTCACTGGTTACTGAACAGCATTTAATGCATCTCTATACCATGTAAGGGGGATTATCATAGGGGAGACCCTGTTTTGTCACCAAATGCCGCCAAGTTTGTCGCCAACTTGGTGATAAATCGCCAAATTTGGTGACCAAAATGAGTCACCAGAAGTGACGCCAACTTGCCGACACCTCTAATATTTCGCCAATTTCCCCTAGACTTTCATTGTAAACCAATAGGGTTTACTTGCTTACAGA
Organism: Maratus speciosus; assembly: GCA_963932465.1. Taxonomy (NCBI): domain Eukaryota; kingdom Metazoa; phylum Arthropoda; class Arachnida; order Araneae; family Salticidae; genus Maratus; species Maratus speciosus. Next base: position 603,702,172 of record OZ010787.1, read on the forward strand.
AAATAAACAAATTGAGATATTTTGATATAACAAAAACTAATATTAGCTTAAGGGATTATATTAATTATATTTTCGAGAGTCCAAGTAAATTAAATTATGAATAAAATTAACATGATACAATGCTTAGCATGCTTTCCCAAACATAATTTTTAAGGGAGACCAAACTGGTCGCCAAGGGCGGCTAGTTTATATGAAATATGGTAGTGGAGTACACAGTGAAACATGGTACACAGTGAGACAGCAGCCACTTTGACATATAGTTGTAACTTTTTCTTCAACCTGGCACACACACATAACGACCTCATCTTATGCAGCACGTGGATGTAGTTTCGGTACTTCAGTTACTCGTCCGACAAAATAGTAAATAATTCCTTATTTTATAGTGATTAAAGTTAACATAAACGTCTATTTTAGAGTTTATTTCCTTCAATATGACATATATTTACTTAACCCAACCTAGCTGTATCTAATAATAGAATATTTCGGCATAACGACATAAACATTTTAAAGCGATGAAATTGACAGACAATGAAATGTAACAGATGTGGCATCCATTTTGTTACGACGTAACGAAAGTACACAATGAGACACACAGTTGTGGTACACAGTAAGACGTTTCTTACTGTGTACCTACTGGGTGGTTCTGATGTTAAAAAAGTTATTTTTTAATAAAAGAAGGTTTTTTTTCTCTCTCTCTCTCTCTCTCTCTCTCTCTTTCTCTCTGTGTGTGTGGGCGTGCGATGACTAGGGAAATTTACTAAACGTAAGAGGCTGAAAATTTGCATGTAGGTAGCCCAAGGTCTGCCATTGTCCACCCGAGGCTCATATTTTTAATACTTTGAAAATATATAAACATTAATTAGAAATCATAAACTGCAGAAAATTATTGATAGAGTGTAAAAATGTATGATTTATGAAAATATATACATTGTCTCACTGTGTACCACAAGTGGTACACAGTGAGACAATTTTCGATACTCCGTTATGCTGCTTCTGTGCTTTTATAAATAACTTTTTTTAAAACCATTTATACATTAATGTGTAGCGCATTTGTGTAGCTTAAAGATGTCGCAAAAAAAAAAAAAATAAGAATAGAAATCGTCGCCATTTGTTAAGTAATAATAATTTTCGTCTCACTGCGTACTACCCTCCCCTACAGCAATAATGCGTTCAACTAAAGCTTTGAAATGTATTAAAAGCGATATTTGCATGAACTATTTATATTAATTTAAGTGTAAACTGATTTATCTTTAGCAATCGTCTGCACGCGATTGAGATAGATTTGAAAAAATATTCATGCTTGAAAATTATTTTAAAAACAATAAAAATTTAGTAAATTTTGATGCAGTTTTCAAACAAATTGCATTTGAAAGTACATTTTTTTCCCATTCGACGATGTAAAAATTGAAAATGTGCAGTATTTAAAAGTTAAAAAAATTTTAAAAATTGCAGTAAAGGCGAAATTTTATTGCCTGCTGTTGCCATTCGCAAAATGACGTCAGCGTTACGCACAGACACGTTTGTCCTTTATAATACATACATACATACATATATATATATATATATATATATATATATATATATATCCGGTAGATGCTTCATGGAAACTTTGGTGCGACTATATGTCTACTTATTTGAGATTCCTGCTATTTATTATTACTATCATTATTATTATTATTATTTCGAGTGCGTGCGTGTTTTCGAGCTATTTTTTTTTCTTTGAGAGGCGGAAGAAACTAAACTTTTGCATAATTTTTACATGAAGTACGAAAACTATATCAGATTTAATAATTCATAACGAGAGAAAAATTTATTACGTAAAGGAGACACTTAATATAACAAAATGACAAAATTCTCAGGAAAAAAAATTATAAAAGATTTGAATCATAAAATAAACTACTCTTAAAAAAAAAAAAAAAAAAAAAAAAAAAAAAAAAAAAAAAAGTGTAGTTTATAATAGTATATCGAAAGTCTTCATAAAAGTTTCGTTTAATATGTTTCTTTCTGTATTTAACATAAAATATATCCTACTGAAGACGCGTAAAAAGATATGAAAAGTGAAATATGCGAAACTTTCTCGCCTTTCTAACATAAAAGTTAGGCGGACACTGCTGATAAGGTGCCAGCGAGTCTTTCTTTTTTCTATAACATTTTAGAATTTTTTGACATTTGTGAATCATCTTACTTGTTTTAGAAACTTCGAAACTGTGTCTTTCACTGCAAAGTTATTATTTTTTTTTTTCCTAAGCATCTTCTGTTTAATACTCTACAAAAAATATTTCACATCTTAGTAAATAGATTGATAACTTTTACAAGCTTCTTTGCTATAAGAAATAGTTCTGTACAATTTTTCAACGCTGGATCTGTGCTGTGATACGAGAGAAAAAATTGTTAGATTTCTTCTTTTTGCCTTTCTCTAATTAGCACACTTTTTAAGGCCTCACGTCTGCAGAGAGCTAAAGGAACTAGTGGGATAAAAAAAATAAAAATATTAGAAGGTTATACGCAGCTAGGAGGTAGGATTTGTGATTTTTGATTCCTGCGATATACGAATCATTATTTGAAGAATTCATTTTTCCGACAAAATATAATAATAAGTGTAAGAAATCTAATCAAATGGTTCTTTAAAAATACTACATGTTTACAATTCCAATTTGAAATTTTAAATATTTATCTGGGATATTTATTCAAGAATAGGATTTTTCATTTTCAAGGTATAACAGCGCAAAAACTACCCAACCGAATGGTTTGAAATTTAATATAGAATCGTTGCAGAATTGTGTCGAGTCATTTCGAATGTTATGAAAATCGCTAAACTTTAAAAGATATTAATAAAAATTTTCTTCATTCTATTAAATCCTATCATACGTAATTAATTCAATGATATCCTATGATATGTCATGATTCTAGGTTGCCATTGTGATGACGTCCTGTTTAAGATGGAGTCTACAAGCGATCATTAATAAAACTGAAATTTATTTTATATAATCGTTATAATCATTTCAAATTTTAAGAAAATCGAATCAAAACTTAAAAAGATATTAATAAAAGTTTTCTTCATTGCATTAAATCCTATCATACGTCATTAATTTAATGATATCCCATGATAGGTAATGATTTTATGTTACCATGGTGATGACGTCCTATTTAATATAAAGTCCTATTATTTCCGTATTACTGAATTTAATATATAGAATCGTAATAAATTTTGCATTCATGCATTTTTGCATAAGAGTGCAACAGCTATTGCACCAAGAACTGAATATTTATAAAACTAGTTACACTACGAACGCACCTCATTTTCCACGTTTGACATACAATTTCCGACTAGTTAAATTTTATTTTGTTATATTAAATTAACATTATGCAAGTAACATAAATCATTTTTGCCGCATTCATAAAGTATTAAATTCATACGTGCTACCATAAATGTAATAAATGTGTTTTAATCTTTATTACATTTATGGTAACACGCATGAATTTAATAACCCGGTGTTATAAAAAATATGTTACAATGTTATAAAGCGGATTTGTAGTTTTAAACACTTTACTATAACGTGTGATACCAAACAGAAGTCATAATTATCTATTAAACCGCAAACCATAAATACCTATCTCTATTACATAATGTATTTAAGTATAGGGTAATTCCGGGATTTATGCCGTACATTTTTTTGAATTTGTGTATAAAGTCTCATGGTGGACATAAAATAAAAAAAAAAAATCATGCTGTGCTATTTAATGTTAAATATACAACTCGTGTATTGCGACAAAAAATCTCAAAACAAATTATTAATATTTTTTAACAATTTTTTTCTATAACATTACACTGCGGCACGTCACCCGTACATTCAGTCTGAGACGCCGCACTTGTGCGGTAGTTATGCCGCGCTTGTAATAAGAGCAGAATGAAATTATAAATAAAAATATTTTTAAAAAAAATATTCATATCTGGACTATAATTAACGATGCAATAACAAAATGAAACTAAATGGGTACAATGAAACGCATTAGTAGATTCAAATTAATAATTGTTGCCTACTTTTACTATTAAAATTATCGACCTAATTTTTTACATTAAATTTTAATTGCTAATTCAGCAACAACATAATATAAATGTATTAGAAAGGAAAAAGAAAAAAGTAAAAATGTGTTGACATAATTTATTTGTTAACCCTTTTGGGGACCGGTGGCTTTTACACAAATTTTATTCGGTTGGTACCACTTTTTTAAAAGAAGTTACTTTTACTGAAATAATCATGAAAAAGCTCTAATTAAATAAAGCAAATATTACTTTTCTTTTTTACTGGTGCCAGAAACAAATTTTGTAAGCTCTTTATGAAGGTGCTTATATGCACCTATGGTCTCTAATGGGACCTGTTTTTTCGACTACAATCTACAGAAAAAATGTCGAAAAAGTACAGTCTTTATGTAACTACGTTTAAACCCATGATGCAACGAAGGCAATTACGCTTCCTCTTTTTTGGAGTAGTTTTCTAAACATTCCTTGCAAAGAACGTCTGCGTTACGCGTAATCCAATTTTTCATTATTATCATCTTGACTTGCATCTTTCTTGCCCTTTTTACTTTTTATTATCCCCTTTTTCTCCCTTGGTTTTAGTAAACTTGATAACATGCCTAACATATGGTTAGTCTGTGCAAAAAGAAAAGGAAAAGTTAATAACACTTAATCATCCCATACAGAAGAAACTGCGGCATGTATACTGAAATAGCAGTGCGGCATGTATCCCGTTTTGCATGGTGCAGACGTCGGCCATCACAGTTACCTGCCATCGCTAAGAGGAATGGCGTAACCATACACACAGCACTCTATACAAACCCTACACTTAGTTTTGATTTCGAAATCATGCATGCATTTAGTAATTAGTGTGTGAAAAGTATTTAAACATAACGTGTTTAAAAGTTTGGACAGTGAAATCATGCACTTACGTCAAATTAAGGCTTGTACTTGTACAAGTAAACATCGAAATGGGATTCACGCTATACACTGGTTAAAACAATCTCATTGCCCACTTATACAGTGCGTTTCACGACCATCTATCGATAATTATAAGAAATACAAGAGGTGCAGCATCTATACCGCATGCGGCGACTCTCCCGGAGTTACCCTATCTCTTAGAAATGGCGTTTGGTTTACAAAAGACTATATATGTGTAAAGATGGAAAATGCAATTTCTATGTAATGCATCTATAAATTTAACATTATTTTATATTTTAATACATATTAAATATATGAATTACATGTGTTAAAATTCCAAATGGAATTTTTTACTAAGGACTATATGTGTATTAAATACGATTTTTTTTTTCACATATAATTTTACTCTTTACATATAATTTTTATTTAGGAAAATAGTTGCTCTGCGTGTAAGAAAGAAAGAAAAAATATCCAATTACCTTGCAGTAAAAACTTGCTGAATTACGATTCTTTTAACTTTATGAAATTTCAGCGTGTTTAGGCACTAAAAACGCGTTTATTCATTTTTAGCAAGAAATAACAGTGAAATTTTATAAATTGCAAAGCATCATAACTCAGTAAGTTTTAGCCTGTCGTACAAAAATAATTTTCAATGCTTTTTTTTTTTTTTTTTTTTTTTTTTTTTTACGAAATACAGCATTTTTATAAATATAAGTTATATGAAAACGGGGTCCTATAAAAAAATTCTTATTTTGATATTTAATATTTTAACCCCTTAACCTACGATTTACGTTTCAACAGCCTGGGTCCAAAACGTAAACAAAATCACGCAGCCTTCGAGCCATTCCACGGCTCGTCTAAGTTGTATCAAACGCGCAAAACTTACGGAATGTATATCCAATTAGTTCGGCTCTTTGCAAACAGCCTAGGCTCTTTCCATAGAGCCTGATTTCCCAGTTAGCCTACAACATATACATATTTAAGATACAGCTGGTTTAATTTTGTGAAATATTTGATAAATAATTACAGCCTGATATAATAATTGTGGTTGATATACTACAAAAGGTTTATTAGTAATCCGTTTACCCTTTACTGTCCCACCAAGGGCCATGCCCGTAATATTTACATTTGGACCAACTGATGTACTACGGGCCAGGTCTGTGATAATCAGTTTTGGCCCGAATACAAGACCCCGAGTCTCATACGTACTTGTAATTTAAGGGGTTAATACCTATTTTGAATTACTTGGTGTATTAATTTGAAAATTTTTAAGAAAGCGCTTTTATGTTGTCGATTTCTATTGGAGTCTTCTTTAATTCATTTTGAATTGATATGTCAAATCATAATAATTAACAGACGGAAAGTTTTTGTCAACTGGATAATAATATTCATAGTTGGAGTAGCAAAGATGATGTTTATTCCAAAAGAGTGAAAAATGCACAGACCAGGACTCGAACCAGAATACCTTGGCTTTTCGTACCAATGCTCTACCATTTTAGCTATTCAGACGATACCAGGCTGACATAATTCACTCTTACTTGTTGGACATGGCTGCAAACTGCAGCGCTAGTTTCATTCATCTAAGCTATAATTATAGCATTTACATGATGAAAGTGTTTGGCAACACGCATACTCCTGTAATTAGGCCATAATAATTAAAAGACGGAAAGTTTTTTCAACTGGATAAATCATACTCATAGTTGTAGTAGCACAGATGAGGTTAATTCCAACTAGAGATCTGCACGGGCCGACCTGTGGCCCGAAGCCCGAGCCCAGCCCAGCCCTCGAGCCGGGCTCGGACGGATTTTCATTCACTGCACTCGGCTGGGCCGGGCCTGGCCTCCACTCTTTTCAGGAAGGGACGGGCCCGGGCCATACTTTTTTCTGAAGGCTCGGGCAGGGCCAGGCCTAACTTATTTTTTCTGTACAGAGCCGGGACTGGTTTCATTCCTAGTCTTCACAGACAAAAAATGCATACATTTTTAAATCGCCATTATTCTACACTTAAACATTAAAATTTATTCTTTTTAAAGAATAAAGATTTCTACGCTTATTAAAATATAATAAGACGTGGGAAAAGGAACCTGCCTATCACGGAACTCTGTTTTAAACTGGAAAACGCGTTGATCCATGCAAAATTAACATACTAATATGTAAGAAAATAATATATAATACATTTACACTTGTTAAGAAGGAAACTTGTCTATAAAGCATTTTTTCCCCTTTTCTATGCAATTCCATCATAGGAGATTTTACTGTATAGCATTTTTCAGATTTTTAAAGCTTCATTACATGGAATATGGATTAACAATATTAATGATAACTGAAACATTTACATATAAGAAATAGAGATTCATTAAAAAAATAAATATCACAGCCTGCGGCACTTCTATAAAAATGAAAATTATAAACATGAAAAAGAAAAGGTTAAGATAAATATTTTGATTTGATAGACTAAGAGGGCCTGCTCAGACCAGGATCTAGTCTGTAGAGCATAGTATCCCTCTCGGTCACCTTTTTTGGTTAGAACTGCTCGTACGAAACAACTTTTAAATCAAATCGACGAAAAAATCAATATTTTGTAGAAATTCACTCGGGCCGAGATTTTAACTTTTTTCCGGGCCGGGCCGCGCTCGGGCCGAGATTTTAACTTTTTCCGGGCTCGGGCCTAACTTTTAAGTTTTTTACCGGGCGGGGACGGGCCAATATTACTTTTCTACGGGCAGGGCCGGGCTCGGACCGAACTTTTAATTTTTGAATCGGGGCGGGCCGATTTTTTTTCTATGAGTCGGGCCGGGCCCGGGCCTGGAAATGGCAGACCTCTAATTCCCTCAGAGTCAAAATGTCCAGTCCTTGAACCTGGATACCTTGGCGTGTTACGGTAAGACAAGTAGTCATGTCCAACAAATAAGAGTGAATTAGGGGAGAGTAGTCATATTTGGACCACCGCTTTAAGCCCTTAATTGTCGCTTCCGTGATATTCACGGGCTGTGACTTTTATTCAGATTATTCAGATTTGCTTGATTCCCACCAGTTTTATAGAATAGTGTAGTTGGTTTTATTATGATATCATTTAACCTGTCATTAAACAAGGTGAACATTTCTTTTTCAAAAAAGTTGTGGCAATAAGCAATTTGAATTTTCAAACCGTAATTTAATGCAACCGTTAATGGGTTAAATGGATGCATCATTAAAAGTTGTTATCTAGGCTTTAAAATTCGATGGTACATAGAGTATGCCACCCCTGTCATCCGTGTATGTCTAAACCGTCCGTGTGTTTAAGGGTTAATATCTCGGCTAATTACCGAAGATTTTTTCGAAAATCATTATCAACAATGCTTTTATACCTCCAGCGCTCCTCAACACCTTTGATGAATGCCAGCAAATCGAAATTTGTGAGTAACGGAAAAATGCGTTTTTCTCAAAACTAGGTGACCTAGGGTAATCACTGTAATTTTCCTGCAAGGTTTAAATTTATGTCTACTACCTTGAATTTTTTCAAAATTTTAGTTTCATTAGATTCGAAAATAGAGGGGGGGGGGGGGACATATTTTTGCACTACATTTTCGATGATATTTCTGAAAATATAATACCTAAAATTAAAGGAAAAGAAGTTTGAATTCAGCGTTATGAAAGCTTTCACACGATAAGCCATACGATATTACAAAGAAAAGTTTTTTTCAAGTGACTCAATTAGCTCCTCCAAATTGTTCCTAAATAAATTTAGGGATGTTTAATAATCTGTAAATATGTGGGTCAATAGTTTTTATTACTTCCTCCAATTTGAACTTTCCACGTACCATAGTTTACGAGTAAAATGGCTGTGACAGACGGACAGGCAAACAGACACAGAAGTGATCTTATAATGGTTCCGTTTTTACTTTTTAACTACAAACCCTAAAATGAGATGAGATACATCTGAAAATCAGTGAAGTGGTCTAAATTCGGCTACTCTCCCCTATGTCAGCCAGCTACCGCCTGGATGGCTCAAATAGTATAGCTTTAGCACGGCAAGCCAAGGTGCCCAGGTTCGAGTTTTGGTCTGGACATTATTCTCTCTGTTGGAATAACTTCAACTGTGCTATGTGAAGTTTTAAATTAATACATACATCCCTGCAAAATGAATTTATTTTACATTCATTCCATATTTGTACTCATTAAAAGCAGTACAGTAAAAAATATTTCCAATCTTAAATGATTTGGTCAAAGGAGAATTTATTCATTTTGTTGTTTTTAGCTATCAAAAGTAAATATCTGTTCCTTTAGAATTTTAGATAATTCTTAAATAAAGGATAGAAATAGAGAGAAAAAATAGTTGGAATTCAAAGTTAAAGCGCTCGTTTATTGTTAAATCTATGCAAAATTTACCTTTTATATAAAATAAAATATTATAGAATGCTTTCTTATTCTGTAACTGGTGTACAGTGGGACACCCCCAGAGAGAGTTAGAGTACACCACTTTTTTATACTGATTTAAAAGTGAAAATTTCAATACAAAAACAGGTCAACGTTTTCTTTTTTTTCATTTAAAATATAAACTGCTGTTAAGAATATGTTGTAGCCTATTTTGTTCGTTTATTTTACATTTAAATAGGGAATATAGTTCAGTTACTTCTGTGCAATATTAATATCTTGAAGAATGTGACTATTGATTCATATTAAATCGAGAAAATATTATTAAGTTTTTCCTCTTTTTTTTTAGAACATTACAATTATTCTAGGCATATATAGCTAAGCCTAATTGTCTACCTTTTGCATTTGCTGAATAACATACTGAAATAATCAAGATGTTGGAAAGTAAAGTGTTCTTCAAGTAATTATTTTATTTAAATATTATTAAAAACATACTAAATAATTTGTTATTAAAACTTAAAGAGATATTTGGAATCTTGTTAAATATATCTGTGGATATATAATGACATTTGTGCAAAAAAATGCTTTTAATTTTTTTATGCATATGAAGACAATCCATTGTGTTCTGTATTTTTAACTGTATTAGAAAGTATGGTTATTGATTTCTAATAAAGTACTCTTCCCTTTAAATAGTTTTTAATATTATAATTGAACTTTCACCTTTCATATTTTATTATGCTTCCCATTGGAACCCGGAAAAGGGTTACACATTTGAATCTTTAAAAAATATATTTCCTCTAAAAATTTTTCAAAATTTATACTTTTAGAAAATCAATAAATGAGGATAAGGTATATTAAAAATAATTTTATGTAAATTGGTCTATAAATTTTGAAAAAAAAAATGCAATTTAACAAATTACAGCGACCATTTGGAAAATGATTTTCTCAAAGACTAAAATTTAAGACATAAAAAATAGCACGGAGTTGATCATACATTACTTACGCCATGAATTAAATATTAATAGTGTTATTACACGTAAAAATTGCAAGCGACAGAAATCGCCAGCGACTCGTACGTATTATCCACCTGAAACTTACGTATTATCCAAGCATTTCATTGGCTGTTCGGTAAAAGGCTTTTCCATCGTCGGAAATCTGATGGCCAATTTTAAATGAAATTTATTTAATTTCTAAACATCCCACAATATTACTTTTTATATCGTCGTATAGAGAAAAAAAAGTACTTTTAAATGCAATTTGTTTGAAAGCTGTATCTTAATTTGTTTCCGAGTTATTAATTTTTTTTTTTGCAGTTTTTATTACTTTTTTGTCATAGTGGCAACACTCTGTTGTCCATCTCTGTTGAAAGTAAAGGGAAATACAGATTACTGAATAGACCAATCAGAAAACGAATGAAATGATGATTAAACCAATAAAAACCTTCAGATATGCTTTTGATTTCCTACCCTGACTAGGACAATAACCATTTTTCCAAATGGTTAAAAATAAGAATTTTAAATGTGGCCCCATCCTTTTCTATGTGACAGTGCTTCAAATACGACAGCAGCTTTCCCATTAGTTTCAGAAAAATGCCTGTATGTGTCTCATTGGATTGCTTTCTATCTTTTACGTTTTCCATATTCTGATATTTCAGGATGATTATTCACATTTGTTTCAAATATATATAAAAGGTAGTACAAGTAGTGGGTAATTTAAGGGCATTTACCTAATTATTATTAAAATGTTAGTGAATTCCAATATATATATATATATATATTAAAATGAACAAAGTGAAATTGAACAGCTAAAACTAAGCTATAATAATTACCAAGCTAAAGTTACCTTTTACTTGATAAAGAGAGTACCATTAAAAATGCCAGAATAATAAGGTTGTAAGACTAAACTAAAAATAACATACTTAATAACATGCGCAGTTGCAGCAATGCTATTAGAATGCTGAAATAATAAATTTGAAATCACAAATATATGAACAAACTGGTAAAATTCTAAAGATGAGCTAGATATGAACATAGGAAACCAGTATGTAAAATAAGAAACTATGAATAACCTATATAATCTTCAGACGAGCTTGTAGGTTCATTCATAGTGAAAACGCGTTATTTTATCCAATTTTGTCGGCATTAAGCCTAAAATGACAAAATTTAGCTCCTTATAACGCAACATAACAGAAAATAGATAATAAAAATCCAAGATATCTAAACAAATTTGCTCATATATTTGTGATTTCAAATTTATTATATATATATATTAGTCTAGTTTTAACCTTCATCTGTCAGAATAAATATTCAAAGTTTCAATATATATTCTTCGAAAAAAATGAAAAATGAAAATATTACCTTTCTCTCCTCTATTGTCCAGTAGTGGGCCTAGTAAATTTCTAATACATCAATCTTTAAGTTTTCGGCTTGTCCAACAAATTATTTACAATGTAATAGTGTATATAAACAGTAGTTTAATTTAAAATGTAACATAATATTAAAGAAACAATGTTTTCAATAAAAAATTATCATATTAAGGGGTCTCAGAACTCTTAAAGCTTCAAAATTTTCAAAATTTTAATTTTTTTAGATGTTAAACTTCTATCTTTTCTGAACATTTTGATATAATAGTTTCCTTGAAATTCTCACTAGGACAGTAGTTATGGCTTTTAGAATTATACCCGCTCAGTAGCTGAAACAGCGTTTCCGAAACTTTGAAGTCATTTCTCTCCAAATGACGTTTTCGGGCATAACGCGCAGGATATCTCAAAAACTTCTAACTATCTTTTCATGAAATTTTCGAAACATATGTTTTATATTAATCTGTATGAACTGAACCTAAAAATTTATTTTTATTGTTGAATAAAATATTTTTTTACGTGATTTTTCTGCTGAAATTTTCAAAATTTTGAATTAGCTAAATAAACTTAGTGTTAAAAATATAAAAATACTTCAAATACAAAATTATTTAGGTTCAGGGTAATTATTACAATCTGAGGTATAATTAGGCGCAAAAATTTCATTCTAGTTTCAAAATTTATCTTGTAATTTTGCGCGTAACGTGTTATACAATTTATCTGCTCGACAAATGTCTGACAGTTTGGAGGCCCCTGTAAATCTAATACTGCATCTTTCAACTTTTTAAATACATAAAATGAAAAAACATACTTATATCTTTCATCCCAACATAAATGGTGTTTTTAAATCATATACATTTTAAGATATTTAGGATATTAAATGTAGAAAATAGTCTTTTTTATTTTCTTTTTTTCCAATTTTAAGAGCCCTTAATAAAATCTCTAAGAATTTGCCAATAATTCTGGTTTTGAAAACACTTTAGAAAATAAACAAATGCACCAGCAGAAAAAGAAACACTTATTCCAAACAGTTTAGGGAAAGTTAACGTTTAAGAATGTTAGCCAATCAGATTTTTTTCCGCCGTTTTTCAGAAATGCATTTTGGGCGTGTTTTTAAACTTTAAAAATTAGTGGTCCACTACTGGTATGTGGCCTATTATATGTGCATTTACCTTTTATAGTAATTAATTTTGACAAAGAATATGAATTGTAATCTATGAATTTTTTAAACAAAAAACTATTTTTAGAAGCTTCCAATATAGTAATTTAAAATTACAGCTCATTCCACCAAGTAGGTTTTGAGTTATATTTTAAAATAAACCCCCAGTTCAATCTGTTTTGATACTATTATACCTGCACACAGATTTAACATTAGGAATTCCAAACTTTAATGCTGCATAACTCCTAAAATACTTCACCGAATCACATCCATTTTGGCATCCCAAAGTAAAATTTATCGAAAAGGTCAAATATGATGTAAAAATTAGGTGTTTGTATTGAAAATTTCAGAGTTTGGTATAATTTTACTATGACCCCCCCCCCCCCCCCACCAAAGTTTATTTTTTAACGTGAATTCTAAGAAGACATAATTTTTAGTCGAATGTCTATTTCCGTATTCAGATTCTGAAATTGTGTCTAACTCATATTGAGCTGCTTTCTTTAAGGTAAAATTGCTAAGTTGATAAAATTATTTTTTCATTTTGTATAATATATACGTATGTTTGCATATTTTTAATAGATATGGATATTTTCTGTTTTTAATTTAAAGGAAATGATCTTTTTATGAAATGGTTCTCAATAAATAATTTAGATTTTCACATTCTTCATTATAATTTAAAAAGATTTATCATTTTGAATTTTAAATGTGAAACGTTGCTTTTCTTTTAAATTTTATAGAGGAAAGAAATCTAACGTTCTAAATTTTTCTTCCTTTCACATTCCTAAATCATAACTAATAAGTATATGTTACTGTTTTTCAAGATTATATTTAACTGAAAAATAAATACCCAGGTAAATACACAAACACAGTATTCACCGTTAAAAATAAATACGCAATTATTAAAAATAAATATGGAGTTTAAAGAATTTGAATGAAAAGGCTATTGAAATGTAAATATTACAGATATGCGCTTGCACATATATTCAAAACTTAAATGCCTAAAATATCATATGTAAAGAAAATACTGCAGATTGTAAATATGTCAAGAAATAACATATTTTGAATAAACAAAATTTCCATGGGCAATTTTTTCAACTTTGTATATATATATCTTTTAAAGATAACTGCCGTCAAAAGGCAGAAGTTTATAAAAATCTCTGTTGAAAGAAAGCGCAATACTTAAAAAATCTAAAAAAAAAAAAGGACTCAGTAACATTCATTTCTGTAGTAACATATGCATAGCACAGATGCGGTTTGGTTAAAAGTAAATTGTGTAGAGTTTCACGAAGAACAAGACACAAAGCATCTTTAAATTTCAAATTCAATAATCCCCAGTCCACTGTAAAACAAGCTTTCCTTTCAAAAATTTAAATATATTGACAAGGGAACGTTAAGAAAGCCCCACTGTGACAAGAGAACATTTTATAATGTATTGCTGAAAAATATGTGAAAACAGCGCAACTTTTTTGGTAAAATACGCTAACGAAAAAAATTAAAGGGACGCGTATGGTTATCATATCGCGTATACTCATATAACTTGAATGATTTTGCAGTTTAAAAAATGAGACATGCACAAGATCTTTATTTTGAAGTTTGACATAGTTTCAAAATGAATAACATCCATTATCACACCAAACGTTTACTAATATTAATAATCCAATGTTTGAATTACGAAACATTTACCAACTCAGTTTCTTAATGTGTAAAATATCGAATTTAAATGGGATAAATTATTTTTATTGTATTAAACTATGGCATATAGTGTCTATTGTTTATATATTTTATTATATTTATTAGTTCTTCTGTAAAAAAATAAAACCGTGTTTCGGAATTTCTGTCCCTCAGGTCACCAGAGGCGACCAAAAATTTTAAGCTGGAGACTAGAAAACAGTGTACGTATGTACACGATCATTTTCGCTTCTTTTTTTTATCCAGTTATTTATTTTTTTTTTATATAAAATAAGGCATCTGTAAAAAATATGTTTTGAAATTGAATGCTTTCCGGACCTGAAAATGAGAATGTGGTCATCGTTTTCCAACTTGTTATAGTGAAAAATATATCACGTTCGCAGAAAAATTACATATGAATCTCTTGAAACATGGCTGAGGAATTAGGCTGAGGATAAAAGAATTCTGCTTCTTTAACTGAAAATGATTCACTGTTTGTGACAGAAATACATAAATAATCGTGTATAGTGTGCACTCGTGCATAATGAACATTCTGTTTTTCATAAAGAAGATATCGAAAAAAATATATATCGTATGCAAAGCACAATTTGCTATTTTTAACTGCAGAAATGTGTATGTATATTGGTCTTCCTGTTTTAAGTTACTTTGCTATTTTAAAAGCAAAATTGTGAATTCGAACAAAATAATATCTTTGGAAACCCTAATTTTTTTTTTCTCCAGCCTATAAATTACCGTATTCTCCAACGTATATTTGGCTCCTCTATTTAAATACTCTAGTAAGATTTCTATCATATGTATTTCTTGTAATGAAGTGAATATTACAATTTAAATTCTGTAGTAATAGGAGAAAGTGTTGTACCTTGAACATATATGTACCTTAGACCCACAGAGTTTTTAGCTCTATTTCTTGGATTTGTATAAAACTAATCAATGTAGTTTACAGTTATAACACTAGATGTCACTTAACAGTTGGTCTCTTTAATATAGTCAGCACATGTTGCAGACAATTCTTAAAAAAATTTATTTGATCATCAAAAAGTAAATTTTTTAAGCGTGCAACTTTTTATTATATCTTGTTATCAACAGTTATTTGTGTTAAATTCAAAGTTATATATAAAAGAATATTTATAGTGCATTATGAACATGAGTTTCAAATCATATAAAGCCTAACTAGAAAATGGTAAGAAGTCAATATTTTTCAAGTCACCAAGTTTTGTAGCTTGAACCTAGCAATAGAGTTGTACCTTGAACAGGTCCAAAGTACAACACAATTACATATTATTCTGTTAAAATACCAACAAATGAAAATGTTGTTCCAGGACAGTTTGTCCTTGAACTATTATTGAAATGAACTCAACTCGATATGTACACCACTTGTGTACGGAAAATATGCATAATGATGGCAATGGTGAAGAAGAGATTATTGTTGTGCTCATAAATTTTAATAACATTAGAATATAATTCATACTTGAGGATTCAATCAGTTGCGAATAAATTATTAGCATTTTGCCAAAACCTAGCCTTATTGAAAGATACTGAAGAATTCTTTATGTATTTCATGATATATTATCAGTTTTTTTTTTCTAAAAAAATAATCTTAGCTTTTTATGCAACTTTTTTTGCGTGTGATTTTGCATCGTGATAAAATGAAAATGTATACAAAATATATATAAATGAAAAAATAAAACAGTTAAAATGCATTTGATATCTATTGTCTTTGGAATTATCCCCCCTCTGCCCTCTAATTACACCTTCTGTTTTACATTAATTTTAAAAAAAACTTTAAATAGGTATCTATGACAAATCTGTTATTAAATGTGCTTTTAAAATGTATTTCAAATACATAATAGAAATGTTTCGTCAATTTTAGTTTTATTTTTTATAGAAAAATGATGCATGGCCCATGGTACAACATGCTTATTGCCAAACTGCAACATAGGTGTTGTACCTTGGTTCTAAAATTACAATTTTTTTAATCAAATAAAAACTATGATAGGCACAAAATTAGAATTCAAGAAAATTATGAGGGAAGCAGAACATGATAAATAATTAGTAAATAGCTTTATATTTCATTATTTTCATATTTTAATTAAAGTACAAATTAAAATGTGAAAATAGGACTGAGGTACATGGTTTTCCCCTAAACCTGCTTAATAGGGAAGGAAAAAGGCTAAATATGAATGGTTAGGAAGCAATTTTTTCGTGGTAAATTCGGGAAAACATAGAAAAAATGTGTTTCTATGGGACTTATCTACATTTTTTTTTTTTTCCTGAGAAACCACCTTATTCAAATATGAAACAGAAAGTGTTGGTTCATCTTTTAAAACCCATTCGCGGCGTGAAATTTCTAGGAGCTTGTTACATATATGAATTGAGTACTTGACATAAGCAAGCTTTGATTTAATTAGAAAATTAATTTAGCTTTATGATTATTGCATTCGTGTTTTTTTTTAAATACTCATAAAGAAAAATTCCAAGGCTAAGACCTTTTTACATATCCTGTAATAATATTTTACTGAATATTATTTTCCTGTTTGAAAAGTGTAAATTTTTTTTTGGTTTGGATCGTAAAGCTGATTATAAAACTGTATATGAAATATTTCATGTATTTATATGATAGGCATTGTATAGTAAACTATATAAAAATTAAAAAGTTAATAAAATTTGTAATTATATAAGTAAAGAGACAAATCAGAATGTTAATAAAATTTGTAAGTATGTGTAAGTGAGTTAATTAAATGTTAATAGGCACAATGTAGTAATGTTTTGCAATTACGTAAAGACTGTAAGAAGCCTGCGAGCATAATTCAAGTAACATATGGATTGCTATTTCAACAGAACAAGTAGTAAGATAAAAACAAAATAATAATAAGCGAAAAACCATTATGCGGAAAGACCAGGCGATTAAAAATTATTTAGACCTAAATTAATGGAAAAATAATAATGAAACACGAATAAACCACCTCTGAAGGTAATTAAATTTAATGTAAGTTAAGTTTGGTTGGAATTTACAAAATTTTATGATATTGTGAAATCTTTATGCATTTTCTAACATTGTATAAAATCGTGCAAAAAACGAGCATTATTATACCTGTAATCACTGCGAATAAACCCATAAATGTAATAACAATCAATTATAGATAAAAATCAGTAATATTAGTACTTTTTATTTCTGATTTGATTAATATAGATTATCTTTCATTTTATTGGCTGTTAACTGGGTAGTTCAAATTCTATCTAAAACGAATTACAGGTCGAATAAAATTTATTTCGATTTCAGAATAATATGAAATTTATCTAAAAACGCTTTTTAGCAAACGGAGATTGTTTTTTTTTTATTATTTGTATGTGTCATAATATTCAACAAGCATGTCACAATTTGCCAGTCTTCAAGACAAATTGTAACAATATTCGCAGTTAAATAAAATTAATTGTACATTCCTAAAATTTAAAAAGCAGTTAAATATAAGCATAAATAGTTGAATATAGTTTGATAACTAAATTTAGAGAGACTTAATATACAGAAGAATAAGGCGTGATATAATAAGATACAGCAAAGGTTACTGTTAATTAAAAATATTGAAACACTATCACTTATGGTCCTAGTAATTTCCATGTGATGCATATCCTGCCTTTTTTACTTTTACTGCCCGAGAGGACTGCTCAGATTTGGAATTAAGTCTGTAGAGCATAAATGTCCCTCCTGGTCCCCTTTATTGAGATCTAAAAAAAGAATTACAAAATTCAGCCGAAGCTGAGCCCGCCGATCTTTATAGTGAACATATGTCTGTGCTATGGGGAGGGAGGGGGGGGGGCAACAGTTGCAAGATCACATGTAAAACCGTTGACATTGATGAATCATTTTCTCTAGAACTACTAAAGGAATTTCAATATATTTTCCGTAGTTATGTCAGTAACTAAACTTTAAATTGAACGTTCGGCAATAAACAAAAATAAAAAATAAAACTGTAAAGCAAATTACGCACACAAATTTTCTAAGAAACAAAATCTAGGTTTTTTTTTTTTTTTTTTTTTTTTTTTTTTAATTAAGGCGGTATTAAAAAAAAATATCTTTCCACGCTCAACAACTCGAAATTTTCTGAAACATTTTCAGACTCATTTTTAAAAGTAAAAACATGAAACTTGCTGAAATGATTTTTGAAGAGATTTATTGGCGACCTATGCTTTTATTTTTTCGTTCAATTAATTAGAACTTGATTTATAAACAATTATTTTCTGAGTACGACCATTTTTTTTTTCGTTTCCAGCACTGTCGCTTCGGGAAATTCTGTTCAAAATGCCCATTTTGACAGCATTTAAAAATATATATTCTGCCTTTATCAGAAAATTGAACAATACGGCACTTTATATAGTTTCTGAATAAGAGAACCTGCCAACTGGATGCGTTTGAGAGCAAAAATGAATTTAAAAATGAGTAAGAAAAGAAGCAGTTCGGATTTGAGTACACCCTTAACGTAACTATTGCATTTTTTTTTCTTGCCCAACGATCAATTTATATTTAATCGTATGTCAAAATTCTGAAAAAAGTACTAAAACAGCTTCAATAGCTTCCCAGAAAATGTCAGCTGTTTTACATATGATTTCGCAACTATTGTCGCCCCTTTAATCTGATTTTAAGCTCCTTAAAATCAGTTTTTCTTAACTCTTCCTTAACATTTCTCTAATTGTTTGTTTGTTTTTCAATAGAGATAAACTTAGTATATGTAAAATGTTTCTCTGACTTCGAAGTTAATAGTTGGACAATTATGCCTAATTAAATAAATTTACTGCAACATTCGCTGACTACACAAGTTTAAAAGTTCTCTGAAAGCTGCTACGAAGGTCAGTTTACTTTGTTATTCTTTTTCCGGCTGCAGAAAATATTTTTGTTCGCTATTTTTTCCCTTTCATCAAATGTAATTTTACTTTTTTCCGATGTCTTTTAGACAAAGGGATACTTAACGAGTGGAGTTGAGTTGTATCTCAGGCCTAGCTACTAAACACTGAAGTAGTAATTTCCTCATGTTTTCTGTCTGTATTAGCTCGCCGATCCGCGCAAGAGTTTGTAAGAGAAAGTAGATAAGGAGAAAAGACCCACTGCTGTTATGGATCACGAAAGTTTCTACATCCGCGAAGTTCGCGTTGATTTCCAACTCCTAAAAACTTTTCGTGACTTATCAAGGAAACAGTCGGAGAGCTTTTGAAAATCTACACCTTTGGATAAAGAATTCTTTAGAAAGCTTTTAGAAGAATTCGTTACTTTACAAAAGCAGAAAAGTTGGATTATTTTTTCTCCCCTGCTTCGCTATTGTTTGATGAAAAACGATAAGGCTTAAAGATTTTAATAAATACATCGACTAATAACATGTTTTGGTCATAGTTTGCTTTAAGTGTTGATATATATATATATTTTCATTTTAAAACTTATATCTCTCATAAAAATAATGCAATATTTATTTAAAAGTGAAAAGGACTAATAAAAATTTTTCATTGATGCATTACGAATGTTAGAAAATGTTACTTCTGAAATAAAAATCACAATTTTAATTAATGACACCTTATTTAAAAAATATATATATATTTCCTTGCATTCAAATTCTCTATATAGCAATGATATTTTAAAGGAATCTAGTAAAAACATAAATATAAAAGAAATATAATCTATAATGAAATACCTTTTAAAATTGTAGCCGAAAATGTTAAAGAAATTATTAATGTTAAAGATTTATATGATTGCAAGTTTTCTTAGTTCTTCATTGCTCTATTAAAACTCAGTATGTTTCGGAATAGTAATTAATGTATTTTGATCAAAAATGATTGACGTGCCGACTAAGAGAGTTTATTGGGATATACACAAAAATCTTACTTGAAAGCCTGTCCGCCCAGCAATTAATTAAACTAAAAATATCCACCATCGCAGTTCTCGTGTCGTAAAAATGCATCTGCTGCTTTCTTTTGAACGAAAATTTTATTTTATTTTCATCAATTAATTAACTACTCTTATTTGACAATCTTGTAATTAAACGTTCAAAAAATATCACGAAGCCTCTAAATTTTCTGTATCTAATATAGTCGAAAATAAAATTAATCTTTCCAAACCATTTAAAGGTAACCCCTTCAGGGTAAGCTTTAACTATTCATGTGAAAACATGTATTGTATTTTCAGGTTAAGATTACACTTTAAGATATGACCCTTTAAGACCTGATGCTTTTTGGTTGAAATTAAAAATCCTGGTGGCTAACCCTAATTAATAGGATTATATTTGATTGAAAAAAAAATCCGATGCCAGGTTACGTCAAGGAGGATCCACACAATTGTGTGGTACAGGCTCGGCTTTAAATCCCACAAAAAGAGGAAATTGTTTTCTTCTTCTTACTTAGGATCACCTACACAATTGTGTTGGTCAGGTCTTAAAGGGGCAACAGTTTTCATATCAGCAACAAACTTTAAATTCTTTCGGATTTTACGAATGTGAATATGTCTAGTAATAGTAACCCTTGTAACATGTATTAGAGAATAGTTGACTTTCAGATAGTATGGTAGAAAAAGATGCAAGGAACAGAACTTTTTACATAAACGTTCTATCACGACGTAGAATTAAACCAAATCCCTAGTGATGCGACATCATGTGTGTCGGTTACCGCTACTTTTGACAATATTGTCTTGGATGGGAGTATTCAGGAAGGATTTTTAAAGAAAAGGGACTTGTGAATTCTGATTTTTGCATAAGTGTGATTCTGAAAACACCCCACCCCACTTTGCCCGTGTGGATTTGAAACCATTGGCATCGGCAGCGAGTTACTTAATGTTTGTAATCAGTAGTCTCGCCATTCTCAATTGGGTTACAAATGCATAAATGATTTGCTTACAAGAAAAATGTCACTGTGGAAAATAATTACCCTGTTCTTCTGAAATGTACATTGCAAAATTATACAATGTTATGCCTTATCTCCAAACAGCATACATGTTCCATCATTCAAATGTTTCTCATACAAAATATTCCTAATTAAAATTTCTCTATTCAGAGCTGCTTACAACCGCAACCATTCACCAGAAAAGTGTGAAACATTGTGAGCGACTTAAAACATTCAGGAGAAAAAATATGTTACAAATACGACGACTAGAGAGTGTTGTATTATTAAATTACACATTTAGCTACACTTTTTACTTCTGCAAATTTTATTACAGCAAAACATGTTCCACAAGATGCCATCATTGTCAGTTACCAACTGAAATCGCAAGTTGACATGTTCCAGAATTGAGCGAAATGTGTGCTTGAAAATGTTGGGCACGTTCCGCGAAAGGCTGCCTTTAAGGTCAGGTAAATTTTTAGAGTTCTCACGGTTCATCAGATTCGCATTTCCTTAAAACAAAAAATCATATGGATTTATGGTCTGGGGATCTTTGAGACCGCACATGACGAAACAGCTGGTGGCATATTCATCTCTAAAATGTCTTTTCAGACTATCCTTAACACATCATTTCAATGTTTGTAGGTTTTATAAGAGCTTTTGTATGAAGTCAGAAAAAATGTTCATGTATACTACGGGTTTTTACTGCAATATACCCTCTGATAGATATATTTCGAACGTTTTAATGAATGTTTTTAATATCCCTTATTAAGTTATCCACAAAATTTCACACTTTTCTGATGAATGGTTATGGCTGTACGCAAATCTGACAATGGGAACTTTAATTGTGGACACCCTGTATTTTAACCCAAATTAGAAACTTGATTAAAAACATAATGTGCTGAATGGTTTACTTTGCTTGAAAAATAAATCTATTTCGAATATGTAACGATATCGTGAAAATGCTATAAGCTTAAAAACAACTCACAATGGGTGCATAGTATACAGTATATGTATTGATTGAGAGCGTAATTAAAGTACATGCATCACACATATTTGTCAAAAATATATAGCATTAAATGTAAATAAAAGGCAATATGTTCTTTGCCATAAATTTAAAAATTACCAGCGATTTAAGCAAAGTTATATCGTAGAAATGTAGTTTGTTATTTGATGTTTTGTGCATCTTATAAATAAAGCATGCATAAACAAAACTGTTTATTAAAATATTATTTATATAGTGTAAAAAATGCAGAACACAAAGAAATAGCAAGCAAAAAGAATCCTTCTTTCACCTCCACAAAAAACTACAGAAAAAATAATGAATTTTTCTGGAGTTAAAAAAAGAATATTTATTGGTCATAAAAATGGTGTTTGTTGTGCTCTGTATGAATCTGATAGATATCGAGAAAATCAATAAATATATTCTAAAATAAAAACGTCAAATCCACATAGGCATGCAGTCACAATAAATATAACAGTAGTAATTAATCATTTACCAAACTTTTTAATGAATTAGATTATATGCATAATTCACACAAACTTAAAAATTTGTCATCGGATATATAATTATTAACATCTAGTTCTTAAAAGTTATTTATTCAGTATCCATTGAAAATCAAAATAGTATCAAGAAAAATAAAGATTCTAACAGGTAATGATCCATAACATTATTAATCACTCTTCGGAGTAACGCATTCTAAACATGAACACAAACGGGAAAAATGAAAATATAAACAAACCCAAAGGAATTGTTCGATAACAAACATGCGCATCTTTGGCTGAATTTATAAAGATAAAAGCTGATGGTAAAATATAGAGAAAATTCAAGCCTCTGGACTTGGCACATACCCTTAATGAATTGAGACTGTCTCCCACAAGCATCTGTTTCTTATAGTGAGAAAAATATGGTAGTTACTGAAGCATACAACATGAAGAACATACATTAAATGTCGCTTTTGCATCGATAAAAGTTCCAATATACTCTTTAGACAGAAGTTAAAACTCTAAATAGGGATATCGTTTCAAATTTTAAAAAGCAGCAGAGAAAACTGATGATTTTCTTGCTGATGAGAAGTATGAGTTCTCTAACTTCAAATGGCATTTCTTTTTTTTATTTTAAAGAATAGATACAGAATAGAAGAGATACAGAAAGGGTATACAGAATATTTTTTTTAGATTTTGAAAGAGTTATGCCAGTTTTTATGAAGAAAATACTTTGAATGTTAAATTGGAATATTAACTAAGTCTGATTTATTTTCGACAGAAATAAAAGGAACCTGAGTTTGTTTTTACGTAAGTATTTAAAAATATGAAACATTATTTATTAAAATTTTAATCCGGTTTTAAGCACCGAATTTTCGAATTATTTTATAAAAAAGTACATCTTTTTTAAACAATAAAAAATAGAAAACAAAAGCACACAACATGAAGAAGCATACATTAAATGTCGCTTTTACATCAATAAAAGTTCAATGGATTATTTAGACATAAAATATATAGATAGGGATTTCTTAAAAATTTTAAAATCATTAAAATACACTGGAAATTTTTTACCAGAGGTCACCAACCAGTGGTTCGCAAGAAAATATTCTGGTGATCCACAGAAAATTCTGCAAATTATTTGGATTTTTAAAAATGTTTTATTAATAGTTGCATTTTATAAATAATCAAACAAGCAACAATAAAACACGATAATACTGTAAAATTGAGATGTTCTGAAAATTTGAAATGATTACTGAAAATTGAGATGTTCAGTTTTATAAATTTAAATTATAGCAGGCATTAATAATTATGTAAACAGATGTTATTTGTTGTTTAATATCTTAAAAAGAGAAAATTTTTCATTTCTGACTTTCTCTAAATAGGGAATACTCATTACTGACTGAAAATTTCCAATCAGTTTCCAAATACAAGTTTCTACGAAACACATGTTTCGATACATGGCGAAATATTTGCGTCGTATAATTAAAACTTGGTATAGCACTTGGTTTGAAATAAAAACAGCTCTCCGTGTTGTCGTTGAAGCTATAAACATATGAACTTTTTTCAGACAAGCATGAACAAATATCACACTAAAAATTTGTGATACTTATATAAGATTCAATTTATTTAATAATATTTCATTTAACTTTAATAATTTTGTAACAATTAACCTTTTATGGGCAAAATATTTCTATTGCTAAAATATTAAAATAATTGACTGCCACCAAAATTTCTCAAAGAGTTTGATTTCAAAATGAATTAGTGTTTTTCTTCACATGAATTATAAAAGCAAATTTTTTCCCTAAAGTTGTGGTACAATTTCAGTTCTTGAGAATTGAAATTAAGTGGAAAGTATACTTCCCAGCGCCTTTGAAAGGGTTAAACGACATTTAAAGATTTTTGTTATGTTCAATAAGGTCTATCTGTGATTAAATAAGGCGAAGATTATTATTAAAAAATAGTGGTACCTTGCCAGTCGCAGTCTGACACCTCTCATTTATAATTTTGTAATATTGAATATGTGCACTTCATAATAATAAAATGGAAACCCTGTTATATTTATTGTATAAATGGATTTATATTACTGAAAAATTGTTATTAGTGGTTCGCAGGATTTAAAATTATGAATTTAGAGGTCCGTGACGTTCAAAAAGTTGGCAACCGCTGGCATAGATCATCATGTGAAAGGATTATTTTGAGCGTATCTGTAAGCGAAGTATAAATTCTACACACTCCCTTTTTAATAGCTAATATACCATAGTAAACCTCAATAACATATATCAATTACATGACAATCCGAGTATATTTATGAGAATCAAAGTACGACCAGACATACAGATAGACGGCCAGACAGACAAATAGCCAAACAAACCGAAGTCATCAATACTTTCTAATTATAATGGAAAATATTAAAAAGCAGCAGTGAAGACTTGTGATTTTATTGTTGTTGGAAGTTTTTAACTTCAAAAGAGGAATTTAATTTCGCTTTTAGATAAGCAAATGCAAAAGGTACAAGCATAGGATTTTTTTTAATTCCACGAGGGTCATCCAGAAAATAAGTTTCCCATGCCCCGTAAAAAGAAACAAAACATAATTACCTGGAAAGATTTATTTCAAAGATACAGGAATGTTTCAACTTCTTCTCAACTTAAGAACTACCGTAATTGTAACACTAGCGTAGGATAATTTTTGGTAGTCCAGTGTCATAGAAGTCTGCCACCTGGGAATGGAGAGAGCTTGTCAAAGTTGTCAATCCCCGTCTCATCACCCGTTACGGTCCTGATAAGGTACTCGTTGCCCTCATCGTTTGATTGCTGCAGAAATGTGCAGAAAAGATCGACAATGCATGAAATCATCACAAAACACCTGTTGTTCCTGAAATTGACGAATAACCTTACACCCGAACACAAAACCAAACGCATAGGAGCAGCATTGACTTTTCGGCGACGATACCACGATGAGGGCAACGATTACCTCAACGGGATCGTTACGGGTGATGAGACGTGTGTTGACAACTGTAACAATCTGGCTCCATTTCCAGGCGATAGACTTCTATGACTACAAAAACTTATCCCACGCTATGACAAGTGTTACAATTCCAGTGGTTCCTACTTTGAGAAGTGGTAGAAACACTTCTGTATCTTTTGCAATAAATCTGTCCATGTTTTGCTTCTTTTTTACGAACTGTGTGAAACTTATTATCTGGATGACCCTCGTACAAAAGTTAAACTGATTTTCACAGAAAATAAATTATTTTTAAATTTGAATATTAGCTGACTGATTTTTTTTTTCGAAATAAATAAATTTGTTTTTAAACTATAATCATGTAGATCTTCTTATCGTTCGTTCACTAGCTAATCGCTCACAACCTACTAATTTTCCGGGGGGTTTTTTCATGCCAAATAAACATAATTTGAACTAGAGTAATTACTTAATGAAACGTTTCTTCTTTCTTTGTGATTGTTAAATAACTTCTTTTATTTAATAAAATTTCTGATTTTATTTGATTAAAAAAAAAAAAAAAAAAAACGGAAGGTTGGCAGGTATGGTATAGGTATTCAAGGGTTTAAAAATTTTTTTAATAATTCTTTTTTATTTTGTACCGTATTTATGTATCAGTATACTTAAAATAATTTTCTGTTACTTTATTTTTCGTGTATATAATGTTTAGGAACTGTTCCTTAAAACACATATGAACTGTATATGTGTTTTATTATACAAGTTATTTTACAAGCGGCGACAGTAGAAGCACAGTACTGTAGAAACACAGCAGAGCAAATAGTTATTGTAACATCGAAATCCACTTATTCAATTAAAAATGCAGGGTACGTCACTCGAATTTGGACGTGGAGATTTCTTCACAGCTTTCACAGAAATGGGTTTATTTTTAAAAAAACCAACGGATTTATCTACCCTGCTTTGTTTGTAATTCAGAGAAAAATGTTAAAATTTGTCACTATTTACATACATACAGCACTGATTTACACACGTTATATTTCGAACAGCAGTTGCCAATATACGCCGCATCACTGAGTGAATTACTGTGCGCTTTCAACATTGCATTTCACACAAAGAATGTAAGACCATAGATTTCTGAATAATGCACCTACACGCTTGTTCCGCACTTATGTATCAATATACTGAAAATATTTTTTTTTTTCTGTGTGTATATGATGTTTAGGAACGACCTTTAAAAACGTATGGACTGTACTTCTCACAAATTGCATCACTACCAACAATATTACAAACTACAAGCAGTGACAGGAACAAATAGTTTTTTTATACGAAACCAGGATGGCAACCAACACTTATTCAATGAAAAATGCAGTGTGCCTCACTCAAATTGGTACGCGAATTTTGATTCGCAGCTTTAAAAATACAGTATGTCCGTAAAGTCATGGTGCACTTTTCACCGGCTACATGAAATCAACGAAACAAGATGGAAATGTGAAATCTTCACCAAATAAAATAAAAACTCTCCAACTTTCATACCTGTTCAGTGCAGTTCGATGCAGCCTCCATTTGAAACAGAGAACCACAGATGTTATTCACTCTGTTACACCAGACGTCCTTAACTGTGTGTGGTAAGAACTTGAATATCGTTTAGATGTGTGAAGGGCAACAAATGGAGGCCACATCGAACTGCACTGAACAGGTATAACACTTGGAGAGGTTTTTTTTTTTATTATTTGGTGAATATTTCACATTCCCATCTTGTTTCTTTGATTTCCTGTGACCGGCCAAAAGTGCACCATGACTTTACGGACACACTGTAATGGGTTTACTTTCAAGAAACTCAACAGATATACCTTCCTTTGTTTTTGATGTAACGAAAAATTTAAAAAAATGTAAACATCGATTTTCATTTTGCAACAATATACTAAAAGGACAATTTTCCGCTTAACCCTTTTCGATGCAGAGTAATTCTCTTTGTAAAATGATGAAATGGTAGACTGATATCGGAATTTACAAGCGAATTTATTAGAAAACAAAAACGTGCTTATTTTCCCATACTTTATAAAAGGAACATTTTAATTAAATATTCTGAGTGCCAGAGTTTTTAAAATTAGGCGTCCTTTTTTGTGGACATCGCCCGCTAAAGGGTTAAGATGAATTTACACATAAAAAATAAGCAGAGTTGCCAGGTCTCCGACTTTTTGTACACCACTTTTATCTTAGAGAAAATGTTGTTCTTTTAAATCGCCCAAAAGTTCAAATTAAATAAAAGAACATTTTCTGTATTAAAATACTGGCATTCAAAAAGCCGGAGACTTGGCAGCTCTTAAATAAGGCATTTAAAATTAATTTAGTGTCTCACAAAGTTTCGTAAGATACAATGTTTAAAAGTATGCCAATAAGTCTTTTCCCTGAAAAATATTAAAATAAGAACATGTGGCCCGCAAGCTTCCAAGCTACAACTATTTAAGAAAAGAATAATTTGCTTTATTTAAGGATAGAAACTTTTTTAATAAATAAGGCGAATATTACCTTTCGGAAATTGTGGTAGCAAGCGATTTTCAGACAAAAAGGTTGCGCAGCCCTAGTTTTAATTTTCCCCGCAATATACCAGTACCATTGAAATTCTAAAACTTCAACATATGTTTTCGAATCGACTCTTTTTTAAATGAATGTTGGAATAAATTTGAGGATCAGATTTTTTAGAAATTTAAATAGTTTAATTTAAAAAAAAAAGTGTTACATAAACAGTTGTTTTTAATGCATTTTTACATGTTACAGCATTTCATTTTTAGAGCATAAATGCATGAAAAGAAATTGTAGCAAAAACATAGAAGTGTGTTTTTAAAATTTTCATGCATTATTATTTTTTTTAATTTTACCATAATACTTGCTATTTTCAGGAGAAAATATTTTTCAATTGAACCCTTTAATAATCTATCAAAAAGATATATAAAATACTCAAATATTAAAAAAAAATAGTTCAGTCGTCACTTCATTACAGGTAAAATAACAAAAAATATTATAAAGACAATTTATAACTTATTTCATTTAAGATTTTTTTCCAACTATTTCTTTATATTTTTCTATGATTGAAAATCTTTTCCAAATACAATCAAATATTTTCGTCCCTCTATTCAAGATTCATTTAAAATTAATTGCACTTTATCTCCTCTGTTCAACAGTTTGCTCTCGTGAGAAGCAGCGCCATCTTTCGGACATAAAAGAAAACGCTTTACCACGCATGTTGGTCTTCCCAAAGAAAAAGTTTTATTTTTTTCTTCGCTCCTGTTTTTAAAACTTACGCTAATTTGAATAACATAACCTGATATATATTCGATATGTGTTTGAAACATCATTGGGAGAAAATGTCTATGTGAACATAAACCAAGAAAAGCGGAAATTTTAAAGACCGCTTGAAATTAACCTGGGAAAAATGTGTATCCCGAAGGGTAATAAACATCCAGGAGATTTTCTTTTCGGCAGAGTATTACCCCAGTACACCGCGATTATGTCGTCAGTTTAGCTTAGAAGAGCATTCCCTATTTGTCCTCGATGTACATTCGCTCTCTTTTAGCCCTTCTGAATCATTTGCATAGACTGAAACAGTGGGAAGGGGGACCTTTTCCAGGGGATGGAAGTGGGAAGAAGTCGTGTCGGAAATGGGGCGAGGAAATGAGAAGCGGGACTAGCGCGTTCCGCTGCGTTGCTCATCTTAAACCCTAGTTTTCTCCTAACACCCCCGACCGCATATCGACTTTTATATAAACATAGGCGAGTAAATAGGTATATGTATGTCTGCACGCCTATGGGTTTGCTGATGAGTTACTAGTGTGTCGGCAAATAGTGCGCGCGTAAACGGGGCCCATTAAATGCGTGGGCCCCCACGTTCGTTTAATGTTTTGCATCTTTTGAGTTGAAAGATGAGTTTTCGTGTTTATGGGAGTTTTGGTGCAGTAGATATAAATCGTTGCGTGGCGAGCTATTGAAAGTTAAATAGTTGTCGATGGTTATTTCTTCATCGAATAAGCTTTAATGAGGGTTGTATGTCAGAAGTATTAAGATTTCGTATTACCCGACGACGTGACTTGCCGAAAATTGCGTAATTTTTGACACGCGTGTAATTCACAGCGATGATGAATGGGGTAGAAATAATATTAGAAATTTCGAATACGTCGAAACTTATAAATAAGGTGGACGTCAGTTTAAAAGAATATAAAAAATAATGTCGTAAAAGGATTCTATATATTGAAATAAAATTCTGCTGGTAATGATGTATGTTTTTCTCAAAGTTTACCTTGTATAACATTCATTTAAACTTGTCATTGTAAACTACCTTCATCGAATTCTCATTTATTGCTCTTATCAATACAATCAACATTTAACCCTTTATCTACTGAATTATGAATTTATGAAAATTTTATCTTCTAAAGTATTTTTCGTGAATTGTTTAAACTACATTAGAAGATTTACATAATCATTTAATAAATTTTAGAAGGATTTTAGAAGGATTGAAGGATTTAGAAGGGTTAATTAAATTTCAATTTATAGGGATTTTGTGCAATATTTATAACCTCATTCAAATCTTTTATTTTAAACGTTTTTTCTAGTATTTTCTAGAATTAGGAAACGTACAAATATAATGTTCTTACAATAGAAATATAGAAATATTTCCGAATTGAAAAATCCTCCACCCCAACGCCAAGAAAGCTGAAAAGATGCAAAAGCAAAAGAAATCATCCTTTTATAAATACTTTTGTTTTGTGTAACCAATAATGCTTTTGGAACAAGTTAAAGTAATGTATCTATAACTCATTCTAAACTGTATTAAAACTAATCGATGTATTAAATGAATTTTATAACAAGTTATTTTAACGGTACTTATAAGTAACACCAGAACATAAAGGGTTAAAGGAAAAGAAGACGGGATGGCCTTTTTTTTACTTGCTAAAAATGTAGAATAAGCCAGTTAATTATGTTTGTTCACTGTAAAAGAAGACAAATGCTCCTTAACCCTTTAGACCCCGGCGGTACTCTAAAGTAAGATTAAAATAACTTGTTATAAACCTCATTAATACATCGATTAGCTGTAATACAGTTTAGAATGAGTTACAGTTACTTTTCTTTATCATATTCCAAAAATCATTATAGGTTGAACAAAACAAAAAGTATTTTTAAAAGGATGATTTCTTTTTCATTTGCCTCTTTTAAGCTTTCTTGACGTTGAAAGTTTGTGGGTGAAAAGTTTCAATTCAAAATTATTCCTACATTTCTCTTGTAAGAGCATTATATTTGCACATTTCCTAATATTATAAAAAAAAATAATAATAATAAAATAAATAAATAAATAAATGATTTGAGTGAAGATAAATGTTCCACAAAATCCCTATACAAATTTAATTAATTAATTTTAATTGGCAAAATCCCTCTAAAATGTATTAAACGATTGAGTAAATCTTCTAATGTAGTTTCAAAAATTCACGAAAAAGGCTTTACAAGATAAAATTTTCACGAATTCATAATTTGGCACATAAAGGCTTAAGAGGCTACTTCAGTCATGCGAAGAAGTGAGAACGCTAATGTTAATCTTATGGGGGCGTTATTTTCAAATTTCTCACTTTGGTATTAATATTTTTGAATATTTTTTATAATATTTTATTGCATAGGATAGCTAAGGATGATCTAAAATCTGGCTAGTTTTCACTTTTCGATTTTGATTTCAGATTTAAAAAAAGAAAATAGCTTCACTTTCAGAATCGGAAATTGGAAGATCGTCCTCTGCTATCCTATGCGAAAAAAATCATGCAGAAATATTAAAATCAAAGCGAGAAATTTGAAAATAACGCGCCCGTAGACTTACGTTAGCGTTTTCCTTTCTTCCCGCGACTGAAGTAGCCTCTTAATCTAGGAAAATATGACATAGTCACAAACGAAAATATACAATAACCTCTTCTAAATCGCCCACTATTAAGAAAATCGCTCTTTATCTTTAGAAATCACACTGAAATAAAAAACTGTTAATTTTACGGTATAATACTGGCAGCTTGCATGCCAGTTTAAAACTGTAAAAGTAATACAAATAAACCGTTATATATGCAAGTAATATACCGTTAAGCAGTAATATGCGGTTTAATTCATTTATAAGACGGTATATTATTGCTTATTTTACGGTTATAAACTGACACCCTCAGCTGCCAGTATTATACCGTAATTTTTTTTTTTTTTTTTTTTTTTTTTGTGCAATATGTTTTTGAGATTAAAGAGGCGTATATAAAAACAGTTTATTTCAGATCCAAAAATTTATAACATTTATTTCTGTCACAATTATTTGATGATTTTTCCTATAAAATCTGGTGCAAAATTTATACAGTTCTTCCGACACTGGTCTATAACATATTCGCCAAATGGGTGCTCACTCGGAAGTACCGTTTGGACGTTATCGTGTTCACTCACTGACACACACACAAGAATAATAATTAAAATAATTTCCTTATACTATTCGTTAAGTTAAACTAACAAACGAGATAAATAAAACTATGAACCGCACTCTTCTGACTGTCCGCTGACAAGAAACTTGCTTTGTTTCAATATTTTATTTAAGTCTGTTTTCAGTCAAATCTCAAATTTCTTTCTTCAATGTTTAATCTTTTGAGATCTGCAGGTGAAATAAGACTACAAATTCTCATCCATTGCTTTTGCACAGACAAAATGACATCATACACTGTAAAAAAAAATCTGTAGTTCTACAGATGTAAAGTTACATGCTTACTAAACTTTCACCTGTAACTGTACGAAAAAAGCTGCAAGTCTACAAAACTAGTTTTTGTAAAGCTACATAAAACTGTAACTTTACAAATGAGTCTGCTAAAATTTCAGTAATCTTACTAAACTTTTATTTGTAACCCTGGCTGCAGTTACATGAAAAGTTCTCGGAATCCCAGTTTCCAAAAAAATTCTTAGTAACCTTACAGATTCTTTGATTTTCGGCGCAAAAGTGTGTCTGTTACATGAAATTTTGTTGTTGCTGTTACATGAAAAGTTCTAGGAATCCAAGTTTCCTAGAAAAACTTTAGTAACTTCACAGATTTTTTTTTTACAGTGTAGATGACAGAAAAGTACACTGTAAAAAATAATCTGTAGTTCTACAAATGTAAAGTTACATACTTAGTAAACTTTCATCTATAACTGTACAAAAAAAGCTGCAAATCTACAAAACTAGTTTTTGTATAGCTACAGAAATATGTAAATTTACAAATGAGTCTGCTAAAATTACAGCAATCTTACTAAAATTTTATCTGTAACCCTGGTTGCAGTTACATGAAAAATTCTAGGCATCCCAGTTTCCTAAAAATTTCTTAGTAACCTTACAGATTTTTTGATTTTGGACGCAAAAGTGTGTCTGTTACATGATTTTTTGTTGTTGCCGTTACATAAAGAGTTCTAGGAATCCCAGTTTCCAAAAAAAAACTTTAGTAACTTTACAGATTTTTTTTTACAGTGTACTTTTTCTGAAATCGATACTATAGGGGGCTGATAATTTTAGGTCACAAACACGGATCTAAAATATCAATTTAATTATCAATATCTTAAAATCACATAACTTCTAATTTAAGTCTTTAAACAAGTGAATGTCCTACAAATTCACAAAATTTCCATCGTTAAGTTAAATGCATCAGTAGTGGGCCACTTAAGGACATTTATCTATTTATTACTAAAGTGTTAGTGAATTCCAAAAGATATACATATAAATAGCCTAGTCCTACATTCATGTATCAGAATAAACATTCAAAGTTTCAATATATATTCTTCAGAAAAAATAAGAAATAAAAAACTATATATGCTTATAGTAAAAAATATGCTTCAGTAGTAGACCTAGTCAATTTCTGATGCATGAATTTTTAAGTTTTCGGCTTATTCATGAAATTGTTTACACTGTAATAGAGTTTATCAACAGCAGTTTAATTCAAAATAAAACATAGAAGGAACAATGTTTTAAATAAAAACGTATCTCTTAACGAAATCTCTTAGAATTTCCAAAAAATTTGTTTTTGAAGACACTCTTGAAAATAAACAAAAGTACTAGCAGAAAAAAAGAAAACAATTATTCCCAACAGTTTATGGAAAGTTAATATTTAAGGGTGTTAGTCAAGCAGATTTCTTTCTGCCGTTTTTCAGAAATGCATTTTGAGCTTGTTCTTAAACTTTAAAAATTAGTGACCAACTACAGGTACGTAACCCACCATAGATGCATTTACCTTAAGTGATCAAGTTAAATAATTATGAAAATTGCTTACTTCTTTGCCACACTGTTTTCAAGGCTTTTTCAAACTCTTGATATAGTCACAAACTCTTATTTTTATAGCCAAACTCTTATTTTTATGAGGAACTATTCATCGATGCTGTTATTTATTGGTTTGTTTGCAAGGCAAAAAAATTTCACCTATAAAGAAGTGAAGTCAAAATGCAAAATTATCAAATAGTTTAGTTTTTATGCTCTGTAAAAAAATCTGTAAAGTTACTAAAGTTTTTCTAGGAAACTGAGATTCCTAGAACTTTTTATGTAACGGCAACAACAAAAATTCCTGCAACAGCGTCTGTTACAGGAATTTCTCTTGTTGCCGTTACATAAAAAGTTCTAGGAATCCCAGTTTCCTAGAAAAACTTTAGTAACTTTTCAGATTCTTTTTTACAGTGTGAGGTAAACAATAGAGGTACACATTTGTGTACCTCGGGTCAGAAGGGGTTAAGAGGCTACTTCAGTCACGCGAAAATACCCGTTCAGTAATGGGAAACATTTTTACAGATATTTCGTTTGAATTTCAATATTTTTTAAGTGATTTTTTTTTTTTTTTTTGGGGGGGGGGGGGTGTAGCTGAGATTGATCTCTGTAAAAGCCGTTCTATGTGAGGTTTTTGTACCTTTTTATATACATTTTTGCATAATATTTTTACATACATTTTATATGCATTTTTTAATACATTTTTATATACATTTTTAAATACAATTTTATATACATTTTTTATACATTTTTATTGTACTGTTTTGTTTACAGATATTTTTAATTGGGACATTGTCACTCTCGGAATCGGTTTCGAAAGTAAAAGCATGCTCTTTTTAAAAATCTGCAAACAAAAGCGAAAAAGTGAAAAACAGCATTTGTAGAGATCGACCTCCACTGTCTCATGCAAAATAAATAAATAAACAAACAAATAAACATTTAAAAATATTTAAATGCAAACGAGATATCTTAAAAAAATTCTTCCATAAGATTAGCATTATTGAGCGGGCCTGTTTGCGTGACTGAAGTTTGTGAGATATTCTTTCATAAAAAGCATGCAGAGAAGTGATGGTAAAGATTTTAATGAGTGTGATGAGAATTTTGAAGAATACAAATGTACTCTGTGTCCATCGGTTTAGCATTTCAGAGAGATTTGACTAATAAACAAATTTAAGATCCTACACTAGTCACTCAAAAAAACCCGGATGATAATGTTAATCCTATGGGGAAGCTATTTTCAAATATCTTGTTTTCATTTTAATATTTTTGAATGACTTTTTATTTGGCATAGGATAGCTGAGGACGGTCTACAACCGGGATAGTTTTTACTTTTCAGATTTTGGTTTCAATTTTTTTTTTTTAAATTACTTTAACTTTCGGAACCGGTTGGAACCGGTTCTCAAATTGAAACTATCTTAATAAAAAAAATATATAACCAAAATCGAAAAAGTAAAAACTAGCCCGGTTGTAGATCGTCCTCAGCTATCCTATGCAAAAAAAATCATTTAAAAGTATTAAAACCCAAACAAGATATTTGAAAATAACTTCCCCATAGGATTAACATTATCATCCGGGTTTTTTTGAGTGACTAGTGTAGGATCTTAAATTTGTTTATTAGTCAAATCTCTCTGAAATGCTAAACCGATGGACACAGAGTACATTTGTATTCTTCAAAATTCTCATCACACTCATTAAAATCTTTACCATCACTTCTCTGCATGCTTTTTATGAAAGAATATCTCTTACTGATTGGTCTGACAAAATATTTCTAAAATATATGCTGAATTTTATATGTTATGTGTTAAAATCTTAAGCCTTTTTCACTCAACAACTCCGATTTGAAAAATATTTGCTCAGATGTTAGAATACATCATTTTAAGCATGTAATATATATATATATATATAATAAATTTGAAATCACAAATGTATGAAGAAATTGATAAAATTCTAAAGATGATTTAGATATGAACATATGAAACTAGTATGTAAAATAAGAAACTATGAATCATCACAGAATCATCAGAGGTGCTTGTGAGTTCATTCATAGAAGATGCGTTATTTCATCCAATTTTGTCGGCATTAAGCCTAAAATGACAAAATTTAGCTCCTTATAACGCAAACATTACAGAAAATAGATTGGATCTGGATTAATAAATTGGAACTGGATTAATAACAATAATGTTTAGAGTTGCCATCTTAATTCCAAAAAAATAAAATAAAAAATAATAGGAATGAAAATGATTGAAGAAATCAAGAAAATACTTAGATTAACTTTTAGTTAAACTAGAATGAAAAAATAGGAATAAACTTAATAAGTACTGAGTGAATACAAAATAAAATAAAGAAAAGGTATAAATTAATACAAATAAAGAAATAAAGAAATAATGAATTATATAAAAATAAATAAAAAGGCAATTGATTAAATTAATGTTTTAAAGGCAAAAAATTATAATATAAAAAAATGAGAATATAAATAACATTTAAAAAGATGAGGAATATTTGAGATAATAAAATTTAGCCTTGTATTATGTAAATAAATGTGAAAATTTAAAAAGCAATGAGGAATATTGAGATAGTAAAATATATCCTTAAATGATGATGCAATATGTGAAATTTTATTATGTTAAATGCATGATACCCCATATATATATATATATATTTATTTATGTCCATACTATATGTAAGCATATATACATACACTTATACACGCTCACACACATAAAAACATATTAGGTTTTGAACTTTTTTTAGCATTCCCGACCTCAACCCTCCATAATTGTATTTTTATTTTTTATGTTTTTAGTGCATAATGTATGGAAAAACATACACATACACCAAAACTTTTTTTTTTCTTTTATAAGAATATATATATATATATATTATATATACACATACATATAATTTTTTGTGCATATGATTTTTGTAACTTTTTCAGCAATCAACATCCCACCCTCCATAATAGTGTTTTCGATTTTTTAGTTTTTTTAAACATATTAAATGCCTATACTGGTAAGAAGTAGAAAAAAATGAATATTAAGATTTGAGCCATGCAGATATAAAAGAGATGGGATAATTATAAGACAATGCTAATTGCTTTAATTTAAAAATGTTAGGCTGTAAGAATTGGGAGGAACATAAACGTTTGATACGAAGACTATGATTAAGCAGAATATTTCTATATACTGAAATATGCAAGCAGGAATTAAAGTTCGTAAAATTAATTACATTAAATGAAAATTCATTGCGTTTATCATAAAAGTTGAATGTTAGGATGTTATTAGGGAGAATATTAATTTTAACATCCATAAAATTGATACTAGAATTATTTGATAAGGTAGTACTAAATTTTAGATTAGAAGAGTACTTTACAAGAAGAGATATAGAATTATTATTTGTAACAGAAAGAATAATTATATCATCTATGTATCTGTCGAGCAATAAATTATTATTAATAAATTTACGTTCATAAAAGTAAAGATATAAATCAGATAACATGCTTGATGAAGCAGCTCCTTGAGAAATGCCTATATTTGAATTTAAAAAAAGCATTGTCTTGGAAAATAAAATTATGAAATAGTAGAAAGTTAGTTAAAGATGTGAAGTAGACAGTTATATTTTAGAACATAAAAATAAAAAAAATATTTACTAAAAGGCACTATTTTTACATCTGGCATAAACTAAAATAACGTACTTCTCATAAATATTATCGATTTTCTAATACAAAATTGTAAAGTATGCGAACTTACCTTTGTAAAAAATCTACTTTTGGATATACCCAGTCTTTTAAATTTTACAGAATTTACGAAATTCATTTTAGCAATAACGACGTAAAACTGCTCAAATGATAAATAAAATTTTGGCATGCAAAATTAATTCAGTGTTGCCTTCTATTGAGAATTCAATGAACAATATTATTGCTGTGTCGGGAGATAGCAGATGTAAAAAAATCATTTTTTAAAGCCCACTATATAAGTGACATTGCCTTTTGGATAGGTTGTAGATATGGAACGGGGTTATATAAAGGATTCACAAAGTTGAAGATCTGTGAGTAAGATTTCAATACTTGAAATAAAATTATTCATCTATTTTTCTATATCTTTTGTCAAACGTAGACTGTTAAAATATAAATTGTTTGAAATTTTAACAAACTCTTGATGTTTTTAAAAATAAACACCTGATTTTGATTCATCTGATTTTTCGGTACATTTTTCTTTCAGAACGGGAAGTCATTCGGTAAAGAAGTTTAGGAATTATGTTAAATACAGATATCAAAATTGGGAACTTGTACTGTTAAAAGCCTGTACTAGTCAAGCGAAGAAACTCGCAAGCTAATATTAAACATATGGGAGCATTCTTTTCAAATTTCTTTCTAGTATTTTAATTTTTTTAAATATATATTTTTCTTTCATAGGACACCTGAGGTCGATCTCTAACGTTGTTAGTTCGTACTTTTTCAATAGCTATTTCATGCAAATGCAAATGCTATTTAAACCCATGTTTTACAATTTTGTTATATGGAAATTATGAAAAGAGGATCATCAGGTATCAATTGATTTCAATAAAAAATATATCCCATATTATTGTTTCTCCAGAATCTTAATGAAATCTTAATGATTCTAAATGATGAAAATCCTATAGCGGAATAAAAATTATTTTGTAACTGTGTCACAGCTTTGGGTTCTCAAGAGGGAAGGCAATGCTGGAGCAACCTTAAATAAAACTGTAACTTTAAATACCACGACTCGTTTTGCTGAAAATACAAACAAGTGTTGATGAAGTTAAGGAATTACTTTTTTAATTAGTGGAAAGTTTTTAGTGTTTGAATTAAACTTTTGACCTTTTTAAGACCTGTATGTACCATACAGCATCTGTTCATAAAGCATTGCTTTAAGGGGTATTAATAAAAAGAACTTTTTATGAGGCAGAAAACATTTCATAATAAAGTATAATTACTTTTAATAATACCTTTACTGTATATTTTTCCTTTCAATCATTTGATTTATTTATGCTTGAGAATATTTTTAGCTTGAAATAAAATGTTTCACATTTTTTGTAAACATGTATAAAAGTTGTTTAAATTAAAATACATAAAAGAGTGTCACTTGATTAAAGTATGACGAATGTTCACCAGCGTATACGTTGATAATATTAACGCATACACATTAACATAAATACACCGATGAGCCGTCATCATATTTCGCTCATTTAATAAAGTGCTTTTTAAATAGAATATAACTTGAATAAACCTATATATAATTTTGTAAATTTTTGTAGAAAATTTTGCACGCCTTTAATTTAGTAGGGGAGACCGGGGCTAGTAGGCGCAGTAATTAGTTATTGTTTTTTATTAATTTTTTGTTTAAGTTTTTTATGAAAATTTAACTGTACTTTTAAAGAACAGGCATTGGGCTATAAATACCTGGAGTTTTGAGTTTGTAGCTTTTGTAGTTTATGTTTAGTGGAAGCCTAAAGTAAAATGAAAATTGTGTGCCAACCTACCCGCGCCAACCCAACCCACACTTTATAAAAAATTTTAATGAAACTCAAATAAGACACGCAGTTAAGAGAAATCAATTTCATTATTACCAGTAAGTTTAAACAAAGGCGTTATCGCCATACAATGTAAATTCTAAATTATACAGACATAAAAATAATGAATAAAACATTAACATTGAGTAACTTCTATCCTACTCGATATCATCATCAGAGTTAACAGTTGTCACAAATAAAAAATCGAGTGTCTCCGTTTGGGCAAGACTCGTGTGCCCAAAATCTTGCTTTTCTACCAATTTTCTCGGTGTTTGCTGTTTTTCAA
The DNA here is from genome assembly GCA_963932465.1 of Maratus speciosus. Classification (NCBI taxonomy): domain Eukaryota; kingdom Metazoa; phylum Arthropoda; class Arachnida; order Araneae; family Salticidae; genus Maratus; species Maratus speciosus. The sequence goes on from OZ010787.1 coordinate 603,742,053, forward strand.
GCTACCAGCACACACCAGATACCGAGCCAACTTGCCCAGTGTTCAATGCGCCTACTAACCCCATAATAAATTTCTTCACAATAGGGACACGTAACCATCTAAGCATAAATAATACAAGTAAATCCCATATGAGGTAGGTACAGTTAATCATATACTAAGAAAAACTGCACAAGTTAAATCTCAATTATTAAAATAAGTATTAAAAATTAGACAAAGAATGAAGCAACAAAAAATTACTTATGAGTGCAAAAAACAGAAAAATCGTAATAAATGCCCACTGCACGTGGGTAACGCTGCAAAACTACAATGAGGATTGTAAAAAAAAGAAAGGTACTCTGTGACTGGTTGTGCAATCTATCCACAAACAGGCGATTTATGAGGACTGCGCCTACTTACCCCTGTAGCCAACTAACCCCGGTCTCCCCTAATTTGAAATTTTAATTCAACTTGCATAAGAGGCGTAATACCAACAGATTGAAAAAATATCCAAGCTTGGGATCGAACGAGGGTCATTGTCATTACGCGCTAATGTTCTAACACTGAGCTACTAGGATGATGCCAAGTCAAGCACTTCTCACTCTTAGTTCTAGGTTTGGTGGCCTATAAAAATACTCCATTGTGTGCTGAAGTTGCAACCTTGCAGATCAGATAAGAGTGAGAAGTGCTAGGCTTGGTATCATCCTAGTAACTCAGTAGTAAAGTATTGGCGCGTAGCGTCAATGACACTGGTTTGATCCAGGCTTGGACACATTTCACTCTGTTGCTTTTACGCCTCTTAACCCTCTAAGAGGAAAGTGATTGTGCTTATGTAATGTTGAATTCACACCAGAATTTTCCAAAAAAAATTATTTCAAAATAAGGAAAAGCAATTTTACAACTTTTCCCACCAAAGTTATAAAAGCAAAATTTAATTAAAAGTTTTTGGTGCAAATCTTGATTAAAAGGAGGTGGGGGATAATATATCCCACCGCCCCTCAAGAGGTTAAGCAAGTTGAATAAAAATTCACCAGTTAAAAATTTCCATTGTAGCTTGGTTAATAACTTCCTCAATTAACCCCTTCTCATAACGTTTTTCATGTCCGTTTCACATGCACGGGGCATCTTTTTTTGAGAGGAAGAAAATACATTCTAATGCATTTTGATAGTAATTATTTACTGTGAAAAACATAACAAACGAAAAAAAGTGTAAAATTCCATCTAAGTGCTTCCTGTATCAAGTTTTAATTTGTCTGTTTTCAGCATAATTTTCCAGAATCGTCATCGTCACTTTTTAGAAAATCTGTACATGGTACAGAAAACAGATCAGTATTTTTTAATTCGAAATATAAAAAAAAAAAAATTACAAGTACCCAATTCATTGCAAAAACAATAATAGTAATAAAATATTTGCAGGCCTAGCTAATCATATGCGAGAATGCGATAAAGTAATTGTATTAAACCTTTATGCCCCGATACTTTAAATTACCATTAAAATAACTTGTTATAAAATTCATTTAATACATCTATTGGTAGTAATACAGTTTAAAATAAATTATAGATACTTTACTTTATCTTGTTAAAAAAGCATTATTGGCTGCGCAAAACAAAAATATTTCTTAAAGGAGGTTTTCTTTTTCATTTGCATCTTTTCAGCTTTCTTGCTGTTGAAATTTTGGAGGTGGAAAAGTTTCAGTTCGGAAATATTTCTATATTTCTATTGTAAGAGCATCATATTTATACATTTACTAATTCTATAAAATAAGAAAAAAATATTTTAAATAAAAGATTTGAGTAGAGTTATAAATATTGTACAAAGTCCTTATAAAGTCAAATTTAATTTATTAATTTTAATTGGCAAAACCTTTCTAAGATTTATTAAATTATTGTGTAAATCTTCTGATATAGTTTCCAAAAGTCACGAAAAATGTTTTAGAAGAGGAAATTTTTCATGAATTCATAATTTGGGACATAAAGGGTTAAACTGTACTCTCTTGTATTGTAATAAATAGGCAACAATTACTAAATTCGTGATAGTGTCAACGATGTTTTTTCAAGCAACATGAATATATTTTCATCCGTTCACGTAAACATATTCTTGAATTCAGTTTTAATATTCTCTTGAATCTTCTTAAAAAATATTCTATTCTAGTAGTGTTTAATAAAACATATTCAATTATGTGCAAGTACATGATAAAATAATTATATTCAAATACAAGTTTAAAGCTACCCTTTTTGATTTCAATAAATATTAAATTCTTGATAGTTTAAAAAACTTTGGATAAAACTCTATTTACTTTCTTCACTGGTATATGAAAGAAGTTACAAGAATATGTAATGAAGGAAGCGAAAGAGATTATAAGAATGAAAGAAATTATAAGAATGAAAAAAATTACAAGAATAGAAAAATTTCGAGAACTAAAGAAATTACACGAATATGTAATTATATGTAAAATTAATATGTAACCTTATTAATTTTACTTACTTTTCTTTTGCATCTTATTGTAAAACCTTCCGTTTTCCTGAAAATATTTTTCGGCAAAACACATTTAGTAAAAATATGCGAGTACACAATGAAATAATGTAAACAGTTTTTTAATTTTTCTTTTGTATCTTATTAAAAACATTCTGTTTTCCTTTAAACTGTATTTAATGAAACATATTCAATAATGATATGCAAGTACGCGATAAAATAATTATATTAAAATTCAAGCTTAAATTTTCTCTTTTCTATTTCAATAAGCATGTAATAAATATTAAAATCTTGATAGTTTAAAAAAACATTTGATAACACTCTATTTACTTTCATTGGTAGGGTAGTCCGACCAGTAAGTGAACAGCACCCAGTGAATGAACATTTTTTATAGTTTTTAATAGAGTAAGGTTTGAAAACATCCGCACTAGATGGGGATACAACATTGCCTTAACTCTATTGCATTCCTGTTTGGTTACTGAAGTCACATTACTTTAATTTGAGAACATGTTGTATTTTTCATGCCTGAGAAACACATTGTTTCTATGCTGAAATAATAAGGTAAGTGCAATGTCATTTCATATATTTGATAAGAATTTACTGTTTTTATTTGCATTATGCACTAATTTTATTGTACATGCATTAAATATCTATATTATAGCCATATTTTTAATTGTCTTAACCATTGTAGAATATGTACAATTTGAGAATAGGAATGTTTAATAACTGGTTAGGCAAATGGTAAAAATCCAATGAATGAACATCTATTCATTCACTGGAAGGAATACATTAGGCTACTTTTCCAAGTGCATGAACAGTTTTGGGCTTTATGTTTTTGTGGCTTCTTTTATACCTATAGTTCGAATTAAGTGATTTTTCAACAATGGTAACAAATGAAAAGTTAACAGGTATAAAAACGTAACAAAAGAACATATACACACACATTTTTAAAGGTAATTATTGATGACATTCAAATCGCACTTGTTCTATGTTTTTAGATGATTCATAGAAATATTCTTACTGATGACCAAGAAGATTCCTCAAAAAGGAAATATGGAAGTTCCTAGTACTCTACAGAGGACCATGAAAATGCTGTACAAGCTAAGAGAGTCAGGTCAGCTCAGTTTGAAGAAGGCATCTCTTCATTTTAACATTCCAAAAACAGCGTTGTCTATGAAACTGCGAGGGAAAACAATTGAAAGTAAGCGTATGGGATATTCTCTATGTTGTCCTTTGAAGAAGAAAAACTCCTTGAACATTGGATAGTTGGAAAGGGAAAATTGGATTTACAATGCATAAGAATGCAGTAAAAGGTGATGTTTACAATGTCATGAAACAAATAGGAAGGAAAAATCCATTTATAGACAAACATCCAGGGGAGAAATAGATGACCCTTTTATTAAAATAACATCAAAGGTTGGAAATATGAAGTAAGCACCATGACAATGCGTGGACCACAGGTCCACATGTGGTGGAATTGGATGTGGGCTGCAGTAAAGTGATCATGTATTTTAAGAACAATATAAAAAGGCACAATAAAAACACCTGAACTTATTTCTGCAACATCCACCCGTTCATCTGAAGTTATTACGGAAATAGAGAAGTACAGGTCCAATGATTTCAAGAAATAGAATTCGTTTTTTTCTTTTTTTTAAATCTTTAAACCTATGTAATTTAAAAACTTAAAAGTGACTATTCTTCAAGCTAATTAATTATCGTTCTGGGATTCAAAAAACCGTAGTTCAGTAAAAACATATTATAAGTTATTTGTGCAAGTTATAAAATAAATAAAGAACTATGAAATTTAAATATTTTTTAATTGCTGCCTGTTCATTCACTGGAAAATTTTGCGTTCATTCACTGGTAACAATTGTTCATTTACTTGGTTTTTGCATCAGTTTCTATTAAGACATCTCTAGCATCTCAAGCAAGTAAAATATAAAATTCCTTTTGTTATTTTTTAATAATTTGTAAACCAATAAATGTATTTGCACTGTCAAACACCAGTAGGTACTGTTTATTAAAATATAATGAATCATTTTCTTTTCAACTGTTCTTAAGTGTTCATTTACTGGTCGGACTACCCTATATGAAAGAAGTCACATGACTATGTAATGAAAGAAATTAAAGAAATTAAAGTAATGAAAGAAGTTACAAGAATATGTAATTATATGTAAAATTATCATGTAAACACATTAATTTTACTAACTTTTCCTTCGCATGTTATTGTTAAACATTCATTTTCCTGAAAATAGTTTTCATTTAAATATATTCAATAAAAATATGCAAGTACTTCAATGAAATTATTCTGTTTCATTGAAGGAATCTTCATTCAGTTCCATTTATGAAATAATTCTACATATGCAAGTTCACGATGAAATAGCTCTGTTCAATTTAAAGCTTAAAGTTTCATTTCTTTCTTATTCTACGAAGTAAGATATGATAATTATTAAATTCTTGCTAGTTAATTTTTTTTAGTAAAACAGTGTTTAATTTCACTGATACACGCAACTAGTTTTTTTATTATTTATTTAACATATTTTCCATTTGTATCTTATTAAAAACATGCTGTTTTCCTTAAAACTGTGTTTAATAAAACATATTCAATAATGATATGCAAGTACACGATAAAATAATTATATTCAAATGCAAGCCTAAAGTTGCTCTCATTTTATTCCAAGATACAGACTTTCTTTCGATATCAACTTTTGACTTCAAAATTTTAGAACCCACCTAAAAGTGAAATATACTCAAGAGAGGATACATTTTCCTATCTCAGCTGCAGGAATAGTGAAGAAAAGATCGTCGCCAAAAAATGGAAAGGAAAAAGCACGCTCTGAAAGCTCCGAACGGTTTTTAATATATTCTATAGAAGCTTTACATTTATCCTGCGTTTTTCCTTTTTTTGTCCCCCTGCTTCCTACGTCGTGTGCTAAAAAAGAAAAAAAACAGTAAAAGTTTCCAACTCACTAAACAATGACACGGATTCAATTTACGGAAATGAGTAATAATATAAACAACGAGAGAAATATATGCGAAAAATTAATATAATATTGAAATCTACATATTTTAAAGATAAAAGAGTATTTTAATGTTATTTCCCGCGGTGAAATGGGAGTCTCAAATAGATCTCCCCAGCGTATTACCTATGTACTAAAGTTACATAATTCCGTTCCAAAACCATTTGTATGTCTTTTTGTCGATAAATCGCTTTTAGAGACTGTACTTTGCGTTTTTTTCGTGATTCTTTATTTTGTAAGCTCTTGTGTCAGTCTTTTTATATTTTCATAACTATTTCGTTATCATTCCATCTTTATATCAACACCGAAAGATAATATAAAGGTGAAAAATCACTTGTCAGATAAAGTTTATTTATAAAGGAAATGAAGTATTATTTGTTTCAAAGTGTGTAATGTATACTGGTTTCTTCGTAAGTTGTAAATAAATGTGCTCTTGTTTTAAGAGTCTCAAACGAATTTTTAATTTGTTATTGTTTTCTGCTATACACCTCATAATATTGTGAAATGACTGCAACTGGTTAAGTGGAATTAGTTCTCCCCAGTGTATTACCTATGTACTAAAGTTACATAATTCCGTTCCAAAACCATTTGTATGTCTTTTTGACGATAAATCGCTTTTAGAGACTGTACTTTGCATTTTTTCGTGATTCTTTATTTTGTAAGCTCTTGTGTCAGTCTTTTTATATTTTCATAACTATTCCGTTATCATCCCATCTGTATATCAACACCGAAAGATAATATAAAGGTGAAAAAGCACTTGTCAGATAAAATTTATTTATAAAGGAAATGAAGTATTATTTGTTTCAAAGTGTGTAATGTATACTGGTTTCTTCGTAAGTTGTAAATAAATGTGCTCTTGTTTTAAGAGTCTCAAACGAATTTTTAATTTGTTATTGTTTTCTGCTATACACCTCATAATATTGTGAATTGACTGCAACTGGTTAAGTGGAATTAGTTCTCCCCAGTGTATTACCTATGTACTAAAGTTACATAATTCCGTTCCAAAACCATTTGTAAGTCTTTTTGACGATAAATCGCCTTTAGAGACTGTACTTTGCATTTTTTCGTGATTCTTTATTTTGTAAGCTCTTGTGTCAGTCTTTTTATATTTTCATAACTATTCCGTTATCATTCCATCCTTATATAAACACCGAAAGATAATATAAAGGTGAAAAATCACTTGTCAGATAAAGTTTATTTATAAAGGAAATGAAGTATTATTTGTTTCAAAGCGTGTAATATATACTGGTTTCGTCGTAAGTTGTAAATAAACGTGTTCTTGTTTTAAGGTTCTCTAACGAATTTTTAATTTCAGTTCTTGTTTTCTGCTATACACCTCAGTTTATCTATTGGTGAATTATGTACACGTAAAGGTTACAGTAATATTTGTTTAAAAGCTGCAGGATATGCAAGTTACTTCGCAATCGACTATCTTTACCGTTTACTACTGCGTCATCAGTCTCACACACCGCTGCTTTCCCCAATTTTTACTGTTTAACCCTTTATGTTTTGAATTATGAATTCATGAAAATTTTATCTTCTAGAGCCTTTTTGTGAATTTTTGAAACTGCATTAGAAGATTTACATAATCATTTAATAATTTTTAGAAGGATTTTAGAAGGATTGAAAGATTTAGAATGATTAATTAAATTTGAATTTATAGAAACTTTGTGCAATATTTATAACCCCACTCAAACCATTTATTTTAAATATTTTTCTTAGTATTTTGTAGAATTAGGAAATGTACAAATGTAATGTTCTTACAATAGAAATATAGAAATATTTCCGAATTGAAAAATCCCCCGCCCCCCTCAACGCCAAGAAACCTGAAAAGATGCAAAGACAAAAGAAATCATCCTTTTAGAAATATTTTTGTTTTGTGTAACCAATAATACTTTTGGAATAAGATAAAATAATGCATCTGTAACTCATTCTAAACTGTATTACTACTAATCGATGTATTAAATGAATTTTACAACAAGTTATTTTAATGGTACTTATAAGTACCGTCAGTAGATAAAAGGTTAACTTGTTACTCTCGGTTTAACTACAGGTACTAGGAAAATTTTGTTTCATTTAGAACCTTAGTACTATCGCTAGAGGCTTTTAGTTAGGGGGATTTCGATTATAAAATTCCTGTATATTATGTTTAGTATAAACAGTATTTAACAGTACACTGTAAAAAAAAATCTGTAAAGTTACTAATTTTTTTTCTAGGAAACTGGGATGCCTAGAACTTTTTATGTAACGGCAACAACAAAAATTCATGTAAGAGATACACTTTTGCACCATAAATCGAGAAATCCGCAAGGTTACTAAGAATTTTTTAGGAAACTGGGATGCCTAGAACATTTTATGTAACTGCAACCATGGTTAAAGATAAAATTTTAGTAAAATTACTGTAATTCTAGCAGATTTTTCATTTGTAAAGCTACAGACTTCTGTAGCTTTACAAAAACAAGTTTTGTAGATTTACATCTTTTTTTGTACAGTGTACAGATAAAATTTTAGTAAGCATGTAACTTTACATTTGTAGAATTAAAGATTTTTTTTTTTTTTTACTGTCTAGCTTATGAGTTAGTCAAGCCTTTTATTAATCTTTCGATCAAGTGCTCTCAGAGACCGTTCACAGTAGCTATATAATAATTTCAGTTAGTTCTCAAAAGTTGTTAAGGGTTCTCTTGAGTCAAGCGGAAACTTTAGCAAGCTAATATTAAACCAATGGGATCGCTATTTTAAAGTTTTTCTTTTGAATTTGAATAATTTTAAACGATTTTGTTTTTATACATAGGATAGCTGAGGCCTATTTCTAAACGGGCCAATTTTTCGGAAACGGTTTTCGGAAGTAAAAATATATTTATTTTAAAAATCTGCAGCGGAAATCTAAAAAATAAAAAAGTGCCTTGATGGTTAAAGAAAACATTAGCAAGCTAATATTAAACCTATGGTATCGCTATTTTAAAAATTTTTGTTTGAATTTGAATAATTTTAAACAATTTTGTTTTTGCATAGGAATAGCTGAGGTCTATTTCTAAGCGGGTCTACTTTTCGGAACCGGTTTTCGAACGTCAAAATAAATTCATTTAAAAAAATCTGAAACCAAAATTTAAAAAATAAAAAAGATCCTTAATAGTTAATATTTTTTAACAAGCTTTTAGTTCTAGTTATTCTCTGCTATAGCCTTCAAAACAGCCTATAGACTTTTCACGGTTTATATTAACGTATATTACACGATTCAATCCCAAATCATGATTCATCTAAAATAAAATCTCATATTTCGGAAAAACATGCCTCACAGACCGATATGTTACATTTTACTCGCATATTGTGAAATACATTTTTAAAAAAATGTTCAAAGATCTATCACTGTCATTTTTGCAGTACGTCCATACTTGGTAAATTTAGGGGTTTATAAAATGTGCTTAAAACTCTGAGAAACGCGAATGCGTATTACTTGGATTTAAATTTCTTCATAAAGAGTACAAATTACGGAGGCAGCCCTTATATATTTACCATTATTTTTAATAAAATCTTTCTTTATAATCGATATTTCAAGTCATTTAAACATATACGTATTCTTTTTTTATGTAAAATATATAAACATCTTTGATGTGATAAACATATCATTTACATACATACACTCTTGTCATTTTCTAAAATATCAAATGTCATTTTCTTATCGAAAATAACAAATTTTTAAATTAGTATACTATAATAAAAAAATTTCTGCTGAACTATATGATTTATAATTTTAATTGTTACTTTAGAGTTTTTAAAGCAGTAATCCAGTATTCTATATTTATTTCTGAAAACAATATACAAACTGCGCCAAGTGTTATAAGTTAAGCCTTTAAGCGTCCAGCCTATCTTTGTCTATCCAGCACTTTATGTTTAGTGATTCATAAAATAATACCTATGAAAACTATTTGTAGGGAGATTCGTTTATGATTACCTTACACATTTAATTATCTTATGCACTGCAAAAAAATAACATTAATATCAGTTTTGTATTAAATCAGCCCTTGATTTAAAAGATTACATGACGGAAAAACCCGGTTAGGACGCTTAAAGGGTTTTAAACAAACTACGTTATAAGTGTTAAATCAGCGGAGTAAGGATAGCAATTCATCAAATTATATATATTTTTTAATTTAAATTACTTAAAATAGAACAAAAATTTTTTGTATTCTCTGACGAAGGCTATATATATAGTTGAAAGTACTAAGAAGTATTAAAGTAATTCAAAACCTTTTAAATATTTTGTCATCTTTTAAGTGATTTGCACATAGTGTAATTTTAAGTTTAACATTTTAAAGATGAATTTAGCATTCTATTTGTTTATCTTTTTTTATTTCACACGATTTATAGTTTGATATGTAATTTAACAACTTGTAGTGTCACGAGGAAAAAAATTATATTTTAAATTTTATTGCGAGAGGAAACATTTATGGCAAGCAAATTGTTATATATCAATCAGAATTTGCTGTTGTATGATTTTCCAAATTAGTACTTCTTGCATCACCAAATTTAACAAACAAACAAGCAAAAAGCCTTTAGATATAAAGGAAATTAAACAAGTCAGAAATTATTCGTCAAACGGGGCAAATGAGGTACGTTCATATTATTAGTTTTATAAATATTCAGATCTTGGTGCAACGTTTTAGTAAAGTGTTTAAAACTACAAATCCGATTTATAACATTGTAACATATTTTTTATAAGACCGTGTTACTAAATTCATACGTGTTACTATAAATGTAATAAATGTTAAAACACATTTATAACATTTATAGTAACACGTATGAATTTAATACTTTATGAATGCGGCTAAAATGAATTATGCTACTTGCATAATGTTAATTTAATAAAACAAAATAAATTTTATCTAGTCGGAAATTGTATGTCAAATGTGGAAAATGAGGTGCGTTCGTAGTATAACTAGTTTTATAAATATTCAGATCTTGGTGCAATAGCTGTTGCACTCTTATGCAAAAATGCATAAATACAAAATTTATTGCAATTATATATATTAAATTCAGTAATACGGAAATAATAGGACTCCATCTTTAATAGGACGTCATCACCATAACAACCTAGAATCATTACCTATCATGGGATTTCATTGAGTTAATTGCGTATGATAAGATTTAATAGAAGGAAGAGAACTTTTATTAATATCTTTTAAGTTTTGATTCGACTTTCATAAAATTTGAACTGACTCTCAAAATTCTCCAGCGATTATCTATATTAAATTTCAAACCATTCGGTTGGGTAGTTTTTGCGCTGTTATATGCGGACAGGCGGACAGACAGACGGACGGACCAGACGAAGAATATAGGTGCTACGTATTTATATAATTACGAACGCACCTAAAAAGGCTTTTCAAAAGCAGTGAAAGGAAAAGTGACAATTTCTTATTCAATATTTCTTATTCAATTTCTTATTATCTTCTTATCCTTATTCATATTTCTTATTTATTTTCTCATTCTTTCTCATTCATTTCTATTAGATGCTGTCTGTAACAGTGATATAATATTAATAAACTTAATATACATACGGATATGTTGGACAACTCTTTTTTAAAATAATAAATTATATTTTTAAAATATTTCATTAATGGGCCGGTTATTCACATTATCAACTGACTCGGGAACAAAAAGAAACATCTGATATCCTGAAAACGCAATAGCAGCATAGAAAAATATGGAATTTTTTCTTTTTCAGGATTACTAATAAAAGCGAATAGTATTTTTACTCTAATCACTTTAATAAATGCTTATTGAAACTAATTAAAAATTTGTGAAATATTTAAGGGATTCATTTGGGTTTTCATGAAATTCAAGTATAAATAAGCGGTGCGTATATCAGCGAAAAACACAGCGCGATTATAATCAAAACATTATTACCTGTAAAGTAATTTACCGGCGATTTAAATTAATAATACTTCTGAACTCCACTTTGCAGAATGAAGTTTTGGTAATAATTTCCATGGAAACATTCAAAAGTATATTGTAAGAGTAATATAAGTAAGTGGTATGGATATCAGAGAAACACATAGCACGATTAAAATAACAAATTAAAACTCGTGGTGTTTTGTAGAAAAATGTACTGATCCTATACTCATATATATATTCAATTGGTGATATGCTTATTTTTTAATCTATTTTAATCCTTTGTTTTTTTATTTAATTATTTTTATATTGGTGTTATTTCTGCTTTTTTCTGAAATTTTCACTGTCATTTTGAAAATATTCGTATGGTGAAAAATCTCAAAGCAGCAAAAATGAATGTAAAAATTTAATTTCTGAATCCTTTAAATGGAAACAGATAGAGTAAAAAGACTTTTTTCACATATTTTTAATAATCGGATCTTTATAGTACTTCTTGACACTATACCACGGGTGTCTAATTTTAATCAAAAAGTTGTAGTACCGATATTTTCGCATTTTTACTTTCTTCTACCTTCAATAGAAGAAAGCCGGCTTTCCTCCTTGAATTTGGAAATATTCCGCCGTAAGGGGGCGCTGTAATAGAGATTTTTGTGCCATTTCCATTATTGTACCATCGAAAAGTGTATGAAGTTATGCATAGAATTGAACCAAATTTCATATTTATGGTTTTGGCTACGGCAAGCAGGTCCTCCTTGAATTTCTTAATATTCCGCTTTAAGTCGACGCTGTAATAGTGATTTTTGTATAATTTTCTCGATTACGGTACACGGTAGCCCTTTTTGCATTCTTCAGATTGTTATGGCTAATACAAAGATGAAACCATGTTATTTGTGGTAATCAAGGTAATTAGGGCCTGATGATTCTGCCTTGGTTCCACAAATATTTCCATTTTTCCAATGTTTACTATATTTTCAATTCCATGTTGTTCTTATTATAAGGATCTGTTTAACAGATTTTTTTTAATGACATATTACACATCATTTTTAATTTGAATAAATTCCTTTATAATTTACACATTCACATTAGTTGTTGATAATTTGTATTGGTTTATAATGGTTATATATATATATATATATAATTAAAATTAAGATCACAACGACCTCGGATTATGTACTCGGTATTTATCAAATGAAAAAAAAATTATACTGCGCTGCAAATTGAAAAGAAATTTTAGTTCCAGAGAAAGACTGAAAAAAAATCATAAAAATATTTCCTACTCGGTATATTCTTCTCAGTTTCGGATAAAGCTGTGATATAATACATCTGAATATATGTGTTTTGAAACTAAAAAAATGTAATATAAGTTAAAAAATTAAAAATTTTGAATTCCCAGTCCATTTGAAAATAGTGAAAATTTTGTCCCACATGTGTGAGAAGAGTAGGACATAAATTAAATTTAAAGTATGTTGAATTTACATTTTCACGAATACTATGCTTTTCCAGATTCAAGTAAAATCTAAGGCATGATTTGGTTTAACTTGTTGCTATGTATTCCACTAAATTTACAGCTCTAAAATTAAAGAAAAAAAATATATACATCAAAAGTAAATAGCGAGTAGTAGTAAGAGTAAGTAGTACTAATTTGAAATAGATTTTAGCATATATTATGAAAAAATATTTCAAAAATCGTTCAATATTTAAAAAAAAGTTTAAAAAATTTTAAATAAAATATTTGTAGCTCTTTGGAAACAGATAAGAAAGAAATTGAAATTTATCATATTCCACACCTGCCTCTCTGTGTTCCATTCCTCCCTCCAGGTAGTATATTTAGTATACAGCTTATGCTAATCGTGTTTTTTAGGCTTATAAAAGAACACAGAACTCTTTGAACTTTTTTTGGGGGGGGGAGGGGGGGGCGTTAAATATATTATATGCATGTTATTAAATGGTTTAATCAAGCACAAAATGAAGTTTTTGTAATAAAATTTGTCAAAAAAAATACTATTTAAAAAAAAAAAAATATTTTTTTAACCACATTTCTTTAACAATTTTAAACATTTTGGAATAGATTTTATTGCATAGTTTCTTTAGAAGTGTGCTATATAACTGCAAGCGTCAGATTTTCAAAAAATTAATTAATTTAAGAAAAAATAAATAAATATTATGAAATATGCAATAAAAAAAACGAAACAGTAAAAAAAAAAAAAAAAAAAAACAGTAAAATGTCTATTTAATTAACGTTTTAACATATTTTAAAAATAAACTATTTACATTATTGGAAATCCAATCGTGAGTTTTGTTAAGTATAACTTAAGTGTCGCAAGCACAAAAATAGAAGGGAATTGGAAAAATATTTTTTGAAATTTTGTCCTTTTGAAAATATTGGTATAGTGAAAAAACCCAAGGCAAGAAAAATGAACGTAAAAATTCAATTTCTAAATCCCTTAAAGGGAAACAGATGGAGGCGATTTTTGTGCCATTTTCATTATTGTACCATCGAAAAGTGCATGAAGATATGCATAGAATTTAACCAAATTTCATATTTATGGTTTTGGCTATGGCAAGCAGATCCTCCTTGAATTTCTTAATATTACGCTTTAAGTCGGCGCTGTAATAGCGATTTTTGTATAATTTTCTCGATTTTGCGTAGTTCTGTTGTACATCGTCTTACGGCGACGGGAACTTCGCATCCTGCTAAGGCGGCTATTCGCAAACAGCTAAAGTACAACAGAATAACGAAAAACGATTGATTTTAATAAATGTCATGATCGAAATTAACTTGTTTTTCCTCTGATTAATTGACTGAAGCTCAAATTTAAAATTAAAATGAAAGTTGGTATAGTACTGAACTAATAATATTCAAGTACTAACATTTGTAACTACTTTTTGAAATATTAAGATGTATGAGATAGAAGAAAGTTTTGGGATTGGCACATCCAACTAGTTGTTTAATAATAAAGGTTACCAAGTCTCCTTAATTAGTGACTGTATATAGAATTACAGTGACAATTCATCATTATTTTAAATAAATTAAATATGTATCAAAATAAATTTCAAACAAGAATTCAACATTTACTGTTGAGCTAAAAATGATTATTATTTAGTAACAGTAAAATACATAGCGCTAAAATGCCTATATCCCTAGAGTAGATAATCGGCCGTCTAAAATCAAACAAACATCAAACAAAGCGCTAAAAATGAGTTTATAGGGTAGAAATGAAAATAGATGATAACGTTTAGTTTAAACAAAATTAGTGTTGTCCCACGTCTCTTGTCCACCCATTCCTGTCTTCTCCCACTTATGTGTTATAAAAACTGTTATTTTGCTATTAGAGTGCAATACTGAGTTATTATCTCAATAGAAACTTTTTGTAACATATAAAATTTTCCTTTGGTAAGATGCATAAAAAAGTGGAAAACATAAGCATTTTATTTTTCAAGTGTCTTAGCCAATGATACCAATACACTCTCTCTCTCTCTCTCTCTCTCTCTCTCTGTATATATATATATATATATATATATAGTAATAGAACATACCTCGGAAAAAATTATTGACGAAAATTAATTTAAAAATTATTTTTTTAAGTTTTTTATTAACTTGAAGAAATTTTTCGTTCTAAAATCCAATACTAATCTACATTGTTACGTCATACCAAAATGAGCACCATACTTCAAACTACTTTACACTTTGGTGAAACCGGTCATACATTTGATAAGTTTGACGCGGAAAAATAAGTAATAATAAAACAGAAAAATTACTTTTAAATATATTATTCACGTTATATTCGAAATACCTAAAACTAGTCTACCAATAATTATGATTAACAATTTTCTTTTCTGATATAAAAAAACTTTCTTCAGCTCTAACTGTAACACGTTGAGTGCCACGGTGACTAACACTGAAGCTGAAAAATTTACAATGATTTAAGTAATTTTTAAGAAAGTATAATCCTGTAATAAATAAAATGTAAGTAAATTTTAAATAAATTTTCAGTAATTACTTAAAACAATGTATATATATTTAGTTTTATATCATATTTTAGACCGTCAGTCATCGGTGAATGATGCGTTCTAAACTGAAAGTTCAGTGTCAGTCACCGGCGACTGACGTGGCGCTTAACGTGTTAATTTATAACTTCAAATATGACTAAACTACACATATCCATTTATAATGATTTTATTTTAACGTTTAAATAATCTTCAAACAGGGACTATGTACTTAATTCCTTATAACA
Organism: Maratus speciosus; assembly: GCA_963932465.1. Taxonomy (NCBI): domain Eukaryota; kingdom Metazoa; phylum Arthropoda; class Arachnida; order Araneae; family Salticidae; genus Maratus; species Maratus speciosus. The sequence goes on from OZ010787.1 coordinate 603,757,646, forward strand.
CATATGTATGTACAGTAACTGTATCACATTCTGAAACATAAAATTAAATAAAAAGATACTACTTCATTCCATTCAAAATATTTAGATTTTTTTTCCTTGAGCAAATTTGATACCAAAATGAAACGGAAAGAAAAAAAATAAAGTACGTCACCTTTTTTTACTGTCTGAAACGTTATCATAATGTACAAAATCTGACATTGTAAATCATGCAGAAATTTTGAATCATATGAAAAAATAAAAGAAAAGGAAAAGATACAACCTAATAAAGGACGAAAAGTGTTTTTCCGATGTCTTGATATTTTAAAAACTATTATACAAAATTGCACAGACAAAGGTTTTTAAAATTCAATATAACATTTCCTGCTTTATAGTACAAAGTCAAGATTTAAATAAAAAAATAAAACAAAAATAATATATAGGTAATATCCTTTTATTGTTTAATCTTATTTCCTGTTATTTTTTTTTTTCAAAAGATTTTCTCTCATTTTCTTTTACCCACAGCTGTCGATAACAATATGTGATCTTCAAAAATAAATTTGCAGAAAGTATTTTTTTAACTACTTTTCTGTAGATAAGGTTTTTCAATACTTTACCTTAAAGAAGAGATAAATTTCGTTTTTTAAAATTAGATTTTTCAGCAGCTACAAGAGAAATTCTGTTACTTTAAATATTGCTTTATGCATTGCTGAGTATAGCAGTTATGAAGAATATTATTTTCGCTGAATATTACATGCAATTCTTAATAAAATTTCCGTTGGATAATTTAGGTGCATTTGTAAAAGCTGTTTGGCAATTTCTTGTATATTTTCGAAACATCCTAGAGTTAAATGTGGGAAATTTTTAGTTATTATTACGTACACGAATAATAAAATACTTTCTGACAGATCATTTGATGACTATTTCAGGTAAAAAAAATACAAAGAATAAAATATTAGTTATACATATTAGTCATATCTTAGCATTTGTGAAAAATTCATTGTCTAGTTAGTTAATGCAATTAGTCGTAAATTAATTAGCATTTTTTAAACGTGGTTTTTATGTGAAAATAATTCTAAAACAAGTGGGTAAGTGTGATAACAGATCGCACAGAGAGTTTCGTTTAATATTCCTTTCAAAACACTTTATCCTTTTTCAAAATCTGTTAGTTCCACATTTCGCAACCAGGGGGTGCACTCTATTCTAAACAAACCTCTATCCGAACGAAAATCCGTTTTGCAATCTATCCGTAGTTATATTAGTGGAGGAGATCGGGCCCATAGCACCCGAGATAGTTAGGCTCCCCCTGGCGGTAAAAAGTGGAACTAAAATATATAAGGCTACGGTGCATAATATGAAAGAGTGGTCAAAGTGGTGTCAGCAAAAGTTAGAAAAGTGCCCCCCGAGTAAAAAGTGTGGAGGTTAGAAAAATTGCTTAAAATACACAAGTTAGAGACCTGGGGGATAAATATAAGACTTTTTAAAATTTTTATGATTTGTCGCCTGATCGCAAGCGTTCAGCTATAAGTATTCAAAATTTCAAGTCTTCAACTTAATTAGGGGCTCAGCTAGAAATAAAAAAGCTTAAAATACAAAAGCCCAGACGGGTACATATAAGACTTTTTCAAAATTTTATGATTTGTCGTTTGATGTGAGGTATTCAGCTATAAGTATCCAAAATTTCATCTCCAATAAATAAAGTTTCTGAGAACGGGCTCTGTGACAGACAGACAGAGGAATGAGACGAAAAGGGTTTCGTCTGATGAACGAAACCCTAAAGGAAGATTGAATGAAGACATAAAATATAAATAGCAATAATGTTATACAGGGTGTCCTAAAAATATGGAATCACATTTTAATTTTATACCTGTTAGAGATAAAAAGGCAACTTAAGTTGTAAAAGTATTGAAAAGGTAGGAAACATATGTTAACGAAGTAGTCGTACCGTTAATCTTCGAAATGTGGTACTTTTTAATTTTTTATAGGAACTCTTTCGACAAAAATGTTCAATTGATAATTTTTTCTTTTGTTAAACATGCGAAATATAAACAAATCGGAAATTGTACGTTAAACGTGGTAAATGACGTGCGTTCCTACTATAACTAGTTCTATAAATATTCATATCTTGGTGCAATAGCTGTTGCACTCTTATGGAAAAATTGCATGACTACAAAATTTATTGCGATTCTGTATATTAAATTCAGTAATACGGAAATAATATGACTCCATCATAAATAGGAATGTAACCACTATGGCAACCTGGAATCTTTACCTATCATGGGATAACATTGAATTAACTACGTATGATAGAATTTAATAGAATAATCACCATGGCAAGCAGGAATCATTACCTATCATTGGAAACCATTGAATTTATGACGTGTGATAGGATTTAATAGAAAGAAGAAAATTTTTATTAATGTTATATTATAATTTTTAATAATTTTATTAATTTTTATTAATAAGTTTTGTTTCGATTTTCATAAAATTTGAAATGACTCGACAAAATTCTGCAACAATTATATATATATTAAACTTCAAACCATTCGGTTCGGTAGTTTTTACGGTGTTATATGCGGACAAACAGATAGACGGACGGGCCAGATGATGACTATAGGTGCTACGTATTTATATAATTACGAATGCACCTAAAAACAAAGCTGACAGCAAACTATCTACAAAGTTGAATGAGTTATGTTTAATTGAAAGTTGACAATTAAATATTTGTGACAATTGTGTATGGGAATCATATAACAAATTAGAAATGTACAGACTTATATCATTATGAACGTACTTTTACTAATAATAATCTACATTTATATCGTTATATTGATGACATAATTTTAATTGAAACTGACCAATCTGTAATTACTCAATTTCCAGTAGATTATCCCACTAATTTGGAATTAACGGAAAACCTTTTATCTAACAATACAATTAACTTCTTAGATCTTAAAATTACAATAAAAGACAACAAAACAATCACACATTTATCTGACAAACGTAAAGAATTTAAATTCAAAGTTAATACATTTACAAATTTTAAATCTTGTCTATATCATTCTGTATTTCGAAATATAATACTTAATCATTTATATAGAATAAAATGTTTATGTTCTTCTCCTCTAATTAACAATAATATTAAAAAACTAATTTATGATGCATTAAATCATGGTTTTCCAAAAAAATTCATACATTCATTAATATACAATTAGTAGTTTACTTACATGATCTTTTAAAACAAAAAGTTACACATGCGTAAACAAAATTACAAAAAAATATGTAAAATAAAAAAATATCTATAAAAAATTAAAAATCGTAAAATAATATAAAAAATTATTATAGGTTGGATGGGTGGGTAGATGTTACAGTACGGAGGAGGGTGGTGTTGTCTGGATAATACGCAATGGTTAATTTATTTTAAAAAATGGGGCTTTTGTATTATCACTATATTTATAATACGTATTTTATAAGGATGTTGATTTGACATTTTATATGTAATTGGTGACTTTCATTAATATTATATTTAGCTTAATTAAAGTTTTATCTTATTTACAATCATTTGTTATTAAATTTTAATTTACTCAGGACAATATCATATTAATTACTAATAGTATGCCATTTTTATAGTGATTAATATACATATAAGTATATTTAATATAAATAAAGTTATACTGTATGTATTAAAATTGGGTAATTATTTTTATTATTATTCCTCTATTCTTTTTAATATTGATCTATTTTCACTTTGTGTTATAAAATTTATTATCGGTTTAATGTGTTTGAATGTCCCACATTCATACTTTTTGAATTTTTATGGCTGTATGAAAATAATCCACACACTATATTTGAGATTTTTAGGTAATGGGAATTTAAGTTTCTGATAATCTTTTATATACTTCCATATGTTTTTTATTTCCTGTTCATTTTATAATTATCTTATATATAATAGTTATTATTAACGATTTTTATATTATTTTTAATATATATTTATATTAATTATTATTGAATTTATTTTATTTTATAGCATATAGCTATGTGCTATATATTATCAATGTTATAGAATTATTTAAATTCTTAGTGTAGTTTAAATGAGTAAGTTAATAGAATATTTTGAATGCTTTTTTTAAATGTTTATTAACAATAGTTTTTTTTTTTTTTAAATATATAGTGTGGTTTATATTAGGTTTATAATTATCTATATATAAGGATTTGTTTGGTTTTGCTGTTGATAAATTTTTTACATTCAAAGGCTTTCAATTGTTCATCTTGTGACATTTGAATAATAAAAATACTACTAGATGGCAGCACCAAAATTTGTCTTTTGACGATAAGTTATTAATTTTGTCTTTTGCAGCTCCTTTTCAGTTATAATTTCCTACACCAGGTGGATTTTTTAGCTAAATTTTGACGATATTGTTAAATAGTAATTAAGTAATTTAATAGTGCATTTTAGTTATTTTAAATAATGTAATTACTTTCTATTTATTTTATTTTATATTATATTAATTGTATTTATCATGGTATTTCAAAATGTATTAACTGCATCCTTTGGTATCAATTACTGTGATTTTTTAACTGTTTTATTCACCTTAATCTTTACGATATTATGGTAGCCATGTGCGAGTGGATATATTGAAAAATACTGAAATATTACTCGGTATGTTGTGTATTATTTCTATTTTATATCCTATAAATATTTAAACTGGTTTTATTGATTTTTCCATTTCATATTATTTGTTTCTATTCTGTTTTCATTTTTAATCTATTCACTTGATTATAATGGTTGTTCGGGCACAGAGAAAAATAATTTTTAGCTTTAGCTTTTTTTTCTCACAGAAAACAACCATATTGCTTATATCATTGAATTCTGTGCCCTTGAAAATGTAATTCAATATATAAGCTTTTCCATTATTTGTCGGTGTCCACTTTCTTCTTTTTTCTTCCATAATAATTCTTATAATAAATTATTTGGCACTTTTTTTATACTTACAGCTTTAATTCATAATATTACGGTTTTTGATGGTGGTAGGTTATGTTTAATTAATGGTTATATATATATATATATATATATATATATATATATATATATATATATGTCTGTAATATATTAAAAATATATATAAAACACGGACGATAATAAATATGTAAGTGTTCTTAAATAAATGAGAATCGATGCTTAGAAAAATATTGGTTGAGAAGACCTCAAAAGTAATTACAGAAGCATTAATATAAGAACTCAGTTGCACACTAGAGTTGAGTGTAAACACTTTAAAAATGCTCTGTAATTTACAATTTTTATTTATGTTCGTTGAGATTTAAAATAATATTTGCCAGTTTATATGGTCTTTTACTTTGTAATGCTTTATTTATATGTATTGGTGGTTTAATTTTCATACTTGTTAGCATATTATTGATATAAAGCGCGGCATCGTAAATTTGTATATAGTCTTTGTCTTCACTAATTAAACTGTATTTTAAACGGTACTTAAATGTTCATTATAATTCAGTAAACTTTGAATATGCAGTTATGGAACTTCCTGTAATGTTACTGCGATAAAAGGAAAAATCTCCTAAATGACCAATTATTCCTAGTACGGTCGTATAAAAAATTATGAAGTGTAAATTTTTGAAAATTAGTGACAGGAATATTTCATTTACATAATCTTATTTTCTACCTTTGAACGTTTTTTTCAATTTGCATGGTCTACTTATTTCCGACATATAAAACATTAAAGACAGTTTCAATCTTTTTGGGATACTTTGTATAAAAGTCCAAATGGTATTTGAACGAATTTCATCCGAAAGAGACCAAATAATTAGATTTTAGAAATATCAAGACTATATGTCGTAGAAAATCAATGATAGATGAAATCGGTGAAACATCTAGAATATAATGATAATTAAACTTTAACCTCTTCACGCCCTTGGCCACTTATGTGGACATTTAGTTTTTTATAATTATAATTACTGTAAATAATAAAAAGAACAAAAATTTGATAATAACTTATTCACTACAGAATTCTTCAACAAGAGGAGTCAAAATTTTATGGTTTGGCTGCACTGTTAATGTTATTTCCGATGTACAGTTAGAGATATAAAAAAAGCATGAAGTAATATTTCGGCAGTCAGTATTGTTGGATTATTTTAAAAAATCGTTAATATTTGATAAAAATAATATCAGATATATTAAATAAGTTTTAATAATTTGTAGAAATATAAGAAATAAATTTAGTGTTAGTTTATTTTTATTTTATAGGAAATCATTTCACTCATAAATTACCCTTAACACTCAGCGGCCACAAATGTGGACGTTTTTTTTTTTCGTGTGTGAATTTTTATTGATTTTCCGCCTTCTTTTTGCTTTTTGAATCCCTATTAATATAAAATGAATAAATATTATAAAATATATAAGTCGTTTTTTTCTCACCATAAAAAAATCGTCCTGAAGAGGTTGAGAGAAAGAAACACAAGCAAATCAACAAGGAAAGATGCTTGATAAAGATGGACCATTGGAACATGCCAGATGAACTATAATTTACAGATAAAGTATCGGCGGTCAGACACATATACAGTGGACCCTGTTAATACGCTCACGGTTAAGACGCGATCCTGCTAAATACGCGGATTTTTTTCCAGTCCCTTGAAAATTGCCGAAAACACTAATGTAAAAATATCCTGTGTAATACGCGAACTGTTATTACGTGATCCCGCTTAATACGCGGACCGATATTATGTGATCCCGCTTAATACGGGAATGGTTATTACATGATCCCACATAATACGCGAACGGTTATTACGTGATCCTGCTTAATACGCGATAAAGTTCGGTCCCTTGGGGCAAAAAAATCTTGCTTAAGACGCGAAATCATAGACACAGTTATGAATTTATTCACTCTTCTCCAGTATTGCCAATTCAGCGGATTTTTTTAATTGTAATATCTACTACTATTTCCGATTAGTAATAACCACTTTATTTAATTACAGGAAGGTGAAAATTACTATTCGGAAATAGTTATAGATATTGTAATAAAAGAATCACTAAACTAACACTGCTGATTAAATAAGGCGAATAATTCTAATCGGAAATAGTGATAGATACTTGAATAAAAAGCCCCATTAAATTAGCAAAGGATGAAAAAATTAGCAAGTGTTGAACCAAGACTGGAGCAAAAAAAAAAAAGGGTATTGTAACTTGTAAAGACTGAACAAATGCGACTGTTTTTGTGTATTTCTTTTATATTTTCTACGTTTTGTTTACTTTTTGCCCTGCTAGTAACATTTATTTTACACAAAAATTGACATGGATAGTTTGTCTTATTATATGAAACATTAAGGACTGATTATAAGGGTACATTAGTAAAAGTACTACATATTATTTTAATAACTGGATTGGGCTGCAAAAATTTAATATATTTGGTTTGTGTTAAAAATAATTCGGCTAGCCAGGAAAACTATTTTTATTGTTGTATTTTCGGTTGTAACGTATTAATCAACAGTAAGGTTATATTTGAATCCATGTTTATTTCCAGTTTTTATTCTTGTTGGTTCTATATAAAAACAAGTATATTTTAATCTATGCGTAAAAGACACAACTTTCGACCGTAAACTTATAAACTAAAGCTCTTAAATTCATTTAGACGATTAGATTCGTAAATAAACTCAGTTACTACAGCATTATGGAAATCACCTTTAATACGCGATCACGCTTAATACGCTACGTTTGTTCAATCCCTTGAAACGTGTCTTAACACGACTGTATTTTCAGTAGGTAAGCAAGGGAAGAGAATGTTGCTCTTTATACACAAGTGAATGGAAAATTGTAAAAGTTCATGCCGGAATGCCTACAGTTTGTTGCAGAGCCGGTGACATAGAAGGCCCCGTCATCGCGGTATTCAATAATTTTTATGTAAATCGATAGTAAAAAGTCATACGAACGAAATCAGCTAGGTATGACTTGGATTGACAAGCCGAAAATATGTTTAATTAAATTAATTATTATTAAAAATCTATAATGTTTTATCGTCATCGAAGATATTGATCACTCTTAGAGCGTTTTATAGAAAATTTTGTGCTCTTTCAGAAAAACTTGGTATGGCAAACTTTGTTCTGCCGAAAAAGTCTATCATACCTATTTTAAGGTGAAGACTGGTGAAAAAATCCACATTTATTTTGCTTTGAATTTTTACCAGTGGCTTTTTTATTTCGCGTCTGGACGCTGGCCAAGTGTCGATTTTCCGCGAAAACGGTAAATCATAACAGCTTTTTAATAATAATTAATTTAACTAAACTTATTTTCGGTTTGTCAAACCTAGTCATACCTAGCTCATTTTGTTTGTATGACTTTTTACTACGATTTACACCTTTTTTTTTTCAATTCCGGCTCCCGGACTATTATTGAACTACCGTAATTTTTCCCGCGTATCCGCCGCGGCTTAGTAAAGTCTTTTTTAAACCAGAAATTCTATTGAAAAAAAGAAGTCTAATAGGTGATAAGCAGAAGCAAGTCACATTTTATTTAAAATAACTTCTGGTAGGAAATCGAGTTATCTGAGGTGCAGCGAATACGCGCGAAATTACGGTATATATAGAATGTTATATAGTTTTATGTTCCAAATGTATACAATGACTAATAACATAAGCAACTTTCTTAGCTTTCGCATCTACAACTTCATTTTTTATTCTTAACAATACAATAAACGATCGAACAGAAAAAATACTGAAACTACGCTCTAAAAATTTGTTGCACGGGAGAGTAGCCATATTTGGACCGCCGCTTTAAATGAACCGTTGCATTCTGCCGTTAATTATAGAGATCCTACATTAGAGAGAGATTGGACATTGAAGAAATGTCCGCCGTTTTCGTTACAAAGTAGATGGAACGCCGTACAACGCAATGCATTTTTATCAGCGTCTAACACTTTTTATTCTATTAAAATTATGAAACTTTCATTTTATATGCCTTCAAAGAGTTTTTCAGAACATAAATATGAGCACATTTGCATTTTAATGAGTAAGAATTCCCAGAAAATGCATTTTTTACTGTTATTTTTTTTACTAATTAAAATAGTGGGCAGAGGAAGATTGGGCATGTAAGAACTTTATTTTAATTTCACAATATTTGAGAAAATAATTTTTAACGATTATCAGATAGAAAATGAACTATAGAATTCAAATTTTTTTTAAACTATCTATAATTTATTACGCATTTTAAAACAACAGTAATTATTATAATTTTCACCGTCTTCGCATTGATAATTTCAGAAACATTAAAATTTGAACGTATCATATAATCACTCCTATTTAAGTATGTATGTCATTCAAAGTTAATTTAATATGTGCGCTGAAAATATTTTATGATAAGTTTCTACGTACTGCTACTTTTCTTTGATATTCTTTTTAAATACGGAAGTCTTGTAAATATATAATATTAGAATGAGTATTGTTATCAAAACATTAAATGAAAGTTTAGAAAAAAAAGTTAAATAGAAGCACTGCTGTTAAAGGAAACAAATAAAAAATATGAAAAACAAATTCTATCAATAAATCAAAATCCGATAACTAAGTAAAATCGCACTGCTGCGTAGCGTAAAATAGCTGAGTAAAAAAAATGCATTTTCTGAGAATTCTTACTCATTAAAATGGAAATGTGCTTAGATTTATGTTCCGAAAGACTCTTTGAAGGTATATAAAATGACATTTTCATAATTTTAATAAAATAAAAAGTGTTACACGCTTATAAAAATGCATTGCGTTGTACGGCGTTCCATCTACTTTGTAACGAAAATGGCGGACATTTCTTCAATGTCCAATCTCTCTCTAATGTAGGATCTCTAGTTAATTACAGAAAGAAACGCCATCTACCGCTGAATTCCTACTCATCAGAATGACGTAATTTATGATTAGAAGAAGCACCCGTCCACCACGTGCTGTTTTCAGAGAATTTTAAAAAACCTAAAGTTAGCTGTTTTGATCTAATTTTTCCCTACTAATCATAACTGAATACTTTAAAACTAAGGTAAGTTGTTATGTTTTCATATACATATCTAAATTCGTCTGTTTATTGCGCATATTTTTCACGCGGAATTGTTTGATTTCGTTTCTGTTCTTAGTCTTGAGACTGTCTGTTTTAAAAAATGGCGCAGTTATCTTAATCGGGCCAATTTAAGTTGCTTAAATTGGACCAGATATACGATCATAAATTTGAAAATTAGGTAATGAATTTCAAGGGCTGTACGCTTTGTACACTATTTTTTTTATTTTTTAATATTTTATAATTTACTGTTATCCCCATCCAAAGTTTTTGAATATTTTTTTTTTTTGTATATCTAGATCAATTTCTTTACACAGTTTAGGCCTCTATATACATAAAAATATTTTTACATGTTTATGCAATAAATTTTGTTTGCAATTTATTTTATCTTGTATGTATTTGTATTTATTGTCTTTGAATTCTTTATTCCTACGGCGTATTTGATTTACAGAGTTGAATTGAAACATTTTCCCGCTGGAGGATATTTGCGGTTCTGTGAGGGGCGGCAGAGTTTTTACAGTACTGGAGGTTGTAATTACACTTTTTTGCCATTAAAACGCTTAATCCATAAGCCTTCCGGGGGGAGTGGTTATTTCAAGGCTCCGGTGGGGATCCTCTGAATTCAACACTATTTGAATATATAATGTTTTGCGTTTTATTAATCGTAGCGTATATTTTTCAATCTAGCATATTTTTAAATACTTTTTTAATATAATTTTAAAATGTTGAAAACGGCACAGACAAACTGTTTGGAAGAAAAACACCCGTGACAGCAAAAGCTGTTAAAGATATAGGAAAAGAAAAGCAGGGAGTAAGTTGTAGAGAAATTGACCTGCAAGAAAACTGCAGCTACAAATCCCCCCAAAAGCCAAAGAATCATTAGAAATGTTATCTCCCTTCCTAAAATCAGTTAAATCAATGTCAAATGGAGCCAAAAAACAGCTATGTCAACATCTTCGCCATATAAAGTAAACATTGAAATGAAAAAAACAAAACAAAAAGGTAGCTTTCACAGCACAAAAGAAATTGGAACATCAAGTTTAAAAGAGTAGGCGTGATGCAATTGGAAAGAAAATGATGGAAAGGATGAACTACAAACATATGGTAAAGAAAACTTCTGTTGCAAAAAATAAAAAATAAAAGTTTAATTATTCAGAATCTAAAAAGAAAAATCTAGACAGTGACGATTAGTTTTGCCTAATTTGTAAGAAAAATAAAATTTCAGAAATGATTCAGCCAAATACGGTTCCATGTTGTGTGCGCTGGAAAAAATGAATAAAGGTAATTCATGTGTAAGCTTTGCATCACTTCTTACACGATATTCAAGTAACTGGCAATTACTTCCATAATTTCTATTCTAAATTACTGATAACTTTCATTTATATTTGGAATACATTTTGATTTAAAACAAGAGTAAAATTAGTTATATTCCCAAGTCATTAAAACAAATTGGTCCAATTTAGGAGACTGGGAGTCCAACTTAGGGAGCCTGTTGTTGAATTTGGACCACTTTTGATAAATTTTTCAATTTAAAATAAAACTTAAGACTTTCAAAAAGAAATAGATCTAAAGATTAATTTAGTTAGTAGATGAATAGATTGAGCCCGTGTAGTGATGTTTTGCAGATATTCCAAAAATTAAGTGAGTTACGCCTGAAAATAAGTGAAGTGGTCCAAATTCGGCTCCTCTCCTCTATAAGCATAGGACGCAATTTAGGGGATGCGTTCTGGAAAAATCCCAATTCTATCATTAATAATGCTTTTAAAATTTTTGTGTGCAAGATAGAACGCATGCTGGAAATCCGGTTAACAAACTCGAGATTGTTCTTTGCAGCCAGGATCTCAACTTTCAACAGGAAATAAATAATGTTGGGTTCGCATGCAAAAGCACAAGTGAGAAACACTTGAACGGTTTTTATCTAACTATGTAGATGTCCCGCAATATTTAGTTAAGAGATTTAGCGTAAAATATGAAAAATATGAAGGCCATGTGTTTTGGTCACATGGCTTCTAGTAGAAAAAAATAAGTATTTCTGATCATTTTTTTCTACCAAAAACAACTCATTTATTTAAAGACTTAACGGCAAATAAACAATTTCTATAGTGTTTCACATTTTTAAAAAGCTACTTAAAAAAAGAAAGATTACCTTCACTTTTAAAACTGTTCACAAGTACTGGCAGACGTACGAAGCGTATTACATAGCATCAGCATCAAAGCAAAATCAGATGATACTCTCAGCGTATTTAATTCCTTTTCGGGTAATGCAAGTGATGAATTGCATGTGTAATTATTGAAGTGGAAATAAATATTGGATACTTAATTATATTCATATAGGGTGTTCTATTTGGCGTTTATCCTCAGCGTCACAGCACAAAGCATTTTCCTGTGCAAGACCATTTATATTGTGAGTGAGATATGTCTGTAAATGATCATCTTATTCAATACAGGTATTAGTACACTTATGTGTAAACCCATACCTTGTATAGCCAGGGTGGCGAGTGGTCAGGGAAAAACACGGGCAAAAAAAGTAGAAACTACCAGTATTTTCTTCTTGAAAATACTTGAAATAGTATAAAGGGATTAAAGAAGCCGAATTTCTCTTAAACAAAATACTGGTATTTAACGCCTTTTTTGACTGAGTTTTTCCCTGACCACTCGCCACCCTGATAGCTTTTTTCAAGACTTCGTGTTTTGGCATTGACAGATGGATATTCAACGCATACTTCTCCCAATATGTGCACATTTAACATCGAAGCACTCATCTTATCTATGTTGCCACCTCTCGCGGATTTTTTATTCAGAAATTTCGAATTGTTATCAAAAATTTTAAATAGTTATTTTTGCTTTATATAATGATAGATATTCCCGGAATTAAAAAAAAATGAAAATCACTATTCGAAAATTTCTGATGTGAATTCGCAATTCCCAAATAAAAAATCGGCCAGATTTAGCAAACACCGTTTATAGCTGCCCCTTTAAACCTTTTTTAAAACTGTTAAAATCTGAATTGATTACTTACAACAGCTCCTTTACACTTTTCTTTTAGTGTGATGAGATTCATAACAGACTAAATTTTAGCAAAGCTTGGAATATGAGTGAAACCTTGTAGACACGTTAGGCATAGGTACATTTGCCGTCTCTAAAATATTCCTGTTAAGCCATATTTATATTAACTTCAACTAGTGTTGACTCTATGCCGCTTTCGCAGGGCGCAGCGCCCGGCAGCACTTTTTATTTCTATTTTGTGCCCGGCGGCTCTTTTAAATCCTTCCGATGCGCCCGGCTGTCTTTTTAACACTTCCTATGCGCCCCGTGGTAATTCAGTTGATCCCGGGAAAATAGCGCAAATTCTAGGGACTCTAAACAAACCAGTTCAAAATATTTTTTGTGAACAAGGTACAAGTGTGCTCTTTTTGAAAAAAGTGCCCTTTTTTAGAATAGTGTTCCCTTTTTCAAAAAAAAAAAAATTACCCTTTTTTAGAATAGTGTCCCCTTTTTCAAAAATTCCCGCCCGGTGGCCCTTTTTTTCCAGAGTCAACACTAACTTCAACCATAATATACAGGTTGTTTATAAAGTCCCGGACCCATTTTGATGTTTAATAACTCATAAAATAATAAAGATAGATTAAAATTAATAACATAAATGGTTAGATAGGCTCAAAACGTTTCATGACCCTTGTCAATGAACTTCCACGTGTGCCCCCTTCGTCGCACGGAGAATATCAAGTCGATAGTCAATTTCACGCCAGGTAGCGGCAAGCATGTCGGCATCCACAGAGGCTATTCGGTTGTAATTCTGGCTTTTAAGTCATCAATTAGGCATGTTGGAAACTTCGTATTTCCACAACTAGAAGAGCTTCAGCCACATGTCATTTTGCAACAAGATGGTGCACCACCTTACTGGGGTACCATCGTTCGTACTTCTTTGAATGACCATTTTCCAGGAAGATGGATTGGGCTTGGAGGTCCAATTCCTTGGCCACCCAGATGACCTGATATAACGCCGCTGGACTTTTTCCTTTGGGGATTTGTAAAGGACAATGTTTACAGGAGGAGAGTGTCGAACATTGATGACTTAAAAGCCACAATTACAACCGCAATAGCCTCTGTGGATGCCGACATGCTTGCCGCTACCTGGCGTGAAATTGATTATCGTCTTGATATTCTCCGTGCGACGAAGGGGGTACACGTAGAAGTTCATTGACAAGGGTCATGAAACTTTTTGAGTCTATCTAACCATTTATGTTATTAATTTTAATCTATCTTTATTATTTTATGAGTTATTAAACATCAAAATGGGTCAGGGACTTTATAAACACTATTATAGGTAATGACAGCATGAATAACAAACGCTGTCCGACCCGCAGGCTTCCTATATACTGATTTTCATGAATAGACTTAAGATCTGCATCAATAAGCAGAAAACAGGATAAAGCAGACAAAATGAGAAAATGGTCTTCTTTCTCAAAGCATTCCCAATAGCCATATGTTGAATAAATATTATATCAATTTATTCATACGGATTTCACTGCTGAGATACGGACTTCCACTGGCGACTATTTTTTTTTTTCTATTCGCACCACTTTAAAAAAAAAATAATTTTTGTCATGCATTTTAGGACAATTTCAAGAAAAGTCTACTACAAAGAAAAGTTTAGCAATAGTGGCACGAATAAAATAGTCGTTAGTGGCAGTTCTGTACAATGCAGAGACCATTGTAACAAACATGATTATTCTAGAGCAGTCTTTGGAAAAAGATATTGTTTCTTCTTCATTGTTTATATTTTTTTTATGTCAGTGACACTTTTTGAATTAATTTCTTTCGGCTATTAAATTTTATAACTGAAGTTCAGCATATAAAATATGCAAGTGTTACTAGGAAAATTATTTTCGACCTAGTCTCATGTGCGTATCGTAATAAATATCCCTGCCCTTAATAGAAAAGATTTTACAGTAATGAAACTCCTCAAACATACAAATGAGCAAATAAAGACGGTGCCAACTTACCTCCTAATAGCGGAAAATGATTGATTACATATTAATTTAGTTTTTTGTTAATTTATATTTTAACAACAAAATGATAAAATTAAAAACTTTCCATTTTTTCATAGGTGAAAGATTTTCAAAATTCTAAACTCTTTTCCAAGAAAAATTCTAAAACTTAATTGCTAGCCTATTTTGCATACTTTTTGATGAGTTGATCGATTGATTCCGCCAGCATACTTTAACGAATTAGCAAACATATTTAATGAGCTCATTTAAAATTCAATTAAGAACAGATCTGTTTATATTCTTAATTAATTGTTTATCTTTTGCATTTAGTAAAAATGTTGACTGCGCTACAGAACTTTTAATCTCGTTAATCATTAAAGCTTTCTTGATTACATGAACGATGATTTTATGAAAAAGAATTTTTTTCAAAAAAGTACAAAAAAAGGCGAGGGAGAAAAACTCCGCAATCAGGGTGATAAAAACGTAAGACACCGCAAAGTGTCGAATCTTACGGGGAGAGATTTAGAAGTTAAAGAGAAAAAAACGGAACAATTCACCGCACCTTACAAGATAACTCTTTTTTTTCTGCAGCTGAAAAACAAAGCAAAAAGAAAGGTGTGTGTTCGATGTTTAAACATACCCCAAGGTATTTGCCCGAGCTATTTGTTAGCGCCGAGACAGCTATTTGTTTGCTTACATTTTTGAAGCTATACTTTTCTTTGTGCTAAAGTTATAACTTTCAACTCTCCATTAAGTTAATGTTCAAAGTTTAAGAGCAAAGTTATCCACGAAAATGCAAACTAAAGTTGTCTTTTTATCCAAAGGTATCGCCTTTGTGGATATATCTATATGCGTATACACATGCGTATACCTCGACGGTAAACACAGCAGTAATTAGGCTTATCTAGCGCCGTGATGACAAGACGGAGTTATGCACTACTGCCCAAGTATGTAACCTCCCCAAGGGCAAACATTAAGCAACGAAGTTTGTATTCCTTTTGCACCTGGGGGCATTGTTATCTCTCCGATTCACTCTATATATTGGCCCCTTAGCCAAAACTGATTCCTGGGCTACTATTTATTTATTTATTTTTTTGCACCCATGTAAAGTTTATCTCGATGTTTGTTTCTGTTATCAGCCTTGTATTATGCGTATTCGGTAATATATGAGTGGTAAAAA
This sequence comes from Maratus speciosus, assembly GCA_963932465.1. Lineage (NCBI taxonomy): Eukaryota > Metazoa > Arthropoda > Arachnida > Araneae > Salticidae > Maratus > Maratus speciosus. Next base: position 603,773,826 of record OZ010787.1, read on the forward strand.
GAATGCGTTGGTCGCAAAATAAATGCTTTTATGTGTCATTAACGGCCTAGCATTATATGCCCTCAGGAAATACGGATAATGTGATGGGGGCAGTAGAAAAAAGGGAACTCATTTTTATCTTTCCATAATCGTCCTTTTCCATTTAGCCTTCTGAAAGTTGGGTAATAATCACTTTTTTTGCGGAAATGATGAAAATGAACATAGAGTTCTTTATATCTCACTTTCTACCTGCAAAATGATATTTAATCATTTATTTTTCAATATATATTTTTTTATATTCTGGATAAACATCTATCGATTACGATACGCCTTCATTAAAACTTACTGCGGAAAATCAAACACTTCTGAAATGCATTAAAATTTTAGTAATACAATGGAATACCATAAAATACTAAATAAGCACTTCAGAGAATTATTATTTTTGATAAATGCAAGCGCTAATGACTTGGCGATGATTTTTTATCCCTCCACACGATTCGAGTTTCATTCAAAATATGGCTATTAAAAATAACTACAATGTTAAATACGTGGGATAATGGCGATTTTTTTCACTATTATAAGTAATATTTTTATAGAAAGGATAACATTCCATAAAAGCTATTTAATGTAAAAGGTAGCACGAGAAATTTTCAAAAAACAGATTTATGTAAAATTCTTTATTTATATGGGTTCATATACATGAAATATTGTATGCATTGTTACATACCTTAACACCTTTGCGACGAGTGTCTTTTACAGAATTTATATCTTTTATGACCTGTTTTTCAAAACAGAAAATTTCGCCTAATTTAATCGGCATACGATAATCGGGTCAACATACGATGGAAAATAACTGGTGGGAATAATCAGGGTTTCTGAGCACCTTATGCGGCACGTATACGTGACGCTAGTCCCAAGGGATTAAATGACTTTTTGATTTGTAAAATTATTCAAAAGCTGAACAAGAATTTCTGAAAAAGAGGCAAAATCCTCATAAAACTATTTATAAAATTAAACTGTTTCTCCCCCTACAATTGTATTTTCAAAGTAACACCTTTGTTTAAATTGAATTTACATATATTTTTCAGCTTCCACAAATTATACTTTCAAACCTATTAAACATAAAGTTTTATATTTATTATATTCATTTCTTCAACTAAATTAAAATATAAAAAATATTAGATTAATTTTTAACGCAATTATTAATTACGCAAATTATATTTACTGCAATGCCATAAAAAACCTACGATTTAATCTGTTGAGTTGATTCATATATCAGATAAGATGCTGTGATCGTTTAATGTTTGATGGGTGAATCAGTCCTCCAGATTCATCCGAGATGACTCAGTTGGTAGAGCATTGGAGGCTTCAGCCAACACATCCATGGCTCGAATCCCGGCCCGGACTTTTTTCACCCATTTGGAAATTTAGAACTACCTGTAAAAAGTAAATAACAGTAACCAGACATCGTTAATTCGAGAAATAAAAACTTTTCGTAAGCGTCTGCTTTCTACTTTAAAAGGGAAAAAAAAAAAGAAAATTTATATATCTTCGTTATATTTTGTTTAATTTAAAGAAAATAGTCAAAAAAAAAAAAATACGTATGGAATTTCAAATCTTTAACTTTAATATATTTGGAGTTATCATGCTACACAGTTCGTAAGTATTTTGAAACAACACGATGAAAATGCAATCATTGCATAAAATAACTTAATTTCGAAAATATTGTATCTGTCATTTTTTCCTCCGCATTGTTCTGAAAAGTAAACGAGTCGGAAATTGTACGTCAAACATGTCAAATGAGGCGCGTTCCTACTATAACTAGTTTTATAAATATTCAGATCTTCGTGCAATAGCTCTTGCACTCTTATGCAAAAAATGAATGAATACAAAATTTATTATGATTATATATATATTGAATTCAGTAATACGTAAATAATAGGACTCCATCTTAAATAGTACTTCATCACCATGGCAACCTAGAATCATTATATATCATGGAATATCATTGAATTAATTACGTATCGTAGGATTTAATAGAATCATGAAAACTTTTATTAATATCTTTTTACGTTTTTATTCGATTTTCATAAGATTTGAAATGACTCGACAAAATTCTACAACGATTATATTATATCAAATTTCAAACCATTCGGTTGGGTAGTTATTGCGCTGTTATATGCAGACAAGCGGACAGACAGACGGACGGACCAGACGAAGAATATAGGTGCTACGTATTTATATAATTACGAAGGCACCTAAAAAGCTTTAGGAAATATTTAATAGCCTAATATCGATTTTTTCTAAAGTTTAATGTAGAAAAAAAGATCTTATTACTAATTTTTGCTTATATTAAAATGTATTTGTTTGTTTCACGCTACTTTTCCAAGAATAATGATATCTTAAAAAGTATTTAGTGCATTCCACAAGCCAATGAATAAATAAAATCAACTAAAAAAATTCCTCTACATTCATTTACTCTTTTGAAAAATGCATTAGCAAAATAAAATAACAATATGCAACTTTCCACATTGGAAGTATTGACTCTTAATTAGTTAATAATTAAAATGAAGTAAATTTGAACGTTCCCATTCACAAAGACATTAAATAAGCTTTTCTGTCGCAGAGAGAAAGTGATAGCATGTTGATCATCAAACGCAAGCAGGAGGTGAGAATCTACAGCTAGGTATATTGACTGGGATATTTGCTCACATATAAAATTGACGCCATGGAATTACAGTTTTCGTAAATGGTTGTTTAAATTTTCACGGAGTGGAAGTTTTTCGATACTTAATCACAAAAATGTATCAGATTAAAATTTATCTGATGCTGTTGAAAATTCTCTTTAAAGTGTTAGCACTAATTAAAACTGAAAAAAAAATTATATAATTATGCTTTGTATATTGATTATGAAAAGCTTTGAAGTATTTTTGTGTTTTTAATTTTAGTTTTTTATTTGTCGCTGTTTTCAGATATTAAATAATGAATGATTTATTTTTAATCTAGTAACAAAGCAAAATATTTTTTTAAAGTCTTACACTTAGCTGCTGTATTACCAATTGATGATGAATTTTGCATCTGAGTGAGGATATATTTCGGAATGTGAATATTTAAAAGTAAACTGGATGTGCTAATAAAATGGAAACGCGCTTTCAATTTTACCTATTAGGAATAAGTATAAGCAATGCAAATAGCAAAAAAATTAAAATTAAAATAGAAATCAAGGTTACGTTAATGAGACAGTCTTGCTATTAATTTAATTAAAGTTACTTTTAATAATTTTTATCACCCCCTCCCCTCCCCCTCAATCCCTCTTAGGAAAAATTTGTTATTTATAATTTTTTTTCCTTTTGCTGCAACAAGATCATTACAGAAACCCGCATACCCGTATCTTTAAAATTAACTTAATTATAACGAAGTAATAAGGCTCTTTTAAACTACTCTTTCGTACCCTTTTGGATGCTATTTTGTCATTGAAAATAGGGGCTATATGCAAATTGTAGATCAAGACTACGTTATCATCACATTACAAATACATCTAATTTACATTACATAGACAAAGATCATGTAAAGAAACAAATGCAGTTTAAAATTCTAGAAATATCATTTGTTTCGTTTATTCGGTATTCAGTTTAAAAAATAATTTTGCTATAAATATTTTTAAAAAGTGCATTTAAAAGAAAGAAAAAAGTCTGAGTTCAATTTTCAAGAACTAAATTGCTTGAAAATCTGATTATTTTCAAGATCTTTATGTATATATATACGGTGTACCTCAATGAAAACTTTTATAATAATAAATTGTATTTAATGTATTGTTACCCTACGCGATAAATTCATGTTTCCTCTTTTTTGTAACAACTCATACATTTACATTTCTAGTTTGATATTAAGTCCCTATTCACAATGGTCAATTTTCAATTAACCGAAACTCATTCAATTTTAAAGACACAATTATAAAGACACAGTCTTGAGAAAAAGAAGTTATGAAAATTTTCTTCAATACGCTATCATATATATAATCGAATCTCAAATGCTATTACATATTTGAACACTTTTCAACTGACTTAGCAGTGATCATATTATGTTCAAGATACAATGATTAGTTTAATAGTCCGATGAATGTATCATTGTTTAGAATATTCAAGTCTGTCTCCATAAATTAATTATCATGTTTAAATTTTAAATCTTCACCAGTAGACTTAGAACTATTGAACTTTTAAGTGGTTTCTAATGGTTGTGTGTATGATTTGTTAGAGTTGTTGTCTCGTATTGAATAGGCAAATATAAGTTAATGATTAATTTTTTTTTGGTCAAAAAATGGTAACTATTGGGTATGTTAGAGTTGGAATGCAGCCCATTAACTAAGAAGGAAATTTTGATTAATAATAGAAGGTTTTGGATATGGTGATAATGGTTGATTATATTTTATATTATATTTCATTTGTAGATTTTTTTATAAATATAATGTAAAGGTACACCTATACCACCACATATACAATTTTCAAAATAATATTAATTTATTTTAAATAAAAAAAATAATGTTCGGAAGCTTCGTGACTTGTTAAAAAGTATAGTACTATTGTATAATTTGTTATAAAGATTCTAATCTTATAGTTTTGATCTAAAGTTTGAGCTTTTAAAAGCGTTTTTGGGGAGGGGGGATAGAGGGAATCGTCTGATTTTTCATTTCCTATTGTTTCCTTCTGTCCTTTTATCCATATAATGATATATGTAGTTGAATATTATCAGATGTAAGTTTTAATAAGTTAATAATAATTGAGGTTTTGGTGTGTGGTTTATAAATGGATTGTATTACAGAGTTACAATCGGAGAAAATATTTATATCACTTAAGTTCATTTTTATTAAACATGATGTTGCTTTTGTGATAGTTAAGGATTCGGCCTGAAATATTGAATTATTTTCCCTTAATTTTATTGAGTAGTTATAAATGAAATTGTTTTTGTGTTTTACTATAAATCCAAAAGCACAACCATTATCCGTTTTTGAAATGTTTGTATATATTTCGTATTGATATATATATTATATTAACTTTTGGAATATTTTTTGTATATTTTTATATATTTTCAGGTATTAATGGATGATATTGAAATTAAGATAATCATTTAAAAAATTATTATGGTTGGATATTTTTGAATTGTATGCTTATAATTTGATTTTTTTTCTTTTTAGTTATACAAACCAATAAAATCTAGAATCAAAAGCCTCATTCCAACATAAAAAGTTAATTCCAGTTTATTGGAAGTATGTATTTTGTATTGTATTTACGCTTATTATAGAGATTTAAGAATACGCTAATAGCAGCCAAAACTTACAGTATGGCTCTTAAGTCTTAGTTTAAAACTGCATGTTATGTACCATTGTATTTTATGCATGATTTAATCCTACTCTTGTTTAAACATTTTGCATCATACTTATGAGTGAAGTAGCGTCATTTTTTTTCCAACGAATTTTAGCGTCGACGATTTTGGTATATGTGAAATGAATGATAACCTTACTACTGATGATGTCTCTGAGTCGGGCTAAAATCAGTTATCGAGTTCCCATTAATTTCACATTATAGCAAACTGTGCGATGCTGCTATAAAATCAGCCCCCACTGGTGCGCCAGCTGACTGGCATTTCAGTTATCTGTACCATATAATGTACCATATATAACAAAACCATAGACACTAAAATTCGTTTTTAAAACGTGACGCTAATTTAAATTAATGTCCGAGATATTAGTTATTTTAGGAAACTTTCTGCAATGGTAACACCTGCATTATTTCATTGCTATTAAAAAAAATAAGAAAATGGATATAATAGGGATTGTTATATATTTATTTATGAAATTTTTTCATGAAAATGGATAGAAAATATATATTATTTCAAAAGAAATATATATGAAAGGATATTGTTTAAGAGGATTTGGTAACTTTTGGGCAATTCTTTCTTATTCAAGCATTTTACAATATATATATTGTAAATTTTTGTGAATTGTGATTGACAAAAAATGTGATAGTATGAATGAATTGGCAACAATACAGTTTCCCCAAACACACTGAATGGATACCAAATATATATATAACCATTAATTAAACATTACCGATCATCATCAAAAACCGCAATATTGTGAAATGACAATAAAAATGGATACCAAAAATCTATAATATAGAACTGTATGTATAAAATAAAGTGCCTTATACATAATTACAAGAATTAATATAGAAGAAAAAAAGAAGAATATGGATACGGGAAAAAAATTGAAAAACTTATATATTGAATTACGTTTTCAAGAGATTCAATGATATAAGCAAATCGGTTGTTTTCTGTGAGGAAAAATATATATATATATATATATATATATGGGGCATTCTCACAATCTTTTGACTTTTGGGGAAAAAAATCTGATGAAATTAAACTTGCTTAAATAACATTTTAATCTGATAGACGAATGCCTTAATGATTCAAAATAAAGAAAAAATGGTCAGCAGCGAAAAATATTTCATTTAACTGATGTTTAAGTTAAACATGCGAGTTTAATTTTCCTTTCCATTTTACCACTAAAACTTTGTATTTTCTTCTAAATTTTTACTTATAATGAATTTGCATAATACCCACAGGATATTCAAATAAGAAATAATAAAAATGTAGTACTTTTAATACAGAATTTTTGTATAACACTGTCTTAAAGGGGTGTTAAAGAAGGGACGGTAAGGTAAAAAGGGGACAAAATGTGAAAAAAAAAAGGACGGTAAGGATGGAACGGTAAGGAAAATTACCACCTATTTTTAGGGAAATCATGTTAAGACTAAGTGATAGCCACAATGTTCATTGATTTTTAGTAACAGTTGTTAACATTGGATTAAATTAATTTATTTTTATTTACCTCGAAAAGTGCAGGAATAAACCTTGGGGACGGTAAGACTATCAATAAAACCATGATCTTGAAATTGATATTTAAATGCTGATTTAAATTCTGCAGTAAATTTCCTGTCAAACAATTTTAGACATTCTTTCTCTAGAATACTTGTGCATGAGAAAAAAAATTGAAAAAAATTTGTGGCTGCATTTGAAGTGATTTTCTGTATAAGTTTAGCAAGAGGGAGGCTAAGGATGAAAAACCCAGGGACAGAGTTCAAAAAATAATATCAACCGTAAAAATGTGTGCAGGTTAATTTTTTGCTACATATTTACATAAAACAATTGTCCCAGTTTCGGAAAAAAATTACATCGAATTACTTTTATTGAAACAATTTTATACAGACAGCTCCAAATTTAAAAATCAGCATCAGGGACACGGGACGGTATAGGAGTTTTCCTGGTATTTGGATCCCCAACATCGTCCAAAACTTATTTATCTCGTTAATATTGTTATGCAATCATGCAATGGGATGTTCCCCAGTATATGAAATAAAAAAAACACAAAAAAGTGCATTAAAATAAAAATTATTATTCAGAGACATGAAAGTCGAAAGATTGTGAGAATGCCCCATATATATGTTGCATTATTATATCTAATTCCGCGATTTCCCTATCTTATTCTAAATTACTACTTTATATTCACTAAATCCTTATTCTTAAATAACCTCTATCGTTAATTCTGTTAAATTCCCTTTCATTTAATGTCTCACTTGTCTAAATTACTTAAATATTAGGCTTTTAGTATTCATAAATTAAATGTTCCATTTCCGCTCTTTTTTTTTCTTCTTTAGAATGTTCTTTTAGCTTCCATTTTATTTTCCCGCGCGTATTCCGGGGTTATCCTTTTTATCTTCAAATTCATCCACTCGCTCTATCAGCACTATTTCCATGGCGTGGTATTCTTAATTATTAATTGGTTGAGAGCGCGACCTGTGTCATATTTGTATTCCTACACTTGACGCACAAAACGACGATGCTCGCTGTGTTTCAGCAGATTCTAGTGGTATTACCATTTTTCATACCACCCCCTGGTCACCTTCCACGTATTCGATTATCTACAACTTGCTTACTCCCTAAATTATTACTATGAAGCGATGGCTAATATTCTTGGTGGAAACTGCGCCGCCGAATGATGTTTTAATAAAATGATGAGCTGACTTTACGTTTTGTCTCAATTTTTTCTGTGGAAACTTTCATTGAAAAATGTATTCCATGGCCTTCACTCGTCGACTGATAATCATCATATAACATCAATGTCGTAGTCTTTAACACGACAGGATTCCAATCTTCGTTATACTAGTACAACAGAATTGAATTTACCTGTTCTGAAAACTTATACTACTCTATTACTGCTGGACGTGATCCACTACTGATATCGTGACAGCCAGTTACTTCATTCCAACTAGAAAAATAATCCAATGTTGCCCTAATGCAACATATATATATATATATAATATATAGCCATTGACATATATATATATATATATATATATATATAAAACTTCCATAATGAAATGCTGCATTTGCGCAATCATTTATGGAAAGTATTATTTTCAATTTATATTTTCAATGAAAAATTTGTGTTATTGCAGCTGACTTTTAGTTATTCAACTAATAAACAGCCCAAATTTTGGCATATATACAATTTCATAATTTTTAAATACATTATTTTACTGCTGCAAATGCGCATAATATGATGTATTTTCATTGTTTCTATAACATCTTTGTACTAAGCTGCATGTCAATAACTTTTTGTGATTATTGCTATTGTTATAACAAACGATTTTGAAATTTTGGCCATGGGCATTATGTGTTATCTGTCATTCATATATAGTCCATTTGCATCTTAAAAAATATTTCTTTTATGTGGTGTTTGTAATTTCATAATCATGGTCATTTTCATTACTTTTCAATGGTATTATCGTACAGAAAGAGTATATATATATATATATATAATACATCTTTAATATGTTTACGAAACTTAATATATTGAGACTTCCTACACTGTAAAAAAAAAAAAAAAAAAAAAAAAAAAAAAAAATCTGTAAACTTACTACAGTTTTTCTAGGAAACTGGGATTCCTAGAACTTTTTATGTAACGGCAACAACAAAAATTCTTGTAACAGCGTCTGTTACAGGAATTTTTGTTGTTGCCGTTACATAAAAAGTTCTAGGAATCCCACTTTCCTAGAAAAACTTTAGTAACTTTGCAGATTTTTTTTTTTTTTTACAGTGTAGAACAATTTTTACGATAACAATTAATGTAAAAAATTATTACATGCCATCGCTAATTTAGAGATTCGGTCATTTTGTTACACGAACATGTCATACATATTTTTTTATTGCAAAGGTATTATATATTAGTTTTTTTTAACAACAGTTGCTATTTTAAATATTAATTTAATCTTATTTACTTTTCCTTTAATTCTAGATGCTTAAAAAAATTATTCTTTTTATTATTATTATTATTATTATTTATAGATTTTATTTTATAAAAAAATTATAAAAATATTTAAATTCCCTTTCATTTTTAGATAATAGAACAACTGTAATATTTAACTGTCAACTATATTAATATTTCCATGTGCCAGTAAGTTTCAAAGTTTCAAATTGTTGAGTTAGGTGTTAGTTAGGTGTTGAAACCACGCCTGCAATGATTTGGCCTGTAAATTATTGTAATACTTTTTGTTTCTGTTGCATGACTTCTATCAATCAATTTCATTTCATGGTTTCTTTAATTTACGTTGAGTTTGTTTTGCTTCTATCTTATTTTCCTGACCACAATTGATGGGGCATTTTGGGAATTAGCCTTAAATGCTAAGCAGGCTCATTTTGTATCAATTATTTTAAACTTATATTATGAAATATCGCCCCTGATGAAGAGTTTTACAATATAAGTTTTCATTTTACTTTTGTTTTGTTTTCATATCATTTTTGTAATTTTCCCACTACATATTTTCACCCACAAGAAAAGTGACACATCTCAACAAAAGTAAATTTCACTGGAAAGGCAAAAGAAAATCTGCATGATTTTACTGTAACGTGAAATTGTAGCACTTATCTTTGCATGCAGGAATAAAAACGTGCATAAAAGCATAAAACCTTTAATAATGAAGACCTAGAACGAGGTTTGGAGGGTTGGTTAATTTTACCTCCCCACACAATCCACCCCTCTTTTGTGGTCACAAATGGATATATAGCGTAATAAAGTGATTTTCCGTATAACTAGAGTTATGAAAATGATTGTGCAGAAAGATGCACCTATGACAGACCTATTAGTGGAATAAAACGCAAAATGAATTTTTGCCCGATGTGTCACTTTTCTTGCGGGTGAGCAATATTTAATTATACTTTTTGAAAAAAAAGTATTTGGATAATTAGTTTTATGGTATCACACATGATTTAATTTTTTTGGTCGATCTTTCATTTGTTCTAATGGTTTAAAATTACAAAAAGTTTTATTATATATATATAACTTCAGTTTTAATTTGCATAAAACTTCATTTACAATTTCTATACTCACAGTTGTAGATGATCATGTGATGAGTTTTATATGTTATAGTTCTAATGATGTTATAGTTTTTAGATGTTATAATTTTAATATTGAATTTCCAAAAAATTGGTAGGGGGTATGTCATGATATGTGATAAAATACAGTAAAAGATATACTATTTATTTTTATGTTTGCGAAAAATGAGCATTTTATATTTTTGAAAATATGATCCTGAATTTTATTAAACACACCGTAAGGAAAAAATCAAGTCAATTGAGACATATATAATTATTAAAAAGCAGAAAAACCAACGTTTAAAATGCACAAATAATATATGAAAAGTAGCAAACAAAGCAGCAAAGTATTATTTGTGCATTTTAAACGTTGGTTTTTCTGCTTTTTAATATTGTTGCACAAAGGCTTTATTTGCTATTTCTATATATATAATTATGTCTTAAGTTCTAGCATTTTGAACATATTGATAGATTGTAAAAACAGAAGCAGAAAAAAAATGAATTTAAAGATTTTACTCTGGCTCATTTACATGGACATTCATGCAGTAAAAACCATTTTTCGTATATTTATCATTCTTGGATCTTTACGTCGTTTTGTCAGAATATGCTAGGGATGTCTAAATAGATTCTAAAGTAAAGAAAAAAATTGTAAATTGATGTTCTTGACGTTTTTATCTTTGTGAAGGGTACCGAGTCCCTTTAAAGGGACTGCACTGTAAAAAAAAATTCTGTAGTTCTACAGATGTAAAGTTACATGCTTACTAAACTTTCATCTGTAACTCTACAAAAAAAAAAAAGCTGCAAATCTACAAAACTAGTTTTTGTAAAGCTACAGAAATCTGTAACTTTACAAATGAATCTGCTAAAATTACAGTAATCTTACTAAAATTTTATCTGTGACCCTGGTTGCAGTTACATGAAAAGTTCTAGGCATGCCAGTTTCCTAAAAAATTCTTAGTAACCTTACAGATTTTTTGATTATCGGCGCAAAAGTGTGTCTGTTACATGAATTTTTGTTGTTGCCGTTACATAAAAAGCTCTAGGAATCCCAGTTTCCTAGAAAAACTTTAGTAACTTTACAGATTTTTTTTTTTACAGTGTGGGGCGTCAAATACCTTAAAAAATCGATTTTTCAAGTTATGGCTTTAAAAATAGTACTTTTTAGCTCTCAAACACTGATTTTTACCAGCTTAATAATATAAACAAATATTTAAATCCCATTGAAAGGGATAAGTGTTTTTTTGCATTTTACTCAAAATGTGATTTTTTTCATGTAATGGTACACTTTGTGCAAAATCTGTTAGAAGTAGATCTCCGTAATTTTCAAATAGGAGAGAGAAATTGTTATTGCCTCTTGTAAACCATTTTTTATTTTTAAACCTAAGGATATTTTTGTCAATGGGGAATATGTATGACAAAAATATGCGGATTTCTGATAAGTGAAATTTATCAATTTTTAAATTTTTTTGAGAATATGTAATAAAAATTTAAATAGGTTCACTATATAAAATAAAGTACTTTTTGATCATCACACAAGATTTCAAGGTATAATTGTTAATGTTTTTTTTGTTTTTTCTTTAAGTGTGCCAAAGTGAATACGTCAAAACATTCACGAGGGAAAAATATGTTTGTTTACATTGTCACTTTAAATTTATATTTAAACCCAAATAGTAAAATTTTTTATCTTAAAATATTTATAAAGTTCTTACTAAACTAGTATTAAAAAATCATAATGATGTATGCCAATTTGAATGAGATAGGGGGCTTTAAAGGAATAGCCTGAATTTCCAACTTCTTAATTGTCGCAGACGTCCCAGTCTCCTTGGACCCTAAAAGTGAAACGTTTCAGTGGGTGAAAATGCCATCCTTAAAAAGTAGTATGTATTTTAATTCATACTAGATAGTACCCGTCAAGATTTGACGATAAATAACTTGAATGTTTCATTTGAAAAATTCTTGAATTTTTAATTAGTTGCTTTTAAATTAATTATTCAATGACGAATTACGCGACGAATTTCTATATTGCATAAGTGATTCCTATTTCTTTAAGGCGACAGATGGTTCGGTCAGTCTAACCTATTCAATGAAATGAAAGAATTTTAAGTTTATAATTTACAACCAATTATTGTGTGTAAATGTCTTTTTATCAGAAATTTACCTAAAAATACCGGGTAGAGAATTTATTTTTACTTACTACAGCCCCATTTTTTTATAACAATATTTATTTTCATTTATTTATTTTCATTTATTTATTTATGTATTTATACTCGACTATTAAAAGCTGCCATGAATTTTATTTTTATCTGTCTCATTCTCTAAAAACCTAAATTTGAAACTTGATGCAACTAACGATTTATAATATATATTTTTTAATACTTGAATTTTCTTTTACAGTTTTACATACATTTTTTAAATATTAAACCTGGATATCATGGTGATTTCTTTTATAGCTCTTATACGAATATTTTTCTTTCTTTCCGTTTTAATTTTTTACGCAAAAGAATGACAAACTTTTCTTTCTGACACACACACATATATATTCTTGATAATGGTCAGAAAATATACCGAAAATTGTAAATCAGCTCAATTTATTTAATTGAAAATTACATGTAAAATATTTTAGCTTAAATATTTTAAATAATAAAATCATTAGTTTTTCAAAATATTAATGAGTGTTAAATTTTATTTAATAATAAAGCATTCAAATATTATTAATAATAAAATAAAAATCCTATAACTTCTCTTCCCAATAAAATATGTGGTTATAGAAAGGAATTATCGATAAAAATATCACACATTTTGCCACGATTGGGTTCGAACCTGAGTCCTCTACAAAACTTCAGAGTTTTAAACTGCTGCTTTAACCCGCTACGCTACCAGGAACACATTTTTTTCTTCCTTTTAAATTGAAGAGGTTTGGAAAACAGTTTACGCATACGCAATTGTCTCGAATTTGAGTTCTGATCTTACAGAAATAGTTTTACGTTTTAATAGTATTTATGATACCTTATTTTTTCAAAGAAGTAGCTACAACGTAATACGCTAGTTTCCCAATCTTCATGTCTAACTATTGGCAAATCATAAGACGGATCACCAGTCATAACTTTTAGCCTCAAATCACTGTGTTTATCTTCTGTGTGTAATATGATCAAAACAATATGACAACCCCGAAATAAACCGTATCTAGCTCTTAATATCGACACAGTAAATTTTTGAATTGTTAATAATGCTGAAAGAGCTAAATAATATTAACTTTGTGAAAGAAAGAAAAGCTTGTTTACAGTAAGATCGAACAGCAGACGAACTTAAAACAACTTCTACCTATGATGTGATAGTTCAACTGAGCGAGCATCCGTGCGCATGTGCACCGCGTCACTCCAAAGGCAGTCTTGTACTTATATGCTGCGCATGCGCAACTGTAAAATTTTAATTTAAAATTACGGCTAATTAATAAAATATTTCAACAAACTAATGTACGATAACAAATCTGTGGCCAAATATCTTTCATTTAAAAAAAGTTTGGTGTAATTTGATGCAGTAGTTTCTTCTCACGGACTGTCGAAAGAAAACGCTTAGCGTTTTAAATATATAGATAACTGAAATATTATTTTATTATTGAAATATTATTATTACAGTAAAATAATGCAATTTTCATTGCTACAACTTTGGAATTAGAGACCAAACCGAAGAAAAAATTGTTTATTACAAATAACGTCGTACTTGAAAATTATGTTCTGTAAATTACTCTTTTTTACTGAGAAAACTACAACGATTTTGTATAATGTAATCAAATAATTTCATTTGTAAAATGGCCCCACCAGTGGCCGAGAGGTTCTGCCCTCGAAGCTGGTAGACGGGAGGTGCTGGGTTCGATCCCAATCGCGCCCGTCGGCCTAATCGTTCGGAGTTTTCGTGGTTTTCATCGAACCTCGGTCTTCCAAGTGCCAATGCGGGTTAGGTTCCCTTAGAAAGACCCCCACGAAGGGCACCCCTCCCCCTTAGGGCCTATATCCCTCTTGTCGATAATTGGCCGACATAAACACAACCAACCAACCATTTGTAAAATGTATTTTTCGTAATTTTCTGTTAACACACATTGTAAATGTAATTTTTCACTTATTAGAAATTTAATAAAATTAATATTATAAACTTGTCTTTAATGAAGCACAAAGTTTTTTTTCTTCCAAAAATCGAAAGATTTCATACAATGCAAATGGAACACATCAGGTCACTATGCAGCTAGTTATTCCTGATATATGACTCTGAAATTTTTGTAATAATAGATTGATTTCATATAAAACAAATAATTAGCACTATAGATGTTAATCGCTTGTTAGGGTTCCGTACTTAAAAAGTAAAAACGGAACCATTATAAGATCCCTCCTGTGTCTGTCTGTCTGTCACAGCCACTTTACTCGTAAACTATGAAACGTAGAAAGTTAAAATTGGGGGAAATAATAAAGACTATTGACCCACATATTCACAGATTAATAAATATTCATAAACATATTCAGGAAAAATGTATAGGGGCTAATTAAGTTACTCGAAAAAAGAAATCTTTTCTTTGTATATCGTGTGGGGTATCGTCTGAAAGCTCTCGTAACGCGGAACTCAAAAATACATTTCTTTTAATTTTCGGTATTATATTTTCAAAGTTATGGTCGAAAATGTAGTGCAAAAATATGTCCCCCCCCCCCCCATCTAATTCCGAATCTACTGAAACTAAAATTCTGAAAAAATTAGAGGTAGTAGACGTTAGTTTAAACCTTGCACGAAAATTATAGCGATTGCCATAAGTCACTTGGTTTTTGAGAAAATCGCATTTTTTCGTTACACAAGGATTTCGATTTACGGGCATTCAGCAAAAGTGTTGAGCAGCGCTGGAGGTACCTATCGTAGTAGAAGTATAAAAGCATTGTTGATCATGAATTTCATAAAAAATCGTCGGTAATTAGCCGAGATATTAACCGTTAAAGACACGGACGGTTTGGGCATACTTAATGACAGGGATGGCGTACACTATGCTCCATCACTTTTAAAGCCTAGATAACAAATTTTAAGGATATATTTGTGTAATGTAATGCCCAGTAGCAGTATAAAAGCAATAAACGTCAAATTGTTAAAAACAGATTAATTTAATGAGAATTAATCACATAAATACTATGGGATTCGCGACTAGTTTGCATTGAGTGGCTCTCTCAATAGACCTACTGTGTCTTTAAAGGTTAACTATAAACCTGTATGGAAAAACGCGGCACAGACCAAAGCGGAGTTGCTACTTTGCTACCTCCTTTCGAAGCTTAGCAAAATGCCAAGTTTAAACTTTGAGCAAGGGTTTTGTTTTAGATACACTGTAAAAAGAAAAGATTATTACCACGCTGAATTTAGTTTTATGAAATGCCAAATTAAGTTTAAATATGCACTACTTTTCTTGTCAGTGCCGAATTAAATTCATCATGAACAGATTAGGATAAGATTTAAATAAGATTTATACAGAATAGCAATATTTGATATTATTTAGGCTTCTTATCTCTTTGAACTTTTACGGTATACCCATTCATACTTTTCTATTATATATACAGCTATACCAAACCCTACGTTGTATAGTTTTTACGAAGTCTTATTTTTCTTTAAAAACGATTGTTTTAATAATACAATTCAAAATTCATATACTTATTGTACGGAACCCTATGAGCGCGAGTAATTCTCGCACTTGACCGTTTATTTTTTTATTAAAATAGTTTATTATGCAAAAATTCAAATAACTGACAAATTATTGAACGTTGGAATTATTCCTTAACTATTAACATTTACTATAATAACCACATTAACAATAATAATAAAATAAGTACTGATCAAGAAAAAGAGACAAGTTGCGTTTCCTACTGGGTTAATTGTCTGTAGTCGCTACAGATCCTAAAATTGCGGTTTAGTAATTTGTTATTGTATGGAATTTACGAAGACTGATAAAATGTTATAAAAATAAAGTTTATTTTGGTATTACCTTTTTTTTTCAGTAATGAAAAAATATACACATCTTCGTAAATGCTGTTAAATACGTCGTAGAATTAATATTAGATTTTATTTTTTTACAGTAGAAAAGTTAGATTTATGGAAAAAAAAATAGTTATTCAAAAATAAAGCTAATCCTATTCTTATTCAAGGCTGGAGTAGCACAGTTCAAGTTCATTCCAGCAGAGCGAAAAATGTCCAGACCAGGAATCGAATCTGGATATTTAGCGTGCCGTGCAAGTATTTTTAAGAGGGTGATAAAATTTAATCAAATGGAAATTTCAAAGTTTATAGGGATTTTTTATGTACTTAAAATTTACAGACATAATTTTTAAAAACGCACATCATCGGCATCTGACATCTACTTTCTGATGGTGAAAACGGTATTTTAATAATCATATGAGGTAATGACTGTTAGCGCTTGAAAGTTTTCCCATTGGCTAACATGGGATTTCGCGATCGGGGCGTTTCAATGCAGCGGAGCCTGATACCTGGCTGACATAATTCACTCTTATTTGTTGGACATGGCTATGTGAAACAAATAAGAGTGACTTATGTCAGCCAGGTATCGTCCGGATAGCTTAACGGTTAAAGCATTGGTACGGCACGCCAGGTATTCAGGTTCGATTCCTGGTCTGGACATTTTTCGCTTTGTTGGAATGAACTTCAACTGTGCTACTCTAGCCTTGAATAGGATTCAATTCAGTTGGGGGAAAATATTCGTTCGCTTCATTATAAACCTAACCCTTTGTATCCCCGCAGTGCAAATCTGCAACATAGCGAAAAATCAATTTTACTGAGACAGTATGCTTTAAAAGGCTTACATATTTATTAGTTCTATCTCCCAACACAGCAGTTAATACAAATTGTTCATTTAATTCACAACAGACGGCAATACTGAGTTAATTTTTTAGGCCAAAGTTTTATTTGTCATTGGAGCAGTTTCACATCGATATTGATAAAATGAACTTTGTATATTTTGTCAAAATAAAAAGGCTGGAGACATCCACAAAAAGATTTTTTACAAAGGCAATTTCGTATATTTTCGTAAAATTTTGTATTAGAAAATTGAGAATACTTATAAGAGTTACATAATTTTCTGTTTATTGAAGTCATAAAAAAAAAAAAAACCTTTTAGTCAATATTTTTTTTTGTATGTTCAAAAATTTTTTTTCATGCTTAAAATAATGTATTCTAACATGTGACTAAATATTTTTTAAATTGGAGTTGTTGAGTCAAAAAGGCCTAAAATAGAACTTATACCGTTAACCCTTTATCTACTGACGGTACTTATAAGTACCATTAAAATAGCTTGTTATAAAATTCATTTAATACATCGACTAGTAGTAATACAGTTTGAAAGGAGTTATAGATGCATTGCTTTATCTTCTTCCAGAAGCATTATTGGTTACACAAAACAAAAATATTTTTCAAAGGATAATTTCTTTTGCCTTTGCATCTTTTCAGCTTTCTTGCTGTTAAGGGGGGGGGGGAGAATTTTCAAATAGGAAATATTTCTATTGTAAGAACATTATATTTGTACATTTCCTAATTCTAAAAAGTACTAAGAAAAATATTTAAAATAAATGATTTGAGTGGGGTTATAAATATGGCACAAAATCCCTATAAATTCAAATTTAATGAATCCTTCTAAATCCTTCTAAAATCCTTCTAAAATTTATTAAATGATTATGTAAATCATCTAACGTAGTTTCAAAAATTCACAAAAAATGCATGAAAGGTAAATTTTTCATGAATTCATAATTCAGTACATAAAGGGTTAAACAATATGAGCCGAAGCTATTGTATGAATATAT
Source organism: Maratus speciosus (assembly GCA_963932465.1). NCBI lineage: Eukaryota > Metazoa > Arthropoda > Arachnida > Araneae > Salticidae > Maratus > Maratus speciosus. Next base: position 603,792,065 of record OZ010787.1, read on the forward strand.
AAAATATTTGTTAGGTTTATTTATTTATTTTTAATTAGATAACGGTATGAATATCTCGTATCAAGAATATGTATACATTTTTAACCTCACAAAGGCTGCGTGAAATTGCAGCCAGTTATATTTCTGCAGTGTCTTTATGATTTTCTTTCTCTTATACATGGAGCTGTTTAAAGCAATGAATTTATAACAATGAAGTAGGGGAAAATATTCTCACTATATTTTTTGTCAACATTCCACACAATGGCTTACCACTGGAGGGTTTTTCTCAGACGAAATTGTAGTCTGGGCGTGCATCAAGGAACATAGTTTCTAGAAAAATATCTCAGATGAATAGAATATTGCAGACGCTTCCGTCGGCCTTTCTTTCATTATATCTAATAATAGTCCCAAATTTTAAATATTTTTAATGAGGCATAGTGAATGTATGAAATATTTCATTGCTATTTTACGGTTTTATAATACAAAAGAATTACCGACTAATTTAAATACGTTTTACTGACTTATTTTCTGTTGATTTTTAACCCTTTGCACTCGATAGTAGTGTAGTGTTTTATGACGGCCAATTACCTACACTTGAGATATGGGCTCGATGGTGGAGGGTGCCCTCCGCGGGGGTCTTTCTAAGGGAACCTAAACCGTATTTACGCAAGGAAATCCAAGGTTCGAAGAAAATCACGGAAAACTCCGAACGATTAGGCCGACGGACGCGATTGGGTTCGAACCCAGCACCTCTCGTCTACCAGTTTTGAGAGCAGAACCTGTATGCCGCTGTCCTTTGTACTCTATTTATTTATTTTTAATTAGATAACGGTATGAATATCTCGTATCAAGAATATGTATACATTTTTAACCTCACAAAGGCTGCGTGAAATTGCAGCCAGTTATATTTCTGCAGTGTCTTTATGATTTTCTTTCTCTTATACATGGAGCTGTTTAAAGCAATGAATTTATAACAATGAAGTAGGGGAAAATATTCTCACTATATTTTTTGTCAACATTCCACACAATGGCTTACCACTGGAGGGTTTTTCTCAGACGAAATTGTAGTCTGGGCGTGCATCAAGGAACATAGTTTCTAGAAAAATATCTCAGATGAATAGAATATTGCAGACGCTTCCGTCGGCCTTTCTTTCATTATATCTAATAATAGTCCCAAATTTTAAATATTTTTAATGAGGCATAGTGAATGTATGAAATATTTCATTGCTATTTTACGGTTTTATAATACAAAAGAATTACCGACTAATTTAAATACGTTTTACTGACTTATTTTCTGTTGATTTTTAACCCTTTGCACTCGATAGTAGTGTAGTGTTTTATGACGGCCAATTACCTACACTTGAGATATGGGCTCGATGGTGGAGGGTGCCCTCCGCGGGGGTCTTTCTAAGGGAACCTAAACCGTATTTACGCAAGGAAATCCAAGGTTCGAAGAAAATCACGGAAAACTCCGAACGATTAGGCCGACGGACGCGATTGGGTTCGAACCCAGCACCTCTCGTCTACCAGTTTTGAGAGCAGAACCTGTATGCCGCTGTCCTTTGTACTCTAGAGGTAACCCTCACTCACCATTAGTTTTGCCATGTATCCCGCGCAAATCGTAGCTCTAAATGCTCTGGACACCAGTATTTTTAAGTAATTTTCTTCGCCTTATCTAATGGCAGAATTTTCTGCGATTAAAGATGGCGAAATAAACTGTAAGAAATTAGTGGTGTCCATATGGACCCCTGATTTACGCGGGATACGACTGAGAGTCACCTCTCGAGTGCAAACGGTTAACCTTCCTAACCTGATGAAATTTTACTGAAAATTGTTAAAACATTTCTCACCAGAATGTTTATTTAAAACAATTTAACATATTTATTTAGCTTAGCTCCCAGTGACTTTTATTTAACTTACTTTATGAAGAAATTTCTGGTTCGAACCGAATGAAATAGATTATAGAAATGGGTAGATTAGACCCGTCGGGTAAGGCCAATCAGGGTAGGAAGATTAAAAATCTAAGTATCTAATGTCATTTTATTGATTCAAGAAATAAAATATAAATTAATTGTTCTGCTACATGTATATTTAAGTAATAATGCTAAAAATAATCCACCTTTTATTAGACAATTCTATTTAATTACAATAAAAAATAATACTAAGTGGATTTAAGCCTTTGCATCACCGCGTTGAATATGTGCAATATATCCAAAAATCAATGTTACTTATAAAGTGGACTTTAAAAGGGGATTTTATGGATTGCTGCTGTCTTCCAACACAGCAGTTAATGTAAATTGCTCATAGAATTATCAACAGATGGCGATACTGTGTAAGCTTAACATACCAAAGTTTTATTTATCATTTGAGCAGTTTCGCATCGTTATTGCTAAAATGATCTTTGTAAAAAAGGCTGCAAATGCCCAAAAATAGATTTGTTATAAAAGTAAGTTCGTATGCTTTACAATTATGTATTAGGAAATTGACAATAGTTATGAGAAGTGTGTAATTTTCTGTATATTGCAGATATGAAGAAAGTAACTTTTAGTTAATTTTTTTAATTATTGTTTACATGCTTAACCCATTAATGCCGACTTCAAAATACTCAATAGATTTTGAAAATTTTGTTCATATTTGTTCATTATATGTCTATTAAGCACATCGTACATAAATTTTATTTTTCCCGTTGTATTTACTAAGTTTTTTTTTTAATGGTAGATTTTTATACCAACCGGTGTTTGCGTAGTATGAAATCACTTTTTTAATGCAAATTTTGAATTTATTGTTTGATTGCAATAATAATAATTATTATTATTATGATAATAGATCCTTGATTTATATACTAGTATAACATTACTTATACTTGTATAATAAGGTTTTTTTAAAATTAAAATTCTATTTAAAAAATGTAATTGCAATTCAATTTGCAAAAGAAAATTTTGTAAAATATATAATTTACAAATTCTAAAATTTAGAAAAAAAGATTTAAAAATTGTAATTACCTTTAAAAAATAGTAACATATTTTTATTAAACTGAATATTTATGCATTAGAATCAATATGATAACTTTTATGGCATTCGGGATGAAGGGGTTGATTACACTTTTTGTATTTATAACCATTTCTTCCGCCACACTTTTTACATCGGGCATGTTTCTGCTCTGATTTCTCTATCCAATGGTTTCTTTCGTCAAGTCTTTGTTCATTTTTAACTTTATGCCTTATTGTCAAGTCCATAATAAGAGACTATGGACTCATCTACACTGAGATATTCTGGGATGTCTAAATCTTTGCATGCTCTGTTGAAGTGCTCAAAAAGGGGGCGAACTTTATATAATTTATCATCGTCCATTTCCATGTTATTTGCGAACTGTACTGATCTCAAAATCACATCAAAAGTGTCTCTTCTCAATGACTGTGAAATTAAATTGTTGTGCACGTCAGTTGAAAGAGCCAATAGAGTCTCCTGTTAGCTAGTTTGTTATAACCAGATACTAATAAAATGCCCAATGAAGGTAGAAATACTTTCCTTTGTGAGAATTTTGTGAGTCCAAACCGACATTTACATAGCACTAAAGAATTACGCATCTCATTTCGCGACACGTATTTATTCATAGGTGACTTTCTTTATGTGCCCTTGAGTTAAAAAAATTCGTTATAACGAGAGAATGGAAGTGGCAGAAACACTTTGCGACAAAAACCAGTACAAATGAATGCCGTAATACAATTTAGATTTCGTTGATTGGGCGGGTCCACAAAATGGTCGCCCTGTGTTGAAAATGTGGAAAATTCGTTATATTCATGGAGTGAGAATGGCACAAACGAAACTTTTTACGGCACAAACCGACATTTACATAGCACTAAAGAATTGCGTATTTCATTTCGTGAGACGTATTTATTTACGATTTTCATAAGTGGTTTTCTATAAGTGCCCTTGAGTTATAAAAATTCGTTATAACGAGATAGAACGGAAGTAGCACAAAATAAACTTTTTTCGGCATAAACCAGCACAAATGTAGCATAAACGAATGCAGTAACAAAATTTTTATTTCGTTGATGGTGCGGGGCTATCGTTTCACTGTTCCCGCCCCATTTTGACCGTTATAACGAGGGAAACAGAAGTGGCACAAACGAAAATTTTTGCGGGAGAAACCAGCACAAACGAATGGTGTTGATTAATTTTCAAAATCAGTATGGGGTGGGGGCAGTGAAATGGTTTATTTTTTTATTTTCTCGTCGACCTAAGATTAAGACTACATATATGCCAGTTGGTACAATTTTCTACCATTAAAAGTAAAAGTGAATATACGAAATGAAACAAAAGTAAAACTAACTTCAAATAGCATAATTGTAATAAAGTAAATTATTGCAATTGTGATTCCATTTAAAAACATTATTAAAATTTCAAAAAATATGTGTAATTTACCTTTTTCTTTTTGAAGGTAGAGGCATGATGATTGATTTCGTATTCACTCAGTTTTTACACCTACTACTAGGCACATTTTCCATAAAAATTCGGGAAATCTATTTTTATACTTATTTGTGATTATTTAAGATGCCAAATGCATCATTGTTTAAGAGATAGTGCCATCTAGTGATTGATAATAAAATTAATTCGGTTTGGTAGATTTTTGAACCAACCGGCATTAATGGGTTAAAACGATTTATTCTAACATCTGAGTCAATATTTGTCAAAGTGGTGTATTTGAGTGACAAATGATTACTTTTTTTTTTATCTTCCATAGTCTTACAGTAATTACGAATATTAAATTCCACAAAAAAGAGACTGACTCATTTGTACACTGTAAAAAAAATACGACCAGTTTTCCTGTAGGAATCGGAAAAATAGTTGCCCTTATCGTACCGGAAAAATTTCCGACCGAGCTCGGAATAAATCCGTAAAATCGGAATAAAATCCGTAAAATACTGTTTTATTGACTATTTCGTTTTTTTTGTTGTTGTTTTTTGTTTTGTTTTTTTTTACGGATTTATTCCGAGCTCAGTCGGAAATTTTTCCGGTACGATAAGGGCAACTATTTTTCCGATTCCTACAGGAAAACTGGTCGGATTTTTTTTTTACAGTGTACTGCCTGACACAGTTATACAGATGTAGAAAAAAATTACACATTTTCTTTTTTAGATTATATTGGGGTATCCAACCTGAGCTTTCCGGGTTACAGAATATAGATGAAAATCATTTTTTTTAACTGCAATCGATTTTTTACATTTAATATATTTTTAGATTGCACACTAACAGCCTCAAAAAGTACACTGTAAAAAAAATACTACCAGTTTTCCTGTAGGAATTGGAAAAATCGTACCGGATCGTCCTTACCGTACCGGAAAAATTTCCGACCCAGCTCGGAATAAAATCCGTAAAATACCGTATTATTGACTATTTCCTTTTTTTTTACGGATTTTATTCAGAGCTGGGTCGGAAATTTTTCCGGTACGATAAGGGCAACTATTTTTCCGGTTCCTACAGGAAAACTGGTCGTATTTTTTTTTTTTTTTTTTTTTTTTTTTTTTTTTTTTTTTTTTTTACAGTGTATTTTTATAAGAAAACGGCCAATTATGGATTCAAATAAAGTTTTGAAATTTATTAAAAGTGATACTTCCGTATTAGCCGCATTCCAGGAATTACTAGCCGAATAAATCACAAAAGATTTCGGTACCTACAGCAGCCTTTTGATTCTGATAATTTCAGTGTTTTATTCGAGTAGTTCATATAACATATCACTGTAAAAAACAATCCGGTAAAATACGGAATTTGTTCTAGCAATCGAGACGCCAGTACTATTTCCGTATTTTTCCGAAAACTTTGTCCCGTAAATTGCAGAAAAATTTCCGTTAAAATACGGAAATAGTACTGGCGTCTCGATTGCCAGTATAAGTTCCGTATTTTAACGTTTTTTTTTTCTTTTTCTTTTTTTTTTTTTACATTGAGCTCATCTGTAAAATTTATGTTTCGCTTATATTAATTTATTTACTGTTCGATGAAATTTTAATTTCATTATGGAATATTACCCTGAAACAAAAGCTGGGCTATTTATATTGTTTTAAGTGTAAATGGGTTAATCTTTTGTAATCTGGCTGCACGCGATAGCGATAGTTTTTTTATGTTTAAAAATTATTTTAAAAACTATAAAATATCAGTAAGTTTATACATAGTTTTCAGACAAATTGCGCTTGAATGTACATTTTTTCCATCTATTCGACGGCGAAAATATTAAAATTGTGCGATTTTTTGACATAATAACATTGCAATAAAATAGAAAAGTATTGTTCAGGTGTTGCGCCCGTCAATATGACGTCAGCGTTAATCACATACATATTTTTGCTTTATAATATGTATTTAAAATAACATTTTCGTATTAACCTTTTATGTCCTAAATTACACCGAGAAAATAAATATGGTTCTGTCATCTAGAATCTAAATTGTGGCTCTAGAAAAAATAGTTTCATGCCATCCCTATAAATTCTAGTTTGCTTTGCTAGAGAGTTCTAGTGTCTCCTACTACACCGGTGTCCAAAACTAAGGACCAATCACAAAAGTACGCGAATACTCGAAAGGAAATAATATAATTCGAATAATTACTATCTCTGAAGCACAGCTAGTCCATATAACATCTCATTCATGTCACACATGGTCACAAGTGTCACAGTCAGTACGGTGAAGCAAAAAAATAGGAAATTGCATACATCTCATTATGAGTCTGAAAGGAACACTATATGTGACTCCACTGAGACGTCACTGTGACTGCTGCTTTGTGACGAGTCACCATGTGACTTTACAATGTTGTTACATTGTGACTCTCGTGTGACTGTGGACTCAATTTCAAAGTCATCGTGAACACTGCATTGTGATAAGTTAAAAAATAATGTCACATTAAAGTGACATAATGGCTTTCAGGTGACAGAGAGACTACTGTGAACTCACCATTGTGCTCTTTTGTGAAAAGTCACTATGTGACTATAATGTGATATTATTTGGTGACTTATCATAATGCAACGTTCATGATGACTTTGAAATTGAGTCTAAAAATGACAGTCACATGAGAGTCACAATTTAACTACACTGTAAGTCACCTGGTGACTCGCACAAAGCTGCAGTCACATTGACGTCTCAGTGGAGTGACACATAGTGATCATTTGAGACTCATAATGAGACGTGTGGTATTTCCTATTTTTTGTTTTATCGTTGTGACTGTGACACTTGTGACCGTGTGTGACATGAATGAAATGCTATATGGACTAGCTGTTCTGTAGAGATAGTAATTATTTGAATTGTATTATTTCCTTTTGAGTATTCGCGTACTTAAAAATTAGCCTTTTGTGACTGGTCCTTAATTTTGGACATCAGTGTAGATTTCAAGAGCGTTTTCCGATATTCTCGTGGTCAAACTTACTTAAAAATCTCTGCAAATAGATGCAAACACAAGACGTTAGTTGTAGTAACTATAATTCTAGTTTATTATAATTCTAGTTATCATTCCAGAAATCAAGTGATCATTTCTCGCTACTGAAACGATTCCTTATTATTTCGTCACCTAGAAAGCAAGAGACTAGAAATTCTAGATCATCCAGCTTAGTAGTTTACCCTATTCACATACCTCAGAAATCTACATCTCTAGTTTAGGGATTCAGAAAATGACGATCTATTCATTCTTGATGAAGGCGGTATTTTTTTTTTTTCAGTGTATTATTTAGCGAAGATAAAGCATTTAAAGCATTTTTTCTGAATTAATGAGCGTAAATTTCCAAATTTGTGTAATTATGAGATAAATTTTAGACAGATTTCATCTATTAAAATGAAAAAAATTAAATCTTAGGGATTTGTGTAATGTTTACAACTATACTCAAATACTTCTTTAACCCGTAACTGGAGACATGAATTTCCTTACGCGATCAGAGACATAGAGTTTATTTTCTTTACAATGTTATTTTTCTTTTTTGTCTTTTGTAAACAGCTTTGAAATTTATTTTGGAAACGCAATATATTCTGGAACTCATGTAATGATAAAAGAACTACTTGACGGTACTGAGGAGATGATTTTATTCAAGGAGAAAAACCACGTGATAATCAGAGCCAAAGAACAACGCGAAGTCATTTTGACTCCTGTCTCCAGTTACGGGTTAAAATATAGTTTTATTATTTCATACAATTACAAATGTACAAATACACTGAAGAAACACTGAAAGAAAAAATAGACCGCCTTCATCTAGAACGAATAGGTATCCTTTTTTAAATACCTAAACTAGAAATATAGGTTTCCGAGTTTAGCGAATAAGGTAAACAAATAATCTGAATAGACGAACTGATCGAGAATTTCTAGTGTATAGGTGATGAAACGATACATTATATTATGAATCGTTTGAATTGCGAGAAATTATCGCTTGATTTCTAGAATTAATCCATAAACTAGAATTATAGTTACTAAAACTCACTTCTTGTGTTCGCATTTATTTACAGAGATTTTTAAATAATTTTGAGCACAATGGAAAATGCCCTTGAATTTTAATAGGGAAAACTACAACTCTCTAGCAAAGGGAACTAGAATTTATAAGGATAACATGGAACTATTTTTTCTAGAGGCACAATTTATTTTCTAGATGCCAGTGGCAGAATTATTTTTCAGCGTAGAGTATAAATATACATTTATTAAAACTGACACAATCCATGTTTTTCAACACCAATAATGCTGATGAGTTATAATTGGAAATGAAATCGACCATTGAAAAATATTTTTCATTTGCACGAATAATAATGTTTTTGGAATATGATACAGTAAATTATTTATAGCTCATTATAAAATGTATTACTGGAAATAAATGTGTTAAATGAATTTTATAACACTTTATTTTTAATGGTACATTAAATTATCATCATGGAATAAAAGTTTAGTGATACTGTAATAATTTTATATTTCTTTCAATTCAACTTTAAATTTTCTTTCAAATGACAAATATTTGCATTACACTAGGATTTTCATTTTTGATAACCCTTTAAGACAGGAAGAATTTTGGTAGAAATGAAAAGTTTTGGTGCTTTCGTCTCATTAATAGGATCATATTTGATTGAAAAAAATATTTAAAAAATATTCGGTATTCGGCTATGCCAAGGAAGGATCGACGTAATTCTGTGGGTGCAGGCTCGATTTTAAATAGCACAAAAAGAGGAAAATGTTTTTTTTTTCTTTAGGATCACCTACACAATTGTGTAGGTCAGGTCTTAAAATGATAAGAATCATGGGCGTAATCTGGCGGGGGCAAGGGGGGGGCATATGCCCCCCAGTTTTTTAAGAGCAGGGGCAAGACATGTATTTTGCCCCTCCAGTTTTTTGTCTTGTTTTCAAATTTCTGTATTTCCTTTTTCGATTTTTTTTACCCCTTTAGTTTAATAATTTATATTACTATCTTGGGTTTGAACTAGAATTGGATACAGCAAAATCAAAACAGCCAGAATTAATGTTTTCACGTTGACATAAGTAATTTTTCTTATGTCTTGACAAAACCACCTGCTATAATAACAGTTCAAAAGAATTTTTTTCCGTCTCCCTTTTTTTTCTTTTTGTACAAAGTACAAAACTTATTTTCCTCTTCATTTCCAGGGATGTTTTTTTTTTTGGCGGTGCACGTGTGGGAAGAGGTGGGAATAGATATCACGATTACTGTGTCTTGACTCTGACCATTGTCCTTTTTCGTAACATAATATAAGCACAAAACAAGAACTTCCTGGCTCCTCAGTTCTCTCGACAATAGTGACGCTCCTTGAATATACTCGTAGCGTCAGTCCAGTACTGGTGAGCTGAGGAAATTCTCATGGCGTCTGGATATACAGATGCACATACATTCCGTTCTCTCGCGTACATCAGGGACTAGAGTCTTGCACATGTCGCGTTGTACCCGGTTGTACCCTTGGGCGTAATCTGGTGAGGGCAAGTGGGGATCACATACCCCCTTGTTTTTCAGGAACAGGGCAAATACCTTTTGCCCCTACAGTCGCTTTGTAGTTAAAGCCCAGCTTTGTATTTCATTTTTTTTTAATTTAACCATTTATATTCTATTTTGTGCACGAACTAGCATAAGCATTGGATAATTCAAAATAACCAGAATTAACGTCTCCACGTTCATAGAAGTAATTTCTGATGCAGTAGTCAAAGCTCAAGTAAGAATATTTCCTCTGCTCTATTTTTCAGAAAAGCGGAACCATTTTTCCTTTTTTATTTTCATAGAACTATTTAAATACACATTTGGGATAGATCTCTTGATTACTGTCTTTTGATTCTGACTATTGTCATTAGGGTTTCCTTCATCTGACGAAAACCTATTCGCCTCACTCGTCTGTCTGTCCGTCTGTCACAGTGCCCGTAACTATATATGCTGACTTGAAATTTTGTATCCTTATAGCTGAACACCTCACATCAAACCACAAATCGTAAAATTTTGAAAAAGTAGTAATTAATGGACGTTGTTAATTAAAAAAAAACCAATTACAAGATCTGAAAGGCATTCATGATTCAACAAAAGCATAAATTTTTTATCGAATTATAAAAACTATCTCTTCCATCGATTAAAACCAGGTGTCATTTTAACGGCAGATAAGGACTAGCGATTGCTTTAAGGCGCTTTTATTTCTTTTTTACTCATCCCAGAAATTCAAAATTAGTACCACAAGACGGGGAAAAAATCAGCTTTCAGAAATTCTAAAAATTATCTTGATCGTACCATAAAAACTTTTAAATTCGTTAAAAATCGAGAAAAAAATCTTTTATTTTCCTTCATTTGTGAAGGCGACAGATGTCTGATGAATTGAATTTTCGGCGATAACCACAGAATATAAAACAGGTGCGGTTTTGCGGTTAGAAACAGACTCAGAATTCAGAATTTTTATATAAGACCAAATTTAAATATCGATTTTCGAGCTATGATTTTTATGCCAACCGACGTAAAATTTCATTCTCTTTCAGAATATGTCTTTATTTTTTAATTTCGACAATCAGAAGCGAAGATAATTAATTTTTTGGTAATTAATATCAGAATTGCATTTTTTGTACGGCAGGCCAAGTGACACGGAAAGAAAAAGAGTTACATTTTTACCCGGTAGCAGAAAGTGCGTGACGTGCGTCGCAGATATATTTTGGACCTTACGGATAAATTTGCCAACTTGAAAAAAAAGTATTTCCTTAAAAAAAAAAAAAAAAAAAAAAAAAAAAAAAAAAAAAAAGTACGAAAATTCTGACAAAAAATATCGTGAATTCGACAAATAGTTGCAAAAAAATCGGTAATTTATAGCCAAAGGGTCGCTGCAAAAACGCAAATTTTGTCAAAAGATCCTGGACATAAACATGAATTCCGTCCTAGGGTTGTGGAAAAAATACAAATTTCTGTCACAGGATCGCGGAAAAACGCGAATTTAGTCAAAGGATCGCGGAAGGAACCTGAATTTAGTCAAACGATTGTGGGGAAAATGCAAATTTAGTCAAAAGATCTAAAAAAAAATTGCAAATTTATGTCAAATGATCGTGAAAAAGCGCAAATTTATGTCAAAGGATTGCGGAAAAAAAACGCCGAATTTCGTTAAGATCCCAAAAACCGTAAATTTCTGCCAAAAGATCGCTGTTTAAACTTGAATTTTATCCAAAAATTCCAGAAAAAACATGAATTTCGTGCCATGGGCGAGGGGAAAAAAGCATATTTCTGTCACAAAATCGCAGAAAAGCCTTGAATTTCGTCAAAGGATCGAGGAAAAAACACGAATTTAGTCAAACGATCGCGAAAAAGAAAAACAAATTTAGTCAAACAATCGCGAAAAAAACGCAAATTTCTGCCAAAGGATCGCTGTAAAAGCGCGAATTTCGTCAAAAGATCTCGGGAAAAACGTGAATTTCGTCCCAGGGGTGCCGCAAAAAACGCAAATTTCTGTCACAGGATCGCGGAAAAAACACGAATTCCGTCAAAAGATCGAGCAAAGGACACAAATTTAGTCAAACGATCGCGAAAAAACGCAAATTTCTGTCAAAAGATCGCGGAAAACGCAAAATTTCATCATAAGATCGCGAAAAATGCAATTTTCTGCCAAAGGATCGCGGTAAAAACTCAAATTTCGTCAAAAGGACGCCTGATGGATGTACAGAATTCCTAAATTTTAAATTAGTTTATTCCTGACTCCTACTCTTGTAATGATAAATTCTTATCATTAAATTAAATATCTTTTTTTTTTCCTTTCAGTTAAAGAAAAAAATAAAGCTCTGTTCTCTTAATATATCTCTTATTATAATATGAAAGATCTGATAAGATTTCTGTGAAATAGATAATCAATGTGGTCACTATTTTCCTTATGTGTTTATTCTATGTCATTTTTATGCACGTATCTAAAAGTGTGCTGGAATAGTATTTGCTCTCGAGTATATGAACCATGTTACATATTCATTATTATTTAATTCTTCATAAAATATTAATTTTTGCTATTTACTTATTTAGGTTAATATTATAGTTGGAATATAGTTCTATTTATTTTTTAGTATTAATCAGTAAGAACCCTATTTATTTTAACACTTATAATCTTTGTACATAATCGCAGTACAGATTTTTTTAACTATTGATTTTACAAATTTGGTTCTTTCGCATCCGGATGTTATTTCGTACGCTGATTCGTAAAATCTAAATTTAAAAAAAAATCGGACCACAACTTTCCGGTTTATGAAAAAATCGATTTTTAAACATAAAAGGGATGCTTTTTCGTACAGACAATTGACGGGAATTTGTTCAAATTAGGAAAACTAAAGAACCGATCGATTTTAAACTTTGACATATTTCATAACACATAATAAGAATTTTATAAATTTAAGGTGAGCTGAATTTGTGTGTGTGTGTGTGTGAGGGGGGGGGGGGGGGAGCAAACAAGGGCTCCGTGAAAAAAAGGATAATCTGATTTAAAAAAAAAAAACTTTACGCATTTGGTTACGTCTATTTATTAATTACATGCATTATCATTTAGCTTTTATTACCGTTTATTTCTTAGCTCCCATACTATCAAAGCTTGATAGCTAATGTGCCCGCATGTTCTGTATATACGTAACGCGATAATTCTTGATAGAAATATCCGTTTTAAACTTTGTATAATATATAAAAAACTGAAGTATGGGAGTGGATAATTTTCAGGGGGACGCATTCCTAAATATAATAGCGCTGCCATTTATGCAAGGAATTATTAATTTTCTATTAACAATTTTGATTTGTTAATTTAAGGATAAAGTGTTTTGAAAGAGATATTAAACGAAATCCTCTGCATATCACACTTACCCACTTGTTTTCTTTAGAATAAAATAATACATAATTGATGATTTTTTTTAATGTTTTTCTGGCTGGTTTTCTCCTTACGTCCGGAAATTCGGTTCAAAACTCCAATTGATGGTATTCTCTGAAAGATCATTCACGTTTACCAAAGAATGGAAAACGTATTTCGATTACATAGTTTCTGAATAACAGCACCTGCCTATTCCATGCTTTTCCGAACAAAAATAAATGAAAACTTGTGTCATAAAGTTGACCCTTTGGATTTGAGACCAGCCTTAAGTACAATTGAAGAATATGGTAAAAAAGGAAATATGCTTTAGATAAATCGAAGCAGAAAATTTGACATTTTTTTCTTCATTCTTCCATCAAAATACTATAAATTACATAAAATTTTGTATTGAATATTTTGAAAGTAAAAACATTATATACAAATACTGAATATTTTTATTTAGGTCTTTAAGTGGAGCCCACTTTGAAAATGTGAAAAATTAAAAACATTCGAATTAAAATAAACATTAAAATCAGTGTTTAATTTAAAATTTTTGTATTGCTAAATTATCTGGATTCATCTTAAACCAGAATGAGTGGGATGGTATCAAAAGTGTTTTTCCGCTAAGAAAGGCGGTTGACTTTCAGAATGTTTTTCTGATAACGGGTTCTGAACTCTCCAATTTATTACTTTTTTCACACTACATTTGAGGTTGTTTCAGAGCTTTGATAGTCAAGAACGAAAAGAGTGGGGAAAACGAGTTATCTGGAATTTCCCTGGAAACTAGTGGACTATAACAGTTTACCGCCAGTTGAAAAAAAATTAACTATTAATGTTACTAGATTTAAACAGCTCTAAAATCTAACCGATGATTAAGATGTCGCATACGAATTATTTTTTCAATCAATCCCTTTCAAATTTCTCCTGTATGCTAATTTTGTTTTTTCCCCTTAATAAATGTGTATCAGTATGAAAAAGAAGAAATAATTATCAAATGAATTATTAAGGGGAAATGTCAAAAAAGCTCGCCCAATTTGAGGGCAATCTATACTACTAAAAAAAAAAGTTTCGCTTTGTGTGTGTGTGTGTGTGTGTGTGTGTGTTTGTCTGTGTGTATGCGATGGCTAGCAAAATCTAGCGTAAGTACGAAGCTGACAATTTTTATAAAAGTAAGTCCAAAGTCTCTTCTGATGCACCTCAGATTCAGAATTTTAAAATTCTAATAATTAGTTGAGTTATTAATTAAAATTCGCAAATCACTCTCATTAATAACTCATCTCGGCCCTTGCGAAAGGGAAAAAGTGATGGCGCACCCGCAGAAGCCTTATTTATGCATCGGGAGAAAATGAAGTTCGAAAAGAAGGAATTTCGGGAGTATTTTGTCATTATTTATTAACTTACATCAGTCAAACTGCTTAATTAAGTTAAAAACAGATGACATATTCTATAAGATCTCTTATGTCTCAAATGCCGCAATCAATTGAAAAAAATATCACAGTTAATCCTTCGAATTTTTTTTCCAAAAAGGCTCGTTTTTTCCGTGAAGCGTTTTTCTGTCCTGTTGCAGCGCCCCTCGAGAACGCAGTTTTAGAGGTACCGACAAATTAAAAATGTGCTCTCAAAGCTAAAACCTTCTAATCGATTGTTTTAAAAAATATGAATTTTAACCTTTTCAAATACACTGGCGAACTCAGGTCACTTCGCGTTTTATGGAGACGATATTCTTTTAACCCTAAAAGTAACAAAACGTCCATACTTTAATATACTTTACTTTTTACTTTACACACCATACTTTTTTTTTTCTGTTTAGAGCATCTCTATAGGCCAGATTTACATAACCTACAAAATTTTTGAAACGCTTGGACGGGTATAAATATTTTTTACAAGATAAAATATGTGAAAAATTCGATGAAAATAAAAAATCTGAGTGTTTCGTCGCGGTTTCGCCCCTTCAGCGCACAATTTTAGAGGTACCAACAAAACCAAAAATATGTTCTTAAAGGTGAAACATTCTTCTAATCGATGTTATAATCGGCTTTTAAAAATAAGAATTTTAACCCTTTCAAATATACCGGCACGGAAGTCACTTCGCGCCTCATGGTGACGATATTTATTCTATGCTAAAAGTAACAAAACGTGCGTATTTTATCAGAAACCTTTTAGAGCATTTGGATAGACCAGATTTACGTCACCTGCAAAAATTTCGAAACGTTCGGACGAGTATAAATATTTTTATAAACTAAAATATATGAAAATATCTACGAAATAAGTAAAAATCTGGGTGTTTTTGCGCGGTAAAAAAAGACGTCTTAATTTAAGTACATGTGTATGGTGATAGGGAGGGAGGGCATAAATATTTTTAAAAAACGGCCTTAAAATTTTTGCCCCCCCAGTCTTAGAGCCCAAGTTACGCCTATGATAAGAATACAAATTTTAAAAAAAAGGTGGAAATTTCAAAACAAAGCCTTTTTTAATGTCACTTCTCACTTTTCTCTTTTCTTCTGAAAAAAAAAAACTGAAATCGATATTCATATCATTGTTTATTTGAGAAATAATACCAACAATAAGTTCATTGTCCATAAATATTCTTAGAACTTTTTTATTTAAAAAAATACTGAAAGTACTTTGTTTTTAAAGTTTTTGCTTAAGAAGATGACATGCAATAATCAATTTATCGAATCCTTCTTCAAGCAAATTTCTGAGTATCGTTCATTTAATCAATATTTTAAAAACTGTGAAATATTTTGAAGAAAAAACTTCATGTCAGTAATTAATCATCATAGACTAAGTAAAAAATCTAAACTTGAAAGTTCTGATTTGTTTATGATATTTTTAAAAAGGAATTCAAATTTCTACATAATCACTTTTAAAATATATAAGGATGGTTATAATTAAACTTACCCTATAAACAGCATCCTACAGCGCAAACCGGTGAGCGTAATGCAATGAAATTTGGTATATAGACTATACACGACATGCGCTCACGAAAATTCGAAAAAAGAAAATAGTTCAAAAATGTCCACCAGATGGCGCTTTTTCCGGAAAAAACATTAAATTTAACACAATAAATGACCAAAACGGAATACAAAAACAATATTAAAAATCCAGAACAAGAATTATGAGTAATAAAATGTAAAATCGGCTGTTTTGGCCGTTTATTGTGTTAAATTTAATGTTTTTTTCCCGGAAAAAGCGCCATCTGGTGGACATTTTGGAACTTTTTTTTTTTCGAAATTCCGTGAGCGCATCTCGTGTATAGTCTATGTACCAAATTTTATTGCATTCCACTCACCCGTTTACGCTATATGTTGGTGTTTATAGGGGATGTTTAATTATAACCACCCTGTATATATACAGGGTGTTGCCGAATTCGACCAACAAATTCAGAGGGGTTATTTCATCAAGAAGATGAAAAATTACCATAGAACATGGGGTCTCAAACCACCTATTTAATCAAAAATACAGGGTGTTCTACACTAACTCTACTTTAGTTGACGGTAATAACATTAAAAAAACTGAAGTATATTATAATGAAATTTTAATATATATGCTCATCTTTGTTGCAAATGTGATAACACCATAAGTCGTAGAAGTTTCCATTATACGCGCCAGTAGTATCCATTTGACTCTCCACGTTTAGGACTGTGATTATCAGTTCATATTACGGTATCATCGATTGCATGAGCATCCTGTTTTACTGAACTTTTTGTGATGTTATCCCATGTTATACAAAACAAGGTACATAGCGTTACATTTTTATTCCAATATTTTTATCTTTCATAAAATTATTACCGTCAAGCCGACTTCAGTTAAGCGAAACACCCTTTGTTTGTGTCTAAATATGTGGTTTGCGGCCCCATGTTCGATGGCAATTTTTCAACATCAGGGATGCTTACTATCATCCCTGTGATGTTGTTGATCGATTTGACAACACTCTGTATATACAAGGTTAGTATAAATAAATGACCAGATATTAACAATTTCCATTTTCAAAACTATTACAAAAATTATAATAAGTGATATATGAAAATAAAGAAAAATATTGCAAGTTTTGTTTCATTTACAAATGTTCGATGTGCGAACCTTTCGTAACACGACAAACATCTATTCTGTAATGAAGTTCATATCACACATTTTGCAGTTTTACACTGCCAACGGTTTTTAAAGCGGCATAGTTGCGTTTTTTAACACTGGAAGCGCCGTCAGGGGTCATTTTGACTCCTGCCAAATTCGTAATAGTCGATTCTAGCCAGAAATTTCTTCATAAGGTATGTGGAATGCAAGAAACACAATAATAGGCTAATTAAATAAGTTAAATAGTTTTAAATAAAAATTCTGGCGTGAAACAATTTTTATAAAACTCGTGTAAAAAAGCCGGCGGTTCTAGCGTTAAATTATTTGAGTATTTTCGGCAATGTTCGTTCATAAACAAGATCTTTGATGGAACCCCACAAAAACAAATCACATGGCGTAAGATCCGGGGATCTTGATGTCCATGTGAATAAAGGTAAATCATCATTACCTGCACTTACAATCCAGCGTTCAGTGACGACAAAAAATAACTTGGAATGTTTTGCTTTACTTACGTATATCGCTTATTATAATATGTTTAATAGTTTTGAAAAGTATTTTTATTATATAGTTGGATATTCATTTATGCTAACCCTATATATTTAATCTGTTGCAACATCCATCCCATAATCTATTGAATATGTGAATATGAATATGTGTGCAATTATGTATATGATCATGTTATAACTATACAAAAAATATAAGTCCTTTCATATATATCTATTCAGATTTAAACATTTTAGAGGTAGCAAAATGTAAACCACAACAACAACAACAACAACAAAAAAAAAAACGAGAAAAATCAATTAAAAAATTGGAACTCTTGATACATTTAAATAGAAATGGCCTTTTAGACGTATTTATAAGCATCTTTACGTATCTTTACGTAACTTTACCAGAATAGACAAGGGATGTCTAAATACATTTTAGACGAAATTTTGGAAAATTGATATTTTCGAAATTTTTTGCAACGTAAAATTTACAGAGTCCTTTTAACTAAATTACTATTTCATGTGTTTAAACTTGTAATAAACATGTTGTCAAACATGTCACAAGTAATAATGATCAACATTACTATTTCATGTGCAAACAATTAAACATTTATGCCCCAACAGTATTTTAAAGTACCTTTAAATAGCTCGTTACAGAATTCATTTAACACACTGGTTCACAGTAATATAATATAGGATGAGTTATGGATACTTTATAATATTCAAAAGCATTGTTTGTTGCACAAAGCCAAACCGTTTTTAAATGGATCATTCTTCAGCTTTCTTAATGTAGACATGAAATGGAAGGTTTCAATTCTAAAAAATGCTTATATTTATATGTCATTCTGTAAAAAAAAAAAAAATAGCTATTACTTAATCTAAGAAAATACCGGCTGAGCCAAAAGTTCGTTACAATTTTAAAAACTCATAAAACAAGGAAGAAATTATGATAAAGGAGTGCGGTTTGCAGGAAAGGGCTCGAAAGGTAGTCGGATTTGTTTTAGCAGGAAAAAACAAATTTAGTTAAAAAATCACATGTAGAGGGCGCTGACGACCCGAAACACAATGAACAGGACAACAATATGCTCCATTCAGTTGTTCTTCAAACAACAAATGTTCAACATGACCTCCAGGGCATTCTACGACACAACTGTTGTCCTGTTCATTGTGTTTCCGGTCGTCAACGCCCTCTACATGTGATTTTTTAACTTTTTTTTTTTTTTTCTTGTAAAAAAATCCGACTACCTTGTGAGCCCTTTTTTGCAAACCGCACTCCTTTATCATAATTTCTTCCTTTTTTATGAGTTTTTAAAGTTGTAACGAACTTTTGGTTCAACCGGTATAATATAACCATGGACCATAATTAGCCCAGTGGTTAGGGAGTTGAATTCGAAATTAATTAGGGGAAAGCTGGAAATTGTTTTAATCCCTTCTGTTTAGGTCTACAATGAATATGCTATGTTTTCCCCCTCGTACTAGGTGAGCGTTAAGAGATATGTATAGATGTATAGTCAAAAAACACCTTTTTTTGCATACCTTAACAATATCTCAAAACAGCTAACTCTGTCAAAAACATTGTCAGTGCAAATGTTGTAGAGCTTAAAAGTCTGAGTAAAATGAGTACCTACACTTAATATTTTTCTTAAACATTAAGGTCACAATTCTACTTTAAATTTTCAGACCCGTGCTCAGGGGGTTGAACTCAGAATTAATTTGGAGAAAACTGAAAATTGTTTTAATCTTTTCAGTTTAGGTCTAAAATGAACGTACTATGTTTTCTTCCTCGTACTTGGTAGATGTGAGAAAATATGTACGCATTTATTTTCGAAAAACACGTTTTTTTTTAAAATTACCTTAAAAATATCCCAAAACATCTGCTCTATAAAAAACATTGTCAATACAAATGTTGTAGAGCTTAAAATTCTGAATAAAATGAGTACCATCATTAATATTTTTGTTCACCATTAAGATCGTAATTCTGTTTCAAAATTTTGCCTTAATCTCTAATCAAGAGCTTGAAGCCGGGAGAGACCAATTTAAGTTAACAATATCTCAAAACAGCTAACTCTATAAAAAACATTGTCAATACAAAAGTTGTAGAGCCTAGAATTCCGAATAATGTGAGTACCTACACTTAATATTTTTGTTCAATATTAAGACCGCAATTTTAATATATTGTTAAGTTAACTTGGTCTCTCCTGGCTTCAATCTCTTGATTTTAAAAATTTTGAAATAGAATTGCGACCTTAAGGTTGAACAAAAATATTAATGATGGTACTCATTTTATTCAGAATTTTAAGCTCTACAACATTTGTATTGACAATGTTTTTTTATAGAGTTAACAGTTTTGAGATATTGTTAAGGTAATTAAAAAATATATCTTTTTCGAAAATAAATATGTGCATATTTTCTAAGATAAGCCCAAGTACGAGAAAGAAAACATAGTACGTTCATTTTAGACCTAAACTGAAGGGATTAAAACAATTTCCAGTTTTCTCCTAATTAATTCTGAGTTCAACCCCCTCACCACGGGTCTAAAACTTTAAAGTAGAATTGTGACCTTAATGTTCAACAAAAATATTAAGTGTAGGTACTCATTTTACTCTGAATTCTAAGCTCTATAACATTTGTATTGATAATGTTTTCGACAGAGTCAGCTGTTTTGAGATTTGTTATGGTATTTAAAAAAACGTGTTTTTTTGCTATAAAGCTGTACATATTTTCTAACGCTTACCTACTACGAGGGGGGAATTATAGCATATTCATTCTAGACCTAAACTAAATGGATTAAAACAATTTCCAGCTTTCCCCTAATTAATTCCGAATTCGGCCTTTTTTCCTCCCCTACCACTGGGCCAAATGTACAATAACCTCATCCGAGTTACCTACGATACCGGGAAGTTCTTTATCTTTAGAAACATCAGAAAGCAATATGTTTTCCAGATTTAAAAAAGCATTTATTAAAGCAAAGTTTCTTTTCCTGCCACTGAGTTTCGGAAACATTTCTGAGAAGTTTTATAATGTATTGATTAGTTTTCTCAACCCAGAAGTAGATTTTTGAATGTTAAATTATTTATGAAACTACCCATTAAAATATAACAGATTTCACCTCGGTGGATTGGAAACATCTCCGAGATTTTAAAACATTGAACAAAACAAAAAACTGAAATTGTGGATGAGTGGAAAAATCTTATCATAGAAGCAATTTGTCTAATAACTCCTGATATGCTACGAAACATTTCGGAAGAACTGGATTACCGTTTAGACGTTTGTCGTGCTACCAAAGGTGCACGCATCGAAGTCTATTGATAGTAAAACTTTGTGAGATGCTATTTTTATTTAAATATTTTTTTTAAATTCTAATGGGTAGTTCCGCAAAAATAAGCCATAACTTTTGGATACTTTTAGCCTGGACACCCTGTATTTTCCTAGATTAAGAACTATTTATCTCTTTTTTACAGTGCAGGCCATAAAATTTACCAGGCGATCCAATTCGGAATTCCCGGGTTATAGATGCCTGGTATGCAGAACGTAAGTAAAAATCATTTTTAATTGAAAACTCCAATTAATTTTTTACATTTAATATATGTTCTTAGATCGCCCATCAACTGCACCTAAAAACATTTTTGATACCTTATGTGAGCGGTTAATCGCGATTTTGTATTTTTTTTTTCTTGCAACCTTTTTGATTTTACCCAAAAAGAGCTTAAATAGGTTGTAGGAAAAAATATTTTTAACAGAATTATATTTTAAGATGTATGTCAAATAAAGGGGCATAAAGTGTATTTTAGAAACAAACAGGGGACGAAAATTTAAATACCCTGTAACCGGCTGGCCCGGATCTTTCCGTTCTTAGAAATTATGTTAAAAAGGCTGTAGACCAAAATATTTTAAACAGAATTCTACTTTGAACCTTATATAGAAAATAGTGATATTAAAGATATTATAGCCTCAAACTTTTACTAAAAAAATATATATCCTGGGATTTACAAGCATTCTTATAAAAATACTGGAAAACCCTGGGACGGTGAAAGGGTTCGTTACTTTCATAAGAAATTTTGTGAAAATTCAGTAAAGCCCTCAGACGCTGAGAGGATTGCAGGTAGTTCGTATCTCATTTGTCAGGTCGTTAAGGATGAAATTTGTAGAAAAAAAAAGGCAAAGTTGATAACTTACAAAAATAAAGAAATATTTTATTCAAACTTAAAGAAATATTTTATCCGAACTTCAACGATAGTTCATAGGTACTCTGAGATGGGTCAGACCTCTGCCATCAAAATACTCATGGCCAGAGGACACGAGTTGCGACGTCGTCGCTAATCGAGCGACTTCTCATTAGTGTTGGAATTCACACCGGAAAATTTTGAATAGCAATTTTCTTTTATTTTATCTGTGGAATATCTATCATCTTATAAAAAAATAATAACTATCTAAACTTACTGGTGAGAATTTGGAATTCCTAAATAAAAATCCAAACAGATGCGGAATGCCACACTGTTGCCGCATCTGGCTGATTTTTTTATTGGGGGATTCCAAAATCTCACCAGTAAGTTTAAATATTTATTATTGTTTTATAAGAAGATAGATATTCTACAAATAGTATAAAACAAATTGCTATTCAAAATTTTCCGGTGTGAATTCCAGCACTAGTGAGAAGTCGGTCGATTAGTGACGACGTCACAACTCGTGTCCTCTGGCCTTGAGTATTTCGATGGCAGCGGTCAG
Organism: Maratus speciosus; assembly: GCA_963932465.1. NCBI lineage: Eukaryota > Metazoa > Arthropoda > Arachnida > Araneae > Salticidae > Maratus > Maratus speciosus. The sequence continues at coordinate 603,814,618 of OZ010787.1, forward strand.
ACTCAACGGTGACATTTAGTTCGTCGTTTATTGCCCTTGATTCTGGGCAACCGCGTGGCTCATTTGTGAGGCCAAAGTTACCTATACGAAATTTGGCGAACCAATTTGATACTGTTTGCTGCGCTAACTAGACGAATACTAGAGCCAAATACATTATTGCCGTTCCGTGCGGACTGCGATGTTGTAGTTCCCCGTAGAAACTCATAAGTTATATTATTGCGAATTTCCGACCGTTCCATTTTCAACAAAATTAATTAACACGTTGAGTGCCACGTCAGTCTCCGGTGACCGACACTGAACTTTTCGTTTAGGCCGCGTCAGTCATTGGTGACTGACACTTATAGGTTGTGTAATGGGAATCTTATTTCGTGGCCTGAACGGAAAGACAGGCAAAACAGACTTGGCATTTAACGTGTTAAAAAAACAAGTTTTTAATATTTTTAGAGCTTACAATGATTTAAGCCAACAATTAAGCTAATGTCAAATAATAAGCAGTTAAAGTTGGAAATATCATTAACTACAAATTTCATCCTTGACGACATAATATTTATTTATGAAATTTTCAATCGTCGATTTAGTTACGGAATATTACACGAAAAAAAATTCTGAATTATTTACAATGTTTTAAGTGCAAACTGGTTAATAGGCGATAATAGGGTTGCGAATTCATTTTTGAAAATTTTTTTTTTTAATTATGCTTTAAAAATATTTTTAAAACAATCCAGTTAATTGTGATATAGTTTTCAAAGAAATTGCATTTGAAAGTTTTTTTCATTTGACGTTATAAAAAATTCAATTGTGCGATGTTTAATGTTTAAAAATAATTCGATAAAAGACAATTGATTGTTCATTATATGGTTATGATTGTTAATTATATTGGAATGAAATGGTTTGAATAAAGTTATAAATATTCCACAAAAACCCACCAATACAAATTTAGTTCGTTAACTTTAAGGATGTCTTAAATCCAAACTATTTTCTGTTCGCAAATGTTTTAAATTGGTAGGTAATCTTCTTAAGAAACTATGTAGTATAACAGGGTTTTTTTCGTTTTTCGGTAAAGACAGAAGATTTTTCGATGTCAAAGTAGGGAAGAAGATTTTGAACCGAATTTCCGGACGTGACAGCACAGAAAAGGAAACAAGCTGTCATCCAGAGAAACAATCGCTTATAACGCAAGATGTAATTGATTTATCGGAAAATGAGAAAAACTGCTCGATGACAAATCAGTTCAATAATCGAGCATGCATGTACCATGCATTATTAAATATTTAAAAATGAGTCAGAAAACTTAGCGAAGAAAAATATTATTTGAAAACTGCCTTAATGGGCTAAATCTGTCTAAAATTTAATTACATAAATTTTCTAGGATATTTTCAAAAATTCAGAAAAAGTTTTGGAAGGAAAAATATTATTTGAAAACCACCTTAATGGTCTAAATCTGTTTGAAATGTAATGATTACATAAATTTTCTAGCGTATTTTCAAAAATTCATAAAAAAGTTTTGGAAGGGGAAATTTTCATTATTTAATAAATTGGGGCATAAAGGGTTAAATTGGCACTTTATAAAGTATATTGTGATTCTAAACGAGAAAAAAATTACCCCTATCTTAGTTCCAGTAGAAATAAGTAAACATTTAGGATTTGTAAGCTTTTATAATAATGATTAATCAATATCCGCATTGAAATAGTATTTTGACATATTTGGAGAAAATGAACCTAGTGTGATTGATACGAGTATTAAAGCTAGTTTTATTTTACTAGAAGGATAATATCTAATATACGGCCGTTATTGGCTGCTAAGCGGCTTAGTAGTTAGATCACTTAAATATGGATGGCTAATTTTATCGCTTGTTCCGTTTACGGAGATAGAGGCTCTCTATCTTCTTGAACTGAATAAACATATGTCAGAGATTTTAAAATTAACCCTTCAATTTGCACTACACTGTAAAAAAGGGACTAAAATACAGAAATACTACTGGCAATTTAGACACCAGTACTATTTCCATATTTTAACGGAAGTTTTCCCCCGTAAATGCCAATTAAACCAGAAATTTGTCTGTTATTTATCGGGAAAAAGTTCCGTTAAAATACGGAAATAGTACAGGCGTCTCGATTGCCTGTAGTATTTCCGTATTTTAGTCCCATTTTTTACAGTGTAGGACTAACGGAGCAATTTTCTTTTTTTCATTTGTTTTAGCTATTTAGCGTCCAAATAACACAAATAAATACTATTCAATTTTTACCGTTGTTTCATTTAATTAGAAAATAACGTTACACACATACATAACATATTATAACACACATACATATATATATATTATAATTCTGTACTAAAATATCTAAAATACAGGTATGAGAGCGTTCCGACCCAAATGGTTGATTTTCACCTCTAAAATTTAATAGTATTCTTTGCTTTATTAAATCTCAGAAATTCTGTCATTAAATACGGTGAGAATTACTATTAAAATTTAGTGGTAGCAATCGGTCATTTGTGTCGGAACGCACTCATCCCTGAAAATATCAACACAAAATTCCAACATAATAATTATAATATGAATTTTATCAAGTGACCATTAATTTACCAAAGTAAATTCGGAAATCATGAAATGTAAAAGGCTTAAAAACTCTTTTTTCACTTAAAAAGCATCATAACGAATATTAAATCCTTTTGTACGAAATTACTATTAAATAAAATAAAATTAACACAAAAAAATACCAATATTCAAATTAATTACGTTAAATTAACTTGAAGCAAAATGAGCATAATTTCACTGAATCTATAAAACTCCTAGAATAATATGAAAGAACATACAATAAAAAGTAACCATTCATTGTAAAACGTGTTATTAAGGTAAATATTACACAATATAAGAAGGTCGCACTGATTTCTGGGAGTGATAAAAGGCGTTTAGTATAAAGTTTGTATTACACATTGCCCAATGGCACGCGACATATCAAATACCGGGTGATCCAAAAGTTCGTTAAAACTTTAAAAACACATAAAAGAGGAAGAAATTATGATAAAGGAGTGTTGTTTGCAAGAAAGGGCTCACAAGGTTGTCAGATTTTTTTTTAGCAGCAAAAAAAAAAAAAAAAAAAAAAAAAAAAAAAAGGTTAAAATATCACATATAGAGGATGCTGACGACCCGAAACAAAATGAACAGGACAACAATACGCTCCATTCATTTGTTCATCCAATAACAAATGTTCAACATTACCTCCAGGACATTCTGCGACACAACCAGGTTGTGTCGTTATCTGTTCATTGTGTTTCGGGTCGTCAGCGCCCTCTATATGTGATTTTGTAACAAAATTTTTTTGCTGCTAAAAAACATCCGATTACCTTGTGAGCCCTTTCTTGCAAACCGTAGTCCTTTATCATAATTTCTTCCTTTTTTATGAGTTTTAAAGTTTTAACGAACTTTTGGCTCACCCGGTATAGATATATATATATATATCACAAATCCGATTATCAAAAATATTTGTCATCGGCTAATCTCCTCATTGCTTTTTTATTTTTGTATGAAAAATAAAATAAAGTAAAATATTATTACTCCATTTTACGTACAGTCTTTTCACATTGCAGTATGTCTGTAGCAGTCACACTTAGTATGAATATTTAATTTCCCCTTAATCACAATAGACTGGATTAATTAAAAATACACCTACTAAGATACCCTAAATGAGTGAGTAAACAGCGAAACAGTTTTAGTTCGAAAAAGAACCTATTCCTTTATCATGTTAATAAATATGAGTTGCTGTCACGCCATGAATAATAAAAATGGATAATAACATTCAATTAATTAGCAAACAAAATCTTTTGGAAACCGGCATATTACCCTCCGAACCTCAATCTGAAATGGGAAGAAATTTAACGCGTTTGCGTTTGGCGACCTATTAATAGGACATGACTTTATATTGACTATGATTTTGTCTTAACAATTTCTTTTGCTTATATCTGCCTGTACTGATGATAGTATGTGTCTATTAATTTACGAGTCATTCATGCTTCAAGATGTAGTAAAAAATCTCTTTATAACGAGATTATCTTATCTCGTTGGCAATTTCTTTATCTCAAATATATGTTTCCTTTTTAAACTTAAGGGGGTCGGGGACATAAAAATCTTTAAATTTATTAAAATTTTTTTACTGCATTAAAAATTTCTCTCTTTTTTCTGCTTAAAATGACGTTTAAATTATGTTTTTTTTTATCTTAATTAGAATATGAAATATTAAAATTTTTGTTTTGGTTTCTTTTCAAAATCTAGCTTTCAAAAAATGGTTGTCATGGAAACGACTTCTTGTGAAAATGCGTTTTTATTCATGATGGATTTTTTCACCCTTTTTCGTATTTAAATTGTTATAAGTCAAGAACCGTTAAAGGTAAATGGTTCAAACTTACAACATGTCTTTTTCAATTGTTTTACTTTAATTTTGATTCAGCAAATTTGAAAAAAAAATATTTACTTTTGAAAATATGATTATTTTTTTTAAGTTACATATTTTTTTTCTCAATTTTTACTTTAAATATTTTTAATATTTTTTATTTTAAAAACTTTTTAATTAATATTTTTTTAAATGCTGAATACGAATTAAAACTTATATATTTCTGCTTATTTAAATGGAAAAAAATGAAATCCTACAAATAATATTTCGAATTATAACGATTTTAAATGACCCCACATTTTTGATAATTTTTAAATTTAAAATTTAAAAAAAATATGAGAAGTTTTATGATGGGATTTCGTTTACAAATCATGTGGTTAACCATCACAAAAAAATTCAAAATTTTAACTCAATAAATAAAAATTATGTGTCCCGGACCCCCTTAAAATCGGGGCTATGTGCTAATAGTGAGAATTAATAATTTATGTTAAAAGAAAAGTACTAAAAATTCTTATACCTATTTAATCGCTTGTAATACGACATTGTCCAAACACCTTCAAAAATTCTTTTTAGCCTGATTTCATATTAACCCCTTAAGCACCATATTCAATTTAGTGATAGCATACCAGGTATATTAAATTTCGTCAAAAGTAGTTTATGTCATTATTTTTAATTGCAAGTAATTGTAATTACAAGTAATGTTAGGAGATGAATAAGGTTTATTTATATTATGCAAACAGAAATAAGGTTCGAAGTAAACAACTTCCATAATCACAATAGCAATTAGCGACGCAAAAAACCAGATGCTTAGAATAATCTAGTCTGGACTTAAAATGAGAATGTACGCATATACGCCCTGGTATTTCAAATAAAAGAGTTCATGACGTATACAGATACGTCGTGGTGATTAAAGATTTAATTGTACTCAAAATTACTATATTTGTTATATTTAAGTAAATAACATATCATTAAATTTCAGTAAATCTTAACTTTTATGGTTTAGATAGCTTCTTTTATTATTGTTAACGTGAAAGTAGTTTTTCTCGAAAATTTAAAAAAAATAAAAATTGGACCCTAAAGTGTTAAACACGTTTCTTTAATCAATACTTTCTTAAAAAATTAAAAATCTATCTAGTGTGATGATTAATTTTCTAAGGATTTGATTTAAAATTTATAAATATTGTGTTTAACAAATTTCAGTAAACATTAACTTTTGTGCTTCGGATAGCTTCTTTTAATTTTTTAACCCATTCATGACTAGCGTCCCATTTTTTGAGACGCTTCGAATTTTAATAAACTTGTGTAATTTTCTTCTTCTTTATAACATGAAAATTGCATGAAATAATCTATAACTGTCTTTATCTGTTAACGATAGATGACAACATAAGATGGATATCTATTTGCTTAAAGGAAGGCCTTTTTTCGATAGTTCATAGATTTTTCATTTTTGAAGATTACGAAATCTAAAAAGTAAGTTTATTTGTGTTTTTTATACCAAGGATCAAAATAAATAAGTTATAATCTTAGCTTGTAGATGTCTTTGAAATGCGTTTTTTCTTTTTTTTTTAATTGTGAAATTATATGTTCAAGCCTATTTTTCATGCAATTTTGTAACATACAAAATATAGGGCGCTAGGCCCGAATGGGTGCTTATTTTTATTAGCCATTTAGGTAACAGTTATTTATGTAAAGTCCTTTTCAATACGATTAGAAAATATAATTTGTTTTTAAGCCTAGAATACTATTATTCTTAGTTTATTATTAATAATACTTATAATGTTATTAATCTCTCTAAAGAAATAAATATATATTTTTTTAGTAATTCATAAAAAGATTAATTGTGGTAAATAATGTACAATTTAAAAACTTATTTTATATACATTTATAGTCCAAGAGCTGTTAAACATTTTATGGAAGGTATTTGAGGCACCCTGAAAATTTCTGCAACACTTCATTTGTAATGGGTGAATACAAAATCGAATTTCTGGCTGAAGGATTGTGGCCCAAAAACTGTGCCAGACACGTGTCAAGTGCCATTTTTTGACTACCCCCCGAAAAAGGTATTTGAGGCACGCTGAGATTGAGACAGAATAACATTTATACTTAGAAAAAAATATTTTGAAAACGACAGACACTTTAGTCGGCCCAAAAACTGTGCCAGACACGTGTCAAGTGCCATTTTTTGACTACCCAAAAAAGGTATTTGAGGCACGCTGAGATTGAGACAGAATAATATTTATGCTTAGAAAAAAATATTTTGAAAATGACAGACACTTTAGTCGGCACAAAAACTGTGCCAGACACGTATCTGGCACAGTTTTTGGGCCACGATCCTTCAGCCAGACATCCGATTTTGTATTCAGACATTACAAAAGAAGTGTTGCACAAATTTTCAGGGTGCCTCAAATACCTACTCAAAAATGTTCAACAGCTCTCCCACTATTAGACAAAACATTTAATTATGCATTTTATAAATGTTATGCATATTTCCATATTTAGTACGTTTACATTTTATCAAATAAACGCAAAACATTTTTAGCGTAATTTTTTTTAGTATTTTTCCAGTTCATTTTGCAGCATTTTAAAGTAATTTTACCAACAAATTTGATAAAATAAAAATTCAGGCACAAATAGGTTAAACCTAAAATTAAGTTATCGCCAAAATGAAAAAGAAAATTGACCCGAAATGGTTTAATTAAAGAAATAAAGAAAACCACAGTTACCTTAACACATGAGAAACACAAAACTGTTAAAAATCATTTGGCCACGTCTCTTATTATGATGTTTTCTAACCCCAAAACAGGATAAGAGGGAGATTCCTCTAATCATTAAATTAAGGCTTCTGGGATATGCTACAAAATCACACCCTACTGACGTTTCGTTAAAGCTAAAATTAATTTTACTCGAAAAAAAAAAAAAAAAAATCTTACCCGAAATAGTTTAATTAAAAAAATAAATAAAGTCATACTTACCTGAACATGAATGAAACAGAAAACTGTTAAATATCATTAGATCACGTCTCTTATTATGCTGTTTTGTAATAATAGACAAAATAAGATGGGGATTCGTCTGATCATTAAATGAAGTCTTCTAGGATATGCGACACAATCACACCCTGCTGACGTTTTGCTAAACCTAATATTAATTCTCCCCCCACCCACCACCAAAACAAAAAACAAATCAGACATGAAATAGTTTAATTACAAAAATAAAGGTAAAATATATCTACCTTAACATAAATGAAACACAAAACTGTTAAATATCATTCGGTCACGTCTCTTATTATGCTGTTTTCTAACTCCAAAACAGGATAAGGGGGAGATTCCTCCGATCATTAACTTAAGTCTTCTGGCATATGCTACAAATCACACCCTACTGACGTTTCGCTAAACGTAAAATTAATTTTTCTCCAAATTAAAAAAAAAAAAAAAATCTGACCCGAAATAGTTTAATTAAAAAAATAAATAAAGTCATACTTACCTGAACATAAATGAAACACAAAACTGTTAAATATCATTCGGTCACGTCTCTTATTATGCTGTTTTCTAACTCCAAAACAGGATAAGGGGGAGATTCCTCCGATCATTAACTTAAGTCTTCTGGCATATGCTACAAATCACACCCTACTGACGTTTCGCTAAACGTAAAATTAATTTTTCTCCAAATTAAAAAAAAAAAAAATCTGACCCGAAATAGTTTAATTAAAAAAATAAATAAAGTCATACTTACCTGAACATAAATTAAACACAAAACGGTTAAATATCATTAGATCACGTCTCTTATTACTCTGTTTTGTAATAATAAACAAAATAAGATGGGGATTCGTCTGATCATTAAATGAAGTCTTCTGGGATATGTGACAAAATCACAACCTGCTGACGTTTTGCTAAACCTAAAATTAATTCTCCCCCCACCCACCACCGAAACAAAAAACAAATCCGACCAGAAATAGTTTAATTAAAAAAATAAATGTAAAATATATCTACCTTAACATAAATGAAACACAAAACTGTTAAATATCATTCGGTCACGTCTCTTATTATGCTGTTTTCTAACCCCAAAACAGGATAAGAGGGAGATTCGTTTGATCATTAAATGAAGTCTTCTGGGATATGCGACAAAATCACACCCTGCTGACGTTCGCTAAATGGAGAAGCTGATTTTCTTTATACAAATTTTTGTCAATTAGTAATGACAAAATCATATTGCAGATGTTCTTAATTTTAATTAACGAAGGGAAATAAATGATATTTATCTCTAACGTCATTTAGTTAGTATTTTAGTTTAACCCTTTATGTACTCAATTATGAATTAATGAAAATTTTATCTTCTAAAGCATTTTTCGTGAGTTGTTGAAACTACATTGGGAGATTTACATAATCATTTAATAAATTTTAGAAGAATTTTAGAAGTATTGAAGGATTTAGAAGGATTAATTAAATTTGAATTTATAGGGATTTTGTGCACTATTTATAACCCCACCCAAATCTTTTATTTTAAATCTTTTTTTTTCTTTTTGTATTTGTATTTTGTAGAATTAGGAAATGTACAAATATAATGTTCTTACAATAGAAATTTAGAAATATTTCCGAATTGAAAAATTCCTCCCCCTTTCTCCCAACGCCAAGAAAGCTGAAAAGATGCAAAGGCCAAAAGAAATCATCCTTTTAAAATATTTTTTTTTTTTGTGTATGTGTAACCAATAATGCTTTTTGGAACAAGAGAAAGTAATGCATCTATAACTCATTCTAAACTCTATTACTACTAATCGATGTATTAAATGAATTTTATAAGTTATTTTAATGGTACTTATAAGTATCGTCAGTAGATAAAGGGTTAAGGTTTTAAAATCAATTCGATATTTTCACTGTTATAGTGAATTGTATTTCAGCGACAAACACGATTTTAAAGAATTTAAATCATATGCCGCATTAAACAAGCGAAAAACATCGATGAGTGCGCTGTGAAAAAATTATGTAACGTTACTCCATGAAATTTGGTGACAACATGCTGCCTCCAATTTTATGGAGTAAGTTATGTAATGGTGTAATTTAAACTGATATAACTGGTATAATACATTAGTGTAACATAACACCAGTTGTATCTTTTAAATTACTCAATAAAATAGAGGCAGCAAGACTGCCACCAATTTTATGGAGTAATGTTCCAGAAAATGTTTTCAGTGTAAAGTTTAAGGTTAATGTCAGACGAACGTCTTTTTGCACGTTTTTTTACTTACGTATTATCCCTTCACAATGCTTGCGGCATTGTGTAGGGATGATACGTAAGTAAAAACGCGTGCAAAAAGACGTCCGTCTCACATTAGCCTAAAGCGCAGTTAAAGTTATGTTGCACATACGCATATAAATTTATTAAAGAGGGCTTTAACTATCTGTATCACACCGCTATCCATGCAGGCTGCTGTCAAATCCAAAAGAGCTACTGTCTGACACATTTTTTAATAAATTTTTGCTCGGAAACGCATAGAGTTGGCATGTGTAAAACTATGTATTCGAACGACATTTTCCTTTTTTGATAAAGGTAGGGTAAAGTGCCCTATTATCGTCCCCCAGTCACTTTTAGGCCCTTGGAAGTTGTGATTTTCAGTGAAATTCTACCAAATTTTGATTTTAGATAGACTAACTACCCACGCACATAGGCAAATATCGTACAAAAAAAAATTGACAATGCGAAAAATTGTTTTTTTCTAAAGTATCTAAAAAATGCAAAAGAAAAAAATGGTCCCAATTTCGTCCCCCCAGAAAACTCAATGCGCAGAGGCTTAATTTATAACTAAATCAACATATATTTCTAAATGAGTAAGTAATTTAATTTACATTAAAGTAAGGCACAAAGAACAGTACTAATTATCAGTGGAAAAACATAAGGAAACATTAGCCATCCAAACATGAGGAAAAAATTGAAAAAACTGTCATGAAAAAGGCATTTCCTAATTTCCTCCCCGGGATGAAAATAAGAACTGCAAGGGGGACGAAATTGGGACCACGCTACTTCCCAATATGACGGAGCTTCTGTTCCCGTAAGATCAACTGAGCGTACTAAAACTCACTGTATGCTACTGTCAGCGTCTTACCAACGTAAAATACATGCAATGAATAAGAAATAAATACTTGTAGTACAGTGAATAATGTTCTACAAACGACGTAACAAGAACTCGGGTCTTCTAAAAATAGGAAATTCGCCGTCTTTAATTTATGTATGCGTCTTGGCGAACGAAACTTTCAATTCTGGCCCCTTTTACCTTCTGTCCCCTGTGCCTTGCGTCATAAGTGGCGCCACTTTCGCAGAAGCGGAGAAGTTAAGGGGGACGAAATTAGAAGAGGGACGAGATATGGGCACTTTACCCTAATCTTTCAGAAAATACTGTCAAAACTGACATTTTGAACCGAATTTCTGGATGCGATACCGCGGGAGAAGAGAAAAACCGACCAGTCGTCACGTGACCAAAATTGTTTATAACTCGATAAGTAATTTGTTTATTTAAAAAATGGAAAACTCATTTCGATTCCAAATTGCTTCAATAGTCAGGCCTTCCAATTTTATACTTTTAAGTATAAAAGTGAGTCAGAAAATGTGCCAGACCAGTTTCGCGTTGTTGAACAGGGGATTTGAGAACCACCTTAAGGGAATAACAGAAGTTGCGAAACCCTACAGAAAACTGCTGATGTTTATGTTGGTTTTTCACTGTAACTACTGCAATGATTTTAATATTTTATTATTATTATAATTTTTGGTATTGTAATTGACTATATTTCGACCCTTTTTTGTTTTTTGAATAATTAATTCCTTTTCACACTTTGTTATTCAGTTCAACTTGATTTCTGTATGTAAAGATTGAATTTTATAATCAATTTTTAACTCAATTTCAAATATGCTAAAGTGATCAAAATTATGTGTGAAGGGTTATTTCAATGACAGTACAACATTTTAATATTTTTAAAATTTTGTTATAGATTAATATCTTAATTTTAACGCATTTTTCCGATAGCCTGCCACATGTGATAAATTGCCAAATTCTCTTTATGGCTGCAATTGTTTATGAGGTACAATAATGTATAATTGGACCATGCTCGCCAAAAATGGTCGACTGGCTGTTAAATTGCAACAATGCATTATTTAGAACACCAAAAAGTAGAAAATTAAATACAAGTAAAAAATAAAGAGTGCAATAATTAAAAAGCTCACTTTTAACAGTTAACACTTCAATATTAATTAAATTATGACTATTCGCTGAGAAAACAATTTGCAAATCCCGAATAGGTATTTTAGACGATGCTTCTCTAATAAAATCAGTGAACTGTTCATCATCAAGTTCAGTGCCCACGCGAAATTAAGGGGACCAGGAAAGCCCTATCTCCGCCATGTTAAATTCACCAACTTAGGTACCTTTTACTCAGAAATGGTGAAAGATAAAGGTCTAGATTTTTTAGAGTAGTTAGAATAACATGATTTACGTATTTTAACAGACCATTTTCTTTCTAAGTGAAACTCAAAATTAATTATTAATTATTTATTGAAAGTCATTTTTAAATTAGCATTTTTGGTAAGATTTCACTGCCTGAAAAAAATAATTCTTAAAAAATCATTAAATCCCTGTGTTAAAGTATACAATATAGCATAAGTATTAAAAAAATCTGAGTTCTTAAGTTTAATAGATATTGAAAAAAAGGAACATAAACATGAAAAATACAAGTTTTGAGAAAAGGTCAATTAAAGATATAAATGGCCATTAAGCTGTGAAGTACTCTTAGAAAGAATGAATAATTTCAACACTTATTTTTTATATATATAAACATGTGTGACACATCGTTGGAAAGATAAAAGTTTAAACTATTTAATGATATAAAAAAATAAAAATCGATTTTTTGGTTGAATTTTGCTTTCCCGGTTCCCTTAATGTATTGCAACGGATTTTATTTTGGAAAAATCATGAGTTGCATTCGTGAAATTGTGCGTGATTTTCAAGGTAACCATTGAATCGTTGTAAAATAGTGTATTAAAAAAAAAGCTATTTTTGATTTATATTCATATAAAGAAATCGAACAGCGTTTCTCTTTTTGATCTAGATAAAATTTCCTCAAAGATCGCTTTTTAGATACATGGTCATCAAACGGAGAAGGTGGTCATCGGATAGCAATTGATTGTAACATATGATGTAATACAATTATCCGAAAATTACCATATAAAATTGATTTAATGAATTTGTCATGCATGTTAATGCGTGGGGAATAGAAAAAAAATGAGAGCAGACTTAAGTATGTGCAAATTCTACTTTACATATAAAATTGCAATCATTTTATTTACCGACATTTAAATAATTGCTCGTGAACAGTTGTTTGTATGTTAAACTAGTTCTCTTTAAATTCATGAGAACGAGAAAAATTTGTAATATCTTATATTTTATAATATACTATAATATAAAAATATAGTGTAATGTATGGTAACTCTAGTATAGATGGCCATAGAGGAGAAATGGCCAGTCTAAGTAACTCCAAAACTTGATCATAGATTGCAATATAAACATTGTCCATATGAAACAGTTCAATGAGTTTATTTATTGAGACTTGCAGTTGTGTTTTTCGATTATAAAAAGTAAGTTAATGTAAATTAAATAGATGGTTGGATATTTTTTTTGACTTAGGTATCTGAATGTTTTGTAGTACGTACATTATATATATTTTTTATTATATGGACTTTTAAGGCACTTATATAATCTAATCTTTACTCCTAAGACTAAAACAAACACGTACAATGGCTATTGATGCTTTAAATTGGGCGATCATAAGTCCTTCAATTTCAGGATAGCTGGCCACATGAAATCGAGAAGAGATGGCTACTTTTAATCAATATTTCAAAATTAAACTTAGTGATGATTTTAACTAAATATAATTAAATTTAAAATAAATATATAACGTTTACGTTTATAAATATATTAATTGATATAATTATTTAAATTTTAACTAATATAAATATTTTAATAATAATAATAATAATATAATAAGACCTAACGATTTATTTGTTTCAGAAAATACTGAAAAATGTCGGAAACTTTCATAACAGAAACTGATAAAGTTGATAAATAAACTAAATTAACATAATAAAACTACAATTAACTCGAGAAAAAAAACACGACAATTCCAGTAGCGAAGAAAACGAAATACATTTAAATTATCAAATTCTACAGATTCCGAGTAAACATTGGGTCTCTCCTCGGCTTTAAGGAGAGATGGTCATCTCCCATTTAAATTTCAATTTTGTTTAACACTTTTTGTTTTCAATATTTAATTATGTTTTGCATAAAATATTATGAGTATATGTATAAGAATTTTAAATATGCATCAATATTTCTTGTATTTGCATTCTAAGAATTTTTATTTCAATCTTTAAAAACTATATCCATCTATCCCAGAGTTACCCTAATATAAACTTGGCCTTTATTAAGATTGGATTATTTATGGAAAGCTGTTTACATTTTATATAATTTTTAAGAAGTCCGAAAATAGAACCAATAACAGTTATTAAAATCATTCAGGTTCTTTTTTTCTCGTAAAACTTCACCTTATCCACCGATGGTCTTGAATGAAAGCATTCCCGATTACTTTAATTTACCGGTAAAACTAGTTCTCCCACCCATGTGCATTTCCTGCAAGAAAAGCTCGTGATATGTAACGGACTTCCCACCCATGATCAAGATAAAAATCAAGATAATTTAACAACATTACAATTAACATTTAACATTATTATTTAATAGTTAATATTATCGTATTATTATTTTGTTAGTCTTGCATGTATAATTCATTTGCGCAGCAAATAATTATAATGATTATATGTTTCAAATAAATGCTATTTATTTGAGAATATATAGTATACTAAAATCCGATATTCCGGTTTGAAAAGACTTACTGAAACGCTGTAAAAATTATCCGGAAACATTTCCGAAAATATATGCCAGCAAAAAAAAAAAAAAAAAAAAAAAGAAAAAAAAAGATTTTATAGATGTTTTTTTAGATCTCGAAAACATATTGGTTTCTGTTGTTTATATAGAAGAAGAACGCTTTACGGAATGATGGGTATATCGGAAGAAATTATTGTATATTTTCGTTCGCAGTTATATGATTTCGTGACATTAAGAAACATTTGTATTTTTTTTACAGTTTATAATTAAATAATAATATATTAAATAGTTAATTAAATATAATATAATTATGCATAATTAATTAAATTTAATAAAAAACATATTATAAATAATTTTAATATAATATAAACTACCTAGATTAATATTGGAAATTTATGGCAAACTATTTACATTTTGCATGCTATAATTTTAGAAAGTCTACAAATAAGAATTTAGAGTTATTATTATAATCATTTAAATTCTTTTTTCGCATTATACTGATTCATCTTACTCGCAGATGTTCTTGAATGAAAGCATTCCCAGTTACTATAATTTCCCTGTAAAACTAGTTCTCCAACCCATATGCATTTCTTGCAAGGAAAGCTCGTGATATGCCATGGTTTTCCCACCCCTGCCTGTACAAATAGTTTTCCCTTATACAGTGCTATCTCTCAAGAAAACATATAACAATGATGGCTTCCAGTGGTCTGTATTGCGCCCGTAGCATGGAAGCATTATCTCTTTTTATTTATGTAATACAACCTTTCAATAATTTTGCCATATAATTGAATGTAAGACAGAATAAGGTAATGAAATAGATCTTTATTAGTCGACATTATGAAATAATATCTAGTTACCTGATTTTGATTCTGTTTGAAAAATTTTGACAATTTTACATGGTACAGTCGTGGAGAAAAAAAAGTAAACACCCCCTACTAACTCCTCAACAAATTATCGTAGAAGAAAGTTACTGATACCGAATGATTGGAAATAAAATGTACTTTTAAATGATGTATATAAAATTTGCTTAGGGGGCCATCTACATATTAAAACTAACCATAACTTTGTTATTTTCAATAGCAGTACACAATTCTGACAGCATAAATGAACTCTACACCCTTCAATTAGCCTAAAAATATTTTTTTATGCAATCCATACCATAATCTCCCGAGAAATTAATTATTTTAAAACGAGGGTATTTTAAGGGCTGTATCCAAATTTAAGTTCGGTACTGGATTGTTAACCGAGAAAGCCACCTTCTTGATCAAGGCACCTTAAGAGTCACTCAAGCAATCAATAAAGCCTGTTAGATTACAGGACAGCTGAAGAAATTTTAAAATATCTGCTCACTTCTATCATAGACGGCCCCTTAAACCATCATTTTGCCTTTTTTTAAGCATAATTTGAAAATTACTTGGAAGAAAAGCGTGAAATTTTGGATTTCCATAAAGCAGAACTTAATAGATTTAAATCCATTAAAAAAATGTAGGTTGCAATTCATAATTTTTTCGAATATTAATTTCATAATTCATATTTCATATCATAAAATTATAAAAATTGCAAATTCAGCGTATTTATGTTTTAGTATATTAGTATTATTGCTACACAGAAAATTAGCATATTAGGAGCATAATTTAAGGAGATATAAATAAAAATATGAAAATGTAATTTAACATTAGAAACACTAAAATTTGAATGTTTATAATTCAAAAACTTATCATTCAAATGACTTGAAATTTGGTGTCTAGGCATAGTTTGAACCGAAGATTTGAAATATTTCGTTAAAATTAGGTATTGCCATTGAAAAAAATGAAGTTTGAATTCGTTTTAATATGTAGATGGCCCCCTAAGCAAATTTTATATACATCATTTAAAAGTAGACATTATTTCCAATCGTCCGGTACCAGTACTTTTCGTCTACGATAATTTGTTGAGGAGTTAGTAGGGGCTGTTTACTTTTTTTTCCCACGACTGTACATTCTATCCATTAATTCATCCATTCTTCAGGTGGAAATTGCACGTACTGCCGAATTTGAAATTCAACTCCTTGTCCTCTAAAGAATAACATATATATGAGTAGATGTCCATATTTGGAAATATGTGCAGTTTTTTGTACGTCAAATAGAGCATAAAAATTTACAATTCTAAACTAGTCTAACGAAGACAGTATACAACTTGTGGCCAGAAAGTTCGGTGAATGAATTTTTATTTCAAATACAGTATTGTGCAGCATCAAATACAATTTACTGTCCTTCAAAATAATCTCCATGGATGGTAATGCACTGTTGGGAACGAGTATATAAGTCCTGGTAACTCCTGTAAAACAGTTCTTTCGGAATGGATTTCAGCTCGGCCGTCACGTTGCGTTGAATGTCGGGGATGCCCGTAAATCTTTTCCCCTCCAGGGCTGACTTCAATGTGGCGAAGAGGAAGAAGTCTCCAGGTGCCAAATCAGCTGAATAAGGGGGGTGATCAAGTGTCACAACTCCATTCGCGGCCAGAAACTGCCGTACAACCAAGGCGGGCGAACGCGACGGATCCATTGCAGTAAACGCTTCAGAACATTGGCGTGCAACAGCACTGAATGTGGTACTCTCAGGGAGGAATTCTTTGTGAATGAGACCATTAGAGTCAAAGAATGCGAAAAGTATTGTCTTTATGCACGATTTCTCTGACCGTACCTTGGTTTTTTTTAGGCGACGACGGTCTCCACCGTGACGGCCGAGCTGAAAGCCATTCCGAAAGAACTGTTTTACAGGAGTTTCCAGGACTTATATACTCGTTCCCAACAGTGCATTACCATCCATGGAGATTATTTTGAAGGACAGTAAGTTGTATTTGATTCTGTACAATACTGCATTTGAAATAAAAATTCATTCACCGAACTTTCTGGCCACAGGTTGTATAAAATTACTTACAAATTTAATAAGGATTTTCCCCCTTTTTTTAACTTATTTTAATAAATAATTCCCCAGAACAAAATAATATTTTAATGTTAATTGTGGAAAATTAACACAACTAACAACAGTAAATTACTAACCGAATTAACCGAGTGAAATTTAAATTATTATTAGTTTTACGAACATTTTATGAAAATGCAGGAAAGTCGAAACATTTGTCTTTTAGGTAGTTCGTATGAAATACTAACTATTGGGATCGTTCCTATGTTGGAATTTCTGAAAAGCTATTGCAGATCTACACCGATCATGACCCCTAGAACCCAAAACCAACCACAGTAAAAAACTTTATATCTAACCCATCTATATATATATATATATATATATATCACTTTCTTCTGGACACGATAACTTTCGTAATTATGCACCAATCTCTTCCAAACTGATACATAAAATCAATGGGCATAAAATCTCGGTCAAGTTCGTTAATGGGCAAAATCGAACCAAGGGGATGGAAATAGGGAGGGGTTTTGTGAAAACAGAAACCCCCCCCCCATAACTTCTTAATTTTTGCACATATCAAATCAGTTTAAAGTTTTTATTACTTCTAAAGATAGGGCCAAAAATTTATATATCACAGATTTTGGATAAAGTTAAATTGGCTCAAGGGGCGCAAAAAAAAAGGTTTTGGGGAGAAAAGAATTAACTTCGTCAATTCTCAAGATATCAAATCCAATTAATTTTATTATAAATCTCCTTAACATTATCTACAACTTTTATATTCACAAGTTTTTGATAGGACCAATTCGTACCGCAAAAAAAAAAATTAAAAACGAAAAGAAAAAGGGGGTTTGAAGAAGAAAAAAATCCATAACACCGTCAATTCAAAAGATACAAAATCTCATGAATTTATCATATATCTTCTTAATATTGTCTACAACATCTATATAGACAAGTTTTGGATGGGACCAATTCTTACAGCAAAAACAAATTAAAAATACATAGCGGTTGAAGAAAAAAATCATCTTAGTAAGGGTGTATTCAAATCCGAACTGCTTATTTTCTGACTCATTTTACAATTCATTTCTGCTCTCAGAGGCTTCCAATTGGTACGTTTTCTTACTCAGAAACTATATAATGTACCGTAATGGTCGATTTTTTGATAGAGGCAGAATATATTTTTAAAAATGCTGTTAAAAAGGGCATTTTGAACCGAATTTACCGAAGCGGATTGTGTTGGAAATATCATTGTATTAAGGATGCACTCAAATCCAAACTGCTTATTTTCTGACTCATTTTTAAATTCATTTTTGCTCTCAAACGCATTTAATTGGTATATTTGCTTATTCAGAAACTATATAATGTACCGTAATGATCGATTCTTTGATAGAGGCAGAATATATTTCAAAAAATGATGTCAAAGTGGGCATTTTGAATGGAATTTCCCGAAGCGATTGTGTTAGAAACGAAAAATATTGTCCTTCTGAGAAAATAATTGTTTATATATCAAGTTTTAATTAATTGAACAAAAAATAAAAACACAGGTCGCTTATAAATCTCTTCAAAATCACGTCAGCAAGTTTCCTATATATATATATTTTTTTTTTTTTTGAAAATGAAACTGGAATTATGCCAGAAAATTTCGAGTTGTTGAGCATGGAAAAGTATTTTTTTTAATACCGCCCTAACATGATTCTGATAAAGCCAGTTATTATGTAGAAATGAAATAAAAACGCGTCAAAAGCGGCCAGATAAAATTGTAAAAGTGGATTTATCTCTAATCATGATTTAGTTTTTGTTTGTGAAATTAGTATATTTGACTTCGAAATCTACCTCTGCCTGTAGGCCGGGCCGGTAGGGATTTTCCGGTAGGAATCGGAAAAATAGTTGCCCTTATCGTACCGGAATAATTTTCAACCCAACTCGGAATAAAATCCGTAAAATACCGTTTTACTGACTATTTCCTTATTTTTGCGGATTGTATTCCCAGCCGGGTCGGAAATTATTTTACAATATAGTCACACTTTTGTCGGATTTCTGTTTTATTTTTATAACAGTTCAGCAGTAGTTATCCATCATAAATCTTATTACTATTTCTTGCATTACGCACATTAATCGCACATTAATTAGGCCTTAATCGAAATTTCCCATGCATTAATCGAGGGAAAATCTAAAATACATTTATCACACTAACTGAAACCAAACAAACTAAGGAAACCTGTAATTTAAACTAATTGATGTAAGCAAACATTTCATTTAGAGAAACGTTTTACACAATCCAAATATTTTTCTATTATAAGATTTGATTAAACAATTCAAAATAGGGTCTAAATAGATTATATATGTGTCAATCATAAAGTATAGGAGACAGGACTTCAGGAGTATTAAATTTAAATTTAAATCTATTTTCTAAATTTCTAGATTTTCCCATTGTTCTCAAATTCACTCGATTTTAATATTATACTTAATATAAAACAAATACTTTAACAGAAATATGATGTAGCTACGATTCACGAAAATTAAAAATATTCAAAATATGAAATGTTACATTTAATCTATTTTTATTTCACTTTTTTTTTTCTTTTGAGCCGTACGAAATGCTTGAGTATACACGCTTTTCACAGAGAGAAATTAATT
Organism: Maratus speciosus; assembly: GCA_963932465.1. Lineage (NCBI taxonomy): Eukaryota > Metazoa > Arthropoda > Arachnida > Araneae > Salticidae > Maratus > Maratus speciosus. The sequence continues at coordinate 603,834,457 of OZ010787.1, forward strand.
TACATGTAAAAGCTACGTGAAAATAAAAAATATTTAAAATGGTTGTAGAAGTTAAATCTAACTGCGCTACAGAGTTCATCATTTTCTCCTCAGTATTACTGAGTTCTTCAGACACACAAATATTTCAATTGGAGAAACGAGTCATATACTCTTTGACCATTCTTTCAGAGTCGGCTAAAATATGCAAAGAGGATCAAAGTATATTGTATATCAAACATAATTTATTGTGACCAGTTTATACATGAGGCGTATTAAGTTTTATTTTTCCTCTATTTCGGTAAATTTTCAAGCTTTTCCAATATTCTCAAATTCACTACAATTTTTTCATTGTAGTTGTTATAAAAGTACTTTAACAAAAATGTAATGTAGCTATGGCGGATAAAAATTAAAAATATTTAAAATGATATCAAATGTTACTTTTAGTTAATGTTGGACGTTGCCATTTTTTTAAGAAGCATCGTCTATTTACCATATAGGAGAAATAATTTATGTGGTCCACATATTCCCTTACAGAATTTCGGCACGTAGGAAATAAAAATGCTTAAAATGATATAAAAAATTAAATTTAATTGTGCTCCTGAATTTTCTTTCCAACATTTTCTTCTCACTATTATGGAGTGGTCAAGACATACAAATGTTTCAAGGGAAGAAATGAGCCATATATTCCTTGTTCTTGAGATTTGGCAAAACAAATGCAAATAGGATTGAAATGTATATGAATCATAATTTATAGGGGACAAATTATACTTACGGCGTATTAAACTTAAAACTGCATCTATTCCTGTAACTTTCCTAGCTTTTCTAACGTTCTCAATTTCACTACAGTTTTATATAGTAGTTATTATAGAAACATATTAAGAGAAATACATTGCAGCTATGGGTGATAAAAAATAAATAATATTTTACATGATATGAATATTATATTTAGTTAATTTTTCACATTGCCATTTTTTCAGCAGCGTGAAATATATACCATGTAGACTTTTTAATGGGACAAATAATTTATATGGCTCATATATTTGCTAACTTAACAGATTTTTGGACGTGAAAATTAAAAATATTTAAAATGATATAACAGAAATTTCATTTAATTGTGCTGCTGAGTTCATCATTTTCATCTCACTATTATGGTGAGATTGAGACATACAAATGTTTCACATGAAGGAACGAGCCATAGATTCCTTGATCTTGAGATCTGGCTAAACAAATGCACACAGGATCGAAATATATTGTATATCAATCATAATTTATAGGGGACAGATTATACTTGAGGCGTATTAAATTTAATAAAATTCGCCGTTGTTATAAAAATTGCTTGCATTAGACAGCATAAATCTTTTTTACGCTCTGCCAAGACCAGGACGACCCACTTAAATTCCCCTTCTAAACTGGAGTATAGAGTATTCGGCGTGCCCTCTTTAATCACGATTCCGGTAAAATAGTAGCTGCAGTCGACTGGGGCTAGGGTACCGCGTGAACAGGTTAATAGGCCTGAGCTCTCCCGTTGCTTGGCAACCAAGTGATCCCTGCAACTGGTAATTGAAAGGCTGAGCAGAGGCACCAGAAGAGATCCAATATGGTTCTTAATAAGGCCTCGAGGAAATGTTGGATTGTTTGATTCTTTTCGCCGGTCCCGTAAAAAATAAGGGAAATCACTCACTACGGTCGCGGGATTAGCTCGCAAGGCGTGGCCAAGAATGGCGAATAGATTTTGGGCATTGTTTCCGCAGGACAAGATTCATCCCAGAGAGCATAAGGGATTATGATGGATGTAGCTATTGTTCTTATCTTTTGCTTATATACAGAATCATGAATGAAAGCTTGATATTTATATGGTTTTTTTCTGTAGACATATGTCATCTTTTGATCGATATTGACTGATCAGCTGATTTATATATATATATATAAGCAAAAATCTGCATCTTTTAGAGTTATACATTTTATCTACAATTCTCAAGAATTAATAATCAAAATTTTAGCTGCTATTGTTTATGTAAAACTTATATGTAAAACCATTGATTTAATTGTTGAATTTTAAAGGCAATGTTTCGCGATAATAGGAGCAAAAAGCGTCTCGGTTAGATTTAGTTTAGATACGTCTTAACCAGGATAGTATAGAAGATGGGAATGTTAAATTAAATGAGTGTATATATAATATTTTGGAAAATTTTCGTGGAAAATTTCGGACACCTTATTAATAATTTAAACTGCTGAAACTTGCTTTAAAAGGCTTACAGCCAATAGAGTGAAAAAGTGATTGGCTTTGATATTGCCCAGGTAGCAAAGTGGTGGAGCATTGGTCGTAATGTCAATCACCCTGGTTCGATCCCAAGCCTGGTCTCTTTTTCACTCTGTTGACTGTACGCCTTTTAAGCAGTTTAAATGAGTGGCGTTTTATTATCTAATATAAAGCTCATAATCCTTTTACGTTTTTAAAGCTTTTAATGTACTTGTAAATAAGTTTTTTGTTTTTCCTTATCACTGACCTGGCTCCTCCCTTCCGGGCTGAGTGACTAGGTTAACAGGTTCTGTATCTGACCGCCGAGCGAAATTCGAATCATTGCCGCATGGCGATGAAAGACCTGAAAAATACTTTGTCGACTTGCTGGCTCTCAGTTGCTATTTATTAACTTAGTTCATTTGGCCAAAAAAAAAATAAATAAATAAATAAATAAGGAGAGGGTTCCTCACTCTTGCAAAGGACCCGCATGAACCGACTGGATCTGCCGGTCCGCACTTGCTCTGAATCGTGAAGGAAACCTGGATGAAATAACAGGGTTCATACATGTGGTTAGTACATAGGTTAGTACACTTTGTAAAATAATATCTTAAAAAGAGTACTAGTTAAGCCTATAATAATAAAAGAAATAGCTACTAGACCCACGAAATTGGCAAACGTTCTTGGGAACAGTTTCAACTGAAATAAAATTATTAAATAATCAAATAATTAATAAACTAATTTTAACTTCGTTTTAAGAGTATATTACCTATAAAATTTATGCGGCCCGCAACTCGCTAAATTGTTCAGAAAAAAGAAGATTTTATTAATATTATTTCCAGTAAACTTACAAGAGTCAACTATTTCAAAATCAAGAAATATGTAATACGTGCTTATTTTTTTGTTATGTTTAACAACTTCCTGCAGCATTTTGTGTAATTTACAAATCTGAAAATTTGTTATAGCCTGGCTATTATAGTATACAAGAACAAAAATTCCAATTATTAAAAATGTATCATCATAATATTTATAATTAATTTTCACGTTAAAATTTTCCAGAAAATAAACAGTTTACTTAAGAATATTTCGTTGGTATAGACAATTTTTTTGATTACACTGTTCAAGAAATTTTAACAAACATTCTGTTTCTCATATAGATTCCTTGTTTCCGATACATTTTACTGTGCTAAAAAAATAAATGCTTTAATAAATGCCCCAACAGAAATTTATCAGTCTATTTTTGGTCTGTCCACTGCAAGAAAAGGCAAAGTTTTCTTGTTCTACGAAAATATAACTACGAACAAAAACATACCATAACCTCTTCCAAATTCATATGTAATACTGCCCTATGCAAACATGTATTAATTTGCTTTAAAATATCGAAATCTGTGGGTGATGGAAATTTTTCAATTCCGTAGTCTTTTTCAACATCCCTAAAATACAGAAATTAGCAACTACTTCTTGAGAAGTAGATACCTTGTCAAACAGTGTTATTAGATTACGATTGCACGATAAAAAACTTCCGAGAGGAATGTTTCTTGAAATATCATACACACGACGCAAATTAATCATTATTAATGAACAAAAGCTTAAGGGGTTCCGGGGCTCAAAATTCTATTTTTTAATTTTTTATTTATAGAGATTTTGTAATGAAATATTTTTCTGAAATATTTTTGAATATAATAAGAATATTGCATGTAAAAAAATCTGAAAAATTTTAAATTCTTTTTTATTTAAATTTTAAAATTTAAACATATTTAATTTTTGATTTAACGCTGGAAGTAGTTACTCGATTTACAAAATTTTTACACTTTTGTGTACAGAAAAAGTATCATTTTAATTTATATTCGGGATTTCTTAAAATATTGATTATGAATTTTATAAACAATTTTAAGTAAGAAAATGAGGTTTTTTTATGAGTGAGTTTTGCATTAATTAGCATATTTTCACAATTATCACTCAAAATTAAAAATCCTGAAGAAAGTTTGTTGGAAATATAGCATTAAATTTCTGTTGAAAATTTCATACATATATCTCGCAAGGAACTACAGATATATTCTTTTAAAATTGACAAATCGTGAAAAAATTCATTCTGAGATAAATGAAGTTAAAGTTCTCGTCAGAGGGGTAGCTGATGCATCGCTTCTCGAGGCAAAAGGTGTTATATCTCTGGACATAATGAAGATAAAAGCATGCCGTTTGCGGTACTTAACGCTAAAAACTCAGTGTTTTTTAAGCGAATAAAAAAAATGTTGCAATTTTTTTTTGAGAATTTTTAGTTTCGGACCCGCTTAATCGTTTTCATCAGATTAAACTCTACAGCGTCAATACCGAATTTCAAATGTCTTTGAGCATATAAAGAGTTAACCCGAATCTATTGTAAATTTTTTGATAAGACACAAACTTAAGAATTATATAAAAATAAAAAGCATTCAAATTTAATACTATTGATTACATTTCCTGTTAAAAAGTACTTTCATGAGCTACTACAGTCCTGCAACCTGTGCAGGCGCATAGACAAGCGAAGGACAAAGGGGGAGGCTTCGTCAGCGATATCATTCTCCTGCGTTAGCCAAAATCAATTTAATCTAGTCATTATTATACATTTTCTTTACTAGTATTATATGTTTGGTTTGAACCATATTTTTAAATTGTCGAATCGAAAAGCAGCGCTTACCCAATTTCTTAATCCCATGTTAGGCAATCCTTCAATACCCCCCTCCTAAAAACAAACATATCTCATCTTTCCCTCCAAATACGTGCACGACGAAACAGAATCCTGTTTAAACTACCGGGTTTAAGTTTTTTTTTTTATTATTCCTAAAATAATTTCTTCAACGGATTTTTTTTCTTTCTCACTCTTGATTTCAAAACTGGCAACATTTACGCCTTTATTACCTTTATTTTTGAATAAAAATATTCACCTTATTTAATAGCAGAAAAATATATTAAATGAGCGAGGAAAATTATTCAGAAATAGTGGCAACCAAATGCGATTTCAAACTAAATTGCCAGTCGACAAAGTGTTAATATATACCTACAAATCTTTACAACAATAATAAAGAAAGAATATTGTATTACGCAATTTTCATATAGCTTTTTCAAAGATGTAAAATTTAAATTGACTCCGATGATTGCCGTTTATTTTAAATTTTAAAAATATATTTTCCATACAAGAAATCAAAGCGCTTCTCGATTTTTCTATGTTGCGATACGGATTTTACTATCTGCCAATAACATACTGGGTTTAATGGTATAATAATATTAAAAAATAAAAGCTCAAAGATAGTTTAGTCTGCAGCGTATAGTTTCTAATATAAAATGTTCATTCTAATGTCAAGGTCGAACTAGTTCAGTATCCAGCATGATCGACAAAAATCTAAGGTACCACAGTCAGTGTGAACAGTTATGAGGATTTTCTAAATAAAACAGATTTCTCGTTTCATGTTTTAACTGACTTCCATTAAAGGAGGTTTCATATAATCCGTTTGTATTTATTTTTTTATGTTCTCACGAATAAATTTTGAATGGAAGCTCTTATTTTAACATTTTTTAGATGCGTTCGTAATTATATATATACATAGCCCATATAGTCGTCGTCCGATCCGTCCGTCTGTCTGTCTGTCCGCACGTAACAGCTTTAAAACAACCCAAACGAATGGTTTGAAATATAATATATAGAATCGTTGCAGAATTGTGTCGAGTCATTTCAAATTTCATGAAAATCGAATCAAAAGTTTAAAAAAATATTAATAAAAGTTATCTTCATTCTATTAAATCCTATTACATAGGACAATTCAGAAACTGGGTGACAAACAGTCTTAAATTCATGAGAGGGAGAAAAATTCGCAATATCCTACGCTAAAAAAACGACAAATGATTCTTGATCTAGGAAAATATGATATACGAACAAACGAAAATACACAATAACCTCTTCCGAACTATCCAAGACTCCGAAAAGCACTATATTTATATTTCGAAAACACAGAAGCAAATATACCACTGAGTTTCGAAAATGTTTACGAGTTATTTTTTTATAGTGTATAAATCAGTTTTCTCATCCGGAATATTGGTTTTTGGAAAAGTAGCAATTTTCAAGTAAACTTTTTTATGTTCATTAAACATGTTTTACAGAAAACAAGATAAATTAACGGCATTAACTTTAATATTAAAGTTAATATTATACTTTTGCATGTGTAAATTAAATTACGCAGCTGAAAACATTGAGAATGCGTAACATCCTAAAATCTAATATTCCGGTTTAAAGAGAAACTGATTAATACACAATATAAACCACTCAGAAACATTTACGAAAGTACGTGGCAGCAAAATAAATTTTTTTTTATAAATGCCTTTTTAAATATCAAAAACATATTGGTTTCCGAGTTTTCTAATAATAAACGCTTTTCGTAATCGTGGGTAACTCGTAAGAGATTATTCTATATTTTGGTTGGCGGTTAACCCTTTATCTACTCACGGTAGTTAAATTGCCAATGCTCTATCGATTGAGCTACCTTGGCTCACAAAGTGGACATATTTCGCTCAGTTAACCTTATTGGTAACAGCCTTTAATCTGCTTAGTAGACAGCTCAACAGAATATATCGCAGGTAATGGGACTCCATCAACCTTTTATTCATTGACGGTACTTATATGTACCATTAAAATAACTTGTTATAAAATTCATTTAATACATCGATTAGTAGTAATACAGTTTACAATGGGTTTTAGATATGCATTACTTTATCTTGTTCCAAAAGCATTATGGGTTACACAATACAAAAATATTTTTAAAAGGATGATTTCTTTTGCCTTTGTATCTTTTCAGCTTTCTTTGCGTTGAAGGGGGGGGGGGGGGAGAATTTTTCAATTCGGATACATTTCTATTGTAAGAACATTATATATGCACATTTCCTAATTCTACAAAATACTGATAAAAATATTTAAAATAAAAGATCTGAGTGGGCTTATAAATATGGCACAAAATCCTCATGAATTCAAATTTAATTAATTATTCTAAATCCTTCAATCCTTCTAAAATTTATTAAATGATTATGTAAATCTTCTAATGTAGTTTCAAAAATTCACGAAAAATGATTTAGAAGATAAAATTTCCATGAAATTATAATTCAGTACATAAAGGGTTATATTTAATTTTCATAGATTAAAAAACATATGTCTTTTTATATTGTAATTTTAAGTAATATTAATTATATAATATAAAAATATAATAAAATATAATGTAATGTAATATAACTAGTGTAAACGCCCGTCCTAGGACGATGGGTAGAAATCGTGGTTTTCCCTTAAAATTTGATGTAACTGATAAAAATATTCTTATACTACTATTCCGTAATCGAGCCATTTGGTTTAAAAATCATAAAAAGGTCAGTAAATTGAAACATTTTACATTTGAATGTACACTCTCCCTATTCAATGGTGTAAAACTTAAAATTATGCGATATTGAGAAGTTATTAAGTTTGCAAAGAGAAAAAAAGAAAAAAAAGGATAATGGATGAAATTAATCATCAAATCAATTTTTCCAAAATAAATTAAACATACAAACCGGAAATAAACAAACTAAAGACTATGTTTATACATTAATTCTCAGAAGATAGCGCACATTTCTTTTAGCTTGGCGATGTGATAATTCGCCAATATTGTTCCCATTGACATCATTCATATTGAAAAAAAAAAAAAAAAAAAAACAGCGAATAACCTAGAACAGTTATTAAGGGGGGTTCGGGACACAATTTAAAATAATTTTTATTTATTGAGTTAAAATTTTGAATTTTTTTGTTATGGTTAACCATGTTATTTGTAAACAAAATCACATGATAAAACTACTCATATATTAAAAAAAAATTTAATTTAAAATTCATTAAAAAAGTGGGGTAAATTAAAATCGTTATAGCTCAAAATATTATTTGTAGAATTTCATTTTTTTTTCATTTAAATAAACAGAAATATATAAGTTTTAATTTAGATTCAGCATTTTAAAAAATACTAATTTTTTTTAAAAAAATTAAAATATTTAAAGTAAAAATGTAAAAAAAAAAATGGTGTAACTCTAAAAAAAATCATATTTTCAAAAGTAAGTATTTTTTTTCTAACTTGCTGAATAAAATTAACGTAAAGCAATTGAAAAAAACATGTTCCAAGTTTGAATAATTTATCTTTAACGGTCATTGGCTTATAACGATTTAAATACGAGAAATGGTGAAAAAAGCCATCATGAAGAAAAACGCATTTTCACAAGAAATCGTTTTCATGACAACCATGGCTTAAAAGCTAGATTTTGAAAACAAACCAAAACGAAAAATTTATTTCCTGTTCTATTTGAGATAGAACCATGATTTAAACGTCATTTTAAGCAGAAAAATACAGATAAATTTTTAATGCAATAAAAGATTTTTAGAAAATTTGGAGATTTTTGTGTCCCGGATACCCTTAAAATCATGTAGATTCTTTTTTTCTGAAACAACTGATTTGCCTTATACGCAGATGGTATTGAATTACTTTGCTTTATCTGTAAAACTAGTTCTCCCACCCATATACATTTCCTGCACGAAAAGCTCGTGATATCTAATGGACTTCCCACTCTTGCCTGTAAAACCAGTTCTCCCACCTGCCTGTATATCTTGCAAGGAAGGATATAAGAATGATCGTCCACAGCGGTCTGTATTGCGTTCGAACACAGTAAAAAAACGCAAATATTTCGACTAACGTAAATTCGCAGTTACGTAATAAATCTGGAAAATTACATTACGCAGCTGCAAACTTTTGATATCTATTTTATAAATAAAATATATAGACATAAACCACACCCGTAATACAGTTTACATAGGTGTCAACCTCAAACTAATCTTCCGTAATACTTGCGTTAATTTTACGCTGGATTAATTAGTTTCGAACCAGAAGTTTTTTTTAAAGAAATGTAATTAAATACGTTCCACGTAGAAACCTTCAATTAAATAAATAAAGATTCATGAAATAAATTTTCTGCTACAAAAGTGGTTAACCTGGGTCAAATTAATCCAGATATTACGGAAGAGTAGGGGAAGGTTGGTAGTTATGAGTTTATATAATTAGTTATATTTTTATTGGTATATACAATCAAATATATAACAAATCAAATTAATCTTTATTGTTAGTTATTCACAGTAATCATATAATTCATAATAAATACAGTTTGTGCTTATCAAGGATTATGTAACTTTGTGAATGCTATTCATTTGTCTTGCCATCAGAAATTCATGGAGAATAGATTAAATTAGTGGGCGATTCTCAAAAGGTGGGCACTGGACACACGTCATAACTTTAAGCCTTTCAAACATAACTTTAATTATCATTGACTTTTTTTTTTTTTACACTGAGTTTTTAATTCTATTCAGAGACAGAAAATGACATAATTTATTGTAAAAGCTTTGTATAAATATCTTAAAATTTTATTATTTTATGCTAAAGAGGCCAATTTCGGACATTCATAACGTTAACTGCTCCAATGTACCACCAAAGAAAAAGAGTTTTAACTTTTTTCCAGGTGGTTCTAATGGTAAAAAACGAATGCATAAAGGAAACGGATGATTTTTTGATAATTTTGTTAAGAGATGGCAGGCTGATTTATTGCTTTTTTGAAGATAGAAGGACTTTTCTATAAAGAATTTTTTTCATTTTGTTATGTCCGAAAGTAACGTACGCGACAAAGCATTTGATTTTATTATTATTATTACTGGATAACAAAAAGTTAATTATACATATATATATGTATACGCATACATTTATAGGACACATTTACTACATTCTTAGTCTTAAGAATTTTTTAAATACTAAGCGCAACGTCCAAAATCTGTAACGTACGTGCGAAAAAATGTCCAAAATTTGTAACGTACACAACTGCTAATTAAATGCTTTAATAATTAATTTTCCAGAATAGTTGCTGTCTTTTAATGTTTGTGTATAATTTTGTAGACATACTATTAAAAATATTAATATATTATATTTATAGACAAAATACTATACTATTAAAGAAAAATTGGCCTTAAATTTGAAAATTTTTTTAATTACATTTTGTTAACGTTTAATGATCCCACCTTTTGAGAATCTCCCTAGTCCTCTTTAATTATTTCTTATTTTTATAGTCGTTTGATGTAGATTCAAAATTGTTATAAATCTATTCATTAATGTGAGATTTATAAATCCCGTATTCCACAAGATACTTGAAAAGTCTTCTTTAAGTTTATTTTTATATTTTTTCATAATTTATAGTTTATATAATACGAGTAAATACTGTCGCATAATCCTTTATTTTTAAAAAATTACGACGTAAATAATATACAGGGTGAACTAAAAGTCTTGCCCTGATTATAATAATTCATAACAAATTAACCGTTTGTATAATAATGTAACTTGTTGTATCATTGGATAGGTCAGTTTTAGTAGTTTTGTTTTGTGCAATAGAACGAAACATTTCCGGATCGGTGGACTGGAAGGGGGGGGGGGGGATCAACACCCCGGACTCCTCGCTTTCCAGATATTAATCATCTGGATTTTATCTTTGTGGGCTGTATCAAGGACAGAGTGTTTGCCACACCAATTGCTGACGTCGAAGAACTGAAGACTAGGATACAAACTTCTATGTGTATTGTAACAGAAGACCTGTTAAAGAACACTTGGCGGGAACTAGAATACCGCTTGGACATTCTCCAAGCTACCAAGGGTGCACGCATTGAAATTTACTGAAGTACGTGGTCTTATAAAAAATTTTATAACGGTACATACAATGCATCGAAACAAACATCTGTCTAATTATAATAGCTTCAACACAATAAATATTTAAAATCAGGGCAAGACTTTTGGTTCACCCTATATAGGGCAATTCCATCGTAACTGACGTAACATTTTATCATCGAATTTTGTTTTCAAATCTATGTAGAAAATTTACTAATAAATCTAAAACAAATTTTTACAATTTAAAATATTTCTTACTAAGGTCTTAATACCCAAATACCTGCAGATTATTTCAATCTCTCTTTGAGTACCAAAAATTGCAATTCAAAATTCTGTAACTGACGTAACATAAAATAGACAAAAAATTTTTCTGCTATCATTGAAGTGTAAAAATTATCAAAACTATGCCGTTAAAAAAAGTGATTTAATGTTCTCAACAATACTAAGTAATGCCAAACTATAACAGTAACTTGTTTAATTAATTTCTGAATAAGAAAAAAGAAAAAATGGCATTTACACGTGCAACTGACGTAACTTTTATTGTGTAACTGACGTAACATTGTGACTTTACAAAGACAATAATGGTACTTAACTTAGTTTGTAAACAGTAATTTACGATGCCTTTTTATTAGGATTTCTCTATAGAATATAAAAATATCAAGTTTTCCAATCATACCTTTAAATTAAACATATTATAAATTTGATTCTCCCCCCAAAAATGATGATTTTCTGTGGAATTGCCCTACATGTGTATATATACATATTCGACTTACGTAAAATTCAAGTTACGTAAAACTTTATGGAACGCATTTCTTACGTAAGTCGGGGGATGCCTGTATGCAATAATCTCTTCCGAGTTACCTAAATTCCGGAAACGGTCTTTATCTTTAGAAAATTCAGAAAACAATATTTTTCGAGAGTTACTTCACTTAAACTCTCCGATCGCGAAATCATATTTTAATCTATGGGAGAACTTAAAAGCGCGATGACACATTACCTAATATAATTATTAAGATTTGGATAGTTGACGTCAGACGCCCATGTTGTGCGTTTTTAAAAATTGTCGCCTTAAATTTTAAGTATTTGAAAAATTCCTATAAAATTTTTAATTTCCATTGGATGAAATTTTATCCTTTTTAAAAAAATGCTTAAAATTTAAGGAGACAATTTTAAAAAACACACAACGTCGGCATCTGACGTCTACTTTTTAATGCTGAAAACCGTATTTTAATAATTATATTAGGTAATGAATAATCATACTTAAAATTTTTTCAATTGACTTACATGGGATTTCGCGAGTGGAGAGTTTCAGAGAAGCAGTCCTTTAAAGAATTGTTTAAAAACGTTTCTTTCTTATTTTTCTGCTGACACTGGTTTTTGGAAACTGTTCCGAGGTTGCTTTTTTTAAACCCCGATATGCTATTTCTTTCGCTCAACAATTAAACTCTCGTCTATAAAAAATAATGTTCCATTGTCTGCATCTGTATCATTGTACGGATAAATACTCTACTGCAATTTTTTTAACTTCTGAGCATCACATGTTTTCATTTTTATACCGTCGTATTGGGGAAAAAAGTACTTTTAATTGCAATCTGTGTGAAAACTGCATCTCAATTTATTTTTAAGATTTTTTTTTTTTTTGTAGTTTTTAGCGCCATTTGTTTAATTCCGGCAACGTAAGTACTCCATTTCTGTAGAAAGTAAAGGAAAAATACTTGGAAAATAGTAATTATATATTTTTGTTGCCATTTTTCCACAACAACTGAAAACAAATGTAATTAAAATACGTGCTATTGTGAAAAAATATAACTGAATGATTTCTGATAAAACATGGAGATATTATAAATTATATTTAATTTTAAGTATCTATATTAATATTACAAACACATGAAGGCATATGATTCATTAGATAGCCGATTTTTTTTGTCGAGTTTGTTGAATGACGACATCACTTTTTTTTTTGGATTTGTGTATTATCCAGCGCGAGGCTAACGAGAAAGACAGGTTACCGCGGTGCATTGCACATATCTTTTTCACAGACCGCTGGAGTCACGTGATGCTCGAATGCACCAATGAAGGTGTGTGAAAAGAGCATCACGTCACTCGAGCGGCCTGTAAAAAAAGAGATGTGGAATGTACCGCGGTAGCCTGTCTTTTTCGTTAGCCTCGATTCAGAGATAGTGATTTCATATGCATACTTAACTACAGATGTTGTTTAAGACTGAATCGTAAATGTGGAATTCTTCAGCGGATGCAAATGACGTCATTTTATAAAAAATAAAAGCGTGTTTTTAAGTCTTAAAACTGAAATATGTTTTGTACTATCTATATTTATATACATTCATATATATTTTTTATCCGGGGCGGCACTAAATTCTAAAAAAGCAGAATTCCTGTTTTCAGGTTGTTTTTTTAGTGTCTTAATCAGTTTTCTCAAGTCGGAATATCGGTTTTCAGGATGCTATCCATTTTAAATTAATCATCTTTAGCTGCGTAATTAACTTCATACGCACAAGAGTAACAAAATAATACTAATTTTTATATTGATGTTGTTAATTTATCATTTTTGTCCACAAAAAATATTTATTGAACGTGAAAATATTTATTTGGGAATGGATAGCTTCTGAAAAACCTATATTCCAGTTTTTCAGTAAATTGATTAATACATCTAAAAATTACTCTGTAACGTGTCCGAAAATCAGTGACTGTAAAATAATAACTTTATTTTTATTAAATTTTCAAAATATGTTAGTTTCTGAAGCTTATTGGGATAAAGAAAGATTTTCGGAATTATTAGTAACTTAGAAAATGTCATGGTATATATTCGTCCGTAGTTATATTATTTTCCTAGATTAATAAACATTTGTCTTTTTTAACAATGTTTGAATGTCTTTTACGTTATAATTCAATCTGATGACAGTATAAGGTAATGGAATATATCTTTTTTAGTCAAATTAATCAAATACTCACGGAAAAAAATTTGTACTCGAAATTGAGTAAAAATACTCAATTTTAAGTACGAGACATACTCAAAATAGCTCCGATCCAAATGTACTCAAAATTGAGAAACACATGTACTCATTTTTCATCCCATGGTTGTGTTCAAATAGGAATCGTTATGTACTGCCCCCTGAACCTACAAATTAAAGTAAAAATGTACTAACATTTATTTTCCGTTCTGAATTATTAACAAGAAACGTTTAATTGATTATTTATTAAGAAAAATAGCAACATTTATAGCAAGATACCCAAATCGAATATTTTTATAATAAGAGCTTTATTTGTAAGCACTCTTAAAATTATTTTAAAATACTGTACACTGTAAAAAAAATCCGACCAGTTTTCCTGTAGGAATCGGAAAAATAGTTGCCCTTATCATACCGGAAAATTTTCCGACCCAGCTCGGAATAAAATCCGTAAAAATCGGAATAAAATCCGTAAAATACCGTTTTATTGACTATTTCCTTTTTTTTACGGATTTTATTCCGAGCTGGGTCGGAAAATTTTCCGGTATGATAAGGGCAACTATTTTTCCGATTCCTACAGGAAAACTGGTCGGATTTTTTTTTTTTTTTTTTACAGTGTACATAATTTAATATTTGAATCATCATGACAATCTTTCGTACCACCATAAATGAAATAAACCATTACAGGGTGCAAAATTGTCGTTTCGTTTGTGTTTGATAATATGTGATGTTTCAAAATTGAGAAAACATACGTTCATTTTTGATCCAAATATACTCAATTCGATATGAGTACATCGATTTACTCATTTTTGAGTAGGGAAGACCGGGGCTAGTAGGCACAGATTTTAGTTATTGATTTTTATTAATTTTTTGTTTAAGTTTTTTTATGAAACTTTAACTGTACTTTTAAAGAACAGGCATTGGGCTATAAATACCCGTAGTTTTGAGCTTATAGCTTTTGTAGTTTATGTTTAACGGAATCCTAAAGTAAAAGGAAAGTTGTGCGCCAACTTACACCGTCACGGGGCAAGTTGCCTATACCTATGCGGTAAGTTGGCACACGCTTTATAAAAATTTAAATAAGACACGCAGTTAAGAAAAATCAATTTCCTTATTACCAGTAGGTTTAATCAAAGGCGTTATCGCCATTCAATGTAAATTCTAAATGATACAGACATAAAAATAATGAATAAAACATTAACATTGTGTAACTTCTATCCTACTCGATAACATCAACAGAGTTACAGTTGTCACAAATAAAAAATCGAGTGTCTCCGTTTGGGCAAGCCCCGTGTGCCCAAAATATTGCATTGCAACCACTTTTTTCGGTGTTTGCTGTTTTTCAAGCTACCAGCATACACCAGACACCGAGCCAACTTGCCCCGTGTTCAATGCGCCTACTAGCCCCATAATAAATTTCTTCACAAAAGGGACACGTAACCATCTAAGCATAAATAATCCAAGTAAATCACATATGGGGTAGGTACAGTTAATCATACACTAAGAAAAGTTGCACAAGTTAAATCGCAAATATTAAGATAAGTATTAGAAATTACAAAAAGAATGGAGCAACAAAAAATTACTTATGAGCGCAAAAAACAGAAAAATCGTAATAAATGTCCACTGCACGTAAGTAACGCTGCAAAACTACAATAAGGATTGTAAAACGCAAGAAGAAATGTACTCTGTGACTGGTTGCACAATCTATCCACAAACAGGCAATTTATGGGGGCTGCGCCTACTTACCCCTGTAGCCAACTAGCCAACTTACAACCAACTCTCTCCTACTTCATTTTTTTCAGTGTATCTTGTTCAACAGTAGAAGCACGTCTTCTTTGCACTTGACGAAGAAAGACTAAGTTCTTTTAAAAGGCGTAGCGCATTAAAAAAAATGATGGTGTTTTAAGAAGATCCTCCAGTTCCTACACACTGTAAAAAAAAAAAAAAAAAAAATATATATATATATATATATATATATACTGCCAGTTTTCCGGTAGGAATCGGAAAAATAGTTGCCCTTATCGTACCGGGATAATTGCCGACCCAGCTCAGAATACAATCCGTAAAAATAAGGAAATAGTTAGTAAAACGGCATTTTACGGATTTTATTCCGAGCTACGTTGGAAATTATTCCGGTACGATAAGGGCAACTATTTTTCCGATTCTTACCGGGAAAATGGCATTATTTTTTTTTTTTACAGTGTATCTTGCTATTTGATTTTGATTATGTTTCAAAAATCTGGAAAAATGTGCATGGTACATTCTTTCTATTAATTCAACTATTCTTCAGGTGGTAATACCTCGTACTTCAGAATTTGAAATTCACCAGAAACAAATAATATTCTAATATTATTTGCCAAAAATCTAAAGAGCTAACAACAAACAGTAAGTGACTAACTGAATGAAAAATGTAATGCCATTAGGCATAGTTGGTTTTCATACATTATCCTTTTGAGAATAAATGTACAGTCCTGGAGAAGAAAAACCGCACCAGCCCCACACGCTGCCACAAATTATCGCATAAGAATGTACAAATATATTAGTAATAAGATCTACGAATTAATGTCATACCTAAATTTTGCTTAGGGGTTTTTAATAAGTAGAAATTGTAACAAATGTTGCAATTTCTAAAACTAACACATAATTTTGACATTATATTGCCTTTTTCAGTAAATTTTACTTTCGGATTACCGAAAGGAAAATCATTCGATCAAGTAGTTTAGGAATTATGCAGATGTAAGTGTGGAGCTCTCGATGTTAACCTCTTCGGTCCCTGGGTTCCTGAGACCTGTGTTCTTTTCGTTATAAAAACTAAAATGTCCGATTTTTTTTACATTTTCATATCACTTCTTAATAGGCGAATGTATTTTGCGTTCAAAGCAAACGAATAAATGGCGGCATCTAAGCTGATTCCCACAAAGAATAAATGTTATTTTCATCTGAGTTTGCAAAATGCCTAAAAATGCGCAAAAGACAGTATGACCTAGAAAGTGAGAAATTTTCATAAGTATTTAATTTAAACCTTTTTCAATAAAAAAATTTGAGGATTTGTAGATTATTTACGTGTTTAAAGCTCTTAAATTTGTGATTGCGTTAATTTAGCTTAATGGTCATTAAATTGATGTTTTTAAGGGGTTTGTAATTTTAGATCCCTATCTTTGAACCTAAATTACTAAGCACCTAAAATATCAATTTCAGAAAAGATATTTTTTCTGTCATTTACGATATCATTTTATTTGGAAACAACCAATGAATAGGCATTTATATTATTATTTTAGCTTCGG
This sequence comes from Maratus speciosus, assembly GCA_963932465.1. Lineage (NCBI taxonomy): Eukaryota > Metazoa > Arthropoda > Arachnida > Araneae > Salticidae > Maratus > Maratus speciosus. Next base: position 603,851,654 of record OZ010787.1, read on the forward strand.
AACTGAAGAGGTTAAATTATTTTTTATTGTTGTTAAAGAAATTGCAATGTGTTTAATCTTTTAACCATAACTCAAAAACTATTTTGCAGAATGAGCTGTAATTTTGGATTAGCACATTCGGAGTTTCTTGAAATCGATTTCTGTTAAAATGTTTTAGTTTACTATGCGTATTTCTTTAATATTCCATTTCATAATTTATATATTTTTAATTAATAGTCGAAAAATATCTATTGTAATCTATAACAATTTCAACACAAATCGACTTCTGGATACTTTAAACATGCGAATCCAAACTTAAGTCTCATTCTGCCAATCAATTTTTAAGTTCTGCTTAGAAAACTACCCGCATTATGATCTTTTTTTTTTTTTTTTTTTTTTTTTGAAAAAAATAAAATAAAAATAAAAATTAATTTAATTTTAGAAGTTCATAATTTTACATGTGTGTAATTCCTAAATTACTTTGCCAAATGACTTGCTGTCGGGTATCTAAAAGTAAAATGTACCGAAGAAATGAATTATGATGTCGGAATAAAGCGTTAGTATTGAAAATTTAAAATAAATTTCCAGTTTCAATATACATGGTGTATCTGAAAAAGTGGGTAAAACTTTGCGGAGTGATAGAACACAGCTGTACGAGTAAATTTCGTCATAGAATGTAAGGTCGGAACGCAAGCGGTGAGAAATTACAAGGTAGTTTTCCATTATCTCAGGGCGATAGATTAGTCGAGGTGGTCCCATAGCTTGGCCACCAAGATCTCCGGATCTCTCGTGTTTGGACTTTTTCTTGTGGGGACATATGAGAAGCCTAATCAATCAACCAGTACCCCATTGAAGCCGATATAGATCTGGTCGCCAGGATTGCCGTTGTTGCCGGTGATATTCGGAAAATGACTTGTGTCTTCACAAATGTGCGTCAGTCCCTACCCCGCAGGTGTGAAGCGTGCATTACAGCTGGCGGAAAATCTTTTGAGCAATTTCTTTGAGCATGTACATTAATTACATTCCTGTTAATAAGATGTTTTCTGAAGTATCTCCTCTTATTCTTGTGTTAATTCTTTAACTGCGACAGGGGAAAACTACCTTTTAACTTCTCACCACTTGCGTTCCGACCCTACATTCTATGACGAAATTTGCTCGTATAGCTACGTTCTATCACCCCGTGAAGTTTTGCTCCCTTTTCAGATACACTCTGTACGGACGACCGCCGAAGCATAATAGTATTAATTAATAGACGTTATTACTAATCAGTTGACACTGCAATGGTTTGTGGCAGAGTTAGTTTGGAAGGGGGGTATTTTTTTTTTCCCACGGTTGTGCATTGAATCATACTAACGAAAACTTCATACATATATTTCTTTTTAACAGAGAAATTTGAAAACAGAAAATTAAATAAGCAGAATTTTATATGAACCCTGTAAACTATATTATTAATATAAATATTTGTCAAATGACCTTAAATATTTTTGCTATACGCACAGTTTTGCGAATCCATGAATAAAATACGATCTACTTACAGAACTTCAGTGTTTGAAACTAATTTTATATTTTGTAAACGTTGGAAATGCACTGTAAAAAAAAATCTGTGAAGTTACTAAAGTTTTTCTAGGAAACTGGGATTCCAGGAACTTTTTATGTAACGGCAACAAGAAAAATTCCTGTAACAGACGCTGTTACAGGAATTTTTCTTGTTGCCGTTACATAAAAAGTTCCTGGAATCCCAGTTTCCTAGAAAAACTTTAGTAACTTTACAATTTTTTTTTTACAGTGTGGGAAGATGAAAATTTTAAACTTGCTGTCACATTTTCAAAATGAATACATTTTTAAGTCATAAATTTAATATATTTTACTAAAGATATTTGATTTGACTATTCGCTGTTATAAACAGCATGACATTAATTCAAATGTTCAGGGAGAAAATTAAAGAGCATTTTCTAAGGGTAAATTTAACAAAGAATATTAATTACTTTTTCATATTTAGCAGTTAAATTATTTAAGCAGTTAGTTTGCTTCGGTAATTGTACATATATATTTTAATAGTCTCAGAAGAAAAATAATTCAATTTTAATCGAATATTTTGTCATAAAAACTTTAATATTATCAACATTAATTTCCAAAACTTTACTGATAAATTTTGATATTAATAAAGTTTTTTCTAGAGGAAAATAAAATCTTAGGTAATTAGTGGAAACATCCCTTAAGAGTTTGAAAATTCGAGAAGAAAATGTTCCGATAAAATGTTACAAAACTGATGTGATAGACAATTAAAGACAAATATTTTTAATATCACCATAAAAAATGAGAAATGCCCAAGGCCTTTCGAAAAAACTTTGTCTTACACTGTAAAAAAAAAATCTGTAAACTTACTAAAGTTTTTCTAGGAAACTGGGATTCCTAGAACTTTTTACGTAACGGCAACAAGAGAAATTCCTGTAACAGTCCTGTACTTAATCAAACTCAAAGAAAACGTGCTACCACTTTGAAGGAAGGAGCAAGGAAAGCATCCGTTCACTAATGCTAATCCAATAGGAGAATTTTTTAAAGATATCTCGTTTGAATTTCAATATTTTTAAGCGATTTTTTTGCAATGGATAGCTGAGATAGATCTCTACAAATGTCGTTTTTTACTTTTTCTATTTTATTTACATGTATTTTTAATGAGGTCACTTTCTCTTTCGGAACCGGTGTCGAAAGTGAAAGCATACCCATAAAAAAAAATCTGTAAACAGAATCGAAAAATTAAAAAACAGCCTTTACAGAGATCGATCTCAGCTATCCACTTAAAAAAACATTTACAAATATTGAAATTCACATGAGATATCATTTAAATTTTCTTCCATGGGATTAGCATCAGCGAGCGGGTCTTTTTGCGTTACTGAAGTAGCCTCTTAATATGTGTAATGACCTTTTACCCTTTCATGAAAATTTAAAATTAACCAGAAATTGTTTCACAACTTGAAAATGAGTGTTTAAAAAATGTATGTGGTACAATTAATACGTGTAAAATAAGATGTTTAAGGGTTGCTTATTTCGACTGTGTTCGATTCTGTTAGTAATCTTTTAACTCATTTTTATATAATTTTGAAGTATGGAATCACAAATAAAATGTATTTTATATTATTGTTCTAAAGTCATTATGGCATAATAACTTTGTAAAAAACTATTAATAATTTATATTTAATTTCTTAAATTTCATCAAATAAAAGATTAAATAAAGGTTCAAATACGATTTTAATTCTTAAATATAATGTTAATAGCTAAGGAATGGTACATTAATTTTTCTATAGAATTATTTTGTGGGACATTTAATTTAATATTCAAAAAATAAATATGCGGGACGATACAAAGCTGGACGCTCTCGTTCACGAATTTAAAAAACAAACTATTCCTTGAATTGCCATATTTTAAATTCCATTCTAGATTGTGTTAAAGAAGAAATATATTATGCCATAAATGGGTCCTGGATGTTTAAGAGATATTACCCAGAATAACATTTAGTTAAAAACCGATTTTAAAACACTGTTTTTTTATATCATTCAAGTTAGAAGCTTCATATGACGTTTAGGTGAAGTTAAAGCATTGAACTGATTTTTCGTTTAACAGCTAATTAAAAACTGCACGAAAATTACGAATACACGTCTTTTTTTTAATTTAGTTGCTCAATCCCGAGTTTTAGCCATTTTATAAGGTTTGTATTTACAGTCACAGATGTCTGTTTTTCATTGCATTAAATCGATCAAGACAAAATGAATATTTTATTTGTGAAACGAAATCATTTAAGGGATCTCAGAGCTCTTAAAGCTCCAAAATTTTCGAAATTTAAATGTCTCAAATACTTCTCAATATTTTTTCATGAAATTTTCAAAACATATGTTTCATGTTAGTCTGTATAAACGGAACCTAAAATTTCATTTTGATTGTTCAAAAAAATATTTTTTTAGGTTATTATACTGTTGAAAATTTCAGAATTTTGCATTAGCTAAATGCAACTTTGTATTAAAAATATGAAAATGCTTTAAATACAAATTTATTTAGGTTCAGGGTAATTATTACAAACGGAAGTATAAATAGGCATAAACATTTTCATTCTAAGTGCAAAATTTATTTTGTAATCTGCGCGTAAGGTCTTATATCAATTTTCTGCTCGACAAATGTCTGACAGTTTGGCGCCCCCTTTATATACTGATTTTGCATTTTGCAATTTTTTAAACATATGAAATGAAAGAACACACTTTTATCTTTTAATCCCAGTAAAAATTGCGTTTCTAAATCATATACATATTAAGATATTAAATGTTGAAAAAAAAATAATTTTCTTTCATTTTTCATTTTTTTCCTAATTTTAAGAGCCCTGAGACCCCTTAACTTGAAAGGTGGTGGTATATTATTTATACCACTTAATTATAATCAAGATTTGTAACAGAAGTTTTGAATAAAATTTTACTTTTATAATTTTGGTTTAAAAAAAGAGGCTGTAAAATTGCATTGCCTTATTTTCAAATAAAATATTTCGAATATTCTGGTGGGAATTCAGCATTACAGAAACATAATTTCTTGCCTCAGAAAGGGTTAAAAAAGTTATGCAAGTTGTTATATTTATATATAAAATTCTATACCAACTGTTATACTTGTATATTTTATATATAGCTTAAAAATACTAATTTCGCTTTAAAATAATGACAATCAAATTTATATATATTCGACCTCTATTGTTAGTAAAGACATTAGAGAAGTTTAAAGTATTATAGACTTACAAAATAGCTGTCCATAATAGATTTGGATTTTTATTTATTTTGGCTATTAGGCAAAAGAAAAGATTTAATAATAAAAAATAAAATATAATTATTTTAGGCACCATGGAATATTTACATTAAATGCCAAAATGAGAGACACTGAGCTCTTAGAGAAACGAAATTGGCCTAATTGTTCCTACTTAAGTTCTCTGCCAATTTTAATTAAGTTTGACAATCAAATTTATATATATTCGACCTCTATTTTTAGTAAAGGCTGTAGAGAAGTCTAAAGTATTATAAACTTACAAAATAGCTATTCAATATAGATTTGGATTTTTATTTATTTGGCTATTAGGCGAAAGAAAAGACTTAATAATAAAAAATAAAATATGATTATTTTTAGCACAATGAAATATTTACATTAAAGACCAAAAGAAGAGACACTGAGCTCTTAGAGAAATTGGCCTCATTGTTCATACTTAAATTCTCTGCCAATTTTAATTAAGTTTAGAAAGATCAAGTAAGTGTACATAGTTTCACAATCATAAAAAAAAACTTTAAAACTACTGCAAAGAAGCCTTAAGATCCCCCAGTACAAAGCATTCACGTTCCCTAATCAGACTCCTGTTGTTCCACGAAATTCAGCCTGGAAGACTTTTAATTTTACACTTCATTCTTAGAATTCCATAGCCGGTAACTTAAACACTTTTAACAATAGAACCTATCTACTCCTCTACTTTATTTAGTCAGTTTTTTTTTCACATGAGTGCTAAAATAAACCACAACATTCCACTTTTTCTTAAGGTTAGTTCAATCTTAGTTTACCGAAGGTTTTACAAGTAGATAGGGCTATCAAACGTACTTCCGGGGCAAAGCTAGAGTTTTATTGGAAAAGTCGAGCTGCTGTCTTTTGTTCTCTGTTCGAAAAATGGGGTTTAAAAAGTTCGTTCAAGTAACAAATTATAAACGTTCCTACAAAACGTGATACACCATCCGGCCATTAATTTTTAGTAACCTTTCCTCATTCTAGGATAATGCTGAGACGTTTAAAATAAAAGCATCTCGGAAAATTCTTTAGAAAAATGAAGCTGTAATTTTTAAGAATTTCTCCCCCCCTTTTTTTTTTTTTTTAAATCTGTAGCGTCATTTTATGTCCAAAAGGTGGATACAGGTATTTGTGTTTTAAGGCTGCTGTGGGAGTACTAATATTTTTACAAAAGCTTGAAAATGTTGTTTTTATACAATGGTAATTTTTTAATGCCGTTTAAAATATGAGAGAAACTCCCCATAATATCATTACTTATAGCTGTATGGAACAGGATGTAAAATTACTGCACTTATGGATATTTTTTTTTGTCGTTCTTACTGTACGAAAAAATTAAAAAACTTTTTTATTCGCATAATAAAGACTTTGGTTTCAAACTCGTCCACCCTCAACTAGCTGTATCAATCTGAATAAAAGAAACTATTTATTTTACAAAATATTAGCTAATCACAGCAACTACATTAATTTAAAAATGTATTCTATTATTTAATACCAGATCTCGAATCGCGTAATTTATAAAACTTAATATACGTTTGATAATTTATTTCGGATAGCATTCTTCTTTAATCAAACTTATGCTTTTGAAGGCATTGTGCTTAGTCTTTTTTGTTCTTCAATATGTATAACTGATATTTAATTCATGAAAACAGATTCTTTTTATAGCAATTCTATTAATTTAAATATGTATTCTATTACTAAATACCAGTTCCCTAATAATTTAGAAAACTTAGCGAAAGGTTGATAATTTATTTCCGATAGCATTCTTTTTAATCAGACTTATGCTTTTGAAGGTCTTAGGTTTCGACTTTTTTGTTCTTTATAATGAACAATTGATAATTGATGTTTATTTTAAGATAACTAAGGTTCCATAACATTAAGCAATATTAAAGCAAATAGTATATTTTTAAACAGAAAATAGGGTGTTTTTCTTCTTGAACGGAGTGTATTAAACAATAAATTAAGAGATTAATTATTATAATAATTAATTATAATGACTAATTAATTTTTCCGGGTCTCATTTTATAGGATATTTTTTAATCGACCATTACAAGCTAGTGCCTCATAATATCTTGTGCACTTTAATTTCCTGTGTACTTTGATGTAAAGGATGTATAAGCTGTACAGCAAATAAATGAAAAAATCATTAATGGGTATTTCGGAAATAGTGTTTTGTTGTACCTGGTAATGCACGTTATTCTGAAAGTTATTTCTATAAACAATATTATTTATTGATAAAATATATTAAAAAATACTAAATAGTATTCAATAGTATTCAATGAAGATTTAAAATGGTTAGTCATCTCAAAATAAAATGGACGATTTCTAAATGTCGTGTATTCTTATCTCATGAAAAATAATAGCAGAGAAGAAACAGATAGTTAAAAAATCAAAATAATAATGACGATATTGAATGTACATTTATATCTGTATGCATGATTGGATAACATAATATTCTTTCCCATTCAAGACTAAAGATTTTTTTTTACCAAAACGATTCGAGTGATAGAGCTCACAACAGCATGAAGAGGTGATATCTAAATCTGAATTTACAAAATTTTTATTCTACTTATCAACTACATTATTCCTGAAAATTAAATAAATACAATCCAGATAAATGATGTCGATAAAATGAATTTTTCGATGCAGATTTTAAATGAAGATATTCTCAAAATTGAAAATAGTTATCACAAGCATCATCTTAAAACCTTTATTATTTTTTATAGGATTCAAAAACTTAATTTTTTTTAATGTCACTTTTCATCGTAAAAACTACTTGGCTTTCTTAAAATACAGTTAGGATTTCCTACTTCAAAATTTTGCATTTATAGTTTTGCTAAATAAAAAGACAAAATAATCCCGAATTTCGAATATATATCCAGTACCCAAATATGGTACAACATTCTTTAAAACATTTTAAATCTGTGGAAAATTGCATTTACTATTTTTTTTTGTTAATTAGAGTAAAAAGTTGTTGTAAGTTTGGTCGTATATTGCTGTATTTCTTTGTAATTTCTTCTAATACACTATAAAAATGAAATCCGGAAGAAAACAAAAATTAAAATGCACAAGCAGCAAAGTTGCAGTCAACTGTACATTTTATTTTTTTTCATAAAACTTTCGTTTCATTAATCTTCCGTTTACAAGATGGTAATTTCACTCTTTTTATTCAAAATGTGAAATAAATGCGAGCATTAGGGCCTTATTAAAAAATATATAATTAATAATTATATATTCTGATGTATATTTACATCCCATGATTCCCGTTTTTTATCGCCTTGTCTTCCTCCGTATTCAAATCTCGTTACTCGCCATTAGAAGATGAATGCTTTGTCCTCTATGCCAACTTACCATATTAACGTATATGCAAAAACATCAGTTACGAAAATTGAGCTGGAATGTTCCCGTTTTCTCTCAGTTGAAAAGTAACATTTCCGTTTGTCTGTTTCGAAAGAAAGATTTCCGTTTTTAAAATTCAACGAGTAAGAATAAATAAAAGAATTTTTTCGTTTATTGCGAGTGTAAATTTTCCGATTTACACTAAAAAGTCAAAATAGAAAATTTTCGTTAAAAGACAAATATATCACGCAAAATAAGCCGTATAAGTACATACAGGGCTCGTACGAGTACCGTTATTTCCAAGGACATATATCAGAATTTTTTTATAGAAAAATAAATCTAGTTTAAACGGGTGAAATTCCGCATTATTTAAGGAGATATTTTCCATAAGAAAATACTGGTACCGAAGAATCTCTGAGTCTGGGAATTCAAGGACCCGTACGAACCCTGATAAACGTATACGATTTCTTTTTACAACGGCGGAAAACTCTTTTTATACGCTTTTTCCAAAGTAGTTAATGACGAAAACTCCACATTTGGATAAGAAAAGTGCATTTTCTATTTTTTCCCTTCACTATTTCCGAGTAGTCAAATTCTGAACTGACATTTATTTTCAAGCCTTTATCCTTGCTAATAATACGAGATACTGCAATGGTAAATGATGCCACGCATACACCGTGATGCCCTGTTACCCTACAGTTGGAAATCTTCTTATAGTATTTAACAAAGAATATTTCAAATATGGAATTTTTTAATACAACCTTTTGCGAATACGTCTTTTACATTACACCATTTCTAGTCAAAGAGATAATTTTCACAATGTACATTTTACCTTTCAACTTTTGCTCGTTTTTTTCAGTTAATACCTTTCCAACATTTTTCCACGTTTCGTTCCCTCTATCCTTATCACGAACTCTGTCTATTACACGACGTGATCGACAAGGGTATGACTACCTCTATAAAATGAACCGCTAGTCATTCAATGTTTTTTCGATGGGTGAAGCCAGGGGTGTTGATGGTTTCTCCCCTCTTTTATCAATCATTACATAGTACGCCTAGCACATTTCTCGCGAAAGGTGAAGCGAAGAATTTTGCCATTAAACCTTCTCTACCACAAGGCTTTTTTCAACACAAAAAAAAATCTAGACATTTTTTCCCAGTGAAGGACAACCAATTTTTTCCAGAGGCCTTTACCAATGGATCACGTTACCTTTCTTCTATAGCCATCCAACAAACTTCAAGATCAAGTCATTACTGTGAATAATATATTTACTACTTCACTCTTGTCGGTCGCTTTTCTAGCTTGCCACAAATCGTTTTCTTATTGTACAATGAGTAGTTCTACAACAATAAACAGGAGAAGTTACGGCCTATTGGTGATTTTAGTCTTTTTTGTTCTTTGTGTGTATATTTATATATATGACTTCGCGTTTCCGCCATTAGAGAGCCATGTATAAGAAAGAAAAGTAATAACAGTTTTTTTTTTCTGCGTACATCGTAAAGCAAATGTGTTTTGCGGAATTATTCAGTTGTTTTTTTTTTTCGATATTTGTAGAAGGGTGAATATTTTTGTGCATACATTTATTTATAATCCAAATGTTATTTATTTTTCAGTTAGGATTACCCTTACAGCAATCTGTTCTCCCATTTGCTTTCGGTTAATAAAAGTTTCACTTAAGCTCCTCGAAGGGTTAACGGCGCATTGCTGCTTTTTACATGATCTGCTAATTTTACATCCAGCACATTTCTAGTATGCCAGGGACTCCTTCAAAATAGCTTATCCCTACATTTGGAATGATTTGATTCCTGTGTAAAATGACATTTCCTTTACGACCTCAACATTAAAATGAATATTAGAATGCTCTCAAGGGAAAATTGCCCCAGTGCTTGCCACTAGTTTTAAGGCATTAAATATTTTTATTCAGATCTTATATAAATAAATATTAAGCTCAGCAATAATCTAAAATGTTTCTTTTCTGCACCAAAAAATCGGTAGTGACACAAATATGAATTTTGATAATAAAATTTGATTTTTATATTTCTGGTAATGTAAAGCAATGGTTTTGCCATAATATTGTTTTTTACCTATATTGATTCATATGTTTTCTACGGGTGTCTTGTATTTTAAAATTTTCATTTCATTCATTGCCATTCAAAAGAAAATATTTCATAAAATGCATAATAAATTAGCTGATTATTATCTATTTCATTCATATTTCAGGACATAAATATGAATTTTGATAATAATAAAGTTCATTCTAATATGGCTGATAATATAAAACAATGATTTGGCCTTAATGCTATTTTTATCTATTATATTATATAAAAACAATAATATATATATATATATATATATATATATATATATATATTAGATATAAAACAATCATTCTGACATAGCACTATTTTTTATATATTATAATATATTAATTAATATATTCTACAGGCATCACGTATGTTAAAATATTCATTTCGTTCTCTGGTATTTAAATGAAAATATTTCATAAAATGTATAATAGAATTAGTTGTTTATTAGCTATTTTATTCACAATTCATGAAATAAAGATGAATTTTGATAACAATAAAATATCATTTTAATATTTCTGATAATATAAAACAATGTTTTTGCATCAATACTCGTTTTTTATCTATTGTAATATATTTATTCACATATGCTCTACAGGTATCATGTATTTCAAAATGTTTATTTCATTCATGGCTATTTAAATGAAGATATTTCATGAAATGCATAATAGATTAGCTGTTTATTAACTATTTTATTCATAATTCATGAACAAGTAAATATAAATTATGAATATAATGCAATGAAATAACAAAAAATAATTATTATGAATAAACAAAATTAATTATTATGAAATAACAATAATGTGAAATAAACATTAAAAAAAAAGAAATACCATGATTTATGAGTTTGAAGTTGCATGAAGTATTGGTTATAATCTATCAAAAACAGTTGCAGGTATTTTTTCTTTCTTTAATAACCAAGAATTCAAATTTTGGTATGTAGATATTATTATTTAGACTAGTAATTTACTATTTTCAGTTTACTACTTCAAGTTTTAGCTTTCATTTCAATAAATAATATTATAGGTATGCTAGTTAATTTTTCCTAAAGATTTAATTCTTTACAAATTTTTGAGAGCTAACAAAGAGCACATATTTAAAAAACAGTAAGTTAACTTTATATTATTTACATTTAAAAAAAATTATGGTTCACGCTATCCGAATTTCCAATTTCTAATAAAATTTTATGACTAGATAAATCAGAATATAATAAGCATTCAATGAAAATCTCGTGAAAATGTTCTTTCTACTACTTCCAGTATTAATTTATAATAGTGGGCACGCAATTTTCGAAAATTCAGTTAAAATTAAAGAGAGCATAGAACTTCATCAAATGTGAAATTTTATTGATAAATACATTTTTATTAATAAATATTTAATAATCTTATATTTTCATAATTAATTTACAATAATTATCTGCCAAAGATTTAGCTTCCAATTTAACCCTTAAATGCCTGGTGTTGCTTTTCGGCAACATACCCAATTTAGGCTCTAAAATACTATTAGAATAATATTGAAGCTATAATGCCTAATGTTGCCAATAAAATACATTCTGAAAATATTATTAAATCGATTTTCAACATGTAGATGGCAACACTTGTGCTGTTTAAAAATGAAGATAGATTTATTTTTTCAATTGTTGCTACTTGTTCTTTTTGTTTTGTTTGGAAGCTTGCGAAATACCCTATTTTGACCTGCAGTGAGCAATTAAAATTTATTTTTTATTATAGTTCCTGAAATTCTTGTGTGTTTAATATTATAGGATTTTATCAAGGGAAATTATTTTTTCAATTAAACACCAATATTGCCGATCAGTAACAAACTATTTTTTAGCCGTAACCTATACTTAAAACAAATTATGATTTTTTAAAGTATTTTTCCCATGATTTATTTAAAAAATGAAAGCCGAAAAACTTTATTACAATGATTTTTGAAAAATCAGGCATTTAAGGGTTAATAAATGAAGAGCTTAGTTGAAGAGCATGTTACTATACATTTTCTCAAAATTTGTTTTATATTATGGATGAAAGCGTTATGAGGTATTATATCACATGCTAAATCTAAAATACTAAAATTCTACTTAGTGAAATTAGTTAATTTAGTATTGAAGATATGAGACAGTATTTTTTAATATTTAATAATTTGTTGTATAATAATTTAAATTGTGAAAATAATTTCTAATGTTTAATAATTAAATGTTAATATTATTTTCTATGAGAGTTTAGTATCACCTATTAACGTTCAAACATATGCTACTAAGAAAAAATTAAATCAATGACTAAATTACAACAAAAAACTTTTAGTTCAATTTTCTCGAATTCCAATTTTTGTTACGTATCATCTTCTTCCACTTAGGTCTTGAAATAATATTATGCGCATTCTAGTTAGTTTTCCTAAAGAGTTAATCATTTAAAAAAACAGCTAACAGAAAGCAGATGGTAAACAAAAGTATACTTTTATATTATTTATATTTTTAATATCATTGATGCACAGGATCTGCATTTTCAGTTCCCAATCAAAATTTATGACTAGATGCATCAGAAACATACGCGGGTGTATCAATAAGATTTTGCCTTCACATAGGGAATAATAATTGAGAATAATAATTGAGGGAAATTTATGAAATTTCTACATTTTATGAGTCCTTTTCTATATAGTTCGTATGCACAGTAACACATTTGTGCAACCGGTATTTCAGAGAGAGGAGGAAGGGTGTATTCCAGGAGGCGCGATAGTAGACCATAAGGGGGGAATTTTACCGACTCCCACATGTGACATATTTTTGGAAAGGCATGTGACCACTTATTCGTGCTGTGCACCTCCCGAGCCCCAATTTTCTAAATTTTACAGGCCTCATTCATGCGCCTCAGGGGCCAAATTTGGGGGGAGGGCCTCGGGAGGTGTATAGCATGAATAAGTGGCCACAGGCTATTCCAACAATATGTCAGGTGTGGGGGTCGGCAAAAGTTAGAAAAATGACCCCTTTGGGTCTACTATCGCGCCTCCTGGAATACACCCCCCCCCCCTTCTTTGAAATACTGGTTGCACAAATGTGTTACTGTTCACACTGACTATATAGAAAAGGACTCATAAAATGTAGCAATTTCAAAAATTTCACTGATTTATTTCTATATGAAGGCAAAAACTTATTGATACACCCTCGTACAAAATACATAAAGTACAAGACATAAACATTCAATGGAAATCTTCTGTAAACGCATTTTCAACAATTCTCTAAAATTAAAGGTAACAGACCTTCCACAAAAATGAAAAAATTTAATTAATAATTTTTTATTAATAAAAAATTAGTAATCTTGTATCTTCAATATTAATTTACAAGCAATGTTAAAATATTAATAAAAATTAGTGAGAATAAAATATCTTCTCGAAAATGGACAATTTAGAAATATAAAATATAAGGCGTGTTTAAAGTTTTAACGTCTGACTGATATTTTGAAATAATTAAAATAACTGTGGTTAAATTAAAGGGAAAGAGTTACATTAATGTGAAAATGAAGATTATAAAGTCAAGAAAATTTTCCATTAGCTTTCGCTTGAATAAAAATGCATTGCTAAACAAGACCTGATTAAAAAATTGCAAACTATTTTCATTTACTAACGATTTAACTCTTTATCATATTTTCATAGATGGAGCACAACATATATTAAAACATATATCGCTAAAATTAATTTTATTTTTACTATTTTTAAAAAGTAAATATTTTATTAAAAGCTTGTTAAAAATATTCATCTATTATTCTCATTACTAATGTACAATATTGGACTAGTGGTGTTCAAAATTTCAGTAAAATTTAAAGAGAACAAAAATCTTTTCTCAAAAACTAAATTTTACAAAGAAATAATTATTGAAATTTCTATTTTTTTAATATTTTAAGTAACTGTAGTTAAATTAAAACGGAAGATTTGCAATAATGTGAAGAGTGAGAACGAAAAATTTCTTAATTTTTGCAAAAGCTTTCAAGTCAATAGAGAAATATTCCAATAAAAGACGTAATAGGCAATATACACTTTAGTTACCTTAGCACTAGAACAGTCACGAGCTGTCACTTTGACCTTTATCAAATAATATATGTCACATCGATCAAGAAATATTCTTTATAAAATAAGTTAAATATATACCGCACAAAAATAAAATAAATAAACTAAATATTTTAAAATAGTAATTCTAGTACAAAATAATATTTTTATAAAACTTGAGTAAAATTTCCGACCGTTCTAGTGCTAACTGACAATTTTACTGTCTAATATACTATTAAGAGATAACGTAAAACATACATTAAAACCGTTTTAAAAGTTAATTTAATGTTAAGTATTTTCAGCAATTTTATGTAGCGCGTAATATGTTTTCAAACTAGATTTACACCTATATAGAATGAACATCTAATTAAAATCTCGTATAATTTATTATCTAAAATTCTTAATAATAATTTTCAATAGTGGACAAGCGATTTTCAAAACTTCAGTTAAAATTAAGGATAAGATAGAACTTTCACAAAAATGAAAGTGTTTGATAAAAAAAATTATTAATAAATAATAACTAATATTGCATTTTTATTATTAATTTACAATAATTGACTAGCAATTTAAAAATATTTATGAAAATTAGTGATCAAACAATCTTGTATAGAAAATTGACAATTTACAAATAAATAAAGATTAAAAATGTTTAAAATTTGAAAGTTTGACAGATATTATAAAATAATTAAAATAAACGTGGTTAAATTAAAGGGAAAATGCTATATTCATATGAAAGGGGGTTGAAAATGCACTAAAATTTTCTAAAATCTTTAAATTGAATAAAAATATCTTGCCACATGCTTAATAGGAAAAGTGCAATCTATTTACTTTTACTAAGGATTTAACTCTTTATTTTTTTATAGATTAAGCACAACATATATTAAAACATATACTTCTAAAATTAATTTAATATTTAATATTTTCAAAAAGTAAACATTTAATTAAAAGGTCGTTAAAAAATACTTATCTACAGTTCTCATTATTAATTTAAAAATACTCGACTAGCGATGTTTAAAATTTCTGTAAAAATGAGTGAGGCCAAAAATCTTTTGTCAAAAACTAAATTAAAAAAAAATAAATACGGAAAGTTTCATTTTGTTTAATATTTAAAATAACTGTAGTTAAATTAAAAGGGAAAATTTTCAAGAATGTGCTGAGTGAAATAAAAAAGTTTCTAAATTTTTGCAAAATCTTTCAAGTCAACAGAGAAATATTCCAGCAGAAAACGTGATAGACAATATACTTCAATATACATTCTAATCAATTTAGCAGTAGAACAGTCACGAGCGGTCATTTTGACCATATCAAATTAAGACATTTCGAATCGAACAAGAAATTTCTTTATGAAATAAGTTAGATATAAACCGCACAAAAATAAATAAGTTAAATATTTTTAAATAATTATTCTAGTGCAAATTAAATTTTATAAAACTTGAGTAAATTACCGACCGTTCTAGTGCCAACTGCCAATTTTTCTGTTTAATACTCTATTAAGATATAACGTAAAACACACTTTAAAACCTGTTTAAAAGTTAATTTCATATTAAGTATTTTCAAGGATTTTATGTAGCGCGTGATATGTTTTTAATCGAGATTTACACCTGCATAGAATAAATATCTAATTAAAATCTCGTAAAATTTATTATCTAAAATTCTGATCATTAATTTTCAATAGTGGACAAGCGATTTAATAAAATTAGTTAAAATTAAGAATAAGATATAACTTCCACAAAAATGAAGTAGATTAATAAATGTATTTTTATTAATAAAAAATAACTAATCTTATATTTTCATTATTAATTTACAATAATAGACTAGCAATTTTAAAATAGTGTACAAAAAAAAAAAAAAAAAAAAAAAAATAGTGCACAAAAATTGTGTTATAGAAAATGGACATTTTATAAATGAATAAAGATTATGAACGTTTAAACTTTGTAAGTCTGACTTATATTACAAAGTAATTAAAATGACAGTGATTAAAATAAAGGTAAAGAGCTACGTTCATGTGAAAAAAAAGGGGGGGGGGGTAAAAGGCACTACAATTTTCCAGAAGCTTTAAATTCAATAAAAAATATTTTGTCGCATACCTAATACGAAAAATTCAATCTATTTAATTTTACTAACGATTTAACTGTTTATTATATTTTTATAGATGAAGCACAACATATATTAAAACATATATTTCTAATCTTAATTTAACCCTTCCCACTCCGTTGGCTCCGCTGCGGAGACATCCTTAGTCTTTGCAAAATTTGTTTTTGGTACCAGTAATAAAGGAAAATAAAATTCCCCTTATTTAATCAGAGCATTTTTGAAATTGTGTACTTTAAGGAAACTGCTTTTTAAAAAGTGGTGCCGATCGAATAAAATTTGTGTAAGAGACGCCGGAGCTTTAAGGGTTAATATTTAATATTTTCAAAAAGTAAACATTTAATTAAAAGCTCGTTAAAAATACTTATCTACTATTATCATTATTAATTTACAATAACTAACTTGTGATGTTTAAAATTTCAGTAAAAATTAGCGAGAACTAAAATCTATCCTAAAAAATTAAATTTTACAAAGAAATAAATACATACAGTTTCATTTTTTAAATATTTTATATAACCGTAGTTAAATTAAAAGGGAAGATTTGCAGTAACGAGTGAAATCGAAAAATTTCTAAATATTTGCAAAAGCTTTCAAATCAATAGAGAACACACTACGTAATACTCATAGGTGCCAAGTTGCCACTAATCCTCCGTAATATGTGGGTTAATTTAACCCTGGTTTAACACATTTGATACCGGAATTTTTTTTTATAGATGAAAATAAATAAGTTTCACGTAGAAAACTGGAATTAAATAAATAAAGATTCATCACATAATTTTTCTGGTTCGAAACTTTGTTAAACTGGGTTAAATTAATCCTCGCATTACGGAAGATTAATGCGAACTTGGCACCTCTGAATACTGCAATACACTCTCTAGTTACTTTGGCACTAGAACAGTCACGAGCAGTCATTTTGACTTATATCAAATTAATATATGTTAAATCGAACAAGTAATTTCTTTGTAAAATGTTAAGTACATACCGCACAAAAATAAATCATAAAAATAAGCAAAATATTTTTAAATAAAATTCCTAGTGCAAAATAATTTTTATAACACTTGGGTAAAATTTCCGACCGTTCTAATGCTGACAATTTTACTGTTTAATACACCATTAAGAGATAACGTAAAACATGCATTAAAACTGTTTTAAAAGTTCATGTTATATTAAGCATTTTCAAAGATTTATATAGCGCGTGATATTTTTTTAATTGAGATTTACACTTGTATAGAATGGACATATAATTAAAATCTCGTAAAATTTATTATCTAAAATTCTGATCATTAATTTTCAATAGTAGACAAGCGATTTTCAAAAACTCAACTAAAATTAAGGATAAAATAGAAATTACTCAAATATGAAATTGTTTAATAAATGAGTTTTTAAAATAAGTAATAACTAACATTATATTTTCATTATTAATTTAAAATAATCGACAACTAATGTTTAAATATTAATAAAAAATATTGAGTAATAAATCTTTTATAGAAAATAGATATTTTAAAAATAAATAAAGGTAAAGAACGTTTAAAATTTGAAAGTCTGATAAAATTTTAAAAAAAAATAATTAAAAACTTGAAAGTAAATTTTAAGATAAAAAAATAACCGTGGTTAAATTAAAGGGATAAAACTACATTAATGTGAAAAACAGGTGTTAAAAAGGCACTAACATTTTTCTGAAGCTTTCATTTCAATAGAAATATCTTGTTACATACCTAATACAAAAAAATTAAACAACCTATACTTTTTTTTTTTTTTACTATTTAACTCTTCATTTTGTTTAGATGAAGCAGAACATATATTAAAACATACATTTCTAAAATGTATTTAATGTTTTCAAAAAGTAAACATTTTAAACATTTAATTAAAAGCTCGTTAAAAATATTCATCTACTGTTCTCATTATTAATTTAGAATAGTCGACTAGTGATGTTTAAAATTTCAGTAAAAATTAGAGAGAAAAAAAATCTTTTCTCAAAAACTAAATTTTGCAAAGAAATAAATACGAAAAGTTTCGTTTTCTTTTTACTATTTTAAATGACTATAGCTAAAATAAAAGCGAAGATTTGGAATAATATGAAGACGGAAATCGAAATATTTCTCAATTTTTGCAAAATATTTCAAGTTAATAGAGAAATATTATAACACAAGACGTAATAGGCAATATACTCCAATATGCGCTCTAGTTACTTTAGCTTTAGCACTGGAACAGTCACGAGCTTTCGTTTTGAAATGTATTAAATTAATATATGTCAATTCCAGCCAGAAATTTCTTTATAAAATAAGTTAAATATATACCGCACAAAAATAAATTATATAAATAAGTTAAATATTTTTAAATAATAATTCTAGTGCAAAATAATTTTTATAAAACCTGAGTAAAATTTCTGACAGTTCTTAGTGCTAACTGACAATTTTACTGTTTAATGTATTATTAAGCGATAACGTAAAACATACATTAAAACCGTTTTAAAAGTTAATTTCATCTTAAGTATATTCAACGATTTTATGTAGACCGTGATATGTTTTTCATCGAGATTTACACCTGTACAGAATGAATATCTAATTAAAAATCTCGTAAAATTTATTATCTAAAATTCTCAATATTAATTTTTAATAGTGGGCAAGATATATTCAAAAATTCAGCTAAAATTAAGGATAAGAACTTCCACAAAAATGAAAGTATCTGATAAATGAATTTTTATTAATAATTAATAACTAATAGTATATATTCATTATTTATATACAATAATAGACAAGCAATGTTAAAATATTAATAAAAATTTACGAATAACAGATTTCTTATAGAAAATAGACATTTTATAAATAAATAAATATAAAGAAATTTTAAAAATTGAAAGTCTGATAAAATTTGAAAAAATAAATACAAATTTTAAAATTAATTTTAAAATAAATGAAATAATCGTGGGTAAATTAAAAGGGAAATGCTACATTAATGTGGAAAGAGAGGGGAGGGGCTAAAAAGGCACTAAAATTTTCCAGAAGCTTTCAATTCAATAAAAATATCTCGTCATATACCTAATACGAAAAATGCAATATATTTACTTTTACTAACTATTTAACTTTTCATTTTTTTTATAGATGCAGCACAACATATATTTCTAAAATTGATTTAATATTAAGTATTTTCAAAAATAAATATCTAATTAAGTGCTTGCTAAAAATATGCATCCACTATTTCCATTATTAATTTACAATACTCGACTAGCTATGATTAAAATTTTAGTAAAAATTAGTAAGGCCAAAAATATTTTCTCAAAAACTAAATTTTACAAAGAAATAAATAATAAACGTTTGATTTTTTTGTCAACTGTTTTAAAATAACTGTAGTTAAATTAAAAGGGAATATTTGCAATAACGTGAAAAGTGAGATTGAAAAATTACTATTTTTTTTTTTTGCAAAAGCTTTCGAGTCAATGAAGAAATATTCCAACAAAAGACCTAATACGCAATGTGCACTTTGGTTACTTTAACCCTAGAACGGCCATCAGCGGTCATCTTGACCTTTATCAAATGAATATACTTTAATTCGAACCAGAAATTTCTTCATAAAATAAGTTAAATATATACCACACAACAATAATATAAATATCCAGGCCAAGATTCGAACCAGGAAAACTTTGGTCTAAGTTGCCAATGCCCTGACAACTGAGATATCCTAGACGAATCTGGTGGACATAAGATTTATTTCTGGACCACCTGGTATATATGGTTTATTTATGGTGGACTTTCTTCCTTTCTAACCGATGACCAGGCCCCTACCTTTTGGGTCGCCCGAGCTGAACGGGTTTGATACCTGGTATCGGGGCGGTGACCACCCAATCGCCGCGTAGCGCAATGAATCTGATGGGAGCCTAGATCTTCATCCTATCGGGTGTGCCTACAGCTTAGATGTGAACTTAATTAAACCGGTTACTTAACATTTTTATCTAGTTGTTTTGTACCTGCGCTTTACTACTCAAGTTGGCCTCGTAATTTAGAACTTTGATCAGGTGACGAGACCTTCACCTGTCAAGGCACCTCCAGAGGTATAATTCACAGGTAACTTGGAGGACGTTGCACCCACGATGGATTTTACATGCACCAGGTGCCATTAGCGTACATGGTGGACATCGGCTGACTCCAAACCGATGACCAGACCCCTAGCTGCCAGATTTCTCTAGACGAACGAGTATGCCTGTCTGGCATCGGGGCGGTTGTCCGCTTGATCGCCGCACGGCGGCCATCCAGTAGACCAATGCCCCGATCGACCTAATTGTAGAGTCTGTAATTTGCTGGTTCTCTGTTGTACCGCTTGCTTAACTAATTGACTTTGTTGATTTGGCTCCTGCATATTACACATACATATCCAGCTTGGGGAACAGGGAAATATGGATTTTAGATGCCTAATCGGTGGTGGGTACTTGTCGTGAAAAGTGGTTCATGAACCAATTTAGAGGAAGGGAAAAAGAAAACAATGGGTGTCGCTGAAAGACAAGTATCACCATGGGAAATTTTGGGCCGAAATGCAAAGCAAGCTCACGATATTGGAGGGATGAGACTCTGCTTTTCTACCTCACCCCACCGGGTAAAGATTGGCTCCGTAGGCTGTCCCATAGGAGCGGGTCTGCTAGCTCTTGCAGGCCGCAGCCTAAATGCACCTAATAAAAAGGCAGTAGTAAAAAAAAAATAATAATAATAAAATTATTTTTTTTAAAAAAGAAGAAACCTGAAAGGGAAGGGGGTTAGTTGGACATGTTTATTACGCTTTTAACTTTAGGATTAGTTTTAATACTTTGAAATAAATTGTAATCATCCTATGCACCAGGCCAGAGCTATCTAAGCGTAAAGGTTGCGATAGTACCTAAATTACTAGAAATTGGTTAAGAGTACTAACAGACATTAACTTAATTTGAAGAGTACTTTGGCTACTTACTATGAGGGTGAATCTATAGCTTAGCAGGGGAGATTGGGTGTTGTTTTTATAATCTAGTTGATTAGAAGTAGTTTACTATTTAAGATTAAGCGTTAATTGCTACAAATAAATATTAGACTAAGACTATTGGGGGAGGGGGCGCTGGACCTTGCTCTAGGATGACATCCTCTGGGGCGAGGTTAGGGGTTTAAGAAGCTAGGGATGCCTCGGCTCTTCAAAAAAGGGGGGGGGGCTGAGATGAGAGAGTGATAATATGAGGGACATAATAAAATGAGGGACCTATAAGGGCTGACATTGGCTAATCTAATGTTACTTATTGATCCCTTAGATAATTTGTTATACTTAATTGATGCTTAGCCTAAATTGTTTTGAATTATCTATATTGACCTAAGTTAATCAGGTCAATATAGATAATTCAAAACAATTTAGAAACAAATTAGTAATCAGATTACTAATTTATGGTGGACTTATGATTTATTTAGTAATTAGATTAATTGTGTTGAAATTAACCAATAAATTAAATAGTTGTTTATAAAAGATCTGGTGTAAATTGTTTTATAAACATAAGTAAAAATTCCGACCATCCTAGTACTTACTAATAATTTTACTTTTTAATACATTATTAAGAGATAGCGTGGAACATATATTAAAACCGTTTTAAATGTTAATTTCGTATTAAGTATTTTCAACGATTTTATGTAGCGCGTGATATGCATTTTCAGTTTTTAATTGAAATTTACACCTAATTATAATAAACATGTCATTAAAATCTGGTAAAACTTTTTATCTAAAATTCTTAATATTAATTTACAATAGTGGATAAGCGATTTTCAAAAAATCCGTTAAAATTAAGATAACATAGAACGTCCACAGAGCAGAAATTTTTGATAAATAAAGTTTTATTATTAAAGAATCAATAATCGTATATTAGTAATACTAATTTTCAATAATCGACTAGCAGTCTTAAAACATTAATAAAAATTAGTGAGACTAAAATGAACATTTTATAAATACAAAAAAATAAGACTCGTTTAAAATTTGAACGTCTGACTGATATTTTAAAATAATTAAAACAACAGTTGTTAAATTAAAAGGAACGAGCGATATTATTGGGAAAATGTAGATTATAAAGGGCACTACAATTTTATAGACGCTTTCAATTCAATAAAAATACGTTGCCACACAAGATTTAATAGGAAAAATGCATTTACTTTAACTATTTAACTCTTTACTTTTTATGGGTAAAGAACAACATATGTTAAAGAATATATTTTTAAAATTAATTTAATAGTAAGCACTTTCAGAAATTAAATATCTAATTAAAAGCTAGTTAAAAGAATATTCATCTCCTTTTCTCTATATTCATTTTCAAGAGCCGACTAGTGACGTTTAAAATTTCAGTTAAAATTAGTAAGAACAAAAATCTTTTCTCAAAAATAAAATTTTACAAAGAAATATATAAAGCACGTTTAAGTTTTTTTCAACTATTTTAAATGACTGTAGTTAAATTAAATTTGAAGTGTCTCAATAATCTTAAATTGAGATCATAAAATTACTAAATTTTGAAAAAACTTTTGAATCAATAGAGAAATAGTCCAGCAGAAGACAATACGCAATATGCACTCTGGTTAATAACATTAGAATGGCCACGAGTAGTCATTTGGATCTGTATCAAATGAATATATTTCAATTCGAACCAAAAAATTCTTCATGAAATAAGTTAAATATATACTAGAAAATAATATGTTAAAATGTGTAAAATAAAAATTCTGATGTAAAATATTTTTTACAAAACCTGAGAAAAATTTCCTGCCGTTCTAGTGTTAACTAAAAATTTTACTGTTTAACACCAGAAAGACGGGAAATTTTACTCAAAATTTATTAAAATATTTTGCACCAGAATTTTTATTTGAAACTGTTTAAGTTATTTATTTAACTTTGTCCTTTTTTGTGGCTTTTAAACTTAAATTATAAAGAAATTTCTGGTGCGAACTAAATTATATTCCTTTACTACGGGCCAAAATGGCCCCACGTTGTCATTCTAGTGTTAATACAGTTTTAAGATAAAACTTTGATCATATATTAAAACGGTTTTAAAAGTTAATTTTATACCATTGTTTCTAACGCTTTTAGGTAGCGCGTGATTGCCGTTTTGAGTTTTTTTTTTATCGAGATTTGCACCTATATATAATAATAATCTGATTATAATCTCATAAAATTTATTACCTACTTTCTCTATGTTAGTTTAACACACTAAAGACGAGCCTCTTTTGCACTTCTTTTAATTCTTCGACACCAATTTTTTTCGCATTGTAATTTTGAATTATTTAATCGCTCAAAATTTGAGATTAGATAATGTGAAAATTTCCAAACTGAAACACTGGTATTCAAATTTTAAAGTTCTGTTCACCTTACATGGCAATTTTTCTTGCCAACCGGCTTTAGTGCGTTAAAACAGTCGACAAGCGATGGGATTCCAGTATATCTTCATAGTTACGCTTATAATTTCGTTGTTACATAATTACTACAATTCATGGTTAAATAGTTATACTTTCGAAGTTATAATACATAGTTACATTTGTAATTTTAGATAGTTTTATAGAAATTGTTTTACAGCTATTAAAATTTTCAACTCGATCTTTTTTAATATATTTTATCAAAAATATGTAAACGAATTTAAGACACTAATATTTACAACTTATAACTTATTTTGAATCATAACTTATATTTCGAAACAATTATTTTTCCCGATTCACATTGCACTATGAATATTAGTAAAAGTATTTTTTTTATAAGTGATATTATATTTATGACATATAGTATTATTATATATCTAATAAATTTAAAAGTTTAAAATAATAAGTAAGTAACGCTTCGTTTCGACATGCGTTTCTTTTCCTCTAACTTTAAATGACTGGTAATCAACCAGATTGGTTCAATGAGAAACTTTTCCTTCCTTTTTTTCCTATCCGGTAGCATAACCGGCTATGATCCAGAAACGGGATATCCCTAGAGGCAAGTTGCCGGATCTGGCTTTAGCTGATAAGAATGACAGTTAAAGTCCGAGAATCCACACCTGGTCAACATCAAAAGAAATATTCCTAAGAAAAGAAGGCGTAAATGAGGACTGAGGATACATTCCCTTTCCTTTAAAAAAGCATAAAATAAATAACCTAAAAAATATCATTGCTGTGAAATAGCTTGGCCAAAACATATTATCCTCGAGGTTTCAGACGCTTTCTGTTGTGGCGATACTGATAAAACTACATACTTGAAGGGGAGGGTCACTGGGAAGTTCCGAAAGAAACATTTCAACACTACATTTAAAATCGAAAAATAAAAACGATAAATACGCCGTTTGAGTGGAAATAGGAGATAGCAGAGGTCAAGAAAAATTGAAACAGGGATATATTTTTTCTTTTTTTGTTTAAGGACATATTTCATTGGTCCTTTTACACTGGCATGGTCTTTCAACATGCACTATCAGAAGCGTACAATGAGCATGCTTTGGTCAAGGGTACTTCAGAGAGTACACGGTGGTCATTAATTTGTTGTCTAAAATAAAAATTTTCACGCTTTTCTATGCCAAATTTTATTTCAGGTAGGTATTTGCTGTTGTGTTTTAGTTTTTCTCTGTGCTATTGAAGACGCTCGATTTTCTTTTCTTCAAATCGAAAACATTAGTTCCAGTTCGTAACTCAAGTTTTACGACGCTGCTTTTGCAGTTAGAGATAAGAAAAAATCGTTAAACCCTTTCATAACACTGTCTACGCATATTGTTCTTAAATGAAACTGAAAAGCATAGAATTCTTTTTCTATTTAATGTGCAACAAAAATAAATTCAGACATTCGTCTAGCAATATCCTACAAAATTTTGGTACTATATTTCATTTCATTCCATTTATGTTTCCGTTTTCCTGAATGAAAATATAAATCAATATATGAAGTAATTTATGATCCACATTTATACAATAAATAATTAATCGCGTTTTATATTATTTAGAATATGTTTTTCCAAAATACATTAGAATAAACAATGTCTTAAATGAATCAATGTCTTAAAGCACGTAACTAATCTTAAAGAAAGTAATTTGCTATTATTCGGTTTAAATAATTTTTAATTTGTTCGTAATCTGTTATCGTAAAAATAGATTTCGTATTTATCAATTCAAGTCAGTAACTGCTTTGTACTAAGCTATTTAAATTAATTGTTAAATCGTTCTTAACTTATTGTCCTAAGAAACGGATTTGTCACTAATATATTAAAATTAAATTTTAAATCACTCTTAACTTCTTCTCCTAAGAAATGTATTTGTCACTAAATATATTTAAATTAAATTTTAAACCGTTCTTAACTCATTGTCCTAAGAAATGAATTTGCCACTACTATATTTAAAGCATTTTAATTCTTGGTAAAGCTAATCAGCAGGATCCCTGTAAAATTAAGAAGTCAAGAAAAATCTAATATTTTAGACAGAATAACGGAGAAAACATAATAATCCAAAAACAAAATTTCTATTCGTATAAAATCTGGAATCTCCTTATCAATCAAATTTATTAAATATTTAAGCAAAGAATATTTTAATGAGAAAATTAAATCATTTTATCACTTACGTCAAAAGTTTCTAAAAATTAAATTACAAGAAAAATGTAATTTAATTAGTCTTCAATGTTTTTACAAGGGTGAGTTTCGTAAATTGTCGATTATTTGGAATGTTTATGCGTACACCATTTATAAATACCAAATATTTATAACTTAAATAGTTATTTTTAGTTATTTTAGTATGCTTTTATTTATAATTCACGTTATTCTCTATATGATTAATGGAATGCTTTTTTTTCATTTGTTTTCTTTTTTCCAGTGCAAAATAAGCCAGAGGAGTGGTTTCTAAAATTTAAGGTGAAATTAAATAAGAGAGTACCAAGCGACCTTGTCAAGTATTAGGTGAGTATAGATTATGATATAAAGTAGGTTCAAGATAGTATAAAGTTATGCTCCATGTGCAAATGTATGCAGCAAAGCCTATGAACGTTTATATTATTTATAGTTATTGGTTAATTGATCAGTGTATTTTTTTTTCGACGAAATTTTTCGGATTTTTTTCTAATTTCTAGCTACCTATTTTTCTTTATTAAATTCTGTTAATTTTTGCTGGTTCCATTTTAGAATTTTTAAAACAATATTGGCTTTCACAGTATTTTCAAAAATTTTACTACGTCACGAAAATTTAAAATTTTGTAAATTGTGTAATTTCAATTTCCTCGATTTAAGCCAATTTCTTATCACACTTTCCTTAATTTCGATATGATTATTAACATAAATACATTCATTATATGTTAAAATTAATCATTATACTACTTTATCATTAAATTATTATGTACCATTAAACATATGAAATGATATACGAGCCGTACAGTGAACAAATCGATTAACTTCATCAAATGAAAATGCTCAGTATAAACGGTTAAAGTTATTGGAACTATAAAAATATTGTACCTATATAATATTTTTTTCTCGGGATATTTTGATTGAACTCGTTAATTTTCTTTTAATCAAGGGTAACTCTTTATCACTGTATAAATATATAGAGCATTTTCAATGTTCCTTTGTTTAAAAAAACGCAACTTAAATTGGAGTAAGTCGGATTGCCTTCTGAACGTCTCATATTATCATTGATAAAATCAAAATCTGCCTGTCTGTTTTTATATCTCCTCTACTCCTCCTAGAATATCGAACGCTGTGCAATGAAATTAACATCAGTTATGCACATCGATTCTCGGATATCATATAAGATATCAGAATTTTAAAATTTGAGTTAGTTTCTCAGATTTTTTTTAATTTCTTATGACATTTCTGTAATGGAGTAACAAAATTACTCCATTTTTGTGAATAAAAGAGAAATAGGAAATTAGAGGTATTATTAGACTATTTTTACAGGGTTTTCTCATTAAAATTGAAGAGAAAAATAATTTTCATTTTAAATGATGATTTTTTCTGATTTAAATTAAATTTTCTTATAATATGTTTGTATATGTTTTTATTTCTTCGATCGAATGTATTATTTTTTGTAAATTTTTATGACATTTCTGTAATGGTGGCAACAAAATTGCCCCATTTTTGTGGATAAAAGAGAAAAGGGGAAACTAGTGGGATTATTAGGTTGTTTTACATCATTTTCGAATTTAAATTAAAGAAAGAAATTATTTTCAATTTAAATAGATGATGATTTTTTTAATTTAAATTAAACTTTCCTTTAATATGTTTCTATATGTTTTTATTTCTTCCAGAAAATTCGAAGAAATAAAAACATATTTACACATATGCTTTATGAATCAATTCATTCTACAGAAACAAAAATCCTCAGTTGACATATTACCATTTAGAAATCCTTACATCGTAGTTTTTTTTTTCAGCTTTCCATTGAAGCAAGGAAGAAGATTCAAACTCATTGCATTTAGATGGACAAGTATTGACCCCCTATCTCACTATTTACAAGATATATATATATAGAGAGAGATAACCATTAATTAAACATAACCTACTACCATCAAAAACCGTAATATTGTGAATTAAAGCTGTAAGTATAAAATAAAGTGCCAAATAATTTATTATAAAAATTATTATGGAAGAAAAATAAAAGAAATTGGACGCCGACAAATAATGGAAAAGCTTATATATTGAATTACGTTTTCAAGGGCACAGAATTTAATTATATAAGCAATATGGTTGTTTTCTGTGAGAAAAAAAGCTAAAGCTAATTTTTTTTTCCCCTGTGCCCGAACAACCATTATAATCAAGTGAATAGATTCAAAATGAAAACAAAATAGAATCAAATAATATGAAATGGAAAAATCAATAAAACCAATTTAAATATTTATAGCATATAAAATAGAAATATTACACAACATACCGATTAATATTTCAGTTTTTTTTTTCAATATATCCACTCGCACATGGCTACCATAATAACGTAAAGATTAAAATGAATAAAACAGTTAAGAAATCACAGTAATTGATACCAAAGGATGTAGTTAATACATTTTGAAATACCGTGACAAATACAATTAATATAATATAAAATAAAATAAATAGAAAGTAATTACATTATTTAAAATAACTAAAATACACTTTTAAATTACTTAATTACTATTTAACAATATCGTCAAAATTTAGCGAAAAAAACACCTGGTGTAGGAAATTACTACTGAAAAGAAGCTGCAAAAGACAAAATTTATAACTTATCATCAAAAGACAAATTTTGGTGCTGCCATCTAGTAGAATTTTTATTATTCAAATGTCACAAGATGAACAAATGAAAGCCTATGAATGTAAAAAAAAAAAAAAATTATCAACAGCAAAACCAAACAAATTCTTATATATAGACAATTATAAACCTAATATAAACCACACTATATATCATTATGCACAAAAAAATTAAAAAAAACTATTGTTAATAAAATTTTAAAAAAAGCATTCAAAATATTCTATTTTCTTACTCATTTAAACTACACTATGAATTTAAATAATTCTATAACATTGATAATATATAGCATATAGCTATAAAATAAATTCAATAATAATTAATATAAATATATAATAAAAATAATATAAAAATCGTTTATATATATATATATATATATATATATATATATATATATATTAAGCAAATACTGTTTTCAATTAATTATTTTTGAAAGGTGCTGGTTAAAATGTTTCACAAAGTCGTTAAAAGTAAAATGGTTTATCGGGTAAAAATTACATTTTTCTGTTTTTTTCTGTAAATCACTTATTTTAATTCAAAATTGTTGAAATACATACTTTTTATAACTTTGTCAAAGTGACGTAATTTAGCTCCGAAATTAGGAACAAAACCTTAACTTCTTGAGACCTAAGCTTAAAATAATACTACAAATACACATTTATTGCTTTTGAGCAAACAAAATGGCACCAAAGATGACAAAAGAGCCTTTTTTTCTGAAATTGGTACTTTAGGGGGCTGGTAATTTAGTTTTACGAACATTAGGGCGGGCCGAAAAAATTGTATGTTGGATTATGGAATTCTAATAGTGCGGAAAAGTTACATTCTGTCAATAGTAACTATGAAAAATTTCTTTTTCATTGATTTATATCGTTTGCTTTCTCAAGATGACCAAATTTCCAAAAACGATCATTTTTTACTAAAAATAATAAAAATTAGGAAAAAGGACAATCGTTTTCTAATAGTGATAAAATGGTCTACCAGGCCATCATAATTAACTGCAAAAAAATTTAACCATGTCGGTTAATACCTTTTATATCATCAAGGCGCCCAAAATTTTTGCTCAAAACAGAAATACTGTCAAAAACGTCCATTTTTTACTAAAATTAATAAAAATTAGGAAAAGGGACAATTGTTTTCTAAAAACGGCCAAATGGCCTACGATTCCATCATAATTAACTGTAAAAAATTTTTAACCAGATCGGTTATTAAATTTTCGGCCAAAATTTTGAGAAACTGCTGAAAACGGCCATTTTGGTCTTCTTGAGGAGGTAAAATTTATTAACCGTTCAGGTAAATTTTTTTTACAGGTAATTATGATGGAATTGTAAACCATTTGGCCCGTTTTTAGAAAACAATTGACCTTTTTAGGGTTTCGTTCATCTGACGAAACCCTATTCGTCTCACTCCTCTGTCTGTCTGTCCGTCACAGAGCCGTTCTCAGAAACTATATATGTTGGAGACTTGAAATTTTGGATTCTTATAGCTGAACACCTCACATCAAACGACAAATCACAAAATTTTCAAAAAGTCTTAGATTTACCCCTCTGGGCTCTACATGTGTATTTTAAGCTTCTTTTTTTACTTTCTTCTATCTTCAATAGAAGAAAGTATTGTAATCGAAATTTTGTTCGACTTCCTGTTTACGACGGATTTACACGTTTTAGGGGTCAGAGATCCCAAAAAACATGTTTATAGAAAATGTCTCTCTGTCCTTCCGTCCGTGTGTCCGTCTGTCCGTGTGTCCGTGTGTCTGTCGCCATTGTACCATCAAAAGGTGCGTGAAGTTATGCATAGAATTAAACAAAATTTTCATTTTAAGTTTTTGGCTATGGCAAGCAGGTCCTTCCTGAATTTGAAAAAAAATTCGCCGGTAGGGGCGCTGTAATGGCGATTTTTGTGCGATTTTGAATATTGTATCATCGAAAAGTGTATGAAGTTATGCATAGAATTGAATCAAATTTTTATTTTAAGTTTTTGGCTATGGCAAGCAGGTCCTCCCTGAATTTGGAAAAACTCCGCCGGTAGGGGGAGCTGTAATAACGATTTTTGTACATTTTGAATATTATACCATCGAAAAGTGTGTGAAGTTATGCATAATTCTAATAAAAATACTAATAAAACTAATTAAAATGAAATATTGACATTAGATAGAAGAAAGTTCTGGGAGCGGCACATCCAACTAGTTTTAATTTGAGGATATAATAACATTGTTAATACCGCAGTATTATGTAGGGGACGCTGTAATAGCGATTTTTGTGCGATTTTGAATATTGTACCATCAAAAAGTGTGTGAAGTTATGCTTAGAATTGAAACAAAAAAAGGTTTTAAGTTCTCGGCTATGGCAAGCAGGTCCTTCCTTAATTTGGAAAAAAATCGCCGGTAGGTGGCACTATAATAGCGATTCTTTTGTGATTTTTGTGCCATTTTTAATATTGTACCATCGAAAAGTGTAGGAAGTTATGCATAGAATTGAACCAAATATTTTGTGTTTGTTTTTGGTCATGGCACGAAGGTCCTCCCTGAAATTGGAAAATTCCACCAGAAAGGGGCGCTGTAGTAGCGATTTCTGTGCCATTTGCATTATTGCACCATCGAAAAGTGTATGAAGTTATGCATAGAATTGAACCAAATTTTTTGTGCATGTTTCTGGCTTTGGTAAGCATTCCTCCCTGAATTTGAAAAAAATCTGTCGAAAGGGGGGCGCTGTAAAATCGATGTTTGTGCCATTTTCTTTATTGTACCATCAAAAAGTGTAACAAATTATGCGTAAAATTGAACCAAATTTTTTGTGCATGTTTTTAGCTTTGGCCAACAGGTCCTCTTTGAATTTGGAAATATTGCGCGGTAAAGGGGCTGTGTGATAGCGATTTTTGTATACTTTTCTTGATTTTTCGTAGTTCTATTCTCCATCGGCGGCTCGTGCAGTGGCAGGAACTCGCTTCCTGCTAAGTCGGCTATTCGCAAACAGCTGATAACAGCCGAATAAGGAAAAACTATTAATTTTAACAAATATCATGGTATAGATTAACTCGTTTTTAGTCCGTTTAATTGACTAAAGCAGAAATTTAAGATAAAAATCAATGTATGTATAGTATTGAACTAATAATATTGAAGTATTAACATGTGTAACTAGTTTTTGAAATATTAAGATGTATAAGATAGAAGAAAGTTTTGGGATTGGCACATCCAACTAGTTTTTTTTTTTGTTTTTTTTTAACTGAGTCCCTAATTAAGTTGAAGACTTGAAATTTTGGATACTTATAGTTGAACACCTCACATCAAACGACAAATCATAAAATATTGAAAAAGTTTTATATTTACCCGTCTGGGATCTAACTTGTGGATTTGAAGCTTTTTTTTCCTATCTGAGCCCCTAATTAAGTTGAAGACTTGAAATTTTGGATACTAATAGCTGAATACCTCACATCAAACAAGAAAACATAAAATTTTGAAAAAGTCTTATGTTTACCCCTCTGGCCTCTAACTTGTGTATTTTAAGCAATTTTTCTAACTAAGCCTCTAATTAAGTTGGAGGTGTGAAATTTTGCATACTTATAGCAGAACACTTGCGATGACAGGAGAAATAATAAAATTTTCAAAAAGTCTTATATTATTTACCGCTCCGGGCTCTAACTTATGTTTCTTTAGCAATTTTTCTAACCTCCACACTTTTCACCCGGAGCGCATTTTTATAACTTTTGCCGACACTCCTTTGACCACTCTTTCATATTATGCACCATAGCCGTACATATTTTAGTTCCAATTTGTACCACCAGGTGCGCCTTCCTATCTCGGGTGCTATGGGCCCGATGCCCTCGACTAAGATATCTACGGATAGTTTGTAAAACGGTGTTTCGTTCGGATAGAGGTTTGTTTAGAATAGAGTGTGCCCCCTGGTTGCGAAATGTGGAACTAACAGATTTTGCAAAAGGATAAAGTGTTTTGAAAGGAATATTAAACGAAACCCTCTATGCGATCTTTGATCACACTTACCCACTTGCTTCTAATTTTTATTAATTTTAGGAAATGTCCGTTTCTGGTAGTGTTTCTTTTTTGAGCAGAAATTTTCGCCGTCTTGACGCGGCAAAAGTTATTAATCGATCTGTCTAAATTTCTTTACAGTTAATTATGATGGCCTGTGGTAGGGCATTTTCCCACTGTTAGAAAACGATTGCCCTTTTCCAAATTTTTATTATTTTAAGTAAAAAAATGGCCGTTTTTGGAAACTTTGGCCATCTTCAGGAGGAAAAAGATATTAATCAATGAAAATTAAATTCTGAACAGTTACTATTGATGGGATAATGGAACTTTCCCGCACTATTAGAATTCCATAATCCAAAATTCAATTATTTCGGCCCGCCCTAACTAATATCGATCTAAAATTACTAGCCCCCTTAAAATATTAATTTAATTATCAATAACCAAAATTTCCCGTAATACTAAATTTAAGGGCTTTAAACAAGTGGCTCATCTACAAATCCTCAATTTCTTTTACTCTAAAGTGTTCAAATTAAATTCTTATATATATTTTTTTTTCCTTGGACATACTGCCTTGAAGGCATTTTGAAAAAGATAAAAACAACATTTTATTTCTGAGAAAACGTGCATGAGTGTTGTCATTTATTGGTTTCATTCCAAAGCAAAAAGCATTCAGCTATATAGAAATAAACTAAAAATGTAAAAATTCAAACAATTTAGTTTTCATGAGGAAAAAAATAGAGGTCCACATTTGTCTTAGGTCTGAAGAGGTTATAGTCCATTTCCCATTAACATTTGAAGAGCTCAGAAGATAAAGGTGATATGTGACAAAAAAAAAAAAAAGTTATTCAAATTTTCAACAAAAGGAGCTTTCATTTATTATGCAGCAAATTTCTCCATACTCCATGGAATAACTTTATCTAGCATCTCATCTGATGCAAAACCTTTAAATTGAAAGGATTTTCTTCTAGACAATTCTGGAATAAGCGCAAAGAAAATAATAACAACATTTAAATCCCACTGACGGCGGCCTTGTGATTGTTGAAAAAGTTCTGGGTTTTTCTAATGTATTTTAAGATATTTTGATGTATTTTAAATACTTTTAAAATATATGTATGCACCTGAAAGTAACTCTTGAACATTTATTTGGGCTGTTTATATGAATTTAATTATTTAACTCAAGCTTAATTGATCACTAGAATTTAAATTTCATTTATTACATTTTATTACATAAATATAACTTAATTTACGCACCCTCCTCAGTAAATCATTCTATCTATGAACGAGTGACTTATAAATGCATACTTTGTAACAGACAACGCTTCAGAGTATGGACATAAGCGTGAATTGGTGCAATTTGACCCCCTTTACCTTCAACGTGTCACGTGCAAAATATCAACAAGATGCTGTTGCGTAACCTAATGAGATCGCAAAACTATTACATGCAAAACATAGTTTAACGTATATAACTAAATTTTCATGTTTTAATACTATTAAAATTTTTGTTCAGTGATAGCTACTGCAAAGCATTACATTTTATTACATTACCATAAATTAATTTAGACCTAAAATTTGCTCGTGGATATTTTTATATGAAATTTATTGTTTTATTTACACTGAAATACTTTTGTTACTTGAAAATCCTTCTATATGTTTAAAATTTTATTTTTTTAATAGTAATCAAATTTTTGTTCATTAACACAACGTTTTTATCACATAAACGTGGATTAATTTGCAGCCAAAATTTCACTTGAATATTTTTTATATTAAATTTATTGTTTTATTTACAATGATATACTTTCGTTACTTAAAAATATATTTTAAATATTATGTTTTAATAATAATAAAATTTTTGTTCAGCAATAGCTGCTATCACCGAACATTACATTTTATTACATAAATATAACTTTATTTATACACC
This sequence comes from Maratus speciosus, assembly GCA_963932465.1. Classification (NCBI taxonomy): domain Eukaryota; kingdom Metazoa; phylum Arthropoda; class Arachnida; order Araneae; family Salticidae; genus Maratus; species Maratus speciosus. The sequence goes on from OZ010787.1 coordinate 603,886,077, forward strand.
CTCCTCAATAAATCCTTCTATCTATGAAAGAGTGACTTAGAAATGCATACTTTATAACATACTACTTTTCAGAGTATGAGCATAAGCATGAAGTGGTGTAATTCGACCCCTTTACCTTAAACATGTCACGTGCAAAATATCTACAAAATGTGCGTAACCTATAATGAGATCGCAAAACTTATTTCATACAAACCTTAGATGATTAAATTTTCACGTTTTAATAATATTTAAATTTTTGTTCAGTAATAGCTGCTGTCAAACAACATTACATTTTATTACATTATCATAACTTAATTTACACCTAAAATTCGTTCCTGGATTTTTTTTTATATTATATTTGTTATTTTATTTACACTGAAGTTCTTTCGCTATTTGAAAATCCTTGTATATGTTTAAAATTTTATTTTTTTAATAATAATCAAATTTTTGTTCAGTAATACCTGCTGTCACACAACATTGCTTTTTATCACATAAGCGAACCTTAATTTGCACCTAAAATTTCACTCGGATATTTTTTATATTAAGTTATTGTTTTATTTACAGTGAAATACTTTTGTTACTTAAAAATATGTTTAAAATGTTATGTTTTAATAATATTCAAATTTTTGTTCAGTAATAGCTGCTATCATCGAACATTACATTTTATTACATAAATATAACTTAATTTACATACCCTCCTCAATAAATCATTCTATCTATGAACGAGCGACTTACAAATGCACACTTTTTAACAGACTACTCTTTCGAGTATGAACATAAGCATGAATTGGTGTAATTTGACCTTCTTTACCTTCAACGTGTCACGTGCAAAATACCTACAAGATTCTCTTGCGTAACCTAATGAGACCGCAAAAATTGTTTCATACAAACCTTAATTTAACGTATATGATTAAATTTTCTTGTTTCAATAATATTTAAGTTTATGTTCAATAATAGCTTCTGTCAAACAACATGACACATTATTACATTACCATAACTTAATGTATACCTAAAATTTGCTCCTGGATATTTTTATATTATATTTATTGTTTATTTACACTAAAATACTTTCGTTACTTGAAATTCTTTGCGTATATTTAAAATATCATGTTTTTAATAACATTCAAACTTTTGTTCAGCAATAGCTGTTATCATCGAACATTACATTTTATTACGTAAATATAACTTATTTTACATACCCTCCTCGATAAATCATTCTATCTATGAACGAGTGACTTATAAATTAATACTTTGTAACAGTCAACTCTTCAGAGTATGAACACAAGTGTGAATTGGTGTAATTTGACCCCCTTTACCTTCAACATTTCACGTGCAAAATATCTACAAAATGCACTTGCGTAACCTAATGAGATCGCAAAAACTATTTCATACAAACCTTAGTTTAACGCATATGATTAAATTTTCATGTTTTAATAATATTTAAAATTTTGTTCAGTAATAGCTGCTGTCAAATAACATTACATTTTATTACATTACCATAACTTAATTTACACATAAAATGCGCTCCTGGATATTTTATATTATATTTATTGTTTCGTTTACACTGAAATACTTTCGTTACTCGAAAATCCTTGTATATGTTTAAAAAAAAATTATAATAATCAAATTTTTGTTCAGTAATACCTGCTGTCACACAGCATTGCTTTTTATCATATAACCGAACCTTAATTTGCACCTAAAATTTCAGTCGGATATTTTTTGTATTAAGTTTATTGTGTTATTTACAATGAAATACTTTTGTTACTTAAAAATATGTTTAAAATGTTATGTTATAATAATATTCAAATTTTTGTTCAGTAATAACAGCTATCATCAAACATTACATTTTATTACATAAATATAACTTAATTTACATACCCTCCTCAATAAATCATTCTATCTATGAACGAGTGACTTATAAATGCATACTTTGTAACAGCCTACTCTTCAAAATATGAACATAAGCGTGAAGTGGTGTAATTTGACCCCCTTTACCTTCAACGTGTCACGTGCAAAATATCTACAAGATGCTCTTGCGTAACCTAATGAGATCGCAAAACTTGTTTCATACAAACCTCAGCGCATGACACACATGCTAAACAACTCTTTCTCTTTAAAATCACCAAAAAACGCTACTGTGTGACACTGAATTATAAGAATGAGACTTTTTTGAGGAGGTATTTCGATATAAACCGGCTATAAAGAAGGTGCTTCGGGACTACGAGATTTTATTAGAGTGTACCCTGGTGCATGAATATTAGAAGCGTACTTGGAGACATACTTCATCTAATTCATATGCAAATTCTTAGACTGCCAAGGCGAAAAGAGGCTTTTTGGTCTAAAAGGGTTGATTATCATTTTGGTGCTAAAAAGGAGCATTTTACACTTTTTCCCCACTTAATGTTATGTCCCTCTGACCTGGTTGGGGAGATATGGAAAAATATGTAAAGTGTGTTTGTATTTAAGATGCCGAAAAGAAATAATTTATTCGTATACGCTTTTATTTAGTAGAAGAAACGTTTACTTTGCTATGGTAGATTTAATCACAATGACTAGCGTAGTTCTTTGTATAAAAATCTTTTTTAAACTTCATTCTTAAGATATTAAATCTGAAATTTTACTTTAATTCAATGTAATCCAAGTGAATAAAATCTAAAGTTATATTATCTCGGTTATGCGGTTCCGGTACTGTTTATAATTTAAATTCGATTTATGTGTTTTAAAGAGTTAAAGTATTCGTTTTAAATTAAAATTTTGTGTTTTGCGGAAGAATAATTTTTATACTGTTGAGATGTTTCCCCCTTTGCTTCACCTTTTTATTTTTTAATGTTGAACTATTATTTCCCATAATAAACAAAAAAATTAAAAATTATTTCTAAAGTTTACTTTTAAAATTTAACTTTGGCCAAGTTATTAATTCTTGAATTAAATTCAGATTAAAAAAAAAAAAAATCAAAAAGTTTTTTATACACAAGATACTGCAGTCTTTTTCTTTTTTATTTTAGTGAAATTGGAATAATGGAAAATTGTCTCAAGGTTTTCTTTAGTATTACCTTTTAAATTGTATTAAATGCAAACAAAGATAAATCTGTTATTTTTACTAAATCGTAATATAAGATAAACTATCAAATCTTTATTACAGAGACGTCATAAAACTACGTAGTAAAAAATCAAAATAACATAAATTTAATATAATTAAAATATTTACGATTAATTTAACTAACTCAAATTGTCTATTAACAAATTGCACTTTATTTAATTTAATTTTTTCTAAATGTCAAAGATAATTTTTTCGTTGAACAAGTCATTTTTATTACAAATTTCTTCTTATATGTTTGACATAAGAATTTTTGTTTAACCAAATTCCCCAGTGCCAGTTTACTAACACATATTTCGCTTTGATGCGATAGATAAAATGTGAAAATTTTGTTTTAAAATGTTATTTTATTTATTCGATTCAAAAAAGATATTAATTTTCAAATCAATTTTAGATTACGTTACTACAATAAAAGTCATGAAATCTTTTTTAAAATTCAAAGCAAATTATTCAGCGGGACGGTTTAAATTTCAGGAAGTATTATTAAACAGCAAATCAATAATTTCTTTAATACGCAATTTATTAAGTAATGAACATTTAAAAAAATTAATTTTGAAGACATTATATATATTTTTAATGTAAATAATTACATTTTTGGGGGGGGGTGGGGGGGGGGTAAGTGGATTAGTTTTCAAGTTGTTAATATTTTTAATTTTTTCTTGCGTTATTAGATATTTCAAAGACTTTGTGGACCAATACTTTTTTATGATATCTTTGTTTATTCAGCTACAGAAATATTATAAAATGGTTTTTAATTTTTAATCATGTGAAAATGTGCTAAAAATGCATAAAATAGTGATGTGAAACATATTTGTTGAGAAAATTTATTTTCTTATTTATTAACTTATTAAAAACGTATTCAATATTCTGTATGATTATTCAGTCATATATCATATCATTCAAAATAAAATTGGTAATATAAATCAGGAAATTATGGGAAAGAAATTGAATTACGAAAATATTATATTTGGTTTTAGAAACTAACAGTCAAAAATCACTTAGACATTTCATTCTTTTTTAATTTAGTAAAAAAAGTTAGTTTTAACTTAGTAAAAAAAAAAATAATAATAATCAAATAAAAGACACTAAAAATTCTTCCAAGAAAATGAATAAAGTGATACAAATGGAACATAGATGTTCAAATAAAATAATTAGCACAATTATTTCTTCAAATATTACCTGAATTTAGATGCCACTAACAAAACGGATTGATGAGAAACAATAAAAGGTTATGAGTTAATAAAATATCGATTAAAATAATTTTTAAGTCAATATCTTTAAAAAATTTGGAAATTGCGTCTAACTTTATTCATTGTAATATTCAATATGTGAATAGCTTACAATTGCGCTTATTTCCTTCCACTATTTTTAAAGAGAAATTGTCTTGTTTGAGCATCGAAAACTTAGGATTAACCCTTTATCTACTGACGGTACTTATAAGTACCATTAAAATAACTTGTTATAAAATTCATTTAATACATCCATTAGTAGTAATACAGTTTAGAATGAGTTATAGAAGCATTACTTTATCTTGTTCCAAAAGCATTATTGGTTACACAAAACAAAAATATTTTTAAAAAGATGATTACTTTTGCCTTTGTATCTTTTCAGCTTTCTCGGCGTTGGAAGGGGGGGGGGGGGAGAGATTTTTGAATTCGGAAATATTTCTACATTTCTATTGTAAGAACATTATATTCAATAGTGCACAAAATCCCTATAAATTCAAATTTAATGAATCCTTCTAAATCCTTCAATCCTTGTAAAACCCTTCTAAAATTTATTAAATGATTATGTAAATCTTCTAATGTAGTTCCAAAAATTCACGAGAAATGCTTTAGGAGATAAAATTTCCATGAATTCATAATTCATTACATAAAGGGTTAAATATAAGTTAGAATTTTTATGTTCAAAAATAGTGGAAAGAAAGAAACATAAAAGTTTGCAGATATGCGCACTAGTAAGACGCTGTCGCAAAGCAATCTCTTATTTATTTGCTGATTTGTTTTGTCATTAATTTTAAATAAACTGCAAATTTATATCACAAAATGTGAGTGCACTATGTCCAAAATGTATTTTAAAACATTTCGTATGATTACTCATTTATAGTTGTGCGTATTGCCTGTACATAGAAAAGAGTAACTTGTGTTTTGATGGTGTGGCTAATTTTTTCGTATTCTATTTGGGAATATATTGTTATTAAAAAATCATTAAAGCAGAAAAATTTAATTTTTAAGAGCAGAATGAAATGAAAAAAAAACTCTAAAATTAACTATCATCCCGTGAACAACAAATCATAAACATATTGCACATCGTAAAAAAATAACTTTAACAGAAAAAAATTCTAACGGAAAAATAAATTAAATATCAAATAATTTTCGTTAAATTCACTGACTGAGTTTTTTCTGAAAGGTTTAGAATATATTCTTGAATCTTGTATGTTAGATTTCACGGACAAAAATTTGAACTTGTCATTAAATAGAATGCGAAATACATTTTTTAAACTACCAATGTAGTTTTTGAAAGTTGAAATTGTGTATACCTACATAAAAAATTTAAATTTCTTAAGCAAATCTTACGAAAATTCATGCTCATACCAAATAAAGTATTACTTCTTAAAGAATTAACTCTTTAACCTTTTAGGGTCAGAATTATTTTATAAATTTGGGGTGAGGGGAATACAATAATTTTAAGTTTACTGACATTTGGCGAATGTGTCATTTATTGAAATCTAATGAACATAGTTATTTTGTGTACTATACATCTGACTAAGGAATAAATTTTAAAGACGTTTGTAAAATGTAGTATTACAACAGGATTAAACAGATATAACAACTTTCCAGTATATTTTTATGTTTTATCACAAATTATTCGTTTGGAAAAGTAGCCTTTATTTTAAATTTAAAAAGGGAAACATATAGTCGAAATAAAAAAATCGCCAACGGGGAAAAGATAATTATGAAATTTTTTATTAATAATTTTATTATTAAATGTTAAAAAAACTTTTACGATAATATAAAAATTAGTTATCAAAACCACAAAAGTTAAGCTTTTATGAAATTTAATGAATCTGTCATTTACTGAAATCCAACGAAATTAGTTATTTTGCATACTATACATCTAGAAATAAGCTAAGGAAAAATTTTAAAGACGTTTGTAGAATTTCGTATTACAACAGGATAAAACACATAGCAAATTTATAGTATATGTTTATGTTTTATCGCAAATTGTTCGTTTGGGAATATAGTCCTTATTGTAAATTTAAAAAGCTAAATATATAATGGAAATAAAAGAAACCCCAACGGTGTAAAGAGAAATAAATAAATTTTATTAATATTTTAATTATTAAATGCTGAAACATAAATAAAGTCATAATAATAATATACAGACTATCAATCCTATATGCACTGTTAAAAATATGCAGCAAACTGTGTAGTCAATAAAACATTTCTTATTGATAACGGTTACTGGACCATAATTTTAAACATTCTCATTAGCCATAATTGAGATAAATTACGGTAATGTAACCGTTTTCTATAAAAACAGTTGATTGACGATTAGACAGTCTGCTGAGAAGTTTTAACACTTTTCAGATAATTACAAAAAAATTAAGACAAAATAAGAGTCAATGAAAAGACATGTCTTATCAATAGAACAACATACCCGAAAGGACTAATTTATTTCTTTTGCAAATCCTTGCCCTTTTCAAATCATCTTGTCAGAAAATTATTAAAATATTTTTGCCTAAACGTTACCATTTTTCCTTTAAAAAAATGTGGTCAAAGCACCATTAATTTGTAAAACTTTATTTCGACTAGTGATAAAAAAGATCGTTCAGTATTTTTTTACGAATCTGGTTAAAAGTAACCGGATTTTTCACTCTATCCTCGCCATTTTTCACCAATTATACTATTTGTAAATTGGTACTTTTTTTAAATGAATTATAAAAAGAGGTTTAGACTTTTTAAAATTTTCTAAAGGTTATTTTTGTGAAATAACTTTAGTATTATTTCGAAAACATTCAGTGCATAAAAAGTTAATTATATGAAATAAACTTTTTTCATAGTTATATCCCTTCGAGAACTGTTGCGATAGAATAATCTTTGTCATGGACCAATGTGTAGCTATTTAGTTCACATTATCACTAAAGTATATACATTAGTAGGAAAACATGACATCCACCAGAGTAACATTAGTAGGAAAACATGACATCCACCAGAGTACAAAAACCTGTGGACAAGCAGACGTGCTGTTTTTTCACTGAGGTGAAAATAATGCTTAATAATTTTCTCTACTACTGATACAAGGTTAAACCGCTCCGTCTTGATATCCTAATAAATAGGGCATGTGTTTAACCAATTTATGCCTAGCGTCCCATTTTTGGGACGTTTCAAATTTTAATAATTTTTTATAATTTTCTTCTTCTTTACAACATGAAAAATATATGAATTAATTGTCTATAAATGTCTTTACCTATTACCGAGAAATGACAGCATAAGATTGATATTTATTTGCTTAAATGAAGGCCTTTTTTCGGTGTTTATAGATTTTTAGTTTTTCAAGATAGCGAAATGTAAAAAGTAAGTTTATTAGTATCTTTTGTATCAAGGATCCAAATAAGTATATCATAATCTTAGCTTGTAGACTTCTTTGAAATACGAATTTTTTTAAATTGCGAAATTATAGGTTCAAGTCTATTTTTTATGCATGTTTGTAAAGTACATAGGGCGCTAGGCGCAAATGGGTACATATTTCTATTAGCCATTTAGGGGACAGTTATTTATGCAAAGTCCTTTTCAATAGGATTTTGAAATAAATTGTTTTTTTAGCCTCAAATACGATTATTCTTAATTTATTATTAATAATAATTACAATGTTATTAGTCTCTCTAAAGAAAGAAATATATTTTTTTAATAGTTCATAAAAATACAAATTATAGTATATAATATACAATTTAAAAGCTTAATTTATATAATTTTAGACAAAAATATAATTATTCATTTTTCCACACATGGATATTCCCATATATAGTACGTTTACACCTTTATCAAATACTAAATACAAAAAGATTTTTGCGTAAAATTTTTTAGTATTTTTCCAGTGATTTTACCAACAAATTTGAGAAAACAGAAATGCAGGTATAAATGGGTTAAATTTAATGTTATTTTGTCTTAGCAATTAATTTTGTTATTATTTGCAAGTAGTAATGATAGTATGTGTTTATACATTTATTATTATAACTTCATTTATGTAATTAGTAGTAATTTTAGTAATAGTTTGCATAAATCTCTTTATATTGCTGGCGATTCTTTTACATCAAACATATATTTAACTCTTTAAATTTAAAATGCCCTATTTTAAATTTAATTTTTGAAACTTAAATTTAACTTATGTTACCTTTACTAAAAAATAATTTATGATAAAGTATAGAAAATACCAGAAAGTTATTATATCTGTTTACTCCTCTTGTAATAAGGTTACGCGGTCAACTGGGCCATGATTTTAAAATGTGACTCTGCAGATTCTGGCAATTCAACTTCCATAAGCTAATCATTTGAATTAAAGTCTGAACCTTTGTAAATGTATTAAGTTAGGTTCACTCCATCAGATAGAAATTTTCAAAATTACATTTTAATGTTTGAAATAAAAAAAATAAATATATTTGATCTTTCTTTCTTCATGGGTCCAGTTGCCCCATTGGACCAGGTAGGTAGTCGTTCCACACGCGTTTATATATATATATATATATATATATATATATGGGTTATCGGGTCCTGTTTTAAAAAGTATAATTAACTTAAAAAAAATTAAACCAGACAGATCATGTAAATTATATCTCAACTAAAGTGCATTGTAAGGGAAACATTTGCTATCAAGGTGTCTAAAAAAACCACCAAATGTGAAATTATAAGATTTATTTATACAAAAAAACATAAGAATTTACTTAGCACTTATGTACTTTAGTAAAGGTTATAAGTATAAAAGTTACATGGGTATTTTAGGAACAAAAATGATGAAGATAAATCTATGAAAAAATGGGTACGTAAGTACTTAAGTATCTCATTTTTCTTTTATTTACCTCAATGAAAGTTCGATAAGTCCAATAAATCTGTGGAGAATGTAACCATGTTTTTATATCAAACAGAACTATTTTTTATTGGTTTCGACAATTTTCTAATAATGTCACTTTGTCTTATGTACGACTCTTCATCTGTATCGTAAAATGTCCAGGTTTGGCTATCTCACTTAATAAATTTGGTTTGATACCCGCCAACATGCTTTTTTTAAATTGTATTATGTAATTTTAAGAAGGTATTATATAATTTACTTTATTGTAAGAAAAAACAATAGAAAAATTAATTTTCCGTAGTAAGAGACACTCCAAATATTATTTATAACTGTTGTGGGCCATGTGGGATCCAGTTACCCCTGATAAATGTCCCACTTTCCCCATTTTTGAAAAAAAATATGGTGTAACTGGAACACAGGTATTACAAATGAAACATGAAGTAAATATGTATAGATACCTAATGATATTAATATACTTATATGCCTAACCTTAAAAAAAAGATTGTTTAATAAAAGTTCTTACCATATTTTAATAAAAAGCCGAGGAAGTTCAACTAAATTGACGTTGCTTGTAAAAAAAGAAACCTAAATTTTCGACTACCTATCACAGCAAAGACAGAGTTATGATTGAGTTGATACACGTTGTTTTAAGAAGTAGAGATGGGGATGCAATGTTTATAAAAGCTAAAACTTAAAAGACATCAACGTTTTTTTATAAAATAGCCTATGGCTCAGTTACCTCGTGGGTCCAGTTACCCCAGCTTACATCAGTGTTGCCAGATTAGGGACTTTTTTAATTCAGATTATTTTACTGTCACCACTTTTTTAAATAGTATAATTCGCCTTATTTTTCAGAATTTTTAATCTATTTTTAAATAGGCCGAATATTTGTATTTCAAAAAAGCAGTGAGAATCAACAATCTGGAGACAAAAAACTCCCCAATCTGGCAACACTGGCTTACATTACTACATTTTTAAAACGCCTTCAAACATTCGTACGTAGCCTATTATCATATGAATAACACGCAAAATAACCACATTCTTATTTCAGTAAATAACATGTATATTAAAGTTCAGTAAACCTTATTTTTTGTGATTTCAACAGCTATTTGTAATTTTATTAGCGTAAAAGTAACTTTTCGGATACCGAAATAAGTTCGGAAGTAAGATAAAAATAAATCGGAATAAAATTTAATAATCGGAATAAAATTTCGGATACCAAAAGGGTTAAGAACATGCAATATTTAAGTGAGGATGATGCAGAATTTTTCTTTTAAGATGTACAAAAAATTATATATTTTTTCTGTATCTATTAATAATCTTTATTGTTTTTTAAGTGTGTTTGCATATACATTAATTTTCAAAATGGTAAACATTTCCTTCGTGTTAACCTCGTGTTAGGGACCACGTTTTCTATTTTATTTTTCACAAGTTGTTGACTTTATAAAATTCTGACATATCAACGGAAGCCATGGGAAGTGACATTTACATTTCAAAAATTTTAATGAAGATATAATTGAGTAATTATCGGTTGTAGTTAGTACATATTTCTTTTTTATAATTAAACTGTTATACATACAATTCATCATTACAATACAAGTACAAAAATAACAAGTTAGAAATTGCACGTCAAACATGGCAAATGTGGTTCGTTCGTACTATAACTAGTTATATAACTATTTTTTGCACCACATATTGTACTGAATATATATTTTCGTGCTCTTCATAAGTGCATATCATTTTCATTCTGATCGAAAGGCTGTAACATCATTAAAATGCATTTGAAATAATTTTTTCCCATTGGCCGTAATGTAGCGGAAAACTTTTGACTGTCTCTGTAATTAAACTATACATTCGATTTTCATAAAATTTCCAATTACTCGACAAAATTTTGCAGAAATTATATATTTAAAATTTCAGATCATTCGGTTGGGTAGATTTTGCTCTGTTATATGCGGGCGAACAAACGGTCGGACAAACGGACAGACAGACGGACGGACCGAACGACGACTATAGGTGCTACGTGTTTATATAATTATGAACGCACCTAATAAAAGGGCGGGACAGAAGGTTTGAAGCTATGAATCCAGGACAAAAAACCGCGAAACAAACCGATTCACATATTTACTTTTTTTGCCTTAACCCTTAATTGCATGAATTATTCTTTTAGAATTGTGTTTTTTATTTTTATATTAAGGATTAGACACCAGAAATCTTAAGACAGATTTTTAACTTTATTTAGTAGCATATTTTTGTAATTTTTAGAGGATTAATATTTCTATATAAATATAGTGGTTGTAAGAACTTAATTTATGTATTAAAAATTAAATAAAATGGTGATGGAAATTTACATCACTATGCAATTAAGGGTTAAAGCATAATCTGTAGTATTTAGAATAAAATGACGCAAACCGCGTGTGAATCTGGTAACTTTCTCAAAAGTATAACGTTTTTAATCTTGCATAATATATCGTTGCTGCGTTTTGCTGAGGATTTGAACGCATTTGTCTCAGAATGTACTTTATCAAGATTTGTTCTATTTAAATTAATACATATGAATTCATGTAGAAGACAAGGTTATGACACTTTCTAGAATGATTTTAAATTATACATTCCTTACATAGTATTCGGGATTTTTTTTTTTGGGGGGGGGGGAGGGGATAGAAGGATGATTTTTGCAGTAAAAAGGTCTCATAAAAATATTTTTTGAATTAATATTTTTAAAAAATAAACTTTTTAATAAAATCGATGGCAAATTAATATTTATTCTTTTCTGTCTTGGAAGATATCTAGAAATAGTAATTTTTTTCAAAAGATATACTAAATTTAAACCTTCCTAAAATCTAATGTTCTATTTTTTTTAAACTAAATTTATATGTATTTAAATAATATGCGCTTGAAACGAAATATATATGCAAAATATATATATATATATAAATAAAAAGGGTAAAATTCCGATCACATTAATTTTCCTGTAAAACTAGTTCTCCCACACAAGTTCATTTCCTTCAGAGAAAGCTCATGCATGCATGATATGTAACGGGCTCCCGGCCTTACCTGTAAAACTAGTTCTCCCACCTACATAGATTACTTGCAAGGGAAATTCTTAACAATGACGCCTATCACTGCATCTCCCTTACTTCGTTGAAATAAAAGTAAAAGCATTACATACATCTAAATGAGTGTAAATTAGTGTTTGATCTCGAAAGTTCAGAAAGTTATTTCCACGCACAAAATTTATCAAAATATGTTTCAACCATTATTGTTAAAGTATTCAGGGTTTGTAAGAGTTAATAAAAGTACATCTGACTACACACTGATGTAACTTTAAGAAGAAAAAAAATGTTTGATTTCAAGAGTGATTTTGTGTTGAGGTAATGTAATTAGGAGTAATATGTAGTAGAAGTAAGATGTTTGATCAATTAGACGATCCAGTGATGACACTATCATATTTATTGCGTATAGAATTCGAAAATTGCCTTTTTTTTATTTTTCACATTTTTTAATGAGCTAAAATTAATTTAAACACCAAAAAAGAATATTATACGGTGAACATTTTTATATTTTAAGTTAACATTTTATTAATGAAAGTATTATGTTAGAAATTTTTACACAAAATTAGAAAGGAAAAAAATCTCAGACGAAAATAATCATGCACATATGAATTGAAACTAATTTAAATTTAAATTGTTAATTTGAAATTAATTTATGAATTCAAAAATACAAATTTACATTATTTTCAGTTGATTAAGTTAGCAATGTTCGACAATTATTTAAAAAAAGTTTTCTTTCGATTATAACCTTTAAATACGTGAATAAACGTTAATATTAAAATAATCCGAATTCGGCAGGTTGTATATTAAATGCAATTAAAAGGAATGTTAGACGGAAGCAACAATAACTTTCATCTGGAATTTTACCAATTTTAGTCTTAATATTTGATATTTAAATCTCTTTTTTAAAGTATAAAACTTTTCCATTTTTTATTTGCTATTTTTATTTGAAATTTATTATATGAATTCTAGATCTATATTTACAACGTCCTCATTTTAGTGTAGTCTTACAGATACTTATCATAGCTACACTGTCTGATCAAAAGTATCCGGACACATTTGATTTTAGAAGTTTAGTAGAATATCTAGATGAATACTTGACCAATGCTTCTAGAACTTCAGAAATGTAAAGAGCATGTTTGCCTTGGGCCGTCAGATATACATAGAGCATGTATGCTATTCCTCCCTTGCATGCTCATATTTGTCAGCAAAAGTTTAGTCATGAGGGGACACTCATGTTACAGGACCAACAACAAATTGAATAAAAAAAATATTTGGGATTCCACTATAAATAAAGTGCTCAAAATGATCCAAAGCTATGGCTGATGACTCTGTGAATCCTGTATAACATTTGTGTTCATTTTAGTAAGAATGGTACATATATTCATGAAAATCTAAATACTAAATATATATATATATATATAATTTGTGGAAATTATGTAGCAATTTCTCGCGCGTTTTTTTTTTTTTTTTTTTTTTTTTTTTTTTTTTTTTTTTTAATAATTTAAAATTTCAGCAATTAAGATTTCAAATTATTAAATAGACATGGGAAATTTCTACAAAATTTCCACAAATTATATATAATATTCAATTTCATCGAGGCTGGATTCGCTTTCGTTTCGTGTTTGCCCCAGGGTTGGTCCAGTGGCTGAGAGGTTCTGATGTCCAAGCTGGTAGACGGGAGGTGCTGAATTCGAACCCAATCGTGCCCGTCCGTCTAACCGTTCGGAGTTTTCGTGGTTTTCTTCGGACCTTGTGCAACCTTTCCTAAATACAGGTTAGGTTCCCTTACAAAGACCCCCACGAAGGGCACTCCCCCTAGGGCCTACATCCCTCGTGCATAAATAACACCGCCCTAGGGTTGGTAGCTCATGAAAGTATTCCATCGTGTGTTGCTGATGCAGCTTTGCCAACAGATAAGAAAGAGTAAGAAGTGCTAAGCTGAATGTCGTCAAGCAGCTCTTGGCTCAGTGGCAGATCATTGGTGCGTAATGTGAATGACCCTGGTTCGAATCCAGGTTTGGGCACTTTTTTATCCTGTTGGTTTTATGCTTCTTAGCAAAGTTGAATAAAAAATCAGGGATATAAAAGTTTCTTTACAATTTTCGAAAATAAATTCCGCATGTTTTTTTGTTTACAGCATGCTGGCTTTTCATCCATATTTAACGTTTATTATCCGACCAGCAAAGAAATATGTATTTAATATATATCTCTGCGCATATTTTGAATGAATGCTTCGATTTTAATAAATTTTTGTTGTTGAAATGGGCTCATTATACTGTTTTTTAGAAACCAAGAGAGCTACAACATCAATTAAAGCTACAATTAAAAAATGAAAAAATGAAAATTTGTGGAAAATCCCTTATCATCCAGCTACTTTTAGAAAACAACTAAAATCTAATTCCCTTTATCGGAGATATTTTTCTGAATTTTCACGATATTCGACTGGTTTTTTTATATGAGTTCCACTATATCAGGAATTACAAACTTATTTACATCCGCTTGCCAAATTTTACCAAAATATATTTTACGTGACCATGACGTGCTATTGATAAAAAATATTTAGTGGGTCAAAAACGATGAATAAAAATTACTTGATTTTTTTTCTTGGGATTAAAAAATAAGGGTAACATATATTGTAATAATTATAGTAACAATAATATTTCAGAAAGTAATAAAATAACAAAGGCGTTTTCTGGTGCTGCATCTTGAATGAGAAATTATTGATATCTTTGAAATTATTTTTATTCGTTGTATTTATTTTCATTATAGTATTTATATTTTGGAATACATTCTATTTATTTAATGTGTTTTCATTATAGTAGTTATGTTGGAATCAAATTTAAACAGGCAGTATCGAGCATTATTTGCAATTTTTTAGACTATTTAAGGGGGTCCGGAGCTCAAAATTCTATTTTGTTTTATTTATAGAGATTTTGTTATGATTTTTTTCTGAAATATGTTTTAATATAATAAGAATATTGCATGTAAAAAAAATCTGAAAAATTTTAAATATTTTTTTTAAAAGAATTTAAATTTTAAAATTTTAAACATGTTTAATTTTTGATATAACTCTGGAAGTACTTACTCGATTTACAAAATTTTTACATTTTTGTGTACAGAAGATGTGTCATTTTAATTTGTTTTCAGGATTTCTTAAAATATTGATTATGAATTTTATAAAAAAAATTTATGTAAAGAAACTTCATTTTTTATGAGAGAGTTCTGCATTAATTAGCATGTTTTCACAATTATCACTCAAAATTAAAAATCCTGAAGACAATTTGTTGAAAATATAGCATAAAATATCTGTTGGAAATTTCATACATATATCTTGCAAAAAACTTTAGATATATTCTTTTAAAGTTGACAATCGTGAAAAAATTCATTCTGAGATAAATGAAAAAGTTCTCTGAGTAAAATGAAGTTAAAGTTCTCTGAGTAAAATGAAGTTAAAGGGCAATTTTCTAACTTTTACCGACCCCCACATGTGACATATTGCTGGAAAAGCGTGTGACCACTTATTCAAGTTATGCACATCCTGAGCCCCTCCCCCCAATTTAGCCTCCGGGGGCACTTTTCTAAATTTTGCGGCCACCATTCATGCCCCCCGGGGTCAAAATTTGGGGCGAGGGGGAGGGGGTGCATAACATGAATAAGTGGTCACAGTCCTTTCTTACAATATGTCACATGTGGGGTCGGCAAAAGTTAGAAAAATGCCCCCCTTTGGGTTTACTATCGCGCCTCCTGGAATACACCCCCCCCCCCCTCTTTTTGAAATACCGTTTGCAGAAATGTGTTACTATGCACGGTGACCATATAGAAAAGAACTAATACAATGTAGCAATTTCATAAATTTTACTCAATTATTTCTATGTGAGGGCAAAAACTTATTGATACCCCCTCGTAAGTAGAAAAACTGCCCCACATGTGTTATGGAAAGGCCTTTTAATAGGTTTAAAAATTTCCGCATTTTAAACACCCTACCTAAGTAAGCTGCCTGTTTTTAATAGGTTTAAATATCTCCACATTTTAAATCCTAGACCTAAGTAATCTACCCGTTTCAGGGCCATTCCATGAAAAACAGATAAAATGTCTTGCACGTGACACCTTCGTAAATACCTTATATTTGTTAATTAATTAGTTGTTAAAATATAAACTATGCATTAAAAGTAACAAAACATATTAGCATATATATATATTTTTAATTTGAGGACATAATAATATTGTTAAAACCGCAGTAATATGTAGAAAAACTGTCCCAGACGTGACATTGAATGGCCCAGCAATATTTATCCTGTGAGGTCAAGTAGCAAAAATTAAATCCTTTATGTGTCTTAGATAAACTTCTACATTTTGATATATTTTTGATTTTTGAATTATTTCAGGGGTGTCAAATGATGAACCGTTAGATACCATTTTTTTTTTTTTATTGGAAATTTCAAGTTTTTTAATTACAGACTGTTTCCGATTTAAAAAGGCGAAATTTTCTTTTAAAAATGGTAGTATCCGGTACGGCACAGTTTGTAATATTTGAATTAATTCAATAAAAAACGCTGTTTTTAAGTAACACGAATAAAATAGGAAAAAAATTCTTTTAAATACAGCGAAGCAATGGCGTGCCGCAGTTTCAAACTCGTGTATTTTGCATTTGTGTATTTTACATAATGACATTAAACTATATAATCGTGTAAAACTCTGTTTGATTTTTAGCTCACAGGCTATCAAAGCCTGAGAGCTAATGTGCCCGCCGGTTCTGTATGTATGTATGTATGTATATGCGTAAGTACGTACGCATGTACGTAACGCGATAACTCTTGATAGAATCATCCGATTTGCTTCAAAATTTTTTTCTAGGTTCATTGTGATAAGGCGCTTCCCTGATTAGTTTTTAGAGTTCATTGGTTAAGGATAAAGGGGGAAAAGGGGTGTTAGTCCACCCCCTTAATTCAGATAAATGGCTTTTCCATGCAGAATGATTCGATTTGCTCCGAATTTGGTATAGCGGTTTATTATGTTAAGGAACTTCCCTGATTAGTTTTGGGGGTTCATTGGTTAA
This sequence comes from Maratus speciosus, assembly GCA_963932465.1. Taxonomy (NCBI): domain Eukaryota; kingdom Metazoa; phylum Arthropoda; class Arachnida; order Araneae; family Salticidae; genus Maratus; species Maratus speciosus. Next base: position 603,903,331 of record OZ010787.1, read on the forward strand.
GGATAAAGGGGAAAAGGGGGTTAGCTCATCCCTCTTAATTTAGATAAATGGGTTTTTCATGCAGAATGATTCGATTTGCTCCGAATTTGTTAAACCGGTTTATTATGTTAAGGAGCTTCCCTGATTAGTTTTGGGGGTTCATTGGTTAAGAATAAAGTGGGGATAAGCGGGCTAGTCTACCCTCCTTAATTCAGATAAACGGGTTTTTCATGCAGAATTTTTCGATTTGCTCCAAATTTGGTACACCGGTTTATTAAGTTAAGGAGCTTCTCTCATTAATTTTGAGGGTTCATTGGTTAAGGATAAATGGGGAAAAAGGGGGTTAGTCCACCCCTCTTAATTCAGATAAATGGGTTTTTCATGCAGAATTATTCGATTTGCTCCGAATTTTGTATACCGGTTTATTATGTTAAGGAGCTTCCCTGATTAATTTTGAGGGTTCATTGTTTAAGGATAAAGGGGGAAAAGGGGGGTTAGTCCCCCCCCCCTTAATTCAGGTAAATGGGTTTTTCATGCAGAATTATTCGATTTGCTCCGAATCTGGTATACCGGTTTATTATGTTAAGGAACTTCCCTGATTAGTTTTGGGGGTTCATTGGTTAAGAATAAAAGGGGGAAAGGGGGCTAGTCCAACCCCTTAATTCAGATAAATGGGCTTTTCATGCAGAATTATTCGATTTGCTCCGAATTTGGTATACCGGTTTATTATGTTAAGGAACTTCCCTAATTAGTTTTGGGGGTTAATTGGTTAAGATTAAAGGGGGTAAAAGGGGTCCTAGTCCACCCCCCTTAATTCAGATAAACGGGTTTTTCATGCAGAATTATTCGATTTGCTCCAAATTTGTTCTACCGGTTTATTATGTTAAGGAGCTTCTCTGATTCGTTTTGGGGATTCATTGGTTAAGGATAAAGGGGGAAACGGGGGCTAATTCCGCTTCACTTATTTTTTTAGGCGCATTATTCTTTAAAATAAGAGTATAATATACAATTAGTGTGAATAGCCTGTGAGCTCAATGCCATCAGTTTAGCTGGGCACTTTTCTGTTTTATTATATTCCTTTCTCCATGTTAGAGAAGATTCTATATTAGTTAGATAAATTTCTACATTTTGATATATTTCTGATTGTTGAATTAATTGAGGAGTTTCAAATTATGACCCGCTATATACCCCTTTTTTTAATTGGAAATTTCAAATTATTTAATTACAGATTTTTTGCGATTTAATAAGGCGAAAATTTCGATTAAAAAATGGTAGTATCCTGTAAGGCACAGTTTGTCATGTTTGAATTAATTCAATAAAAAACGCTGTTTTAGAATACGAATAAAATAAGAAATAAATTATTCTAAATATATCGAAGCAATGGCGTACCACACTTTCAAAATTCATATATTCTGCATTTGTGTATTTTATATAATGATATTAAACTACATAATCGTGTAAATGTCTCTTCGATTTTTCTAATCCTTTCTCCATGTTAGAGAAGATTCTGTGTTAGAGAAAGAATCACGAAAGTTCTCTTTCAATTCATAAATTATTAAAAATACTCAAAAAATTTAAAATGAAATGAAAACTCGTGAATGAAATACATTCTAAAAAACACTTTCATAAATATAATAAGAACCGTACTGTTAAAATCAATTACATTTTCCCCTTTATCTGTTTGTAAAGTTGTGCTTTTTCTTAAAGTTGTTTTTAAAAGTGGGTCAATTAGTAAATATACCTACTGAAAAAAAATGAATTAAAACAGTTTTCAAATGAAAAAAAATTAAAGGAAGAGGAAAACGGATAATGGCCGAAGAAGGCAACATGTTATCGATGCAGCTGTATATGAATCCTGGAAGCAGTAAAATGCTCGAAAGCTCTCTTCTTATTTATAAAATATTCAAAATACTCAAAAAATTTAAAATGAAATCAAAACTCTTGAATAAAATAAAGTCTGAAAGACGCTTTCATATAGTTGATAAGACTTGTATCGGTAAAATCAATTACATTTCTATTCTTAATCGGTTTGTAAGTGTTGTTTTTTTTTGTTGTTAAAGGAACCTTTAAAGGATCAATTAGTAAAAATGCCAACTGAAAACAATGAAATAAAGCAGTTTGAAAGGTAAAAAGTAAATTAAAAGAAAGGGGAAATCGAATGATGGCCAGAGAAGGCAACATGTTATCGATGCAAAGACTGAAGGCATCAAATGTGCTTATCCACCTGCGAAAAACATAGCCGAAAAAAAAAGTGCGCCTGTAGTAGAGCCTTTTCTGCGCGGTTCGTCATTAAACAGAGTACCTCGGCGTACAGGGGGACACGTAGGGCCTCTGATATGGACCTGACCAGCCGTAATTGAGTTTGGAAGGCACTCAGCGAAGCCTTAACGGAGTCACGTCTATAGCTGGCTGCATGAAATATTTACAGGTACAGCGAGCGTCCAAACCTCCAGGCTACTACATTATTAAAGCTTATGGCGGGAGCAGGCAGGGTATTAAGCAGTGCCTTGTGTTTCAAACGGTACGGGCGCTTGCCGTTCAAACTATACATTCCCGGCCCGCGCGTTCTGTTTCAGGGGAAAATATTTTCGGACATTGTGCAACAAAATTGGCTACAGAAGAAGAGGGAGTGAAACGGCAAAAATTAAGGAATTTTCTTTGGGAGGGAGGAACGAATTCAGGTTGAAAATAAAGAGAAGGATAAAAAAGAGGGGAGAATAGAAATGGATATGGCCTACGTGGTTTCGGAAGTAAAAGACATTTTCACGAGTCGCTACTGCCACCTAGCGGAAATTATCCATGATAATCTTCTGCTGGCGGAGACGTTTTATAAGAAAACTCTCACAGTTTAAAAGTGGTACGTAGGGAGGTAAATAATTTATCAGATATGGGTTTTATCCGTCTGAGTACTTCTGGCTATAATGAGATAATTTGTAGTAAATGAAATAAAGACAGAATAACTTATGAAACAGATCTTGAGATCATGAGATCACACAGATCACGAGTTACTTAATTAACAGTTTGGAAATTACATGCAGTGGAATTTTCTTCATTTATTTTTGCTTAATAAAATTTGTGAATACACATTTCTTTTCGAATTTTAGATGATAGCACAAATATTACGTGACTGTAGGCGTAAGATAAATGTGTTTTCTTTATATGAAATGTGACTAGCGAAATGGGGAGCCTCGTCAGACATTTGAGGGATCGATTCGGTCTGATCCGAGGCTAACGTAAAAGACAGGCTGCCGCACTGCCATTCACATTAGACCTCCAGAGTCATGTGATGCTCTTTTCGTGCACTTGCATTCGTGCATTTGAGCATCATGTGACTCAGGGGTCTGAATAAAGAAACACGAGTATCGCAACCTGTCTTTTTCGTTAGCCTCAGGCTGTACGAGGTGGCTATGAAGACCTGATTATACTTGACCTAAGTCTTGCGGGGTCAGGGACATGGGAGCTATTAGGGGCACAATTATCCCTCTCAGGGAATTTGATATTGTTTCAAAAAAGTGTGCTAAAATATGCTTAATTATATTTTTGATATGAAAAGCAAATTATCAACTTATAATATATTGAGACTTGCAAATAAATACACTTAGCGTATTTTCCTAACAGAAGATGTCATAACAACTATACACAAGTGAAGTTGCTAATAAAATGAATAAAATCGTCACTTGAAAACCTTTCTGGAAAATCGAGTAATTGTAATTAAAAAATTCTTTTCAAAAATTGAGTAGTTTCAGAAGCTGATAAAGCATATGCGCGTTCTCCAAAAGTATAAAAGGTTATTCAAGTATATTTGTAATCCTTTGATACACATGGGAGGGAGGAAAAACGAAAATGCAATAAATAAATATAGTTTTTTTTGTTTGTGTGTTGCACTATATAAAATGTAATACAACGTTAAAATGGTAAAAGGTCGTCATCGTTTCAATATATGGTGCCGCGACAAAGTCCACGGTGGCGACGATGTGACAAATTTACCAGACGCCGGTGATGCCAGTAACTAGGCTCTAGAGTAGCTAAATCAGATTTTCGCATAGACGCAGGGGGCGTTTTTAAAGTTTTTGTCCAAACTAGGGCAATCATAATGATAGAACTTTTGTTATGAGTTTAGGGCACCAAAGTGGGGGTCAGGATCTGGGCCTCACTTTTACTTGATTGGGTTCTGGTGACTACATGATTTATGCGCTAATAACTGGCATGCTCTTATTTCTTTTCAACGTTAACTAATTTGAAATGATGACTGAAACTAGAGCAAGCTCTGGACAAAGAATATTTATCTTAAAGTATTACTGGAAGTTCAAAAACGTAGCTGATGTGCAGCTTAGAGAATTTCAAACTGACCGCTACGCGACTTAATATAGCTGGAACTAGAAAAAACTTTGAGACAGAGTCTGGCTTAAAGTTTTCTCTTGTTCCAGCGGTATCAAGTCGCATAGGGGTCAGTTTAAAATTCTGTAAGCTGCACATCAACAACGTTTTCCGAAGATTGTTCAAAATGTTCTCTAACGACTTTCGGGAATGCTGCGATCATCAACAAACGCTCATGAACAAAAATAAAGAGAGGCTGGTAGGCCGATATTTGGAATTCCATTGCTTCATGTTATCAGCAATAATTTGACCATAGCAGCAATCTTTTTTTAATATAGGCATTAATTTTATAAATAGATCGTTATTGTAGTTCCATTCCACAGTTCGAACTGAACTAAAGTGTGTGATAATAAAAATTACGTTATAATCATTGAAACACCGATCATTGAATCAATCAATCATTGAATTACATTGAAACACCGTGTATGAAAGATTTTCCGAATTTTCATTGTGTGAAAACGATCATTTCTCTCACTTCCCATTCCAAAGTCCTTACTGGATGCATTCATCTTGTAGCAATAATGCCCAAACTGACCAGTGTTTCAAACGTACGCTCCTCCACCTTTTTTTATTTGCATTGGCAGGAAAAATTAAAAAACTAGTGTAAAAATTTATGAAACTTCAATGATTTTGCAAATAAAAACATTGAATTTGCACAAGATCTTTATTTTGACATGCCTAAAAAATCGTCAATGTAGATCATCCTATTTCTTCAAAAAATAAATTTATATAAGAATATGGAAATGTGCTATAAAGTGGTGTAGGAAAACGCTTATGTTACTTTTTACAGCTCTTTAGAGATACTACTTAGGAAAGATGTATAAGGTGTGTGGACACCCTTATATAAACATTTCTATATAAAAGATTTATAAGGGTGGCTACCCTTATAAATCTTCTATCTTTTTCTGTTTAAAATGTAAAATTGATAGTAGCGATTCAATTATGGAGGGGTTTTTGCCATAACTGCATTAAAACATAGCTTAATTTTCTTTCAATTTGAGTCGAATTTCGGATTATAGCCAAGCAGGGATTCTTATGTGGGAAACCATACAGGGTTGAAACAAAACATGAATGTTTGAAACATCCCCTTGAAATAGGTTTTATTTTTGAATTAAATATGACTTGTTTATCGTATGAAATCACGGAATATTTAGGTACTAAGATTCAAAATATCAATTGCATAAACAGAATATGATAACACATTGGAGTTTTAATTAATCAGCTAATAAGCGAAATGTGTATGAAATATTTCTGGAAATTATATTGCCCGTGCATGCATTAAATTAATCAATTAAAGATAAGCAGTGAGATATCATTTTTTGTAAGCAAAATGAGATAATGAAGCGAGGCACCACGCAAAATACTTTTAAACACCACATTATTAATAGCAATAACATACATGAAATTATCTATCGTCTTCTAATATTACATCTATAGACTTGGAGTATAAGATATTTCACTGCAATGTGTCATTAACTCAAAGAAGAGGCTCCTTTGAGTCCCTAAATTTCCCAAAAGAAGGACACTGACGTTCCACTTTTTTTTTCGTCTAAGACACTTTCCTTTGTGAAAAAGTTGTTGATAGATTGTATTATTTTGATCATATTTTGGTGCTGTTTCAAAGCAAAGATTAGGAGATGTAAGAAGGATTATGTGTGGAGTATACTTCAAACAATGAAAATGAAGCTTTTAGAGGCAAATTATTGAACCAGCATTTTTAAGTACTTGTTGGTGATAACATATAAGAAATTACGTTGCTCAAGTGCTAATACATATTCAGAGCTGCCAAGTCTCCGGCTTTTTGGATACCAGTATTTTAATACTGATTTTTTTTTAATTCGAACATTTGACCGATTTAAAATAACATTTTCTCTAAGATAATAGTGGTGTACAAAAAGCCGGAAACTTGGCAACTCTACGTATTAGAGATGATCTTTCTAAACTGGTAAATAGGACTCTGGCTGTAAGAGCTCTCTATTCTACTAACTTATGAGTTTCAATTTAAGAAATACAGTCGAACCCCGTTAATACGCGAATCAAGGGACCGATCAAAATTCGCGTATTAAACGGGTTCGCGTATTAAACGAAGTTCGCGAATTTTGACCACAGTGGTGCATATAATAACAACTTATACGGATAAAGCTCATCTTTATGACAGTTTTTAGCGTTTTTAAGACATAAAATTACATTTTATTTGTTGTTATCACTATGTGTTTATTAATCAAGAACGTTCGATATCTGGAAATTCAAATAACAGTTATTGTCTTAAGTAAAAATCCTATAAGACTTTTCAAAATTACATTTATTATATACGTCTCATAAAATTGAGCAAAACGAACATAAAAATTTGCGCTAACCATGATGTGAACTAAAACTAATGTCAATAAAATTAAAATCCTTGTTAGCTATACAGAACAAATAGAGAACAGCGTCGATAATACTAAAATGTGATATAAAAAAGCCGAAAGTTAAAAGTTAATAAAGTCAATAATGACATGAAAATTGTTTTTTGCCAAAGTGACATGTGGCTGCGCCATCAGTATGAAGTTTTAAGCTCACTCGTCGAAGGCCCTTCTGCCAATGACGATGCAAACTTTATGAGAAAACTGAACGCCTCCGTAAGTGTGAAGAATGGATATCGGGCAGGGGGCACAGGTTCATTCTCTTCTTTCTCTTCGTGCTGCTTGCCAGTCGCAATTGATGTCATCCAGACTTCTGAGCTCGGAGGTTACTAGATCTTTGTCGATGTTAATGAAAGTGTCTAAATCAACAAAATCTTCTCTTACAGTTTTTTGTTTACCAAGCCAGTGTTCTTCAACATCAAGGTGCGAGGTCGGCTCATTACAAATAATGTTCTTATTAGCTCCAAAACCACTTTTTCTAAAACAATTTGCAATCGTCGTTGGTGTGACACTCTCCCATGATGCAGTAAGCATGTAAACGTCGAGGATTGTTATAGCACGACACTTTTAGCAGTAATGGTTTCTGCCGTGTTCCATTTGGTGAAGGTATCTTCGTACTACGCGAGTCTTGTAATTTACCTTGGCGCTGTTAATGATTTCTTGGTTCATTGGGTGAGTGACACTGTTCGAATTTGGAGAGAAAAATTCAATTTGGACATTCCTCAGGCCTTCATTATTTTCCGGATGCGCAGGGCAGTTGTCCACATATGGCGTGATTCTTTTCCCATACGCCGGAAAAAATTATGGACCCGTGTTAAAAAAGGGTGCCCGTCGTCCAAGCTCTGCGCTGACTTTCGTACAGGGAAGGAAGATTTCTGACGTTTTTAAAGCATCGCAGGTTGCGTGATTTACCTATGACCAAAAGCTTTAACTTGTCTGATCCATCAGATTTTGCATCGAGAAGAAGAATAAGACGCTCACTGCTTAATTTACACCCAGGACATGTTTCTCCTTTTATAGCCGTTGTTTTGCTCGATGTCATTTTGTAAAAATGCCCAAATTCATCCAGGTTGTAAATATTACGGTTTAAGTAGTTTTCTACAAACTACGGAAGCACATATGTTTTCCAACAATGGACGTCTTCATTGTTGAAAGCTGCTGATTCATCACACACTTCCTTGAATTTTATTCCGTGGCGAGCTTTAAATCGATGCCTCCATTCATTTGAGGCATTGAAATCTTACAATCCCATTTTTGCTCTACGGGCTTGGTTTCCTCGTCTGAACAGTCACTCTTAGGCTATGAAATCAAATCCCAATTTTGCTGCAACATAAGAAGCTTTTCCTTGGATCAGCATGCCGCTTATTGGGATATTCTTATATCGCACCGTGAACAAACAACTCGTGGAGGGCCTCCTCCATTCCCTCAAACATTGTGATTTGTATTTTCTTCTTCCTTGTTTCTTCAATAACAGCTTGGTTAACGAGGACATCCCTAATCTTCAACAAAGTTCATAAAGTTCATTCCGTATGCATTTTTCTTTCGAGAAAGCTGACTTATTCAGTAGAGCCTAGGCATTGTACTGATTTGTAATTTGTAATTTCTCAATGACAGAGAGAGCCATTTTTTAAATATGTTTTGCTCCTTTTCCCATCGTGAAAACTAGATTAAACGTTTTAAAAGCACTCGTGGATATCGTAGATAAGATTCTACCGGGAACGACAAACAACCCTCTTCCTTCCTAATCACAGCACTGACCAAACGGCGAATCGGCACTGATCTAAGTTAGCATGGGGGTCATATCGTTAGCAGTAAAATTTTCTCTTCTCTCTTTCTGGCCTGTTTGACTATAAATAGTAATCAACGCCGGGACCGATTTCTCCTTTAAGAAATGAGAAGCTCAAAACTGATAATTTTAGTAAAGCTATTTATGGATGTAATAAATTTAGACAGAAAAAAACATTCCTAGTTTAAAGAATTGTCGTATGTAATGCTTGGGACATTATTCCCTCTAAAACCTCCTCTGTTTCAAACAAGCTCATTCGCGTATTAAACGTAAGTTTTTATTGCCAAGGGACTGATAAAATTTCGCGTCTTAAGCGGGTTCGCGTATTAAGAGGGGGTTGTTTTAATGAAAAAAAAATATGCGTTGTTCAAGGGACCGAAAAAAATTCGCGTATTAAGCGGTTTAGCGTATTAAGCAGGGCGCGTATTAACGGGGTTCGACTGTATTATAACTTAGTTTGACCTTGCATTTTCTTCTCACAAATCTGTTTAGAAATTGATCCTGGGCAGGATTGGGTTTCAATTTTATAATTTTATATAGCTTTGGTGCGGACGATTTTTTTATGCCCAACTTTTGCGCGATGTGCTCAAAAACTGTCTCAAGAAGAATCTTTACCAAGTCCATAGCATTGGCAGTTGAATAAATCAGTTCAAAAACTCTTAACTTATTAAAAGTTTGTGATGCAGCTCTTTAACTCATGGTTCTAAGTATTTGGCACTGTGCTATTAATTAAAAAATATATGTATATATGTATTTTTTATCATTTTGTTTTTGTTCTATTTATGTTCACAGGCTAAAACATTATTGTTAACCTGAAAGCTATATAAAATTTAGTCACTGATGACTTTTCATTCACATCTCTCATAAATTCAAAATATGGGTTTAAAAAATTATATCAAAATTCTAATGAGGCCTTGATGTTTGGTTTGCATTCCAAAGTGTATTTATACATCCAAACAATACTTTAATTTTCCAGTACACTGTTAAATATATCACAGATTCACTAAGCCTATATTATGTATTGAAGTGTATTTATTTAAATAAATTGATTAACTTTTTGCGCCACTCTATTCGAAATCGTAAATAAGATTTATGTAAATGTTTTCTTTGCGTCATACTATGCATTTACATATTTAACTTACTTTGGATACTATGACACAGAGTAAATATTTACAAAATTTCACTTACGATTTTGGATAGAGTGACGCAAAAGCTAAATTAATTTATTGAAATAAGTACACTTCAACGCATAATAAAGGCTCTAAGAAAGTGTAATATATATAACAGTGTATTGGAAAATTAAAAGTATGAATGTGTAAACAAACTTTAGAAGACAAAATAACAATAATTTTAATTGAATTTTAAAATAAATCAAACTCCCTATTTGTTGTTCTGTAGTGTCAATTAATAAATTATCAATCGTATAAACCATGACCCTTCTTCCCTTCAGCATATAAAATTAAAAATTTTTAAAACTCTTTATTGAAAAGAAAACGTGTCATATTCATTACTATCTAGTAACAATAAATAAGTAATTAATCCTCTAAAATACCCTTCTCCCCCCATACTTTCTGTCCACTGCCCTTCATCTGTTCCGCCACAGCACACTGTTTAAAATCTTTAAAAATATGTATATATTTTTTTTTCATCGAAAAAGATGGAAGGAAAACAAGTGATATCTACCCCCAAACAACCCAGCGGTCTAAGCGTGACGTCACATGCCTGTGAACCAAGGCTAACGAAAAAGACAGGCTGCCGCGGTGGGTCCGATTCCTCTTTTTTTACAGACCGCTGGAGTCACGTGATGTTCTTTTCGCACACCTTCATTGGTGCATTCGAGCATCACGTGACTCCAGCGGTCTGTAAAAAAAGAAGAATTGGACCCACCGCGGTAGCCTGTCTTTTTCGTTAGCCTCGCCTGTGAACTATCCATAGAAGTAGAGATATCCAACTCTAGTTCCATGGCTCTAACTAAATAATTTATCGGCTACAATGTAAATGTGAACAGACAAGCGACTTTTAACCTTAAATCTGCGTAGTCATTTTGCTCAAAAACGGCAAAAGTTTTTCCGTTTAAGATACTAATAAGCGTAGAAATATAGCCCCATTTTTAAACAGGATGACATAGGAAACAAGAGTTTTCCAATATTAACGGAAATTGTTGCTTGCTTTATCGAGAAAAGATTAATGTCAGATATTATTTTTTTTTAAATGGTCCGAGTGGTTTTTGAGATTATTAAATTACACCATGGCACGATGACACTACTCCTTTCCACTTAAAAGTGGAATTCCAGATTTCAAAATATATTGTATGTAGAAATGCATGAATTTCAGAATAGACTTAGACAGGAGATATGAGACTGTTGCAAAAATGTTAGAACAACATGCCTCATACTTTCTGAAATATTAAATTACGGCATTTTGCGTTTCTTTTGATTTTATCTGTAAGTTCTTTGAAGCTTCTTAGAAGTTATCTTAAGTCCTGGTTTTTCCGTGTATTGACCATTGCTACAACACTCGAGTTACTACAATCTCTCATGATTGTGAACTTTAAGTTCAAAACGTAACAAATAGCAACATAATTCATTGGCAGAGCCCTTATGAATTTTGTTAACATAGGAATATTTTAAAGAATGAGATACTCTATAGGGAGCAAATTCACATCCTGATAGATAATGGTAATTATCTATCCCACCAATTACATGTAGATAGCTAAATTTTATATTACTGTAAAGAGATATTCTAAATACCTGCAGAAGGAAATTGCCTTAACGCGCACTTTTGTTAGGAGATAATTCATGGAAATTTACAGATGTGCATTTTACGTCGCTTATAAAAATTAAAGATTGTGTATAAAAAAGAAAATATAAAGTCTCGCTTCGCATTTGTTCATTTTATTTTCGTATTAATTATTATACTTTTCAGTGTTCTTATTGTGTTTCGATGCTATATATCTCATGAAGGTTCCTTTGCAAAGAAGGGGGTGACTGCGCATATTGCAGAAAATATACCTAAAATTGCAAAAATATTGTTTTAAAATTTAGGTTGTGTTAAATCAGATTATACGGCAATAATGTCTGGATTTTTGTCTTCAAAATGTTCAACTCGTATTGGATGTGACAAAAACAATGAACCGATTACAAATGACAGTAACTTCGTTGTAAAGATTGATTGGAAGAAATGCTTTAAACATCATATAGAACACAACTCAAAGTTTTGTTTGTGTACTTCGTAAATTTTCTAAGAGGCTTCATTTAGACACACAGAAAACATCCACGAGGCAGTTAATTTCACGCCAGATAGAAGCATGTTTATATAGACATCGATGTTAGTTTATCTTCTATGCATATCTTCAGTTCGTTCATTGCTGTAGAAAAGAAGGCATATACCACAAAAATCTAGCTAGAACAAATTTGTTACGCCAACGTTGGCTCATTGTACGTTGGCTCATTGTCCAAATTAGAGGAGTCTGTGTGCCTACCATTTCCCAACATTTTCCAAAAACTGCCAACGTTGAACCAACATCCTGTGCTACTTGGGAAAAGTCTCAAAGAGTCATGCACAATGTATTCAAAATATTTGACATGAAATAAACTATCGAATATTTTCTGTGTGACTAATAGAAGCCACTTATAACGATTACGAAATACGGGAAAAGAACTTTGATCTTCTTTCTATATTGTGTTTAAAGTGTTTCTTCCGCTCATCTTTTACACCAAAGTTATGGTTACATCAAATCGTGTCATTCGCTTTTAAAAATACTCTATCTCTTAAATTTTATCTTCCGAAAAAAACCGATTTTAAAGAAAAAACATGTCTAAATAAGCGGCTAAATGGGTTACAAATATTCAAATAAAATTGGGAGGAAAGCATAATTTTCTTATTATATTGATATGCGAATTAATAATTTTTTTTCTTATTGTAATAATAATGCAACATAATGAAAACAACGTGGTTTAGTTTGTGGGATTATATACTTTTTTAAAGATCATATTTGGAAGAGCTCTATAGTGTCATTCGTAAGAAATACAAAAATTACAGAATTACCCCCATAAAACATTTACTGCTTTTACTGAAAAAATATAATTTATTCCAATTTGAAATGTCGCAAAAGAAAAGAATATTGCATTTATTTTTACTCCCTCACTTTAAAATGCTACATTGTTTCGAATTGTAGAGTGTTTTTCTGTGATAAAAGGGTCTTGATTGTTGCACGATGAAAATTTATAGCAGCAGTAAAGATAGATTTATCTTTAATATTTTCGCAAGCGCATCAATGTCGTGAATAACAAAATGAGTCTATATTGCTTTTTGAAACATTTTCATAAATTTTTAAAAGCCAAAGAGAGTTGACTTTTTTTTACTTCTATCAAATATATATTATTTAAAATTATTACATTATTTTCTTAAATAATATAAGCCGTCCATTAAAAAGCGTGCATAAATAACATAGATATTTTAATATTTTAATACCTAAAAAGATTATGTAAGAACAAGAGATAGAAATTAAATCCCCCCCCCCCTTAGGGCCTATATCCCTCGTGCTGATAATTGGCCGTCATAAACACAACATCTATGCAAAATTACAAGAAAAGTAGCTTATTATGACTTCAATAAAAAACACAAAAGCAATTTCGCCTCTGGTCTACAGTGAATTTGTTAGTTAAATCGATTCGTAAGGTAAGGGATTTCAATTAAAAATCGAAAAAAAGGGGTGTTTTCAGCTGGAGCCTGTCCCGGGTGAAGCACAGGCCTTAAACTACGTGAATATTGCACTGTTATCAACTATGAAATTATGTGCAATATTCGAGTAAAATTGGTTCGTTAGATATGTGATTTAAATTTAAAAATTAATAAACTACTTTTAGTTTACTGGAAGTTCCGTTACTGTGCTATGCAAGTTATATATCATTATGAAAATTAGAATATTCTTACAGAAAATGCCAAAACATAAAGATTTTAGTCTTCAACAACAAAAGTTATAAAGTAAACATTTGAATGTTAAAAATATCGCTAATGCAAATAGTGTTTTTAATTCTTATGTGTATTTTTTTAATATTAAAAAATAATTAAAAGATGACATATAAATATTTAAAAATATTATTTCATTTAATTTTTTTAACATAAAAGATTTTACTTTATTATTTTCGTTTCTGAAGACTAAGTTCTTTATATTGTGGCATTTTCTGCTAGAATTACTCTAATTTTCATCATTATCTATGAACCTGAATAATGGAACGTTGAAATTTCCAGGAAAGTAAAAAAGTTTAGTATTTTTTTTAAACTTGTTTTTAAAGCAAATGGTTTAATTAAAAGTTAGGTTGTTCATTAGCTGTCATTATTTACAAAGTGTAATAACTTTAAGAAGAAATTCATAACTGCGTACAGTTAAACATTTGTATCCGGGTATTGCTTTTTAAGATATATTAAGAATATGGAGATGCTCAATAATTTTGGCCAAGACTGTAGCTTGTAGTTCGTAAAAAATTTCCTTTCCAACGTGGAAGAGATGGCTGTTTCTCAGCCAGCGGTTTTTTATCAATAAAATCTACCATAATTTCTGAAAAGACTTTTTTCACTTTATTTAATGACAGACTTCTACGGATTAAATAAAAAAAGATTAATATTCAGAAATTCCGGATTTAGATTATTTTGAATAAGAAAACCGCTAAATTGTCAACACTGCTAACAATTTGTTTTGACACCAAAATTTCAAAATATTTACCATATTCAAGTAGTAACATTTACTTTGTTTAATCACGGAAAGTTTGACATTAAATAAAGCGAAGATTTCTATTCGAAAACTATGGTAGGTTTTTTCTAAAAAAAAAAGGGGTACAGTACACGGGATCCCGCAACTTCCATAGTGGGGAAGTATTAATGTTCACATAAAAGCCAGATGCATAAAAGAAAAAAAATATATACAGTATTTGCAGAAGTTATCTAGAACTTTAGCGTATTTCAATACGCAATCATCGCATGGTACATTACTTATGAATAAAGGAAATTAAAATCACTAACAATTTACAAAAACATATTTTATCTATAACTTTCTAAATATATCAACTATATTACAGTAGGAAAAGTTGTTAGCATGAGTCTTAAAAAATATTCATAGCAAAAAGTAAATCATGAAATATGACCATAAATATTTTTATGATACACATATGCAGACAAACCATTTTCTAATACTCTCGCGTTCACATAAAACTGTGAAATTTCCTGTTGCATGAAATTTTTGCTCGCTGAACTATTAGACGGCCTGGATTTCCCTTTTATTATAGTCATTAATTCAAAGCAACAAAATGTTTATAATCAAAATTTTGTGCAGAAATTTTAAATATAGTTTCACTTTTCAAGGAAAACCTCTGAGCCAGGAAAAAAATATCCTGATACTTCTTGAGGAAAATATATCAGAGGTATAACGTCGGACCTATGAGAAAAACTTTAAAATATACATAATCTGAGTTTATAGCTTTTGCACACTGGCTACCATAACTACGTAATGCATCCGGTAAATATAAAGAAAAAAATTTCTGCGACTTAATCTTTATAATTTAGTTTGGGTTGTTTTCAATTCACGAACTCTTGAGTTTAAACAGATTTCTATACACATTTTGTTCTCCTTAAATACAAGATCAGTCTTTGTAATAGAAGATGAACTAGTTTACTCTAATTTGAAAATAACTGAAATTGCCTTTTAGTGTGATTACATGTAAAATATTATTTCCGAATAAATGTTTAAACAACCAACTTTTTAAAATACCCACACTGAAAAAAAAAAAAAAAAAGAACCGACAGAAGGTTTAATTTCCCCAGATATAATATACTTAACAGCGATAACAATAAAAGTCGTTACAATAAATCATAAACATTTACTAACTCTTTTCTCCGTAACGAAAAGGTGTTTGATTAGCTTTTAATCACACATACTAGGTTCATACGATCTGAAATATATGCTCTTGCCTCTTACTTGACTCTGGAGGCCCTTTCGTAATGCAAGTAGGGTTATTTTAAAGACTGGATAGAATCCGTAAATGTAAGCAACACGTGAAACATTTGGCGATTATTTCTGCAAAGTATTTTAAAAAGTAGTGTAAGGTTGCGACACGAGAGATAAATTATTTTTCTGGGCATTCTTTTGCAAACACTCTGTGTTCAGTTGTGAGCTTTTTTTAATTGCCCTTCAAAGGTTTTGAAACAAAGCATACAAAATCAACAAAAGAAATTCTCCGCAGGCGAGGTGATAAACATGTCAGGGATTTTTCTCCACTATCGTCGCATTCTATTGCCGTGCGACAAAAGAAGGACTACTTGAAATCAGCCTAAAAAAGATCCGCAGTCCGTCGCATTGGTATATTTCAACCTTAGCGCCCAAGAACTGCGAATAACTATTTTGAGGACACAGATTGGTAGAATTCGAGCTGATATTGGTCATAGGAGATACAAACAGCGATAGGTTCGTCATTGACAAAGTTACGAGAAGTAAATCATATCAAAAACAGAGTGTTTTCGGCAGTTTTCCTCTTGGAAAACCAGTTCTTGAGAGACAATCTGATATTGCCTATGGTATGATAGTACGGGGTGATGGCAGCTTTACTAAGAAATACTTTCAACGTGTAAAACAATATTTATTAGAGAATACATGCTATAATAGGCCTATAAGGTAAAAAGCGCAGCTGCTTAATTGGTACCCATGTTACGTAAAAAATATTCAAAAAGTAGAAAAAAGTTTGCCTGAAAAATATCTGTATCAAAATTTATTATTGAATAAGGTATATGAACAACAGTAATTCATCGTATTCTCAGCAAGGGTTTTTGTAACATAAAATATTCAAATATCGCATTTTTCGTGTACGCTACGCGGTTTTTATTCCAAAAAATTACGTTTAAAATCGTAAGTATGCGTGCTACCTGAGGATTTGAATGCCGCCTCTGAATTCGGAGCAAAGTTTCAGTGATCTTAACTGAAGACTCTGGAATCCACCCATTCGCAAAATTTATACGCAGTAATTTTTTTCTAGCAGTTGATAACATTGAATTTCTATTCTCAGATTTATGCGTAGAGCTTCTCATACAATTACGTCATCACTGGCCACTGTACGAGGTGTGGCTATTAAATAACGAGAGTAATGCTGTAAAATATTGATATCTGGTTCCTTTTAATGCCGATTTGACCTTCGAGAACAGATGAAAGTCACAAGGTGTCAAGTCAGGCGAATAAGGTGGATGGTCCAACACCGGGATATTATATGTGGCTAGAGACGTCTTGACAGACGATGAAGTATGAGCTGGTGCGTTGTCATGATGAAGCACCCATGACTTGCTCTTCCACAATACGGGTCGTTTTTTTTTTTTCGTTTTTTTTCACGGAGTTAAGCAAGGACCTCAAGGTAGTAATGATGTTTAATAGTCTGACCTTCAGAAACCCAGTCATGGTACACAATCCCAAACATATCGAAAATTTTCTCCCCTGTTGACGTGAAAGGGCGACCCATGCGAACATCATCTTTAACCCTTTAGTGCGCAGCTTTATATATATGCAAACAACAGTGTTTTCAATTTAATAGGTTTTTTTAATTCGTATATACCTAATTCACACCAGAAAATTAAAATAGCAATATCTTCTTTGATTAATAGCAGACATTCTGTATTTAAATAAAGCGAAATTAACCACTGAAACTTTCTGGTGTGAAGTCAGATTCTCTGAGCTACGTAATTTCAAGAACGTATTCTATCATGGGAATTAAAGGGTTAAAGACTAAGTTTTATAAAATAAATATTTATATAAAATAAGGTATTTGGAGACATAATTCTTAAAATATTAACTAATTTGCAATAATGTAGCGTAAAACTGCTACACGTCAGTAGTTTTTACTTGCATTGCACATGTGCAACAGAAGAAAAGATTGACGTATTATATAAAAAATGTATCTCTGATTTTTTTCATTATTTTTCCTGAGTAATAAACCTTTCAGCGAATCATACATAATTTTTTCGAAACAAAATAAAAAATCACGCATTTAAGGGTTAATGTCTTCTCGGCCATCTTGTAAACGCTTAAACCGCACACGTGATAAGCGTTCATGGCTGTATATTTCTCTAAACAAACGATGAAATTCAGTAACGGATTTTCCAAGTTTAAAAAGAAATTTCACATTAACTTGTTGCTCTTTTAAAACACTCAACATTTTCCAGGCACAACTCTAACACAGAGTCCAGAATAAATGAAGGTCTCGGCCGGACTAATTAGAATACAGCCAATTTAGAGGCGGTAATCGATACAGGAGGCTTTATGCTACGGAACTATTGGCCGTACGAATTTTGTACTTGCGCAGTTCTGCAGAAGCATTAGTCGCGTTATTAAATAGCCACACCTCGTACATTGTAAAAAAAAAGAGAGATGATTCTTGATCTAGCAAAGATTTACCAAAAATAATATGACCTCTCCTGCATTTAACCACGATTCTAAAAAGTGTTCCTTTATCTTCAGAGATCAAGAGATTTCCGAGATTTAGAAAAAAATATTTCTGAAACAAAAATGTCTTTTGTTGTTCGTAATTTTCGGAAATGTTATGAATTAGTTTTTATAGCGTATTAATCAGTTTTCTCAAACCGGTATCGAAACGAAATATTGTTTTTTTGATGCTGTTAGTTCCCAAGTAAACGTTTTTAGCAGCATAGCAGAAATTGTACATACAATAGTAACAAAACAATGTTCATTTTACGCGGTTAATTTTGCATGTTTTGTTGTTGAACATGTTTGTCGATCATAAAAATGTTTACTTGTGAACTGATAGCATCCAAAAAACTGTTTAACACACTGTAAATGTACTTCGTGACTTCTCTAAAAATTTGTGGGCAACAAAAGAAATTTTTGTTTCAGAAAAGCATCTTTAAATCTAGGTAATCAATTGGTTTCTCATTTTCCTGAAGATATAGGGACGCTTTATTTTTCTCTTACAATGAGACATTAAAAGTCATGATGCGAGTGTTACACGAGGACGTAGCATACACGAAAGAATACAGTATTCTGTGTTTATGATATTTTTAAGAGACCCTTATTGCGTTTAAGTAAATCTATTTTCATATAAAATGACTTTTGAAAGTTCGAAAATGTCCTTTGCTAGAAGAACCCAGCCTTAAATTTAAATAATTTTACTTATTATTGCTACATTCTCGAGAAAGGTTCATAGCCCACGAAGGCATTTAAACAGCTACTAACTGTGAAATTATTATTTTCTTCTATTTTCTTCCAATTCGCAGTTCACGTTCACAAAGATTAGTATTAAGAAATTCAGTACTTAGCATAGAATCTAAATAAAGTTTTATTTTGAAAATTATCATTTAATTTTGGAAAAGAAACCTGAAAAAGATAGCGTATACAGAGCACATAATGAACCTCCTTAATCCTGAAACAAGTCTGAAATTGTACGTCAAACATGGCAGATGAAGTGCATTCGTACTATAAACAGTTTTATAAATATTCAGATCTTGGTGCAATAGCTGTTGCACTCTTATGCAAAACTGTATGAATACAAAATTTATTACGATTCTATATATTCTAACGTACTAACGTACCCATCATTTGGTTTAAAATCGTAATAACGAACTTCGTTATTACGATTTTAAATCAGATTTTTGATATTTCAGTTGTACTGTGTATGTATTTTGCTAAAACAACTTTAAGTAATTTTAAATATAATAATTTGTTTCTACGAAATAATTTATATGACATGTCTCAATAGGGTGAATTAAGGTTTCGAGAAACTGGATACAGTTTCTATCCTTTTCACTTAATATTTGAGAAACAATTAATCCATTATATATGCAAAACGCATAGACCAATGGGCCAGATAAAGATACTCTAGAAATTTTGAAAGGCGAAAACAAATAATTAAAAAACCCGACTTCAGTGGATTGTATCTTATTTTCGAGCCTTTGTGAGCCTAAGTCTTTCGAGCGTGATCTGTTACCCACATTAGAGTCCTGTACGAGTCGGTTTATACCCCGAGACGAAAATTCTGTTAGAAATCACACCTAAGCTCGACGCATTTCAACCCGAAATCGTCTCGAAGCTCGAAATGAAAAACAACAATTCATTATATGTATGTAATTATACATTTGATGTCAATTTTATCTTTTATGTGCAAACATGCATTAGACAATACTCATTTATATTCAAGTATACAGTTTTTTCATCTGAAACAAACAAAAATATATATTGCCAGCCCAACCCGACAGGTCGGTTTCACGTAAAATTGTTTTACCCGACTTGATGCAGGTCTCTAATTGGCATTCATTTTAAATCGCATTGTTGCCACTATAGCTTATTCTGATGCATAACAGACGATGATATATGAAATGTTTTTAAGTATCCCTGTAAAAAAATTTACACGATACGGAGACTATTTACGAAACCTAAAGTATGAGTGTATATTAACACCATACTCAAAGTTCGTAAAAGTCTGATCAGTTTTTACGAAAGTTAAAGCCTGTAAAGTCAAAAGTCGTTAAAACAGACTGACAGATAAATACATAATTTTTAGATGCCAATGAAGTTGGAGCATCTGCAGACAGAGACAATCCCCCAAAAAAATTATTAAAAGCTGACCATAACTTCAAAAGTCATATGTGGACATAAATAGAAAAAAAAACCAAGTGAGTAAGTGTGATCACATATCGCACAGAGGATTTCGTTTAATATTCCTTTGAAAACACTTTATCAATTGCAAAATCTGCTAGTTCCATATTTCGCAATCAGGGGGCGCCCTCTATTCTAAACAAAACTCTATCCGAACGAAACTCCATTTTACAAC
Organism: Maratus speciosus; assembly: GCA_963932465.1. Taxonomy (NCBI): domain Eukaryota; kingdom Metazoa; phylum Arthropoda; class Arachnida; order Araneae; family Salticidae; genus Maratus; species Maratus speciosus. The sequence continues at coordinate 603,923,694 of OZ010787.1, forward strand.
CTATCCGTAGATATATTAGTCAAGGGGATCGGGCCCATAGCAGATGAGATAGTTAAGCGGTAAAAAGTGGAACTAAAATATGTAAGGCTATGGTACATAATATGAAAGAGTGTCAGAGGGGTGTCGGCAGAAGTTAGTAAAGTGCCCCCCGGGTAAAAAGGGTGGGTTTAGAAAAATTGCTTAACAAGGTCACTAAATATGAAGTCCTGCGCCCACAGCTTGAACATTTTCGGCCAAATGGAGTTTTCTTTAGCTCCCTGACACTCGACTGGCGTGGTGCCGCTCCCTCTGACTCTGCAAAATTTCTCAAGTCCTTCCATGTTCGCCATAATAGTGATTTCAAAGTTGTATCTGCACGGGTGCTCTCTTGGACCCACCGTATCTGGCGGGTTTTACAGTACATGACTGTCAGAACGCCTGGCAAGATGAACTGTGTAGCTGATGCAAAAGTTCCATGATTGTGATGTCTTTTATGTACAGGCGAGCACTGCCCTATATGTGCCAATCATGTATTTGTTCTGTATGTTCTCAACTTGCTTTCTACATTACTGAATAAATATATTTTAAATGCACAAGTTAGAGACCGGAGAGGTAAATATAAGACTTTTTGAAATTTTTATAATTTGTCGTGTGATCGCAAGTGTTCAGCTATTAGTATTCAAAATTTCAAGTCTTTAACTTAATTAAGGGCTCAGTTTAAAAAAAAAAAAAAAAGCTTAAAATACACAAGTTAGAGCCCAGACGGGTAAATATAAGACTTTTTCAAAATTTTATGATTTCTTGTTTGATGTGAGGTGTTCAGCTATAAGGGCCCAAAATTTCAAGTCTCCAACCTATGTAGTTTCTGTGAGAGGACTCTGTGACAGACAGACAGGTGAGACGAATAGGGTTTCGTCAGATGAGCGAAACCCTAATATAGAAACGAATTGCATAACTTCTTTCGTTGAAAGATTGTCGATAAATGAAATTAAAATCTTTAAAGAGTAATTTGACACAACACACTTGTCGCTTGTGTGTTAATCTGCATACGCTAAAAATATCCTTTCTGAAGATTATTATGCGAATAAGAATCGAGTTTTAATCTATAATGACTAATGTTTGACAAAAATACATAATATACGGTACCATATATACGATATATACCATATATACGGTATATTATCTTCGAAGGAATGTTAAAAATTACTATTTATTAATATATTATCTCTTATTTCAACTCATTTTTCGATTATTTTGTTTATTATTTTAATACTTTGTCTTCCGCGTTACAATACTTTCAAAGGAATCTTTTACAATATGTATTTTTAAATTTTCAATAATTATGTGTGTTACAAAGAGCTTCGTGCTGAATCTCTCTCATTATAATGATTAATTAATTGGATAAATGGATAATTATCCCCAAATTAATGGCAAAAGCATAAAATGAAATATTTTAGACTTTGTGAATTATTAGTAAATGATTATAGTACTACATCAAAGTTATTGCATTTACAAGAGAAAATAGACGTACACACAGACACAGAGGGGCAGGGATAAAGAATTTAAATATTTGACGTATGTCGAGTGATTATAAGTCTTATTAAATATTTTAGTTTAAACTGAAACATTTTAATTTAAAAATTGTCTTCAAAATTTAAAAAATCTATTTCATTTTTGCTTTTTTAGGTGCGTTCGTAATTATATAAATACGCAGCACCTATAGTCAGTCGTCTGGTTCGTCCGTCTGTCTGTCTGCAAATAACAGCTCAAAAACTACCCAACCGAATGGTTTGAAATTTAATATATGGGGCATCTTTTGACTTTTGGAGAAAAAAATCTGGCGAAATTAAACTTGCTAAAATAACATTTTAATCTGATAGACGAATGCCTTAATGATTCAAAATAAAGAAAAAATGGTCAGCAGCGAAAATTTTTTTATTTAACTGAGGTTTAGGTTAAACTTGCGAGTTTAATTTTTCCTTACCATTTTACCCCTATAACTTTTTATTTTCTTCTAAATTTTTACTTATAATGAATTTGCATAGTACCCACAGGACATTCCAATAAGAAATAATACAAATGTAGTACCTTTAATACAAAATTTTTGTATAACATTGTCTTAAAGGGGTGTTAAAGAAGGGACGGTAAGGTAAAAAAGGGGACGAAATGGTAAAAAAAGGGACGAAATGGTTAAAAAAGAGACGGCAAGGATGGAACGGTAAGGAAAATTACCACCTATTTTTAGGAAAATCATGTTAAGACTAAGTGATAGCCACAGTGTTCATTGATTTTTAGAAACAGTTGTTAACATTGGATTGAATTATTATTATTTTTTCTTACCTCTAAAAGTGCAGGAATAAACCTTGGGGACGGTAAGACTACCAATAAAGCCACGGTGCTTGAAATTGATATTTAAATGCTGATTTATATTCTGTAGTAAATTTCCTGTCAAAGAATTTCAGATATTCTTTCTCTAGCATACTTCTGCATGAGCAAAAACTTGAACAAAAATCTGTCGCTGCATCTGAAGTGATTTTCTGTATAATTTTAGAAGAGGAATGAAAAAAAATCTAAAACCCAGGGACAGAGTTCAAAAAATAATATCAACCCTAAAAATGTGTGCAGGTTAATTTTTAGCTACATATTTATATAAAACAATAGTTCCAGTTTCAGAAGAAAATTAAAATGAATTATTTTTATTGAAACAATTTTATCCAGACAGCTCCAAACTTCAAAATCAGCATTAGGGACACGGAATGGTAGATGAGTTTTCCATGTGTTTGGACCCCCAACATCGTCCCAAACTTATTTATCTCGTTAATATTGTTGTGCAATCATGCAATGGGATGTTTCCAAGTATATGAAATAAAACAAACACAAAAAAGTGTATTAAATAAAAAATTATTATCCAGGGACATGAAAGTTAAAAGATTATGAGAATGCCCCATATATAATCGTTGCAGAATTTTGTCGATTCATTTTAAAATTTTTGAAAATCGAATCAAAACTTAAAAAGATATTAATAAAATGTTTTCTTTATTATATTAAATCCTATCATACTTAATTAATTAAATGCTATCTCATGATAGGTCATGATTCTAGGTTACCATGGTGATGACGTTCTACTTAAGATGGAGTTCTATTATTTCCGTATTACTGAATTTAATTTATATAATCGTAATAAATTTTTTATTCATGCATTTTTGCATAAGAGTGCAACCGCTATTGCACCAAGATCAGAATACTTATAAAAATAGTACGAACGCACCTCATTTGCCCCGTTTGACGTACAATTCCGAACTTGTTTTTATATACAAGGGGATCCAAGCCGGACCTCTCGGGATACAGAATATAAGTGTAAACCCTTTTTATATTAATCTATTTCTTTAGATGGGCCAGATTAGATAATAATAACAGCATAAAGCATCTTCATTTGAAAGTATAAATTTTGAATTCAAATAATGTTTTGAAATTTGTTAAAAGCGATCTTTCGTATTAGTTAATAGCCGAAGAAATCGACAAAGATTTCGTTACTTACAACCGTCCTTTTTATTTCTGATCATTTCAGTTGTTTAAGGGGGAGATCTCCTTAAAACTTTTCATAAAGTCAAAGAATTTTTTGTTTATTATTAAAGAACGATACGTTACAAAACTTTAAAAAGAAAAATTATGACGATACCCCAATTAGAATCGGTTTTCTGATAAAATATGTGGAGTGATAGTACCTATGAAAATCTAGGTAAACTTGAACTTTAAAGTCATTTTTCTCAAAACAGATATTTTTGGCATTGCCTGCATCCTATTTCCAAAACAAAGTAACGTAGAAACTTGATATTTTATATTGTATTTTATATAGTTTTTCAACCTCTACCTATTTTTAAGTAAGTACCTGTACTATATTTATTTCTTTTTCTAATTTTTATTGAAATTTTATCATAAATTTTGTATTTTATTTCTTAATTGATTGAAGAAATAATTTCATCAGTAAATTTGATTATTATTTCATGTTGAAGTTAAAGCACAATATTTTACGAATATATATATATATTTAATATTAATTGGATATATCGAATATATTTTTAACAATCCTGCGCATAGCACATGTGTGTCAAATCACCTTTTTGAAAATCCTTAATTAGTATGTCTTAATTAAACTAATTTCTAATTATTTTTCATTAAAAATATTTAAAGGAATACGTAAACAAAGATTGGTAAAATTTACACAAAATAAAAATTGTTTAATTTGAAGAAATATTTACAGCTCCAAGCATTTTTTAATATTGTGTTAAAATCAAGCAATATCAAGCTGCTGAATGTGATCTCTCCACTTAAGCACATAGGTCGAGTACATGTCTATTAAATTTCTGTTTTATTTATAGTATTTTATTTTATTTATGAAGTTTTAATTTCATTATGCAACATTAGCCGAAAACAAATGCTGAACTAATTATATAAACTTGAGTGCAAACGGATTTACCTTTCATAATCGTCTGCACGCGATATATGTTTGAAAATTATTTTAATAACCGTAAAAGATGAGTAAATTGAGATACAGTTTTTAAACAAATTGCGATACAGTTTTGAAACAAACTGAATTTGTACGTATACATTTTTTCTATTTTTCGGCTAAAAATGGAAATTGTGCGATGTTTAGAAGTTCACATATTATCAGTAAAAGTGGAATTTAATCGTCTGCATGTTGCCAACATCAAAATGACGTCACCGTTACAGGCGGACACGGTTGTCTTTTATAATATAGATAGCGAAAACAAAATCATAAATAAGCAATTTACTTTTAAGGGGACAGTGGACACTAAAAATAAAATACTTTTTCAATACATTTTTCAATATTCATTTATTAAAATACATTTTTCAATGGATTCATTTGAAAATTGGGTTGGGTTGGGTTGATTTTTGACGGCCGATTATCAACTCGAGGGATACAGGTCCTAGGGAGAGTGCCCTCCATGGGTGGGGGGGGGGGTCTTTCTAAGGAAACCTAACTCGTATTTACGCATAGAAATCCAAGGTTTCGAAGTAAACCACGAAAACTCCGAAACGGTTAGTCCGACGGCCGCGATTGGGTTCGAACCCAGCACCTCCCGTCTACCAGCTTCGAGAGCAGAATCTCTCAGCCATTTATGGGGCTCATTTGAAAATTGGAAGACTTGTTAATAGCACGCTCAAATAGTTATATTCAAAATTTGGTGTCAAAATAATAAGAATTTGTAATTATTCACGATTTAAATTTTTAAAATACGAATAATTGTCATATTTTAAAATGTCCTATGCGCATTTCTTTTGCATAAAATACGACAATATTTACTCATGAGATACTTTTTATACATTACAATAGAAGTTAGCATGAATTGTAAAAGTTCGTTTAATGAATACGCAGAATAAATATGTTTTTATAACTATGCTTTGTTTTTTCTAAAAAAGTAACTATAGGGGAGAGTAGCTGAATTTGGACCACTTCACTTATTTTCAGGTCTAACTCACTTAATTTTTTTTTGGATATCTGCAAAAGATCATTATACAGGGTCAATCTATTCATCTACTAACTAAATAAATATTTAGATCAATTTCTTTTTGAAAATCTTAAATTTTATTTTAATTTGAAAAATTTGTCAAAAATGGTCCAAATTCAGCAACTGGTCACCTAAGTTGGACCCCCAGTCTCGTAAATTGGACCAAATAATATCAGGTTGTTTTAATGACTTCGGGAATATAACTAATTTTATTAAAAGCAAAGTTTGCGATTAATGAAACAATCAAACAAAATAACAACAATGAAATATAATGAAATCAAATATCTGAAAATAAGAGTAATTGTTTTAAATCAAAAGTATTTTCAAAATATAAATCAAAGTTATCAGTAATTAAGAATAGAAATTATGGAACTAATTGTCAGTTACTTGAATATCATGTAAGGAGTGATGCAAAGCTTATACACGAATTTTGTTTATTGTTTTTGTTTTCCAGCGCACACAACATGGAACCATATATGGCAATTTGAACACTGATTCATGTCATTTTATTTTTCTTACAAATTAGGCAAAACCAATCATCACTGTCTAGAACTTTCTTTTTAGATTCTGAATTATCAGACTTTTTTTTTTTTTTTTTTGCAACAGAAGTTTTCATTCCATTATGTTTGTAGTTCTTCTCTTCCATCATTTTCTTGCTATTTGCATTACGCCTATTTTTTTAAACTCGATGTTCCAATTGCTTTTGTGCTGTGAAAGCTTAATTTTTGTCCTTTTTTTTTTTTTTTTTTTTTTTTTTCATTTTAAGGTTTAGTTTATATGGCGATGATGTTAGCACAACTGTTTTTGGTCCCTCTGTACTTTGATTTAACTGAATTTAGCAAGGGAAATAACATTTCTAATGATTTTTTTTTTTTTGCTTTTGAGGAGGATTTGTAGCTGCAGCCTTGTTGCAGATCAATTTCTTCACAACTTACTGTCTGCTTTTTGTTTCCTAAATCTTTAACAGCTTTTGCTGTCACGAGTGTTTTTCTTCCAGACAGTTTGTCTATGTCTTTTTCAACATTTGCATCAAGGTTTGAGATTTTATGTGTTTTAATGGCAAAAAAGTATAATTCCACCCTCCAGAAATGTAAAAAGTCTTCCATCACAAATATCCTGGAGGAGGAAAAAGTTTGAATTCAACTCTGTAAATCAAATATGCCGTAGGAATAAAGAATTCAAAGAAAATAAATACAATTACGTACAAGATAAAAGACACTGCAAATAAAATTTATTGCATAGACATGTAAAAATATTTGTATGTTTATATAGGCCTAAACTGTATAAAAAAATTAATCCAGATATACAAAAAAAAGTTGCATGTAGATAGTAATCCATTATAAAAAAAAAATAGTGTACAAAGCGTACTATCCTCGATATTCATTACTTACTTTTCAAATTTATGATCGCATATCTGGTCCAATTTAAGCAACTTAAACTGGCCCAATTACGGCAACTGCGCCATTTTTAAAAACAGTTAATTTCAAGACTAAGGACAAAATGATATCAAACAAATCCGCGTAAAAAATATGCGCAATAAACAGATGAATTCATATATGTATATGAAAACATAACAACTTACCTTAGTTTTAAAATATTCACTTACGTTTAATAGGAAAAAATTAGATCAAAACAGCTAACTTTAGGTTTTTTAAATTGTCTGAAAACAGCACGTGGTAGGCGGCTTCTTCTTCTAATCATGAGTGACGTCATTCTGATGAGTAGGATTTCAGCGGTAGATGGAGTCTCTTCCTGTAATTAACGGCAGAATGGCAATGGTCCAATTAAAGAGGCGATCCAAATATGGCTACTCTCCCCTATATAATTTCATATAAATATTAATTTCAGCACTAAAATACTCCTGAAATGTAACTTTTTATGCTAACATTTATTTAGTATTGTATAGAGAATATACAGTATAAATTTCAAAAGAATCTGATAATTAGGAATGTGCAGCGCATGGAACGCTTTAAAAGTTAGAAATGTGCGAAATTTTCAAATTTGAGAAATCAGCATTTTAAGTAAAAAAAAAAAAAAACTGTATAAATATATTCAGTTTTTACAAATATAAAAGCTTTTGTTTCTCTGAAAACACGTCAGAATTGAAAAAACCTTTTTTGCATCATATAAATTTTAGCATCTATATTTTTATAATTCTAAAAAAATGACTTTTTAGTCGAATTTCGTGATTTTGAGTGTCCACTATCCCTGAATCAAATTTTTAAAAATGTATAACAGTAAAATTTTCAAAATATAACTTAAAATATTATATTTTTTGAATAAATTTTGCTTTATTTTTCCCCTTCGAAAGATTAGTCACCAAACGAAAATACATCCATCTTTATAGTAGCAATGTAGCATTAAATTTCGGTAAAATATTATGTAAAATAACTTTCTCGCAAACACAAAATACTTTTAAATACTATAGCTTATGAATTAAAAATGTTAAGAAATTGTTATTAATCTAATTGAGGAAGTGAGTTTTAAAACTCGCCTTATCTAAAATTTAAAAAATTGAGTTTCCTGTATCAATCTATTCTATTGGTGAACCCGCATCAAAAACACACTACAATCTGCAATAAAACTTGTTTTGTCGTGTATTTCTGGCATTATAAAATCTTGGTTTACAATGAAAACCGATGGAGCGCCGTCAGAGGTTTTCCGTGATTTCCCAAAATGTGTTTTTCTTGATTAGGTGAGTTTTGAAACTCACGTCCAGTGGCGTATCTAGACTTATCATTTCGGAGGGTGCTGAGATATAGTGAACGTTTCTAAAGAGGTTTTCACAGGAGACAGGAAAAATTCTGCTTTAAAAAGGTTTTTGTAATGGCAGATAACACATATATTATACAATCAAACTTGCGAAGATAGAATCGCATGGGACTGAGAAAATTTTCGTTTTAGGCAGGTTTTCGTCTTAACAAGCATAATGCCATGATTATACTAAATTTTTTTAAATCGGATTACTGAAAATTATCTACTAAGAAGACATGTCAATAAATAGTAAATAAAACCGAAACCAACACCAAATTTAAAATTATTTAAGAGCGTTCTCATTTTAGCACGCCCCCCCCCCCCCACTCCTCCTTAAATATATGCTAGGACTCATTTTGGAGCATAACATGACATTTGCAATACTTAAGTATTGAATAGCATACATCATTTTCTCATAAATGGGACACATTCGGAATAGCATCTCCCTGATGATGACCCATGATTTTCCCGAGACTGCCACGTCCTGAAAATTGCCAAATTTGATAGTATTTTCTCAATTCTTTTTAATCATAAATTGTAGTTGATAGGAAGCTTTTTCTTTATTCAAGATTCAAAATCACTCAATTAGGTTTATGATGTATTTTAAATGCAAATAAAGCTTATGTCTAATCAAAAAGATACACAACCATAGAACAACGTTTCTTGTCAATATTTTGTAATGCTATGGAAAGAAAATAACACATCACAGTGCTGTAACGAGCTGAATAATAAGTCTACAACGTAATAAGTATTTAAGTAAATAATAATTAAAAAAAATGTTCAAGGCTTTGCAGTTCACACTGAGAAGCCGTTTCAATCTATGCATAACATTAAATCACAGATTTTTCATCTGAAAAATAGCAACATTTTATTAATGTTTTTAAACTTAAAATAATAATACTTTTTTTAATCACAAGAAATCAGGTTTTACACAATAAAAAGCGTATAAAGAGAGCCTGTGTATAATGGAAATTTGGCTGAAATTGTTATTTCGTTTTCTCTACAAAATAACGCACTTTTAAACCTGATAACCTGTCTAAAATGGAATATTTTTCTGGTTCTTTTTAATTTTATCTTAGCCGCTTTCATTACATTTTGCTAAACTTTCGTAATTAAACTTGATATTTTCTACAAATTTCAGAGGGGGCGCAGCCCCATCAGCCCACCCCCTGAATACGCCAATGCTCACGTCCTCAATTGTACAATATATTTATGAAACTCTTGTAAACATTTTCAAAGAATACACGAAACTTTGAGACTACATCATAATTAAATCTGGAATATCTAAGTCTGCAATATTAATATCATTACTGATATACATCTGCCATGTTGTACAATGTTATAGAGAAGAGAAGAGAGTTAAGAGAATTATACAGAGAAAATTTCTTCATTGTGATGTATTATTTTAATACGAAATATAAGAAGTTAAATCCACTTTCATCAGTTTTTATTACCCCTACTTTACTCTGTATGTAAATGCATTTATATATCAAAATATTCATGCGTGAAATTTTAATACATTAAATGCATATTTGAAAGTTAGTATGCATATTAAACAGAACTATCTTACTCTTATTTGCGTAAAAAAGTTACACCATGGGTTAATACGAAAACTTAAAAAGAGGATTAGGCTTACAAAATATTTAATCCTTTTATATTAATACAACTGCAGCTATATATTTTTAATAATCTCTAAATACTTTTCTCGTTTAATTTTTTCTCTAGCCATAACACTTGTTTTAAGGCCATACGGAATAACATTTAAGAGTTCAGAAATTAGCAAACCTGCAAAAATAAACTTCTTATAACTCAACTGAAAAATTTAGCATTTAGCACAAATAAACAAACCAGATGGTAATGACTTGTCCCTACTTTAAATTATATTTACACTAATCCGCAGATTAAAATTGTTATTAATGTGCCACACATTAAGGTAAAACTTACAGTAGAAAACATTCTGAAAATTAAAGAACAATTTTCAAAACCCTAAGCTTGTCTAAATCTAGTGAAAACACATAGCTGTACATGAGAATTTGCATGCCTTTTCAATTTATAAATCTCTCTTTTTTTTCTCTCTCTCTTTTAAAAAAGAGCCTTTTTTAAATATCGACGCGCGCAGCTGAAAGTGCGACTTCTTTAGAGTCGCTTAAATAGAATAGATCCCTTAAAAATGCTCTCCCCTTGCCTTCAAAGTTGTTGATATGTTGCGGAGAGATGGTGCAGTTTTAAGTTTATGCTAATAGTTTTGATACCCTTTCGGCAGCCGCGATTTTAATATAGGTATAATTAATTTTCCTTCTTTACCCCCAACGTGTTTCTACAGCAGTCATTCAGGTAATATTGCTTCTCCCAGCCGTTTGCGCTTTCGCCGTCATCCTTCCCGCAGAGTTGAAGGGAGCATCAACAAAATGTAGCATTTAATGCGCTTTAAATTCATAGGTACTCTTTCGAAAAATCGCTTATTCAACGATAAATTAATAATGAAATAAAATTTAAATTTGAAAAATCAAAAAACCCGACTGCGTAAAAAGCGAACTAATTAATTATTTCTCATCAATGTGAAACTATTTTTTATATTACTTACCTATTTTTTTTTATTTGCTTGTACTGATGACTTTTAACTTGTGTTTAATTGTTAGTTTCTATCTATAAACACTGTTTTGATGAGGCCTATAGATGTCTAGGATGGTTAGAGTTGCAGTAAAGCTAGAGATCCTACCTACACAGCTTCCAGGTTGTGTAAAATTTAAACGGAGCTTCTGACTGTAAAATAGTCAATGAAACATCATCTTCATTTAGAAAGACCTATCCAATGATATGCCACTCAATAGGGTGCGTAAAAATGTTTGTTCGTCTCTACCGCCATTTTGAATTTATAAAAACAAAAGCTAGCCTATAACCATCGGACGGTTAAGACGAATCGATAGAGACCTCATTCATTAAAATCCATCCAGCCGTTGGGATGTTTCGAGGGTATAAAGAAATCCACATACCCAGATACGTGTGAAACACATAACCCTTCTTGGCAGTCGGGTAAAAAGATTAAATTTATTTGTTTTAACCTGAAATGCGCGATTTTTTATTTTGTTTCGAAAAAATTATCTATGATTCTCTGAAAGGTTTATTACACAGGAAAATAATGAAAAAAAATCAGAGATACATTTTTCATATAATACGTCAATCTTTTCTTCTGTTGCACATCTGCAATATAAGTAAAAACTACTGTCGTGTGGCTGCTTTGTGCTAAAATATTGCAAATTAGTAAATATTTTAATAAATATGTCTCCAAATACCTTATTTTATATAATTATTTATTTTATAAAGCTCAACCTTTAACCCTTTAATTCCCATGATAGAATACGTTCTAGAAATTACGTAGTCCAGGGAATCTGACTTTACACCAGAAAGTTCCAATGGTTAATTTCGCTTTATTTAAATACGGAAAGTCTGTTATTATTTAAAGTATATATTGATATTTTAATTTTCTGGTGTGAATTAGGTATATACGAATAAAAAAATCTATTAAATTCAAAACACTGTTGTTTGCATAGATGCAAAGCTGCGCACTAAAAAGTTAAGGGGTCTCAGGACTCTTAAAGCTCCAAAATTTTCGAAATTTTAATTTTTTGGGATGTTAAATTTCTATCTATTCCTAACACTTTGGTATGATTGTTTTCTTGAAATTCCCATTAGAACAGAAGTTATGGCTTTTAGAATTATATCTGCTCAATAGCTGGAGCGGCGTTTCCGAATCTTTGATGTCATTTTCTCCAAATGACGTTTTTTGGTATAACGCGCAGGTTATCTCAAAAAGTCTGCATATTTTTTAATAAAATTTTCGCAAACATATGTTTCATGTTAGCCTGTATAAACTGAACCTAAAAGTTTCATTTACATCGTTCAAAAGAATATTGTTTTAGGTGATTAAACTTTTGAATTTTTCAAAATTTTGTATTAGCTAAATAAAACTTTGCATAAAAAATATATACATGCCTTAAATATAAATTTATTTAGGTTCAGTATAATTATTACAATCTGAAGTATAATTAGGCACAAAAAATTTCATTCTAGTTGCAAAATTTATTTTGTAATCCTGTGCGTAAGCTGTTATACCAATTTTCTGGTCGACAAATGTCTGACAGTTTGGAGCACCCTATAGATATTAATTCCGTATCTTGCAATTTTTTAAATACATGAAAGTAAAGATCATACTTATGTCTTTTAATCGTAATAAGACTTGTACTTTTAAATCATATAAATTTTAAGCTATTAAATGTTGAAAATTGTCTTTTTTTTTTCATTTTTTCCAATTTTAAGAGTCCTGCGACCCCTAAAGACACTTTCATCTGTGTATACGTTGGATATTGTAAACATTATCAGTTATTATAACGTATGATAAAAATAAGGTAGTTTAATTTAATTAAATATTGGGATATTTAAAGTTATATATTAGAGCTTTTAAACTAACTGTTAAAATATTTGGAAATTGTTATTAAAAATTTTTAATTAATAATGAAAGGTTTAAATTCTTTGTTTTAAAGCATATATAGTAACTATATTTCATGGGTATGAAATAAGATATCACGATAGAAATGTGCATAAAATTTTAAGCACTGTGAGTGAAGTCGACTTTTTAAACTCATTATTTAAATTTTGCGACTTTTTAAACTCATTTAAGCTGCAGTCTTTCCAGAGAAGAAATTAAATATGTACAGTTACTTTTCATTCTGTTTAATTAGAAATTAACAAGAGTTCTGAGCGATTTTCCTTCTAATATTAAATTTTTTATAAACTTCATATGTATCTGATACTTTCAAATTGCCTGTCCCTTACGTCTTCAAAACTGATAGGATTCAATTAAAATATGAAGACTAAATGAGTTGAAATTCCAATTCAAAACACAGTCATCCGACGTGAGGACACGATGACGTCACAAAAGGCCACAAGTTTTACAATCATAACGCGACCAAAATCTGATATCAGAGGTGCCAAGCTCTCGCTGATCTTCCGTAATATGTGGATTAAGTTGACCTGTTTAACAACGTTTCGAACCAGCAAATTTATTTGATTAAACTCTGTTTATTTAATTTCGGGTTTCTAAGTGAAATTTATTTAATTTCATTTCTTAAAAAATATTCTCGGGAGAAACGCATTAAACCTTGGTCAAATTAACCCACATATTACGGGAGATTAGTGGGAGCTTGGCACCTCTGTTGATATACTTTAGTGGCCATTAATGACCGGCAACTTTCAATTTTAGGCATTTTGTCGAATATTTAGAAATGTACTTGACAGATTCTTCTGGAATTTCAGGATTAAAAAGAACAGGTATGACCTCATATTTAGCAATGTTAATTTGATAAGGGGGACGATTAAGGGGCCAACAAAAAATCAAAGAAAAAATAATTCTTGGGACCACCCTGTAAAATGAAATCCACGAAGTGATCTATCGCTACTGAATAAAAATAAACAGACATTGTGCAATATGTGTATTCATTTGTGTAAGAATAGCACGTATTTAATAGAGATATAGCGATTTATTAAAAAAAAAAATCTTGCATATTTTTGCTTATAACATGCTGGGTTTTCAACCAAATTTAACGCCGGTTTCATAAAAATTGACAAAATATAGTAGAAATAATATAGTGCAATTGGAATGTAAATATATTAAATATTTTAGGAAATATGAGAAGTTGTGTGAAATAATTTTTATCTGCGCATGCGCGAACGATAACAAGGATCGTTTTACATAATTTAATATTCAACTCTATGGAGCAACTTATTAAAAAAATCTAGTCAAATATCGTAAAAAATCAGAAAGATATCGGCGTTAGAGTGAGCAAATTTTTAGTTGTTCCCTAAAAGCAGCTGAATGATAAGGGATTTTCCACAAATTGTCATTTTTTATTAACTGACTTTCAGAAAAAAGTTAGTATTTAGTGACTATCAACGAGTAGATTTGGAAAAAATGCTTCGATTTTGATACTTCTTTTTATCATGGTATAGGCTCGTTCTGGTCGTTATCCAAGAACAACTAAAGCATCAATAATAAAGGAAAATTAAAAAAATTTTTAATTAAAATTGACAACTGGTGGACAATCCCTTATCATTCAGCAAGTTTTAGCGAGCAACTAAAAATTAGCTCACTTTAACGCCGATATATTTTAGAATTTTTACGATATTTGACTAGATTTTTTTTTCTCCATAGAGTTGACTGTTAAATTATGTAAAATGATCCTTGTTATCGTTCGCGCATGCGCAGATAAAAATTATTTCATACAACTGCTCATATTTCCTAAAATATTTAATATATTTATATTCCAGTTGCACTATATTGTGTCTACTACATTTTGTCAATTTTTCTGAAACAGGCGTTAAATATGGCTGAAAACCCTGCATGTTATAAGCAAAAAACATGCAAGAATTTTTTTTTTTTCTAAATCACTATATCTCTATTAATATACGTGCTATTCTTACACAAATGAATACACATATTGCACAATGTCTGTTTATTTATAGTCTGTAGCGATAGATCATTTCGTGTATTTTATTTTACAGGGTGATCCCAAGTATTATTTTTTTTCTTTGATTTTTTGTTGGCACCCTAATTGCCTCTCTTGTCAAATCGACATTGATAAATATGAGGTCATACCTGTTCTTTTTAATCCTGAAATTCCAGAAGAATCTGACAAGTATACTTATCAATATTCGACAAAATGTAAAAAAATTGAAAGTTGCCGGTCATTAATGGCCACATAGTGTATATGCCATGTAGTGGCTTTCAAGAGGCTGACATTTTTTGACTTCACTGTGAAGTCTCCGTGTCTGTTTTTCCTGCCGAGTTAGTTTGTGACGTTGCATATAAATCTGTAGAAAATCTGTAGGTAATTGCCCCAAAAATCTGTAGGTAATTGGCCCATTTCTGCAAATATTTTTAAAAATAGCTTTAAAAATTCTGCAGATATTTTTAAGGTAAAGCTAAATCTTTAAAATTTCTATAGATTTCTGTAGAATTTCTAGAGAAAGTGGAGATTTCTTCCGATAATGTTAAGATTATCTGAAGTTAGTTATCTGACATTAGTCAGATGGATAGGGTAATTTACAGTTAAAAAAGAGTAAAAGTGGTCGATAAAATAATACAGTAAATAAAATGTTACTTTTTACTTCATTTGTATTATTCACAGAATGAAACATGTCGACACTACAGTAACTTAAAATTGACTCATTTTCCGTGTCATGTGGCAGTAATAGAATTTGCAAGGGACAGCACTGTTTGATCACGGTCGGCGCTACAAAGGTTACCTCGTAAATTTGAGTTCCAACAATATCAATGCTATCCTAATATAATCACTTCACCCATGATAATTTTACCAATAATATCAATCTGAATTAATATAAATCATTAACTTGGGTCATAATGGTCTCTTAAGAAATATGAGTTAAAAATATTCTAGCAGTGATGTAAATCATCAAACTGCCTCCGCAAGCATTTTTCATTGTTTTTGCAGTCATTCTCTTGCCTAGTGGTTTGATTGTTAGTATACACGAGTTGGGAGTTCGAATCCCGGTTCAATCTTAAATATGCGGGTTTTGTTTTTTCAGAATATGCTTTAATTTGATGGTCCCAGTCTATTTAGCCGTCGTGATTTAAAAGGACCGGAATGTGCGAAAACAAATTGATCTCAGTTTATTCAAAATGAACTATTTTTTCCTTTTTATTGATTTTTTAAATGTATTGTATCATACTCGTTATCACATTCTCTTGCGTTTAGAGCGCTAACTACTGGTAAAGAGATACTGTGATCAAATCTTAATTCGAGCTTGTTGTTCCTAATGATTTAGAGTTCAGGTCCTAGTACAAGCTTGGCGAACCTATGGCACGCATGCCTAAGGTGACAATTTCTCTGGCCCGCGAAAAATGTATATGATAATAATTATAAAACTTATTTTTCTTATACTTTTGTTTAACTCACACAGAATATCACAAAAAGTGCAATTACTTTTGGAGGAATTAACACATTAGAAAACTTTCGTTTCTGGGATGCTAAGCATAGATAGGTAACTATTTTGCTTTCTATATGGCATTAAAAGAGTTAAAGCTTTATCTCTTCAAATCAATTTCATAAAATATCACTGAAAACAGACAAGCGAACCAATTTTGATACTTCGTGTATTATTAAAAATAACAAAATATTAGTCAGGTATAAATCATTTTCCATCGAACGTAGAGAATCTCATTAAAACATAATTAATAAATGTGTTTTATACAACTTGAATTATGAGTTAGATGTTTCATTATTGATAAGTTAAAATTTTTTCATCTTACATTACGTGCCATTTAAATGAGTAAAATATCCGAATCAATATTTTATTAATTTAGTGGTTGATTCAATTATACAGAAAATCACATTTTGATTTTTCTTCTCAATTATTTAAAGCGAATTTAAAACGACTGACTGTTGTCATGAGAAACATATGCTTCAATATATTTTTCAGTAAACGTTTGGGCCGTGACAATGTTGAAAGATAGCGTTTATGAATTTTTGGTGCAAGTGCATAAACAGATTTGCAATCCTTGTCCTGGCGTATTTAGCACTCATGATAAAAAAAAATTTTAAGAAGAAGACAGTAGTGAATTGACCCAAACTGACCATTTCTATATCAGAATTCTGTATTTCTAAACAGAACGTTTATACGTTCATAAATATATGGCATAACAAACATAATATTTTGTACAACATTAAAAAGAGAGATAACTTTAAAATACCACACTTTAACAATAATTTAAAACACTATCAAATTACAGTATGGATGGTAAGAAAGCTTTAATTGCCGTTCCTCGTTTGTTTCTTATTTCCTCGGTATTCTAAGCTTATAAAGTAAAGAATTAGTTATAAGTATACTTAAAAGCTTTTTCAGTAACAGATGATATCAGTTGTGTCTGATAGTGGTGCATAAATTATAATATCATAATACTATAAAGTCCAATTTAAAGCAAACAGTATTTTATTTCTTTTAGAACATCGGAAGTAGGTTAACCCTAGAACTACCGGAAATTTTACTCAAGTTTTATAAAAACATTCTACACCAGAATTTTTACTTAAAACTATTTAATTTGTTTATTTAACTTATTATTGTCTGATTTATACATTTAGTTTGTTTTGGAGAAATTTCTGGTTTGAATAAATATTTTGAATGTACATGTCGGGTCCAATGGACCCGTCTGGTAGACGGAAGGTTAATTTGAAATAATTTTTAAAATATGAAAGGCAATACGATGCAACTTATCCCCTAGTCGTAGCAAAAATAGTTTAATAATGTTTTCAATGTAAAAACAATTTTACTTCAAATGTTATAAATTTAAGTTCGATATATTATTTTTATCTACATTCCGTAAAACAAATTTAAGCATATTGTGAAATGGAACTTGTTAATGACATCTTGCGATGATCCTTCGGCCGCCAGGACTCATGTGGTACCCATCATTTCTGCAACAAATTTCATAAAAACAAAACTATTGTCCAGTTTCTGAGCAATTCACTGTCAGAGTTTATCACAAAATAAATCGTCATTTTTGTTTAAGAAACAAACATAATATTTCAAATATAATCTTATGGTAGAAACTGTATAATAGTTTAAAGAAGATGTGCATCGAATTAAACGTTAATTGTTCTGTTCGTTGACGAGATATTTTATAACAACGAAAGTAAAAACTTTTTACATGGAAAGGATAAAAAAAAATCATAAATGCAGAAAAATAAGTAAATACCAACAATTAAGACAAAAATGCGAAAACGGCAATTATTTTACTGTGACAAATTAAAAGGTAACGATTTCTTAGTAAGAGACAAATACTTTTTATTTATACCAAACTTTAGATTAAACATTAGGAAATTCTAATTATATTAAACATTAGGAAATTCTAATTATATTAAACATAAAAAATAATAAGCATTGAAATCGCTTTTATTGTAGTTACAATTCTAGAGATGATGCGGTTATGATAAATGCGTTTGAAGTTTTTTGTATGGAATATATATACATATATATATCAGTAAAAGAAATCTACTTTGTAGCCGATAACTACTAACACATTTGAGCCATTTTATTAGGAGCGTTCGTAATTATATAAATACGTAGCACCTATACTTGTCAACTGATCCGTCCGTCTGTCTGTCCGTCCATCCGCATAGAATAGCGCAAAAACTACCCAACCGTATGGTTTGAAATTTAATATACTCGTATAATCGTTGCAGAATTTTGTCGAATCATTTGAAATTTTATGAAAGACGAATCAAAACTTAAAAAGATATTCATAAAAGGTTTCTTAATTCTGTTTGATCCTTTCATACGTGATTTACTTAATGATATCCCATGACAGGTCATGATTCTTAGTTGCAATGATGAGGACGTCCTATTTAAGATGGGGACCTATTATTTCTGTGCTCCTGAATTTAATATATATAATAGTATTAAATTTTGTATTAATGCATTTTTGCATAAGAGTGCAATAGCTATTGCACCAAGATCTGAATATTCATAAAACTAGTAATAGTACGAACGCACCTCATTTGCCCAGTTTGAAGTACAATTTTGGACATGTTTTAAAGAAAGGATTAAATTTGGTTTAAATAGTTAAAACATCTGCCAACGCAAATTCAAAGCTTAAAGAAATTTCATGCACAGATGGACAGAACGAGAAGTTTTCGAAGTCACTGTAGTGAGCAATTAGAGCAACCCGTTCGCATTACTTTTAATCCAAATTCAGTTACTTTTTTTTTTTCATTGCATTGCATTGCATGCAAGATCATCTATGGTCTCATCAGTTTTACGTATTTCGGAATAAATTTTCGAAAGAAATACTTGAACTATTATGTATTCTAAAAAAGTTTCTTCAAAAATGAATTTTGTTTTGGCTTAACTTGGTGGCTATGGATCCCTTGATTCATTTTTCATTACAAATATCAGTAGAAGTTATATCATAAATGCGATGCAGCTACCGATTAACGTCACATCATTTGACGACTGATGAAGGAATGATAAATCAGAGAGCTACAAGACTCAAATATCAGCAGAATTTATGCTTGGATAATGCCAAAAGTAGTCATCCATAGAAATTTTTCGTCACACAAAATTTCTTTTTTTACATGTGCGAAAAGTTTAACGTAAAATATATATTCAAAAAATGGCATTTCTTTTTAAAGATTGTGCGTTGTGAGCTTTTATCATGATGTTTTTTGTAATAGGGATGAAATTGAATTTAAGGAAAACTTTTTATGAAACATTTAAAAAATAAAAATAATGCACGAGGATTTTTTTTTTTTTTTTTTTTTTTTTGGTAACATCTTCAAAACCACGTTTCATCTGTCTTACCTATAATGTAAGCGTGTTTTTAAAAAATTGTAAATAGGAGATTTAGCAGATAAATATAGATTTTTTTTTTTTATATAATAAATTTTAGAACTTTCTGCACACGCAAATCTCTGTTTGGAAAGTCGAAAAGAGTTATTCCGAATTTTTTTTTTTTTTTTTTTTTTTTCGTCTTGATGTGATTTTTACCGTCACAGTACAATTTTAGGTAGCTTTCTTTACAAAAAAGCTACCTATTGCAGCCGTTCGGAGGAAAGCGATTTCAAAAAATTTTGGTATATTTTCATCGATCATGACCCCCAGACCCCGAAACCACCCTCCGTTCAAAATTGATATATATATATATATATATATATATATATGACCTATGTTACACTGTAACTACCGTAATTATGAACCGATTTCGATGTAATTCAGTGTGTACATAGTACATACCAATGTCTCGACCGAGTTCGTTGGCCAGCTTCATCCGCCGTTTTGTTTCAAAATGGCGGCCATTTAAAAATTTTAAAAAATTTTAAACTTGAAATGTGGTACCAAAAAATTAAAAATGGAAAAATATTTTTTTCTTATGTATTTGACCTTTATACAAAGATTCCGGAGCAGTTTTTGTTTCGTCTATATCTTAAAAAATGGCTGAGTTATAGCATTTTGAATTTCTAGCGTGGCTGACATTTTGAAACGTCCTGAATTTTGTCACGCGATAAAAGACGTATTTATGAACCGATTGGGATGTTATTCAGTGTGTACATAGTACATACCAATCTCTCGACCGAGTTCGTTGGCCAGCTTCATCCGCCGTTTTGTTTCAAAATGGCGGCCATTTAAAATGTTTTAAAAATTTTAAAACTTGAATTGTGGTACCAAAAAATTAAAAATGGAAAAATATTTTTTTCTTATGTATTTGACCTTTATACAAAGATTTCGGAGCAGTTTTTGTTTCGTCTATATCTTAAAAAATGGCTGAGTTATACACTCTAAATTAAAATGTCTGAAATTCAGACACTTAAGTGTCTGAAATGGAGTGTTCAATTTTCAGACATTTTAAAATGTCTGAATTTTTTCAGACACTTTTTGCGTCTGAATTTCAGACACTTCAAACGTCTGAATCGCATCCATTTTTTTGTAAGCATCATACGTAGCCATGTTTGACCACGTTGAATCCTTTAAAAATATTTGGCTGTGGTCCTGCCCCTCTCTCACCCCCCCCCCACCCCCACCCCAATACCGCCTGATTTTTTTTGGTGCTCTCAGTTTTGGTATACAATTTTCGTTACGCTGATAATTTAAATCTTTTACGACATTGTACTGATTATAATCAATATCTTGAACTTCAGGAGTAGAACAAGATTAAAAAACAAAAAATATTTATCTAAATATTAGATTTTTTTAATTTATTTTGTTTTTAACCTTATTTTACTTTAAAAGTTCAAAATATTGATTATAATCAGTACAATTTCGAAACAGATTTAAAATATAAGCTTTACAAATATTGCACATCAAATTTGGGGGCACTACAGTCGTAATGTACAGTCGTGAATAATGAAAATAAATAAATAAATATTCTACTTTAATAACATTGGGGGAAAAATGACTTTGGTATTTTGTTAAATATATTTGCGTTTTTAAACTTGTCCTACTCTAAAAGTTCAAAACTTTCAATCAGTGCAAGATTTAAGATATCAGCTTTACAAAAATTCATGCAAAATCCCCCCCCTCCCCCCCCCCCCCAAAAAAAAATTAAAAAAAATAAAATGAAAATACTTATTTAAAAATTATGTTTTTAAAAAATTTATATTTCCACATGGGCAAGTTTTTATGTAGATCAGAGGGTACTCACAAAAGCTATTCAACTATCAATAAAAACAAATAAGTACATATTCTATATTAAAAACATGAGGAAAAAATAACTTATCATTTCCGAACTTCTTTCGTCTTAAATATATGCAGTAACATCTGTCAATTTTGTATTTTTCGTATAAGTGCATATAAATAAAGTTACCACAATTTTAAATACGAAATCTAGTTAGAGGTTTTTAATTTTCCCATTATAAATTTCAAATTATTTTTTTATTAAAAATAATAAAAAAATCAGTATTAGAGTTGATTGCAAATCAAATACATATGTATATTTTTACAGGCAGCTTCATATAATAGACGAGTCTCATTTACTTTATTTATCTTTTTTTAATCTGCGGTTTTATGCCAGGAAGTAAGAAAGCATTAGGTCATAATTCAAAGTTTTTTTTTTCTTTACTTCCTTGTGGCCGTCCTTTACTGCGAGATAAAAATTATCCATTGAAACTAAGAACTGACATTGAATATATAATTCGTAATAAAAAAGAACATCATAAGTTTGAAAATATATACTTCTAGAATTAGTGGGGTTTTTTGCGAACAGATTCAAAACTAATTAAATTTCACGCAAGATTTTGTTTAGTACAATAAATAAAATCATAAAATACACTAATTTTACTACTATAAAGAAACTTACTTGAGTTGCTGCAAGAGGTAAGAAAAATTCCTCGATTTGAAATTTTAAAAACTACCACAACCACAGTGAGGGAGAAAGACTTTCATCAGTTTAAAGGGTAATCCCATAATACATCCGACTAGCCATATTTAAAGAATGAGATGTTTCATCCTCAAAACAGGGCCCGCCAGACAAAAGTTTCTTTTTTTTTGCCAGCTTCGACAGGACGAAGATGAATAACACAATATCATTGATATAAATTAATACGAGTTAACACTAAGCCCATTGCACACGCTTTGTAGAATTTCCGGGTGTAATCTTCAACCGTCGTCTACTTCTGTTCTGTGTCTATCCCGCCCTTATATGGACGACAGCTTCTAAGAGACATTTGATGTCAAGCACAAACGTCAGATGTATGTATTCAATAAATAAATAATCCAAGTGAATACGAATTTAAATCACAGAACTTCACATTCCGCGAAAAAAGAATTAAAATACATGCGTACATAAAAACAAACTTCGTTTGAATTACAACGTATACCAACTTTGAACGAAGACATCTAAAACGCATGCGCGACTGGCAGTGCCCCAGTGCACCCTGGTGGTTATTGCGTCGGAAGAATCAAAACGTCTTAAATTAAGACACGTTTAAAGCAATGAAGTGTCTTAAAATAAGACGTTTGCGGATATTTTAGACATTATTCTCAGTTCGTTTACACCATGGTCATAGTAAGACGCTTATGTATCTTAAATTAAGACATCTATAGTGTCTTAATTTTCCGATTAAGACACTTAAGTGTCTAAAATTCTTTTTCAGTCACATATGTGTCTAAATTTAAGACGCTTCTATTTGTAGTGTAGCATTTTGAATTTCTAGCGTGGCTGACATTTTGAAACGTCCTGAATTTTGTCACGCGATAAAAGGCGTATTTATGAACCGATTTGGATGTAACTTCGTTTATACATAGTACATACCAATGTCTCGACCGGGTTCGTTGGTCAGCTTCATCCGCCATCTTGTTTAAAAATGGTGGCCATTTAAATTTTTAAGAAAAATTTAAATTTGAAATGTGGTACCAAAAAATTTAAAATTGAAAAAATATTTTCTTCTTATGTGTTTGACCTTGATAAAAAGATTCGGGAGCAGTTTTTGTTTCGTCTATATCTTAAGAAATGGCTGAGTTATAGCATTTTGAATTTCTAGCTTGGCTGACATTTTGAAACGTCCTGATTTTTCTCACGTAATAACAGGCGTATTTATGAACCGACTTGGATGTACCTTGGTGTGTACCTAGTACATACAAATATCTCGACCGAGTTCGTTGGCCGGCTTCATTCGCCATCTTGTTTCGAAATGGCGGCCATTTAAAAAAATTAAAAAATAAAAAAATTTAAATGAGATACCAAAAAATTTGAAAGTGAAAAAGATTTTTTTTGTATGTGTTTGACCTTAATACAAAGATTCCGGAACAGTTTTTCTTTCGTCTATATCTAAAAAAAAATGGCTGAGTAATAGCATTTTGAATTTCTCTTGTGGCTGACATTTTAAAACGACCTGATTTTTGTCACACGATAACAGGCGTAATTATGAACCTATTTGGATGTAACTTGGTCTGTACATAGTACATACCAATGTCTCGACCGAGTTCGTTGGCCAGCTTCATTCCCATCTTGTTTCAAAAGGGTTGCCATTAAAAAAAAATTAAATTTAAAATTCAAAATGAGGTATTAAACAATTGGAAAATGAAAAAGATTTTTTTATGTGTTTGGCCTTCATAGAAAGATTCCGGAGCAGTTTTTGTTTCTGAAAATTTGTTCTTTTGTTTATATCTTAAAAATTGGTTGATTTATAGCACTTTGAATTTCTAGCATGGCTAACATTTTGAAACGATCTTGTATTTGTCACGCGATAACACACGTATTCGCCTATTTCGATGTAAGAAGGCATGTGGATAGTATGCATCAACACCTCGACCAAGTTCGCTGGCCAGATTCATCAGCCATCTTGTTTCAAAAT
Source organism: Maratus speciosus (assembly GCA_963932465.1). Taxonomy (NCBI): domain Eukaryota; kingdom Metazoa; phylum Arthropoda; class Arachnida; order Araneae; family Salticidae; genus Maratus; species Maratus speciosus. The sequence goes on from OZ010787.1 coordinate 603,947,818, forward strand.
GGCGACCATTAAATTAAAATATATATATATATTTAAAGTGAGGTGCAAAAAAATTAGAAATTGAAAAGGGTTTCTTTCTTAAGCATTTGACCTTGATATAAGGATTCAGGAGCATTTTTTGTTTGTCTTTACCTTAAAAAATGGCTCAGATATAACAGTTTCAATTTCTATTGTGGGTGTCATTTTGAAAAATCTGATTTTTTGCATGCGACAGCACTCCTATATATTAACCGAATCCGATGTGAGTGAGCATGTGCACAGCAATTACTAAGGTCTCGACCAAGTTCACTGCTTAGCCTCATCCACCATGTTGTCTTAAAATGACAGGCACTTTAAAAAATTGCCGAATTTGGCAGCCAAATATATGTTACTTTAAAGAAAAGCAGCTTGGATAAAGCTGACTAATTTCGCGAAATTCTCATTCATTATATTAATAAAAATTAGTATTGAATCTCCTATATTCGGTTTCCACTAAATTGAGCTTCCTGTGTTTGAATGATATAATTTGGCTTTTTTAGGTAGATTTCGTATGAAATACTACCTATTGGGATCGTTCCTATGTTGGAATTTCTGAAAAATTTTTGCAGATCTACACCGATCATGACCCCTAGAACCCAAAACCACCCTCAGTAAAAAACTTTATATATCTATCTATCTATCTATCTATCTATCTATCTATCTATCTATCTATCTATCTATATATATATATCACTTTCTTCTGGACACGATAACTTTCGTAATTCTGCACCAATCTCTTCCAAACTGATACATAAAATCAATGGGCATAAAATCTCGGTCAAGTTCGTTAATGGGCAAAATCGGACCAAGGGGAGGGAAATAGGGAGGGGTTTTGTGAAAACAGAAAACCCCCCATAACTTCTTAATTTTTGTACATATCAAATCAGTTTAAAGTTTTTATTACTTCTAAAAATAGGGCCAAAAATTTATGTATCACAGATTTTTGATAAAGTTAAAAATGGGCTCAAGGGGCGCAAAAAATAGGGTTTTTGGGACAAAAAAATTCATAACTTCGTCAATTCTCAAGATATCAAATTCAATTAATTTTATTATAAATCTCCTTAACATTATCTAAAACTTTTATATTCACAAGTTTTTGATAGGAACAATTCGTACCGCAAAAAAAAATTAAAAACGAAAACAAAAAGGGCGTTTGAAGAAGAAAAAAATCCATAACTTCGTCAATTCTCAAGATATCAAATCCAATTAATTTTATCATGAATCTCCTTAACATTATCTACAACTTTTATATTCACAAGTTTTTGATAGGACCAATTCGTACCGCAAAAAAAATTAAAAACGAAAACAAAAAGGTGGTTTGAAGAAGAAAAAAATCCATAACTCCGTCAATTCAAAAGATATAAAATCCCCATGAATTTATCATATATCTTCTTAATATTGTCTACAACATCTATATAGACGAGTTTTAGATAGGACCAATTCTTAGAGCAAAAACAAATTAAAAATACATACCGATTGAAGTAAAAAATGATCTTAGTAAGGGTGTTTTCAAATCCAAACTGCTTATTTTCTGACTCATTTTACAATTCATTTTTGCTCTCAAAGGCTTCCAATTGGTACGTTTTCTTACTCAGAAACTATATAATGTACCGTAATGGTCGATTTTCTGATAGGGGCAGAATATATTTTTTTAAATGCTGTTAAAAAGGGCATTTTGAACCGAATTTACCGAAGCGGATTGTGTTGGAAAAATCATTGTATTAAGGATGCGCTTAAATCCAAACTGCTTATTTTCTGACTGGTTTTTAAATTCATTTTTGCTCTCAAACGCATTTAATTGGTAGATTCGCTTATTCAGAAACTATATAATGTACCGTAATAATCGATTTTTAGATAGAGGCAGAATATATTTCAAAAAATTATGTCAAAGTGGACATTTTGAACGGAATTTCCCGAAGCGATTGTGTTAGAAACGAAAAATATTGTCCTTCTGAGAAAATAATTGTTTATATATCAAGTTTTAATTAATTGAACAAAAAATAAAAACACAGGTCGCTTATAAATCTCTTCAAAAATCACGTCAGCAAGTTTCATATTTTTTTTTAATTAAAAATGAATCTGGAATTATGCCAGAAAATTTCGAGTTGTTGAGCATGGAAAAGTATTTTTTTGAATACCGCCCTAAAATGATTCTGATAAAACCAGCTATTATATGAAAATGAAATAAAAACTCGTCAAGAGCGGCCAGATAAAATTGTTAAAGTGGATTTATCTATAATCATGATTTAGTTTTTGTTTGTGAAATTAGTATATTTGACTTCGAAATCTACCTCTGCCTGTAGGCCGGGCCGGCAGGGATTTTTTTAAATAAGGATTATGAAAGCTACCTCTTCCTCCCGGCACTGGCCGGAAGGACTTTTTGTTAATCAATCAAGTCTCTAAATCATAGAGGATTCGCTAAAATATTTTACTTTCAGTTTAAGAAAAAAATATACTTTTAACACTTATCTCACTTATCTTTGTGAATGTGTAGGAGAATTATTTGAAAAGTTATAATTTTTAAAAGACTTCTTTATATGATTTCTACCATCACAGTATGTTTTTAATTAATGAATCAAGTCCCTAAATCATTGAGGATTCTCTAAATTATTTTGCTTGTAGTTTTAGAAAAAGAATAAAGAAAAGTCTTGCAACTCTTATCTTTGTGAATGTGTAGGAAAATTATTTGAAATGTTATAATTTAAAAAAAAAAAAAAAAACGTCTTGGTTCTTGATATGATTTCTACCATCAAAGTATGATTTAAATTAATCAGTCTAATCTCTAAATCATTGAAGATTCGCTAAAATATTTTACTTTCAGTTTTAGAAAAAAATAGACTTTTCACACTTATCTCACTTATCTTTGTGAATGCTTAAGAGAATTATTTGAAAAGTTATAATTTTTAAAATACTTTTTGGTTCTTGATATGATTTCTATCATTACAGTATGATTTTAATTAATCAATCCAATCTCTAAATCATTGAGGATTTGCTAAAATATCTTATTTGCAGTTTTAGAAAATAGATATAAAATAGACTTTTAATTCTTATCGTTGTAAATGTGTAGGAGAATGATGTGAAAAGTTATAATTTTTAAAATACTTCTTGGTTCTTGATATGATTTTTACCATCTCAGTATTATTTTAATTAATCAATAACGTCTCTAAATCATTTAGGATTCGCTAAAATATTTTACTTGCAGTTTTAGAAGGAAAAAAAATAGACTTTTAGCACTGAATGTGGAAGAGAATTATTTGAAAAGTTTTAATTTTTAAAAGACTTTTCGATATGATTTCTACCCACAGTATGATTTTAATTAATCAATAAAGTCTCCAAATCATTGAAGATTCGCTAAAATATTTTACTTTCAGTTTTAGAAGAAAAATAGAAAAATAGACTTTTAACATTTATCTGTGTGAATGGGTAGTAGAACTATTTGAAAAGTTATAATTTTTAAAAGACTTCTTGGTTCTTAATATGATTTCTACCCTCACAGTATGATTTTAATTAATCAATCAAGTTTCTAAATCATTGAGGATTCGCTAAAATATCTTACTTGCAATTTTAGAAAATAAATTTAAAAAAAAAGACAACTCTTATGTTTGTTAATGTGTAGGAGAATTATTTGAAAAGTTATAATTTTTAAAGGACTTCTTGGTTCTTATATGATTTCTACCATCACGGTATAATTTTTGTTAATCAATCAAGTCTATAAATCATAGAGGATTCGCTAAAATATCTTACTTTCAGTTTCAGAAAATAAATAAATAAAATAAACTTTTAACACTTATATTTGTGAATGTGTAAAAGAATTATTTGAAAAGTTATAATTTAAAGACTTCTCGATATGATTTCTACCACCACAGTATGCTTTTAATTAAACAATCAAGTCTCTAAATCATTGAGGATTCGCTAAAATATTTTACTTGCAGTTTTAGAAAATAAATAAAAAAAGAGACTTTCAACTCTTATCTTTGTGAATGTGTAAGAGAATTATTTAAAAAATTATAATTTTTAAAAGACCAGCTGTTAATACAAATTATTACTTTTTAAATTTGTAAATCCGTGTTTTCAGACTGCAGTCTGAAATACTATACACTGATTCGTTTCCTATTAATTTTTAATAAATCAACGTGTTTTAAGGAAATGTGAATGTACTATGTCAAAATTCTGTTCAAAAATTTTTCGTGTGATACCTGACTCATCACTGTGCGTTTTGTATGTGCACAGAAAAAAGGAAGTAAACATCATAAATAATACACAAATACTATCTAAGTTGAAATCGTTAGGGACACCAGAAAATCTTTCGTCATAGACAGTGTTCTGTGCTTACTCTATGTCTATGCCTTCGCCGGAACTTGAAAATCTTTCCGCCATAGACAGTTTTCCTTTTTATACAGAATCCTTCTCAGACAGAGTTTATTGTATCTGATTTATATTTTTGTAATAATATAACTGAAGCATTTTTTATAACTGAAGCATTTTTCAGTTCTTTTCACTAAAATTACAATAGTATTATTTACGGCGATGTATATTTCACATGATACCTATTAAATGAATATATATCTAAGAAACCTCCGTCTTTAATTTGTCGTCTAATACTGTCAAGATTATCTGTTTTCATACTTATTTTATTTTCCCTGTTAGAGCTGGAATCAAATATAATTTTTTTTTCTATTTAACGGAATTTTCGCACTTTTCTGTTTCCATTTTAGATAAGTACGATTAACATTCTTTAACCGCAGTACGTGCGTGTTTTTGTTCGAAGATTTTCTATTTCGCTCTTTCTCTTTCTTCCTTTTTAACACTTTCCAACAAAGTTGAAAATTGTTTATGTATTCGGTTAGTCTATTCGTCTGTCTGTCCATACTTTAACTCGCGTAAATAGACTCGGATTTTCATGCAATTGATATACACTGGTGTCCAAAATTAAGGACCAATCACAAAATGCTAATATTCAAGTACGCTAATACTCAAAAGGAAATAACATAATTCGAATAATTACTATCTCTACTGCACAGCTAGTCCATATAACTTCTCATTCATGTCACAGATGGTCACAAGTGCCACAGTCACGACTTTGAAGCAAAAAAATAGGAAATTCCATGCATCTCATTATGAGTCTCAAATGATCACTATATGTGACTCATCTGAGACGTCAGTGTGACTGCTGCTTTGTGACGAGTCACCATGTGACTTTACAGTGTAGTTACATTGTGACTATCTTGTGACTGTCATCTGCAGACTCAATTTCAAAGTCATCGTAAACGCTGCATTGTGATGAGTTCCCAAATAATATCACATTAAAGTCACATGATGACTTTCAAGTGACAGAGAGACTACTGTGAAGTCATCATTGTGCTCTTTTGTGAAAATTCACAATGTGACAATAATGTGATATTATTTGGTGACTTATCATAATGCAACGTTCATGATGATTTTCAAATTTAGTCTACAAATTACAATCACATGAGAGTCACAGTGTAACTACATTGTAAAGTCACCTGGTGACTCTTCACAAAGCAGCAGTGACATTCACATCTCAGTGGAGTCACATATAGTGATCAGTTGAGACTCATAATGAGACGTGTGGAATTTCCTATTTTTTGTTTCATCTTAGTGACTGTGACACTTATGACCATGTGTGACATGAATGAGATGCTATATGGACTAGCTGTGCTGTAGGGATAGTAATTATTCGAATTATATTATTTCCTTTTGAGTATTAGTTTACGTAAAAATTAGCATTTTGTGACTGGTCCTTAATTAGGACACCAGTGTATGTTAACCTTTAACTGATGTCACGCGGTCTCCCAGACCCCACGACTCCCAGCTGTAAACACTTTTACAGCTTTTTACTTTTCTGTACCGAAGTTAAATAATATGAATAAAATACTTTTTTCATGCAATTTAATTCACATGCTCCTAAGAGAAGTACAACGATATTGTTGGGACAAAATTTAAGTAAATTCAACCATTTGAGTTATTTTTTTTATTCATTTTATTCGAGGGGTCTGAGAGACCGGATCACATCAGTTGTGTGACAAATTTCAGTCACATCAGTTAAAGGTTAATGATGGCATATTCGGTATTGAATATGAACCGTGTAGCATTAATAGTGCATTTGCATGGGCATCTCAAAAGAATTCCGTTACATTATGGTCAATGGGGGAAAATCGTTTACAGGAATTTTCATAGCATTGCTCTATTTCAAATGTATAGAAATTGATATAGATCACTGAATTTTAATACAAGATAATTACTATAGGATAGAGCATTCATAGCATTTGCTGTTCATTTGCAGGGACATACAAAAGAGATCATTTACAGTACTGTCTTTCAGCAATAATTGCTGGAAGCGCGTTTTCAATTTCGGAATGCGCTTTTAAATTGAACTAATTCCATGTTACTAGTTGTGCGTAAATGCTATACCTCGCATACTGGACTGCATAAAAGAATTCACGTACCATTCTCTCCTTATTAGCGGAAATTGCTGAAGGAGAATTTTTAACTGAGGCATGTATTTCCTAACTGAACTAAATTTTTACATACATGCAGTTAATAGATACAAGTCTATATATCGTATACGGGGCTGCTCAAAGAATTCGGATAATTTTCACATTATAGATGGGAATGGCTGAAATTGGGTATTCAAATGTGTTATACGTTTCCAAATGGTTCAATTCGACATCCTGTTTCAACTTATTAAATGGGGAAGTTTTATTACCTTATTCTGGATGTGTTGGAAAGTGTTTCATAATGCATGTTTGACGCATGTTTTTTTCTTTCTTGTTTCTTCTCTTCTTCTTGTTCTCTAGAAAATTGACGAGAAAAAAAATATCTCTTTCCATCTTTTGAACTCTTAAAGTGTCTAAGAATATCCTCACAAAAACCTTAATAGACTTTAATAATTGTAGTACAAACCTTCGAGAAAATAAAATTGTTAATAATTTCAACTTTTTTAAACTGTTTCGAAATTGGAAAAAATTGTGTCAATAATTAACCTCCAAGCTATCGACGTTTTCTTTTTTTTTTCTTTTACAAATTAAAATAGACTTTAATAATTGGACCACGAGCCTTTGAGAAAATAAAATTTTAATAATTTCAACTTTTTTAAACTGTTTCAAAATTGGACAAAAATAGTGCCAATAATTTACCTCAAATTTCAAACAGCTGTCCATTTGTTAAATTTTGAATGATGTTATCCATTTTAGGTTTGGCTTCCAACTAATTCAATACATTTTATCAATCCGTGTGAATATTTTGTTTCAGATGATTATTAAATACACAATCGCCTACACCGATTTACTGTCATACCACGCAAAGTGAACTTTGGAAGAGTTTAAATTGGTTAAAATATCAACTTTTTTGCGAAAATATTTACACACTTAGGTGAAAGTACTATAAATTTAATGTGGAAATTTATTTTTTTCGATGTGCATTATTTAAACAAAACAAATTGCTGAAAATGGCCTAAAAATCAAGGCGTATCGGAAGAACCTTCCCTTAAGTGGGTATTTTTTATGTGCCAGCCGAATCAGAAAAAATCATTACAGAAAATAACTGCATTAAAATTTCTGAAACACCAATGCCACATGCATTGTGATTGATTCCTCAAAGAAGTCGAATCAACAAATAAAAGTAAATCACTTTACATAAAATTTATATTTATTGAGAATTTTCAAGTAAACCATCACTTCTAAATTGAGAAGCAGTGTGTGATGATATTTGATTCCATAAATATTACGCTGTATAAAATAATATGTAATTTGGATTTAAAAACTGCTAACTGAAATTGCAATAAAAATGCTGTTTCTGTCATCTAAAATTCAGTTGTTTACCCCAGAAAAGTATTTTATTGGTATAAAAGGGAACGTTTCTAAAAAGAAAAGGTTATTTTTTCTTCAAATAAAAGAGATTTTACTTTCTTCCCAGCGGGTAGTTTTTTTTTTCGTTTTTTTTTTTTTTTTTTTTTTTTGTCAAAATGTACAGATGTTTTACAGCGTTGGCAGCTCTACTTCCTACATACACTGTAAAAAAAAACGGACTAAAAAACGGAAATACTACTGGCAAACTAGACGCCAGCAATATTTCCGTTTTTTTACGGGAATTTTTACCCATAAATTACAGAAAAATTTTCATTTTGAATCAGAAAAACGGAAAATTTTCTATAATTTATGGGTAAAAATTGCCGTAAAAAAAAGGGAAATAGTACTGGCGTCTAGAGTGCCAGTATTTCCGTTTTTTAGTCCGTTTTTTTTTTTTTTTTTACAGTGTAGAACTGTAGGTACGTTATCTAAATTATTATAGTACCAGAAAATGTTAGATTACAGTGTTTGACATAGAAGATTTCACTTCAAACTTGCGTTCATGTGAGTTGAGCATTGTATTCCGTTGAAATGTACAGATTTTTTACAGCGATGACAGTTCTACTTCCAGCATAGGGAGGTAGGTATGTTATGTAATCATTATAGCACAAGAAAATTTTAGATTACAATGTTTGACATAGAAGGTTTCGCTTCAAACTTCCGTTTATGCATTTATTGCATAGATAAATCTACACTGTACAAAAAATTGTTGTATTTATGAATGAAAACTAGCCTGCTAAGTAATACTACGGAAATCAGTTTTACAGGGTTGTGAGTTTTTTTTTTTTACGAACTGTCTCTTTTTAAAAATGTATAGAGTGTCCGTAAAAGAATGTCCTTATGTGAATAAATTTTATTAGTATCAACTGTAAGCGTTTTAGCGCGTTGGTTCAAGGTCACAAATAAAGAGTCACTCAAACAGTTCTAGATTAACGCATGCGCGAGTACGGCTTTGCATTGACTCGCTTGCAGTGCCACACATACACAAAATAGCGACTCCTGAGCGTAAAGCGTTTTGTGTTCTGCGATTTGCTAAGAGTGAAACCGTAATTTCAGTTCAACGTGCGTTTCGTTTAAAGTTTAATTGGAATCCTAATGATCCGCTATGTAATGATTTGACAGAGTTGAAACACAGAATGGAAGCGGCCATTGCTTCGATAACTCCGGACTTGTTAACCGAAGTGTGGGAAGAATTGGGCTTTAAGTTGGATGTGGACTGTATAACTAAAGGTGCACATGTTGAACACTTATAAGAACAACTAGGTTAGTTTACCTTCAATTGGATGCATGATTTGCTGTAAATAGTTTATGATAAACTATTATAATATACCATTGAAACTGGGACATTTTTATGGACACCCTGTATAATACCGTATTTAACCGTTAACCATTTCCGGCGCAGAGCACTTCCATTGCTAAAATGATTACATGTATGAATTTACGAACAAATTTATTAGGAAATAAGTAAAAGCTTTATTTCACATACATAATGAACGGGAAATACTTGTACCAAAATTCTGGTGCCATTGTGGCATTTGGGAATCAAGTTAGATATTCCATGTAATGGAACACTGAGCCACAAAGGGTTAAATTGAATTTTCCTGTAAAATAAGTTTTTTACTGGCATCCTAGTTGACAGCTTTTTTTTTGCAAAATCAAAAAGTTTTTTTTATTTTTAAAGGCGTCGAAATTTCCCTAAACAAAGCACATTGCCCCTTTTAATAGACAATTTTAAAGTTACATGTCTTGTTCAGTATCTATTTATATGAAAGAAGTTTTCATAATCACACCTTGTGTGAATCACAGTTAAAAGACTCAGAGTTAAATACAAATCACAATTGTAGGAATGCTTTTCTTATTTTTGACAAATACATTTATTTCCTTTTTATCCGTAAAAGAATGCGAAATTTCTCTGAAGACTTAATTAAAAATTCTTTTATTACTTATTAGAAAATGTTTTGAAATCACAGTCATTACGCAGACAACAAAAGAATAGGAATAATTCAAAACAATTGTTAAAAGATATGCGTAAGAATACATTCAACAAAAAGTGAGTTTACATCATTAGAAAATTCTCTATTATTCGATTCTTCATTTTTAACAGTTTTACACCTTGATAAGGAAAAAGAAAATATTTGAATTAAAATTCTTTTAATTTTTTTATACTTTTTTTTTCTCTAGTGTATGGATAGAAACATGAAAAGACACGCTAACTTCACAATTTATATGAAAATGGCAGATTCAATTCTAAACAATAATTGTTTAACGATTCATTTTACGCTTCTAGCTCACACATACTACATCGATAATTTTATGCTAATTACATATTCTTATATTAACATATTTTAAATAGAAGTATCAATTAATTATTTAAGAATTAATGATAATATATTAATACAAGATAAACTTTCTATGAATCTGCACATTTTAAGTTTTAAATATTGCTTACAATATGTTTAAAAAAAGTCCGAACTACGTTTACCCAGTTCTAATTAATGCAAAGGGAAAAAAAAAACGCTTTTAATTCGTATGAAATTCTTTATAGATGTATGTGTTTTATTTTGTCATAAGAGGTCCATATTAAAATTGATACAGTATTCGACCGCTGAAAACATTAAACCGTTAAATTGACTTTTCCTGTAAAATAGGTTTTTAACTGTAATCCAAGTTAACAGGGGTTTTTTTCGCAAAATCAAAATTTTTTTTATTTATAAAGGCGTTGAAATTTTCCTAAAACAAAGCACATTGCCCCCTTTGATATACAATTTTAAAGTTACATGTCTTGTCCAGGATCTATTTATATGAAAGAAGTTTTCATAATCATGCCTTGCCTGAATCACAGTTAAAAGACTTAGAATTAAATGCAAATCACAGTTGTAGGAATGCTTTTCTTATTTTTGACAAATACATTTATTTCCCTTTCATCCGTAAAAGAATGCGAAATTTCTCTAAAGACTTAATTAAAAATTCTTTTATTACTTATTTGAAAATGTTTTGAAATCGCAGTCATTACGCAGACAACAAAAGAATAGGAATAATTCAAAACAATTGTTAAAAGATATGTGTAAGAATACATTCAACAAAAAGTGAGTTTACATTATTAGAAAATTCTTTATTGTTTGACTGTTTATTTTTAACAATTTTACTCATTGACAAGAAAACAAATATTTGAATAAACATTCTTTCATTTTTCTTGTACTTTTTTTATCTAGGGTTTGGATAGGAACATGAAAAGACATGCTAATTTCATAATTTATATGAAAATGGGTGATACAATTCTAAACAATAATTCTTTAAACATGGGCCTTTCCATGCCACGTACGGGAAAGCTTTTCTACATATTACTGCTGTTTTAACAAAGCTATTGTAGTCTCAAATTAAAACAACTATGCTAATATGAAAATCTAGGGCTTTTGTTATTGTTAATGTATTTTTTTACATTTTAACAATTTATAAGTTAATAGATATAGGTATTTATGTAAGTGTCACGCGCAGGATATTTTGTCCGTTTTTCATGGTATGTCCCTGAAAAAGGGCCGTTACTTAGATGTAGGGTTTTAAATGTGGAAATTTTTAAACCTATTGAAAACGGGCAGATTATTTAGGTCAAGGGTTTTAAATGTGGAGATTTTTAAACCTATTAAAGAGCCATTCCACAGCACGTGTGGGTATAGCTTTTCTACATATTACTGCTGTTTTAATAATGCGATAGTATCCTCAAATTAAAACAACTAGGCTAATATGAAAATCTATGGCTTTTTGTTATTTTTAATGTATTAGTTTATATTTTAACAATTTATAAGTTAACAGATATAGATATTTATGTAAGTGTCACGTGCAGGATATTTTGTGCGTTTTTCATGGAATAGCTCTGAAAAAGGGCCGCAACTTAGATGTAGGGTTTTAAATGTGGAGATTTTTAAACCAATTAAAGAGCCATTCTATAGCACGTGTGGTATAGCTTTTCTACATATTACTGCTATTTTAATAATGCGATGGTATCCTCAAATTAAAACAACTAGGCTAATATGAAAATCTAGGGCTTTTTGTTATTTTTAATGTATTAGTTTATATTTTAGCAATTTATAATTTAACAGATATAGGTATTTATGTAAGTGTCACGCGCAGGATATTTTGTGTGTTTTTCATGGAATAGCTCTGAAAAAGGGCCGCAACTTAGATGTAGGGTTTTAAATGTGGAGATTTTTAAACCAATTAAAGAGCCATTCTATAGCACGTGTGGTATAGCTGTTCTACATATTACTGCTATTTTAATAATGCGATGGTAACCTCAAATTAAAACAACTGGGCTAATATGAAAATCTAGGGATTTTTGTTATTTTTAATGTATTAGTTTATATTTTAACAATTTATAAGTTAACAGATATAGGTATTTATGTAAGTGTCACGCGCAGGATATTTTGTGCGTTTTTCATGGAATAGCTCTGAAAAAGGGCCGCTACGTAGATGTAGGGTTTTAAATGTGGAGATTTTTAAACTTATTAAAGAGCCATTCCATAGCACGTGTGGAATAGCTTTTCTATCTATTACTGCTGTTTTAACAATGCTATGGTATCCTCAAATTAGAAAAAATATGCTAATATGAAAATCTAATGTTTTTTTATTATTTTAATATATAGTTTATATTTCAACAATTTATAAGTTAATAGATATAAGTATTTATAAAAGTGTCACGTGCAGGGCATTTTGTCCGTTTTTGATTAAATGACCACATACATTTCACGCTTTTTGTTCACACGTGGTATATCTATAATTTTATGTTACATCCATATTTTTATATCAACATATTTTAAATAGAAGTGTCATTTAATTATTTAAGAATTAATGGTAATATATTAATACAAGATAAACTTTCTGTGCTTCTGCACATTTTAGGGTTTAAATAATATATACAGTACGTTAAAATATATTCAAACTTTGGTGCCCAGTTCTAATTAATGCAAAGGAAGAAAAAACTTTTAATTCGTATATAATTCTTTCTAATTGTGTATGATTTATTTTGTCATAAGAGGTCATCTACATGTTATAATTGAACCTAATTTTTAAAATCTCAATGGCAAACCATTATCGTTCTGTGCATCTACACATCTTAAGGCTTAAATAATACGTACAATACTTTAAAAAGTATCCAAACTGTGGTGCCCATTTCTATTTAATGCAAAGAACAATTTTGGGGCTAATTAATGCAAAGAAAGAAAATACTTTTAATTCATATAAAATTCTTTATAATTGTATGTGGTTTATTTTGTCATAAGATGTCATCTACATATTAAAATTGGACCTAACTTGTAAAATCTCAGTGGCAACACCATAATCTCATACCCCCCTCCCCCCCCCCCCCTTATTTTTTTCTACGTATTTCTCTCTGGCAAAAAAATGTGGAAATACAAATTGGCATCAGTTTTGAATAATTTAGTACGATATAAATTAATGAAAAATCAATCAATCGATGTTAAATATAAACGTCATTTGTAAAAGCCAAATATTGCACGCATTCATATTTTGTACAAATATGTTTTTGTAATGTCAATAATTAACCAAAAATACTATTATTAAAAATTCATAAGTTGAAACTTTTTTTTTTCACCGATAAAATCATCAGGGTTGAAACTCCCCAACATAATTTTCTTTCACTTTTGAGTTCTGACCATTAGATGTCAAATTATCAATAGATGTATAAAACTGGCAAATTTCATGGGGAATATCTAAACGCGCTTTGGGTCTTTCTGGGCTTGCTGCTATAAAAATATGCAGCAGTAATTCACCCTTCGAATCAAAAGTATCCAGTAACTCATTACTTGCTTTAAAGTTTATATGGATGCCAATCATAGAAACTTTTATTTTTATTACGATTATTTTCAGAGAAAACAAAACTTTTCGAGCCAATACTCAAGCACTGTAAAAAAAAAAAAAATCTGTGAAGTTGCTAAATTTTTTTCTAGGAAACTGGGATTCTTAGAACTACTTTTGTTGTTAAAGTTACATAAATAGTTCTAGAAATCCCAGTTTCCTAGAAAAATTTCGGTAACTTCACATATTTTTTTACAGTGTGCTCTTGTTTTTAAATCAAATATATAATTTGAAAATGCAGCATTATTCGAATTACACAGATGAATGGAAATGATTATAAACCTTATTAGTTGAAATGTGAACTCCCGTAATTAAGAAGATTAAGAAAACGTTGATAAAGCATTGAAAATCTTAGTGGAAGAACATGTTATGTTACATTATCTAAAACATTTGTTTTATTTTTTCGATGAAGATGTTATTAGATGTTATATCACATGGTAAAACTAAAATAAAAAGATTCTAATTAGTCTTGAAGATTTCATACATTATTCATTAACATTTAATATTTTAATATTAAGGGGTCTCAGGCCTCTTAAAATAGGGGGAAAAAAAGACAATTTTCAACATTTAATATCTTAAAATATATTTTATTTAAAGACACAATTTTAATTGGGATGAAAGATACAAGTATTATCTTTCATTTCAAATATTTAAAAAATTGCAAGATGCAGAATTCGCATTTACAGGGACCTCCAAACTATCAGACATTTCACGAGCAGAAAATCCGCATAACAGATTACGCGCAGGATTACAAAATAAACTTTGCAACTAGAATGAAAATTTTGGTGCCTACTTATACTTCAGATTGTAATAATTACCCTGAACTTAAATAAATTCATATTTAAAGTATTTTTATATTTTTAATACAAAGTTGTAATTATCTAATGCAATATTTAGAAAATTTCAACAATATAATCCCTAAAAAAATATTTTGTTTAACATTAAAAAGGAAATTTTAGATTCAGTTTATACAGACTAACATAAAACATGTGTTTTGAAAATTTCATGAAAAAATATAATCAGACGTTTTTGAGATATCGTGCGCGTTATGGCCAAAAATGTCATTTGAGAAAAATGACTTCAAAGTTTCGGAAACGCCGCCGCTTTAGCTATTGAGCGGGTATAATTCTAAAACCCATAACTTCTGTTCTAATGTAAATTTCCAGGAAACAATTATATCAAAATGTTCTGAAAAGATAGGAGTTTAACATCTAAAAAAATTAAAATTTCGAAAACTTTAAAGCTTTAAGAATCCCTTAAATAATTTAAATATTATTAATATTTTTTATATTTTAAAATTAAATGTTTATAACTTTTTTGAGAGAGTTTAGTAACTCCTGTTAACCTATTAAATATATACTACCAAGAAGAAAAAACAACAATAAAATTTACAACAAAAAGCTTTCACGCAATATCATTTTTGTTACATATCTTCTTCCACTAAGCTCTTCAATGTTGAAGTGAAATTGAGTTCAAGTGACGTATTGGAAATACATGAATTTATTGTTATTCTCTTAGTAGTGATGGAATTATTAAATAAAGTGAAAAGGTACCAAGATTGGATAAGAGTACTCCCGAACAGAATATTTTGATAGAAATTTATAATATTCTGCTTATTTCATGAAAAAAAGAAGAATGAGGCCTGCGCTTCTGTGCAGCAAAAAGAGGCGCACGCCCCCCCCCCCCCCCCCCCGGATTAATTTTGAAAATCATTATCCGGCTACTTCATGCACGCTAAATGCAAGAAGTAAACGATACATTTATCGATTTCCTGGTGAGTTGGTGAGTAAGGTTTATTCTCGTGAAGAAATTATTGCTACGTAATTATTTTATGTACATTCGTAGTTATATAAACACGTAGCATCTATAGTCGTCACCTACGCCGTCCGTCTGCCCACATATAATAGCGCATAAACTACCCAACAGAATGGTTTGAAATTTAATATATAGAATTGTTGAAGAATTTTGTCGAGCCATTTAAAATTTTATAAAATTAGAATCAAAACTTAAAACGATATTAATAAGAGTTTTCTTCATTCTATTAAATCCTATCATACGTCATTAATTCAATGAATTCCCATAATAGGTAATGATTCTTGATTACTTACTATTTAAGATGGATTCATATTATTTCCGTATTAGTGAATTTAATATATAGAATCGTAATAAATTTTGTATTCATGCATTTTGCATATGAGTGCAACAGCTATTGCACCATGATCTGAATATTTATAAATCTATCTATAGTACGAACGCACCTCATTTGCCACGTTTGACGTACAAGTTCTGACTTGTTAACACTTTAGACCACAATATCAACCAATTTACGAAATGCATTTCTTAAAACCGACACAGCCCCAACTGCATTTTAACTCATAAATAGCATGATTTTGAGCTAGAACAATGCAAATTTGTATTCCGGGGTAAATACGGCATGAAAAATTTAATGAAATCGAGATATACATGGATCTGTATTTATAATTTCGAAGTCCTTATAAAAATATACGGACCTAAATAAATTTTCATTCTATCAGGATTTTATAAAATCATAAACAAGGAACTTTGGTGCAAGTGGCTTTATTCTGTTACTTTTAGAATAGGAGTTGTAACTAAAGTTCGGTTTTTTTTTTTTCGCGTACTCGCGTACTCATAAAGAAGTACATACAGCACACTATCACTTTCTCTACGTAAAGGAAATCTAAAAAAATTGATACATATAATTTCATTTTCCATAATATCCCTTAATACTTTCTAAAATATATTCAGGGTAGAGAAGTCCTAAAATTCATGAAAATTTAAGTTTTCACATCTCAGTTTTTTTTCTTAAAAATATAGATTTTGCTATATATGTATTTTAATTTTTACTAATTTATTTATTACTTTATAGTTTATAATATTTTTTTATGATATATAACTAACAGAAGAAAGAAAATGCATACAACTTAGATAAGTTTAGATAACTTTTTTATCAATGTATTATTTTTTAACGAAAAAGATATTTAAAATATATCTTTAGTATATTTTACTCCATTTTGTTACTGAAATATATATATGTGACAAACAATTAAGATCCTACGTTACTCAAGCGAAGACACTCGCACGCTAAAGTTAAACCTATGGAAGAGTTCTTTTCAAATTTCTCGCTTACATTTCGATATTTTTAATTTATTTTTTCTGTATAGGGTATATGAGGTTGTAAATTTGAATTTTTTTTATTTGGTTGCAGATTTTTTTATGAAGTGTCTGGCACTTTCGGAACCGGTGCCGAAAGTAAAACTATCCACATAAAAAAATCGCAACCCAAAATCTAAAAAGCAAAATAAAGGACCCGGTTAAAGATCGACCTCCGCTACACTATGCAAAAAAAAAAATCATTTAAAGATTATTAAAATGCAAGTGAGAAATTTGAAAAGAACTCTCCCATAGGTTTAACATCAGTGTCTTCGCACAACTAGTGTAGAGTTTTAAGGCAATATCTATTATATAATGCAAAGAGATGCACACAGAATTTTACTGGGTAAAAGCCCTGTAAAAAGCCCAGTAGCGTAGTGTCAGCATGCCTGTCTTCCACGCTACAGGCCGCGAGTTCGACTCCCGGCAGAGCAAGATTCACTCAACCTTTCATCCCTTCGGGATCGATAAAATGACTACCAAGCTTGCTTGGGAACTAAACACCGAGGGTCTCGCGTTGGGCTGACCACCTGACCGGGCACATGCTGCATAGCAGCTCGGGGCCCAGGGTCAAGTAAACAGAGTTGGGCACTGTAGGCCCTGATCTTTCATGGATCGTACAGCCGCAGGTTTAGTTTAGTTTAAAACCCCTGTTCATAAAATGCAAATTATAAAATTTGATAACATATAATTATAACATAATATTGATTAGGAGTTCTGTTATTCTACGATAATCCCAATCAATCTTTTATACGTAGAATATGGGATTTTTTTGTTCGTAGAATATGCAACAAATGATACAGATCTCTCTCGAAAAGATGCTTTAAAAGAGAATTTCTAGTTTATAGTTTTCCAGGTGATGAAACGATACATAATATTATGAATCGTTTGAATTTCAAGACATTATCACTTGATTTCTAGAATTAATTCATAAACTAGAATTATAGCTACTAAAACTCACTTCTTGTGATCGCATTTATTTGCTGAGATTTTTAAATAAGTTTGACCACGATATTACAGGAAAACGCCCTTGAATTTTAATAAGGATAACTAGAACTCTCTAGCAAAGGGAACTAGAATTTATAAGGTTGACATAGAACTATTTTTTCTAAAGCCACAATTTATTTTCTAAATGCCAGTGGCAAAATTTTTTTCCAGTGCATTGGAATTTTCTTTCAGGATAATAAGAACTTGTATGCAACCTTTCATTGCAATTTTTTTTTTAGATTGTATATTTCCACATGCATGAGCTTTTCCATGAGTTGTATTTTGTTAGTAATGATACCCTTGGCTATTTAGATTTTGTGGTCTCTCTTATTTATTCGACAAACTTCAAACAAGGAGAACGAAACTCCTTTCCAAGGTAAAACTGCTTTGTTTTTTACTCTCCCAAACGTCTAGTAATGTTCCTGGCTTTATACAAAAAAATCCGAATCTTACATTAAACAATATTCTTCACCATTTGAAAGCATTCGTGGAGTTGGGGTATCAAGTGACATCGAGTAGCCTAGAGAAATAGCGAAGAAAATCATTACTCTTGGGAAAGCTAATAAAAGTGTGGAATCGCAGTTCTACAATGAAAGTAAATGCAATAGAATGCACTAAAAGACCTTATACAAGTTCTAATTTACATAAAAAGAAATTTTAATGAAAACTGATTCGTTTAGACAATATTTGTTTAAAAATCTCAAATTTAATTTTTTTTTCAAAATTTTAATCGAAAATAACATTTTATTTAATCAAATATTTATAAAAACTATTACATAATATTAACACAAGCTATACATAATATAAATATTTGTAAAAATTTAGTGCAGTTAAAATGAATTGGTTTACCACTATGATCAAAAGAAACTAAACATAATGTCGGGATTTTTTTCTTTCGTCAGTCTACCAAAAATTTTGCAACCCCTAAACTTTGAGAAGATACTGCCCGGACTAAGATTGTAAGTTTGTAGATGTATTTCATAAACCAGGCTAAAAGTCTATCATGTGAAATTTGCTATAGTACAAAATAGAGTAGGGCATTTATATACGCTACCTCAAAAAAATTAATAAACATCGCCAAACTCATAGTAAAAGTCATAAAGGACTGAGGTAGGGTTTCCTAATATGGCCCACTCCCTAAAAGTAGAATGAATTTCATTTTTAATCACAAGAAAACACAACTGCTTTTTATCTGCAGTGCACATGGCTGAATTTGAAGAGATAATCTTGATCGGCCGCCATTGTATGTCCCTTTGAGGAGTAAACGTTCTAATTTCCAATAAGAAGATATTTTAATTTATATGTATTTAATTTCTTAGAACTTTGATTTATAATACCTTTTCTGAAAGCTTATTCCTTTGTCTTTAACAACATTTGCTTCAATTCTAATAAATTTATCAGATCATCATCGTCGTGCAATGGGCGACCATATGCATGTTCCCAAGGTGGACCGACACCTGGACCATTTTATGAAAAAAATATGGAAATCAACGTATTAAGGGTAACTTTCAAAATTTCTACTTAAATATATGAAAAACTTATTACCATTTATTATCTCTTATTATCAGACTTCTCCAACGATTTCCAAACTATTGAGAACACCAGATATCCCCCAAAAGAAGTCAGTAACACCTAGAAGAAAAGCCCTGAACTGCCGTTCACAAGAGGGGTTCAAAGTCTTTCTGTGTCAGAAGAGAAGATATTAAGAAGAAAAACTCGAAAGATACCAAAAGAAAGAATCATCAGAGCTTATTAGTAAGCAACATATTAAGAAAATCAAAAACCAATCAGGTATACTGCCAAAAGAGACTCTCAAACAAACTGATACTACCATGCCTGGCACAAGTGGCTGCTAGCCAAAAGTAAGCGGTTTTTACCATTTATGAAAGAAAGACAAAATAATGGGATGCGGTGTAGTCAGTGCTTGCAATATGTGCATGAAGAGTGTCAGGGACTTACTATATAAGGCAAAATCGAAAATTTCATCTGCAATTTCTGCATGGACTGAGATTATAAATGCATATTTTGAAAAATGTTTATTATAATTTTTTTGTTGTAAATTCTTTGCAATTAAATACTTACTTTTAATTGAACACTGCAATACTCTTCTACGAGTAAAAATAGTTTGTCAAGTATTTTTTTCACATTTAAAATTGATTTCAATGTATGGGCCACCTTTAGAACAATATGCGCCGAAAGTGGCCCACGAGCTACAATTTTGAAATCGTATTATAAAAATAATTAAATTTTATTTTGCAAAGAAACGTACACTTGGTATCTTTTAGAGATAAGTGTAAAATTTTACACAAAGAAATTCAGCCACATACACCTAACCCGAAAAATCTTTAAAGCTTAACTATGACCACCTATGACTCACCTACCTTAGTGTTGATAATCATACAAAAGTGGCTAATGCGATGTTCATGAAAATTTTAAAGAAAATTATAGAAAGATTATTAACTAACAATGCGCAATCAAAAATTACTCAGAAAGAGTTAAGTAATAAATAAATAATGAGTATTATAATTGTTTAATGTAAATTGATACTACAATAAGATTATTTATTGACACTACGTAAGTACAATTTATGATCTGATATTACAGAAACATAATTTTATAATTATATAAAAATTAAATATATATATATAACATAATAATTTTTTATTGCAATAAACAATGCGCAATTGTACTTGTAAAAAATATTTACACAATTATTATTTAAGCAAACTAATATGGGTAAAACTTTTTTTTTTCAAAACGAAAGAACTTTATTTATCTTGTAAACAAGATTTTTTTTCAAGTATGAGAATATTCAAAACCAATTTTATTTTAATGTTTTATAAATCTTTATACCTTCGTAAAATCATATCAAAATTAAAATCGTACATTTATTTGCTCTTTGTGGAAATAATAAATAACATGTGATAAACAGAAAAAAAGAAAATAGCAAAAATGTGAAAAATATCGAAGTTTTGGATATTAAAAATGATCTGTTTTAAAACAGCAGTGAATTTAAATTTTACATAAAATTGAATTCTTTATAATACACAATAAATAAATAGGAGAAAAACTTCATTTTTGAAATGGGTCACTTTTATATGCTTATCGTCTTTGAAACTAGTCATTTCCAATTATGGTTTTTTTAAAATCAAATATACTAAAGAACGTCAATCAATTGTTTTAAATAATTATCGTAAAGCGTAAAAGTAACTCTTTAGTGCGCAGTTTTGCATATATGCAAACAACAGTGTTTTGAATTTAAGAGATTTTTTTATTCGTATATACCGAATTCACACCGGAAATTCAAAATAGCAATATCTGCTTTAATTAATAACAGAAATTTCATATTTAAATAAAGCGAAATTAACCATTGAAACTTTCTGGTGTAAAGTCAGATTCTCTGAACGACGTAATTTCTAAAACGTATTCTATCATGGGAATTAAAGGGTTAAAGGTTAAGTTTTATAAAACAAATAATTATATAAAATAAGGTATTTAGAGACATACTTCTTAAAACATTTACTAATTTGCAAGATTTTAGCGTAAAACAGCCACAAGACAGTAGTTTTTACTTGTATTGCAGATGTGCAACAGAAGAAAATATTGACGTATTATACGAAAAATGTATCTCTGATTTTCTCATTATTTTTCCTGTGTAATAGACGTTTCAAAGAATCATATATAATTTTTTCGAAACAAAATAAAAAATCACGCATTTAAGGGTTAATAACATCTCGTATACTAATCAATTATGATTTAGCTACTTTGGCCTTTCCGTATCTGCGCATTTGACTGCATACATACTCAGCGAAAGGTAAAACAACATTTACAGGCATCAACAGCACAGTTGAATCAGGTTCTTCAATATGTGTGATTTAAAAAAGTAGATAACAATTGAAAATGTAAAACTTTTTCGATGAGAGTAGCAATGTTCGTTTAATTTTTTGAATGCGTGTATTTCAATTGGTAAATAATCAATAAATTCATAATAAATTGCCATTCCTATGACCTCAATGCACACAACTAATTTGCATCCTTGTCTCATTTAGAGTTTTTGTAAACAATCCCTATGCATTGTTTTTGATCGCTTTTCCAAATTAGATTACCTTTAAAGTGTTTAGCATTATTAATAATAAACAAATATTCGAATTTTTTATTGTTCTGCAGCAAGCATTCACAACATATGCAGACGCATGCGCCGATTTATGCGGGGAAAAGTGGGCAATCCAACAAACTTTCATCACTAATTTAAAAATGATATTGTTGTCTTAATAACATCGATTAAATAGAGCAAAAACCATTCTCAAAATTTGTGGCGGAAGATTACCATGCCTCCCGTGATGTCGCCACCTATGTATGTACAGTGATTTACTGGTAAAAAATGATAGAATAGCGATTTAAAAATGCAAAAGAAAATATGTTTATTGTTAAAAAACTACGAATTTAATTTGCAGCCTCGTCTGATTTAGAACGTTTTTATCTCACAGGCTATCAAAGCCTGAGACTTAATGCGCCCGCAGCTTCTGTATGTACGTACGTAACGCGATAACTCTTGATAGAAATATCCGATTTGCTTCAAATTTTATATATAAGTTCATTCTGATAAGGCGCTTCCCTCATTAGTTTTGAGGGTTCATAGGTTTTATACGATTTGCTTCAAATTTGGTATACCGGTTTATTCTGATAAAAAGCTTCCTGATTAGATTTATAGGTTCATTAGGGTATAAAGGGGGGAGATGAGGGTGCTAATGCCCCCCCCCCTTAATATATTTTTCGAGGGGCATTATTTTTTTTTAATAAGAGTGTAATATACAATTAGTGTGAATAGCCTGTGAACTCAATGCCATCAGTTTAACTGGGCATTTTCTTTTATTAACAATCCATATGCATTTTCTGTAGCTTTTCTAATTGTATCATATTTTAAGTGTTTATCATTATTAAGAATGAATAAATAAATGCAATGTTGATCATTCTACAGAAACTCGTAAAATTTGGTTAGAATTATTTAAGGATAAAAAAAAATTGTAGAATAACGATTAGAAAGGCCTTTCATTGGTAAAAAATAACGAACGTGACAAGTTTGAAAGAGAACAGAAAGATTTCAAATTACAATTTTAAGAAAAATATTATTGTTTTTATATTATTTTAACTTTCAAAAATGTCGGATAGTGGCCCCGAAAGGGAAAATTTTAAAATTATAGCCATACGAGCCGTAAACGTTAAGCCTCGCAGATCGATGATACAAATCAGTTCGAAACTTAAACCCTTTAAGCGTCCTGCATATTTTTTCATTCATGTTTAATGATTCATATAATAATAACTGCGAAAAGTATTTGTATGAAGATTTGTGTTTGTTAACCTCACATATTTATTTATCGTATGCAATTAAAAAAATTACATTAGTGTCAATCTTGTGTTAAATCAGCCTTTGAATTCCAAAATTACGCGATGGAAAAAAAACGGTTAGGACGCTTAAAGGGTTAAATTCAATTTTGTCGAAACACTTCTTTTCAGCGGTTTTGAAACGACTGCTTTTGAACCAGGTAACGGATTTACATATTTCATGTTTTTGAATAAAAAAAATTCTCTAGAAACAATACCTGAGAAACAAACAGAAATTTTTCTTTCAAGTTATAACCAAAAATAGTATCAATTTTTGCAGATTTTGAATTTTTTATTAAATATTTTTAATATTTTAGTTTTTTTTTCTTTTGTTGTTTCAGGTATTATAGATAAATAACGCAACAAAATTTATAAAGAAGAAATGATTACTAAAATTATGGAACCTGGACTTTAATGTCATGGTAAAACTATTTTTGCATGATTCAATTTGTCATACTATATTAAAACTTTTGTTATTTCTTTTACGATTTAACATTTTTTTTATATATATAAAAAATAAATGCAAAGAAATAATAGTCTAAATTAATTACAGGCTTCCTAACACATGATCAAACTTCAACCAATTTTCGTCTTTCACATCTTTCTGATCCGCTTAATATGTTTCTGGGTTTTCTTGGACTATTACAGTGTCGTTACCATTAAAATTAATGTAAACTACTGCAAGCTATAAAGTTACAATTTATCCGTTTCTTATTATTACAGTTGCTTAATATTTGCCGGTTAAAAAAATAACTTGAAAGATTTTTTCATTTTTCGAAATAAGAAATTTTTGTAGCTTTCAGGAAGAAAACGAATACATTCATAATACTTTCTCTTAGTTAATAATTAAAAAAATTAATCATGCATTTAAAAAATATATATATAATTCAAAAGGAATGAATGAATAAATAAAGTGTTTAAAAATATAGTGTAGATGTGCCAGTAATGAACACCCTTAAGAAATTTCTTTTGAAATTGTTTTTAATTAATAGTTATAATTAATATATTCGAGTTTTCTCGATATTACATTGATCTATCAACAATATTTAACTATTATTATAGTCTCATTTCCCAATATGAATCAAAATTTAATTATAAATAACAGAAATATATCAAAACGCCTAAAATGTCAGTAATGGACACCCTTTGTTCAAGTAATGGACACCCCTGTTCCAGTCATGGACACCCCGTAAAAAGTAATAAATATAATTGTTTTATGACTGTATTTATAACTAGAGTTTAATGAAAGCATACTAATAAAACAAAATAGTTATTTTCAAATAAATTTAACAATTAGGATATCAGTAATTAATAAAATATTTGTGATAATCATTCTCTGTTCGCATCAATTATTGTAATTATCAGATGACCGATATTTCAATTATTTTATATGGATAATTTAAAATACTAAATGACAGGCAATTACAGCTATCAAGTTATTGAGACAGTAGGGGGATTTAAAAGTTCATAATTAAAACAGAAAAAAAGTTTTGGAATATTAGTGTAATGTTTCATCTCATTATTTTTATCAAATAAACTTTGAGAGGCTACTTGATATATTACTTGTGATAATTAATATTACAAATATGAAAGAAATGATACTGTGAGTTGTATATTTTAAATACTAAATAAAACAATTTCAAAATAAAACTGTAGAACTCATGTTTAAGGGCACTGATCTGCAGATTTACTAGTTTCATGTTTACTAAAGCTTTCATTAATATAACTTTTTTTTTTTTTTTTTTTTTTTTTTTTTTGTCAGATATGAATAAGAAAACAGTTAAGACAGAAAATAGATTTTTAACAACTTCTGTAACTTAATTGTTTTATTTAAATGGGGAGGAATTAAGCCCTATGAGCCCCTCTTTGACTGTGCCCTTAAACAATATTTTCTGCTTCCTGACTGGTTTGGTTGCCAGATTATAAAATATAAAATATTGTAATTTTATTAACCACATAAAATAACTTAAAAGCAGCTATTTATAAAAGTTTTGGTGTTATTACATTTTGGTAAGTGTAATTTAAAAATTAAATTTGATTATTTAGGTTTTCATGTTGGTCAAATTATTTTATGCACTAGAAATATTACTGAAATTCCATTCTTAGCAATGTCTACATTGGGTATCCATTACTGGAAAATGATTAACTAAGCATTCCAGTAATGGACACCCTTTTAAAACCTTAATAATAAATTAAATTTTATAAATTGCAATTAGTAAATAAAATTCAAAGTTTTCTATTAATACCAAAACAAAAAGCTCCAAATTTTGCAAGAAAATAAAGAATATATAAATTTATTAAATGAAACCAGCTCTTAGCATTTTCGTTAAGATTTTCACTGAAAAACATTGGAACTTCGAAATATTATTTTCTGCTTCCTGATTGGTTTGATTAAGAGTGTCAACAATAATGCAAGATTATAAAATATGCAAAAGGGAGTTATGAAAAAAAAATAATAAAAGCTATTTTTTTTTTTTTTTATATATATATAAACCAAAAATATTGAAGGGTGTCCATTTCTGTCACATCTACCCTATATACGCAGAAAATGTATTTTTTTTAAATCTGTACCTTAAGTTTGTTTCAAGAAATTATTATGTGAGAAATTGTAGAACACTCATCAGACAATTAAGATATTGAATTAGTTATGTGCTTCAACATCACGAGTCTGTGAAAGATTATGTAAATAACACGAAATATGAGACAACAATTAGATTTATTCTCTTTTAAAACTTCCTAAAACGAAAGTGTGTATTGAAACAGTCTTTTAAAATTCTCTTCTATTCTTTGTTATTAGATCTTTTGTATTTTTACCGAGAAGAAGAATTAAAGTTTGCTAATTAATTAATTTCATATATTTTGTGGAGAGCGTATAAAAACTGATGTAAAATGTACATTTAATCAAGCGGAAAATCTACTTTCTTTTAGAGGACATATTTTTTATAGTAGCTACATGAGATTATCTTAAGTATTTTAAAAGTTAACGTGGCGAATTTTTTTGACGGTAGGACATAATTAAATATATTTCTAAAGGATCAAAAACGGGTTCAATACTCATATAAATGTTAAATGTCTAAATTTTGCTAGAAAAAGTTCTTTTAAGAGGACATATATCTTAGTTACGTAACTCAGTGATTATTCACACTCTTAGTCTACTTTTACTACATAATTCATATAAATTTATAAATTATAATATTAAACTTTGAACAGAAATTTTCTAAATTACCAATTGAAAATATCAATAATTAAAGTTAATTAAAATTGTCACAGTGTCTTTTATAATAATAGTGAAAAAATAAATATAAGAAATGTTAAATATTTGTTAATACAATGTTAAGAATTAATATTCAGGGGACAATGGACCTTCAAACTCATTTTTTAAATTATTTTTTAATTGCACCTTAAATGCTACTCAAGGCTAAATGCTGTAAATCACTATATGAATTATAGCATATATTTATCACACAAGAAATTAAAAAAATTTTGAGAAAAAGAAGGAATTTTCTGAATCATAAAAACTAACGCTATGAAGAATTTTTCAAAATGCCCTATGCTAATTCCATATCAATTAAAATCCCCAATATTTTTTTTATGCCAGTTTGGCTTACATATACAAACAAAACTATGCATCGAATTTGATATATTTGAATATAAAGGTAAAAATAATATTTTCGAAATTTTATATTTTCAGCATTTTTTAATCATATTTCTGCACTTAACTACCTTTAATTTTTCCAATTATATTTAGTTTAAATAAAACAAGTTTTATTCGTATATGTAAACCAAACTGGCACAAAAATATTGGGGGATTGTAATTGATATGGAATGCGCATGGGGCATTTTGAAAAGTTCTTCATAACGCTTAAAATATTCAAGAAAATTCCTTATTTTTTTTCCTTGTGTAATAAATATGTGCCATAATTCATATAGTGTGCTTTTGAATAGTATTTAAAGTACAATTTTAAAAGAATAAAAAAAGGAGTTTGAAAGTCCCTTGTCCCCTTAAAGTATTTATTAATAATATCATTCTTACTAATAATGCTTTATATATACAGAAATTTAGCCGTGACTATACTTAAGGATAACAATGCTGATATTAATAAGATATATTTAGAAATCTATAAAAATGCATATATCCTTAGTTAATACATATTAATATGCATATTTATATGCATAAAAATGTAAAATTACTGTATAAGAATAAGCTGATAGTCAAATGTTTATCTATATAGTATGTATCTATACCGATTCCGTAAGCGGAAGTACATTTATTAAAAAAAATCTGCAACCAAAATCGAAAAAGTAAAAAAATATTCATATTATAGATCGAGCTCAGCTACCTTATGCAAAAATAATCGTTTAAAAATATTCAAATTTAAACGAGAAATTCGAAAACAACTTACTCATAGGTTTAACATTAGCGGACGGATGTTTTCAAGTGAGTGGAGATTCCTCCTCGTAAGAGAAATATAATTTTCTTCTTTTCATAATCCTTAACGGTGCCTTACAAACTTTGGAGAAAGAAGTTTATTGCAAAATTACATAAATAAACCTCAGATTTTAATCAAATATGTGACAAAATGTTTTTCATGGTATATACTGATATCGATATATTACATAAAAGTTTAAATTGGAACACATTTAGATAGAAAATTATTGTTATTTTTTACGATCAACCTGAAGCCTTTTTTATTTTCATAATCTTGAACGGCGCCTTACATCCTTTGAAGAAAGAAATTTATTGTAAAAATAAATTAATGACCTTCAAATGCTAGTAAAATATGTTACAATTATTTTTTGTGAGATATGCCGATATTGCTATATTACTTAAAATTTAAAATTAAAGTACATTTAGTTAGAAAGTTATTGTTATTTTTACGATCAACCAGTAGCCTTTTCTTTTTTTTTTTACAATCCTCAATGTCGCCTTACAACTTTTAAAGAAAGAAATTTATTGTAAAAATAAATAAATAAAGTTGAGATTTTGATAAAATATATGATAAAATAGTTTTTATAGGATAGCCTGATATTTCTATATTAAAAAAAATTAATTTAAACATATGTAGTTTCAAAATTATTCTTATTTTTTACGATACCCCTTTAGCATTTTCTTGTTTTTGCAATCCTGAATGGTGCCTTACAACTTTTGGAGAAAGAAGCTTAATGTAAAAATAAATTTTAGTAAAATATTTGACAAAATATTTGTCATGGGATGTGCTGATATTGCTAGATTACGTACAATTTAAAATGGAAACAATAGTTAGTTCGAAAATCATTGTTATTTATTAACAAAACATTTTCTTAAATTATATATATTTTTGCATGACTCATCAACTTTTTACACATCAGTTTAATATACTATTAATAATTTCGCAGTTCCCAAATTCATCCGAATCGCCGACGTTCCGACACGACGAGCATAATAGAAATGAGTAACTGAATTTACATTCCCTGAAAATTTTCCCGAAAAATTTCATCCAAGATTTGAGTTAACCTCGAAGGTTGTCAGCAACATTAAATAACGCCTGCATGTGAAATATCAAATGTAAATTCAAGTGACTATCTTTAAATTGAACGTATAATACCCAATAAGTAACGATTGTATTTGAAATTTATTACTTCGTATCGTCGAAATCCTTCCGACTGCATAATTAAATATGTAATCAAAACTGTCATCGGTCCATTTGATAAATTTCATAGGCTGTCAAAACCTTCCGTTTATGATATAATTGGAATTTCCATTCAGCTATTCACTAGATTTAAATCTGCTCCGTCCAAACACCCGTAATTGGGAATAATCAATAGTAACGTGAAAATGAAGAGCAAACTTTCAATTATGAAGTTAGTTTATTGGAAGAAAAATGTGAAGTAAGATTTCACCTGATAACTGATCTTGCAAATGTTCATTTTTAAATGTATGATGTTTAGGTATAATAGGGTATAAAGCACTTTTTGCTAAGATTTATTTATTTGGCTACTTGATTCATATGAGAAAAGAATAAATGGTTCTTTGAATTTAGTATGCCAATTTTTTTTTAGTGAATAGTTCCAGTTTTTTTTTTTATGGAATGCTTTACAAAATGGCATTTCTATAACTATGATATTTTGAAGGGTTTGTTTATTAAGTCTAGTATTTTAAAAGTCAGTAACATCATAATTCCATTCCATTATTTTTACAAATTATTCTATAATACATTGTAGATGAATTTATAGTCGAAGATAAAATTAAATTAAGTGATAACGTAAAAGAGTTTGGAAGATAAACAATTAAATGGTAAAATGACTGTACAGTTAAAGGGGAAGCAAAACTCAGGCAACCCTGTGGAAAACAGCTTTATTGAACCGTCTTTTACTCCGGAATTACTTAAGTGATTACAATATTTTTGACAATAACTTTTTGCTCAGATTTATTTATTTGGATACGTAATTCATATGAGAAAAGAAGGAATGGTTCTTTGAGTTTAGTATGTCCAATTTTTTTAGTGGAATGCTTAAAAGAAATGGCATTTGTATAACTATGAAATTTTGAAGGGTTTATTTATTAAGTCTAGTATTTTAAACATCAGTAACATCCTAATTCCATTCCGTTATTTTTACAAAATATTCTATAATATATTATAGATGAATTATAGTCAAAGATAAAATTAAATTAAGCGATAACGTAAAAGAATTTGGAAGATAAACAATTAAATGGTAAAATGATTGTGCAGTTAAAGGGGAAGCAAGACTCACGAAACCCTCTGGAAGACAGCTTTATTGGACTGTCTTTTTTTCGGGAATTACTTAAGGGGACCGGAAAAGCTAAATTCAACCAAAAAATCGATTTTTAATTTTTTATATCATTAAATAGTTTAAACTTTTATCTTTCCAACGATGTGTCACGCATGTTTATATATAAAAAAAATAAGTGTTGAAATTATTCATTTTTTCTAAGAGTACTTCACAGCTTAATGACCATTTAAATCTTTAATTGACTTTTCAATTGACTTTTTTTTTAATGTTTATATTCTTTTTTCAATATCTATTAAACTTAAGAACTCAGATTTTTATTTAATACGTAAATTATGTTATATTGTATACTTTAACACAGAGATTTAACGATTTGTTGAGAATTATTTATTTTAGGCAGTGAAATCTTACCAAAAATGCTAATTTAAAAATGACTTTCAATAAATAATTAATAATTAATTTTGAGTTTCACTTAGAAAGAAAATGGCCTGTTAAAATACGTAAATCGTGTTATTTTAACTACTCTAAAAAATCTAGACCTTTATCTTTCACCATTTCTGAGAAAAAGGTACATAAATTTGGAGAATTTAACATGGCGGAGATAGGGCTTTCCCGGTCCCCTCAAGTCATTACAATATATTTGACAATAACTAATTTGTCTTTCGGAAGGAATAAAAAATAAAAAATGCAATACTGTAGCGAATTCGCAAATAAGGTAAACGCACCAGTAGTAGACCACTTAAGGACATTTATCAAATTATTATTAAAATGTTAATGAATTCTAAAAGATGGATATTTTCTTATCCTAATCCTAACCTTCATGTATCAGACTAAACATTCAATTTTTCAAAACATATTCTTTGGAAAAAATGAAAAATTAATAATGCTACGTTCCTCTATGGTCCTGTAGTGGTCCTAGTAAATTTCTAATGCATGAACGTTTAAGTTTTCGGATTATCCAACACGTTATTTACAATGTAATAGAGTATATCAACAGCAGTTTAATTTAAATTAGAACATAATATTAAAGAAACAATATTTTAGATAAAAACTTATTTCTTAATGAAATCTCTAAGAATTTTCCCCCAAAAATCTCTTTTTGAAGACACTCTAGAAAATAAACAAATGTAACAGCAGAAAAAAAAGAATTCTTCCAAACAGTTTATGGAAAGTTAATATTTGAGGATGTTAGTCAATCAGATTATTTCTTTCAGTCGTTTTTAAAAAATACATTTTGCGCTTGTTTTTAAACTTTAAACATTAGTGGTCCACTACTGGTATGTGGCCCACTATAGGTGCATAAAAGGATAGAGGGAAAAAAAATACCAAATTAAAATTATATGTATATATATATATGATTTTAATATGGTAATTTGTTTTTTTATATTTCCTCTATCCTTTTTAATCTTGATTTATTTTGAATTTAATTGGTGTTCAGTGGTTTATTTCTCTGTTTTATGCATGTGGTAGTTTCAAATTCATATTATTTAGCTAATTTACAGCTAATATGAAGATGAAACGACACATTTTATTTGTTGAACTTAAGGCATTTGGGACCTAACGATTCTAAGTTCTACAAATTTCTATTATTCCATTTCAGTTATTCAATTCCTGGTGTGTATTACTATGTTTTTGAAATCTATGTTAAGTGGGGGAATTGTATTTTTGTCAATTTGTTAATGTCATTTTATTTATAATTTCAATGTTTTTGTTCGTGGTCGGTAATGTTTATTTAATAGTTATTATATATATATATCTGTTTATGTATGAAGATGGATTACAGTTAAATAAAGATTTGTATTTCTACAGATATATAGATGATATTTTATATGTTAAAACAAGTAATATTCAAAACGAATGTGTTTCATTGATTTTAAAATATAATTCTAATAGTCATCAAAAAGTGAATTATTTAGATACCTAGAAACAGTTTCAGCTTTGATACTTTGAAAATTTTGAATTTTCAAAGTAATTTGCACATATCAATATTTAGGAACATCTTTGTAAATGGTTTAAATCGTATAGAGAGATTGACTTCAATTTCGGGCGGATTGGTTGGTGAAATAATCGAATATTATACAGTGGTGGAAAATTGGCGCAGAGCCGGAACCTATTGACACCACTGAATTATAGTAGTATTTTGCCTTTTATCTAGTGATCAAATTTCTGAGTTTTTATTAAACTGTATAATACCATAAAAATTTAGTGGTGTCAATAGGCTCCACCTCTGCGCCAATTTTCCACCACTGATTATAGTATCGCCAGTTCGCAGGGTTATCCTCCGAGATTTATTAATGGTTTAATTAATGATTTTATCAAAACTAAGAGTTGTCGATTTGAGTTATATTCTAGAGGCGATTCTAAAGGTGTGGCGATTGGACATGATGAGAATTAATTGTTTGGTTTACATTTCATCTCTTTTCTGATTTGAAGTTAGTTTTTCTGGTTGATTTTGGTTTTGAGAGGTGAGGGGGAACGTCGTGCACGTAAATCTAGATTAAACCCGCAGTGCTTGTCGCAAGCCAAGCCTCCTGTCTCCTTTTTTGTTTTAGTTGGTTGTATAAATTTCTCTTTCGTTTAATTTTTCTCTTTTTTCCTCATTTGTTAATGGTGTGCTTTTAGTTTAGTTATACGCTTGGTTTTTAATTTAAATTTATGGAAATTTGGGTTGGAAATCTTAGTTTATATATATATACAAAAATTTAGATAAAATTTTCATGAATTCATAATTCAATACATAAAGGGTTAAACGATAGGTAGGTAAATACACTATGTTTTTTTCAGTCATGATGATGGGCAAAGATATCATACGAATTGAATTTTTCCAACTCAGTTAAAAAAATGCCCAAGCCGGGATTCGAACTCATAACTTTTGACTTACATTGCCAATGCTCTACCGATTGAGCTACATGGGCCTTTAGTGCTCTGTCGGGCAAATTCAATTCGTAGAATATCTTCGCCAATCAGTGCGATTGGGGAACAAAGTAGTATAGCTACGTGCGCATCGTTTAACGGAGTTGCATTCTCTGCAGTATATTCTGTTGAGTTGTCTACATTTTACACCAGATGCTATTAGAAAATTACTAAACTTAAATTTTGTTAAAATCACCATAAAATACAAAATAACATACAGGACATGTTTCGGGATGGAAATTTCAACAGCCCGTAATCAGCCAAAGTAACAAAAAAAAAAAACAACAAAATGATATTTTTTTGTGTGACCTTGCCCACTTTTGGACAGGTATTTACTTTAGCTGATGATGTGCTGTTAACGCGTCCTGTGTGTTATTTTGTATTTTATGGGGATTTTAACAAAGTTTTATTTATCACCAGTTTTTCGGTGCTGTTTCATCAGATGCTATTGTCAATAAAGTATCTGAGCGAAATGTGCTCGCCTGTTGTTGACCCAAGTAGCTCAATCAGTAGAGCATTGGCAATGTAAGTCAAAGGCTCTTTGCCAATCAGAATGATGAAGAAAAAATAGTGTATATAAGTATCTATTTTAATTGAGTTCCGTAGTCATTGGTATAGTCTATTGATCTGTTTACATGGAAACCAGATGCTGTTACCAATAATATTATTTGAACAAACATGGCAGCCGGTTCCTCAGTCGTTAGATCATTGGCAATTTAAGTCAAATGCTCCGGGTTTGAATCAAGGCTTATGTATTTTTTCGCTCTGCTGGAAAAATACCTATATATTTGGCAATCAGTATGATTGGGAAAAATACAGATTTCTCTGCGTAGTGAAAGGTAAAAAAAAAAAAAAAAAAATGTTAACCGTATCGTAGCAAATAAAGAAATCGACACTCAAATAAGTATAAATAGGAATTGTCACAATGATTTAATGATTATACGAGTATACTGGTGTAATTTAAAAGTACAAAATGAACTCATTTTAAGCTTCCACCACTACAAGTAACTAGTTTTTTCCTTTTTACTAAACACGTTATATTTTTACCCATACCATTATTTTAGTTTTACTAGTTAAGTATCTACCATTTACTTTAAATATCTGTGATTGTTTAAATGTAATAAATTGTAATAGTTTTAAATCAAGTTCACGGTTTCAAGAATATTTTTAATTTAGAAGTCGTTTTTTAATCAAAATTTTAAAACTTTTTTCCTTAAAAAAGCAAAGATTTGATCTAAAATTAGCATTATTTAAATTAATTAATTCTTAATATTTAAAGTTAATTAATCTATACCAGAGGCAAACTTAAAAAAAAAATTAAGCCAAAGGCAAACAACTTTAACTTGAACAGTAAGAGGATATTTTTTACCTCTAGCCTAATAAATTGAAAAGAAAATTGTATACCTATTTAAAAGCAATTTTATCTATCAAATTATGCTATTAATTGATATGTTTCTAACCTAAATGATTAAGTAAGAACAAGACGAGAAGACGAAACTAAAACGAGAAGAATCATCATTCATAAATTTAAGATCAAAATACCACATTTTCCTTATTTTTATCGAGACCTATCGTGAAATAGATTGTATTTTCATACATGACATACTGCAACTCTTACATAAATTTCAGTTTAAATGTACAGCATTTTTCTTATTCTTATTATGGTTCATTTTTTCCGAAGGAATACATTTTCATACTTACAATAAATTGATTAACTGTAACTCATTCATAAATTTAAGCTTAAGATATAGAGATTTCCTATTTTTATCTCGGTCTATTTTCTTGTGAAGTACATTTTTAATAATATTCATATTTCTTTGATTTTAAGTAACATATTCCGTTTCAATCTCTTAGCAATTTATTAAATGAAATAGCCGATATTGCTTTACAACCAATACAGTTCTAGTGTTCTCGATTAATAATGTCCTCTAGATTCTTGTATTTCATACAATATAACAGCTTGAAGATCGGTACTTTTAGATTCATATCTCACTTGGCGAGGAAGAAATAAATGTCTATCAATGAAAAGTAATTAACCCCTTCCATTCTCAATTTATAATGGTTTTGAAAGCACAAAAAGTGTAATTTTCTTTGTTTATTTTTATAAGTAAATATTTTTAAACATATTAAACCACTGATATAAATTTCTTTCTAAAAGAAAAAAGTTTAAAAAAAAAACAGTAAAATAATAAAATAAAACTTCTAAAACTGGATTTAATGTGTTTTTCCTACCCGAACCCAACTCGGGTAGAGCCGGAAACGGTAAAGTGAAAAATTAGAGAAAAGAACGCCGAATATTAATGCGGCATTTGGAAAAACAATAGCAAGTAAAAGGTTTGAGACATTTTGAGTAGGTGGTATGGAAATTGAAATTCCTCTGCTTCATACCTTAATAGAAAAGTGGACTTTTTAAAAGTGCTTTTTCTGCACAAATTACTGAAAAGCCAATCGTTCATCGATGAGAAATCCTTATTTTTCTCATTGTACAAAAAAAAAGGTAACCTTATTTGCACACATATTATAGAAAACACATATTATAGAAAAATCATATTCAATAATCGACAACAACCTGTTCAGAAACCAGACACACATACCAGACGAGTATGTTAACCCTTTCAGGGTTAAAGAACTTCTGCTGCTAAATTGTTAAAATGATTTAATGACTCCGGGATTTATGAACAAATGTATATGAAAGTGAGTAAAACCTTTTCTTCGCGTACATTATAAAAAGCAAAATTTAATTCCTAAAATCTGGTGCAAATGTGGCTTTTGGGAATGAAAATTAAGTGGTATATATAATATACCGGTCCCTTTAAAGGAGTTAAAAAACCGACTTCGTCTAAAGAAAATTATGGTAGCTTTTTGGAGGAATTATTCAGTTTTTTTTACTGGAACCAGATTAAAATAATTATTCATATGCAAGCAGATACAACATTCGGCTGACGGCAGTAACTGGAAAGTCATTGGAAAACCAACTTTCATTGCTAAATAGACAGACGTAGCGTTATCCTACCTCATCAAAATTCGCTGATTGTGTTTGGCGTACAAATGTAATGGGATTGAATCCGACAGAATATGATATTCTACTTTATCCACCATATTCTCTTGACTTATCTTTGCGGAGTACCACTTCCTTGGACCCTGTTTAAACATAGGAAGTATTCGCAAACAGATCGTGTATTAAAAATGGTTACAAGAAGTTACCCTTATTTAAAAGCTTTTTTTAGCGTCTCTACACTAAAAAGGTGGCAAAATTGAACCTGCGTTTTAAAAATTTAGTAAAAGTAATTTTAAAAAATCTAAAAAAAAAAAAAAAAAAAAAAAAAAAATACACGAAGTTTTGATTTTGTACATTAAAAAAAATATATATTTATTTAAATTTTTACACAAAAATGTTAAGAATGGATTTATTATAGGTTTGTTTAATACAGGTTTGTTTTAAAATAAATGGCAGTTAAAAACTGGCCTGTGTCAGATTTACCTCATTTTTCAAGATTAGAGTTAATCTGGTGCAAAAATTCAGGCTTTTACCGTTTTGCTAAAACATTAACTGCATCATGTCAGGAAAAATATGTCGAATCTAATATATCACCGATTGATAAAATAATTACTTAACAAAAATGTTATTAGGGTGGAGTTCCATTAGACTAGTTGACACCACTTGAAAAAGGCAAATCACTTGGGTTTGCTTTCTGTTGTTCACAAATTTGTTGATATAGTAACGAAATTTGAATAATTTTTTAAGGTAGGTTTTAGATATTTACTTATGAAATGGTAACAATTAGGGGAGGGTAGTACACAGTGAGACGAAAATTATTATTACTTAACGAATGGCGACGATGTTTATTCTTTTGAAAAAGAAAATAGCTATATTTTTAAGCTACACAAATAAGTTACACATTAAGGTATAAATGGTTTTAAAAAAGTTATTTATAAAAGCACAGAAACAGCATAACGGAGTATCGGAAATTGTCTCACTGTGTACCACTTGTGGTACACAGGGAGACAATGTATATATTTTCATAAATCATACATTTTTACACTATATCAATAATTTTCTGCAGTTTATGATTTCTAATTAATATTTCTAGATTTTCAAAATATTAAAAATATGAGCCTCGGGTGGACATTGGCAGACCTTGGGCTACCTTTATGCAAATTTCAGCCTTTTACGTTTAGTAGATTTCCCTAACCATCGCACGCCCCCCCCCCCCCCCCACACACACACACACAGAAAGAGAAAGAGAGGGAAAAAACCTTCTTTTTTTAATAAATAGCTTTTTTTAACATCAAAACGCCATAGTAGGTACACAAAGACACACGTCTCGCTGTGTACCACAACTGTGTGTCTCACTGTGTACTTTCGTTACGTTGGAACAAAATGGATGCAACATCTGTTACATCAATTTCATCGCTTTAAAAAGTTTATGTCGTTTTGTCGAAATAGTCTATTATTAGATATAGCTAGGTTTCGTTAAGTAAATATATGTCATATTGAAGGAAATAAACTCTAAAATAGACGTTTATGTAACTTTAACCACTATAAAATAAAGAATTATTTACTATTTTGTCGGACGAGTAATTGAAGTGCCAAAACTACATCCACGTTTTGCGTAAGATGAGGTCGTTATGTGTGTCTGTGCCAGCTTGGAGAAAAAGTGCATGTCAAAGTGATTGCTGTCTCACTGTGTACCATGTCTTACTGTGTACTACTCTCCCCTACTCATAAATATTTTCAAGTTGTGTTTAATTTTCCTTTGATTACTTCTCCGTAAACAAAAAAGAAAAAGAAGAAACGTTCTAGAAAAATACAGAGAAGCCGGGTGCCTTAAAACAATTTCCTGGAAAAATCTGTTTTTCTATCCTGAAACTTTTAAAAATTAACAGCAACAATATGTGAAAAAGTGTCTGAATGTCAATATAGCTTCTTAGAAATTTATGATATTTTTCAAGAAATGTTGCTTGGAATTTTTGGGCAAATGTCTACCCTTATTTCCCAGGAATATTTTTGGATTTTTTTTCTTTTACAGTATGAATTTAAGCTGTTCCCTAAAGATATATTTTAGCGAAAGTAAGCATAAAATGTTACAGTTAAATTATAGTATACAGGAATTTTGGGGCAACTGTCTACCTATTAATTCCCCAGAATCTTCTTGGATTACTTTACAGTGCAATCATCTATCATATTATGTATTTAACTTGTTCCCTAATGCTCTATTTAAGAAAAAGGAATTAGAAAATATGAGAATTTAAATTATAGTTTAGTTACTGCGGTGTGATCTATGTGTGACATATGAATCTTCTTTCATATTTATTTAAATGTCTGCCAACACTATTTAAAAGGGAGTCCGGAGACACAAAATCCTATTTTTTTAGATTTTTTTTTTTTTTTTTTTTTTGCGAAATATGTGTTTTTTAAATAAAATATTGCATGTGAAAAAATACTAAAAACTTTACAACATTTAAAAAAATTAGAATTAAACATATTTAATTTTTCATATAACTCTTGAACTACTCCTCTTGCCTGACTTGCATAATTTTAGCAGTTGTGTACAGAAAATGTGTCATTTTAATTTTTCTTCAGAATTTTTAAAGATATTCATTATAATGTTTATAACAAATTTTAAAGTGAGAAAATGAAGTTGTTGCATGAATGACTTTTACATTAATTTGCATAATTTCACAATTCTCACTCAAAATCAAAAATCCTGGAGACAATTTATTAGAAATATGATACAGAAACTCTGTTGGAAATTCCCTATATATACCTTAAAAGGAATTTTAGATATATCCTTTTAAAGTTGACAGATCATGAAGAAATTCCTGATTGTCAAAATGGCGTCAATGCTTCCTTTAACTTCATTAAAAGCGCGGCATCACAAGAAAAAAAAATATTATATCTCCGGATCTAATCATGATAAAAGCATGCAGTTTCGGCCTTTAAATCTAAAAGCATGTGGTTTGCGGCATTTAAAAGCTCTGTAATGTTCTTAAGCTAATAAAAAAATTGCATTTTTGAGAATTTTTTGTCCCGGTCCCTCTTAAGATAAGCAAATTTCTATTTAAATCATTAAATCGCTGAATCCCGTATCATTTATTCACATAATTTGTTACTACTTTTCTGCTGTTAAATAAGGTGAAAAAAATCTATTAAAATATTGTGATAGAACTGTACAAACCCAGGATTTTACAATATTTAAATTCAATGAAATAAATTGAAAACATATCGTATTGAATATAAAATACACTGACGGAAAAAAAATCACAACACCAAGAAAGACTTGTGTTAGATAAATGAAATTTGGTAGGCGTGTTTATACATCTGAAAGATGACATCGATTGAAATTTCGCGCTTCGCACATAAGTGTGGCGCTAGTGGCGCCACTCAGAACTTGCAGATCAGGTTTACTTTAAATGCGTGCTGTAAAGTTCGTGGGCGTTATTTAGCTTCGAAATGTGACATTGAGTTGATGTTAGCCAAGAATGTCTTTAACAAGACGAAGAAGCCATTGTCAACAGCTCACCGAGTTGGAACGAGGTCGCATATTCAGGCTACGAGAAGGTGGTTTTTATTTCCGCGATATTGCAGAAAGGCTTGGCTGGAATGTATCCACTGTACATGATTAGGCAGCCTAAGAGAAACTGCTCAGGGCCGGCTAGGCCTGCCCCTTAGAGCTTAACGTCTCTCCCGGTATGTTCCCCGACACGTTGGGGCTCGTTAGTGAGTACAGCCCTGTCCGGCCGTATGCAGACGGACAAACACAAAATGCTCAAGGGGCGACGCTCACCCGCTAAGGGCGTCTATGCACCACCGACCACAGAACCCAGAATTTATTTTAAAAAGAACAAAGTGGGATTACAAAAATTAGACGAATGCCTTCCCGCCAGGAAAACGCCTATTCGCGACAGAGGGCGGGAGTATGAGAACATTTAAAGTAAAAATAAAATAAAATAAATAATAATAATAATAATAATAAACATCACTGATCCTGGCCGCCGGGGTAGGAACCCCTCTCGCGACAAGGGGCGGCAGGAAGGGAAAAGAATGGAATGCGTGGCACAAGTAAGATGGCACGAGCAAATACTCAAGCGTCCATTGGAGATGTAATGATTTGCGTGGCACAAATAAGATGGCACGAGCAAATACTCAGCGTCCATTGGAGATGTAATGCTTTGTGTGGCACAAGTAAGATGGCACGAGCAGATAAGCAGAACCAGGGCTTAAGTTAAGTTTGTTAAGTATGTAAGGAAATTGTGAATGTGTTTTAATTTGTTGAGTAGGAGGGTGCGGGAAAGGACGTTTCGGAGCCAGTTGACTGGCAGTATGTCTGGACGCCTCAAGTGCCAGCGTTGCGTGAGAGTACAACTGTAGTACGGGTGACTTATAGTGCCATCTTCACCGCAGACGCAAGTGGCAGTGGATCTTATTTTGAAGTGGTCCAGATATGCCATGAAAGGGCCATGTCCTGTTAAGAAGCTAGTGGTGTAGGGTGTTAAGTTATATAGTGTGAGAGAAACTTTAGGAATTAGCTTATATGTGTGCCTGCCCTTTTTTGAAGTATCCCAGTGCTCCTGCCATCGCGTCAGTATCCTTGCTCTAAGGACCCCTTTGACGTATGACTGGGGCACTGGGAGGTGTGTGTCTATTGTTTCTTTCTGTGTGGCCTTCTTCGCTAGGTTGTCTGCTAGTTCATTGCCAAAGATACCTTTGTGAGCCGAGACGTGACCTAGTGAGATACGATGTGGGAGATTCTTAAGTTTTAGTTTGATTTTCAGTACTAGAGGATGTTTTGTCCTGTGTGCCTGTATTGCCTGCAGGCCAGAGAGGCAGTCACTGTAGATGATAATACTATTGCTAGAGTGGGATTCCACCCACTCTAATGCGTTTAGTATTGCGAACAGCTCCGCTTGGAATACGGAGTTATTATCATCTAGCCTTGCAGACCACTGATGGACCACCACCGTGCCCTCCGTGACGCAATAGGCTGCGCCCACGCCAGTCTCTGTGCCTGAACCATCAGTGAAGAGTGTGGTGCTAAGGGCAGGTGTGTAGCTGTTGCGTGTTGTGTTTACTTGAAAATGTGAAGTCTCCTCAGCGGGGTGGAGCTGCCAGCTCCTGAGAATATATTACTGTGTCACGTTTTAACTGTAGGATTGAGGATTTGGCGTGTTCGTATTCTAGTTGAAGTGTGATGGGTGGAATACCTGTAAGTATATGTAGTGCATCTGTGGAGATTGTGCGGTAGCCTCTTGAAATTTGTAGGAGAAAAGTGCGTTGTATTGATTTTAGTTTAGGTTGTGCTATGGATGATAAATTACCCCCCCAGATACAGGCCCCGTAAAGTATTATTCTTTCGATTATTGTTAGGTACCAGATCTTCAGTGTTTTGTTGTCTACCCCTCCCAATTTAGAAGTTAGTCTTAATGAATTATTATGATATGCTGTCAATTTAAGTTTTAGGTCGTTAATGTGTGGGATCCAGTTAAGATTTGCGTCAATGGTTATACCTAGGAGTTTTATGAATTGTACGTGTCGAATGGAGACATTATTGATCCTCATCACTGGAGGGCGTTTTGGATCATATCTGTGTGGTTTGGTGAATACTAGTGCTTGAGACTTTTGTGGTGAGAGTGTGAGGTGCAGTAAATCCAGGAGCCGGCAGAAAATAGGAAGAGCTACGGCAAACTGTTCCTCCAGATGACGTCTGTAACGACCGGAGAAAATGAAGCTGAAATCATCGGCGAAGGCAAATAGTTTAAATCCCAGCCGATTTAGTTCTGTTAGTAGCACATTTGCTACAAGCAACCAGAGGATTGGGCCAAGGCACGAGCCCTGGGGGCAACCCTTCTGTAATCGGTGGGTAGATGTGCCAGCACCCCAGTTAATCAGGACGCTCCTCTGTGAGAGGTAGGAGCCGATGAGACCAGCTATGTTCCCCGGACAGTTGAGTGCTTGTAGTTGTAAGAGAATGTCTCGCCATTCTACGTTGTCGAATGCGCCTTGTATGTCTAGTGAAACGAGTGATGTTGCGTTGCCCTGGGCTATGCTTTCAGTACAGGCAGTCATTATGGCATGAAGTGCGAGCTCGCATGAGTGGCCCTCGCGGAACCCGAATTGTCTGGGGTGGAGAAGGTTGTTTGACTCCAAGAAGTGTGTCAACCGCATAACCAGAAGTTTTTCCAGAAGCTTTCCCAGAGTGGGAAGAAGGCAGATGGGTCTGTATGACTTGGGTTCGGAAGGAGACTTGCCTTGCTTCAGAAAGTAAACTACCTCTCCCTGCCTGAGTACTAAAGGAAAGTACCTCATGGTGAGGCAGAGGTTAGCCCAGCGCGTGAATATGTGTGGAAGTTGTTTGTGAGTGAGTTTTAGTATCCGAAAGTCAATTGAATCCGGCCCTGGG
Organism: Maratus speciosus; assembly: GCA_963932465.1. Taxonomy (NCBI): domain Eukaryota; kingdom Metazoa; phylum Arthropoda; class Arachnida; order Araneae; family Salticidae; genus Maratus; species Maratus speciosus. The sequence goes on from OZ010787.1 coordinate 603,990,158, forward strand.
GACTTCTTGTCATTCAATGTGTATAGTGCTGTTTTTACTTCTGCCTTTGTGAAGCGTTTGTCTTCGTGTGCTGTGAAAAGGATATCCTGGTTGTCTTGTTGGGGATAAGCCGAAGGGCCAAAGAGAGTGTGTGTCAGGAATTCCAGGTTATTTTGTCGCGAGGTTTCGTGAGTTGGTCTTTCTAGACGTATTTCATCAGGAGTGAAGAACTTGCCGGTCAGAAATTTTTGAGTGATGCCGAAAGGGTTCTCATTGTTGCTGCAGAATTTCTTCCACGCCGCCCGTCTCGCCGCCAGAATCTCACGTTTGTAAACTGCTTTAAGTCTCGTACGACGTGCTGCAAGGGTCTTTACTTCAGGGGGGATAGGATTGAGCAGGCGCAATGTTTTAATCTTGCGTCTGAGGGCTGTCAGCTGGTTCCTCCGCTTTCTAAGATCCTTGTTCCAGAATGAGAAAGTGTGTGATTTTTGGACTGTTTTCAGTCGAAAGGAAGCCTTCGCCGCAGTCTGCATGGTTTCGATTAAATTAGATGTGAAAGAGTTGAGTGTGTCTTCACTGTGCACCCCTTCGAGTTGTGCTGAAAGGGATGACTTATGACTTTTGATGACGTTGTTAAATTTGCGAAGGTTTCCGCGAGTTGTGTTGTAGCGTCTACGTTGCGTGTAGAGTGGAGAGGTCATGTAAGAAAAGTGTATGTATTTATGGTCTGAGCCACTGTGTTTGTCTGATACGGACCATTGTGATATTCGTGGTAGGGTGAAGGAATTTGTAATTGTTAGGTCAGGCCAGCCTTCTGCTATGACTCTGTCTTCTGTATCTCGTCTTTCGAAAGTGGCTTCAGAGTTGTGCATGTTTGCAAGTGCCAAGTTATGGATAATTATGTGTCCTGACAGCAAGTCACCCCGGGCGTCTTCACGCGGACATCCCCAGAGGGAAGAGTTCGCGTTGAAGTCGCCACCACAGATGAAAGCCTTCCTGTTTGTGATGGTGTGTTCCCATTCCGAGAGACAAAGGCCAAAGTTTGCCGAGGGGTCTGCGTAGCAGGATCCGACGACAATCTCGCCCTCCTTCGCCGTTATGGAGATGAAGACGCTATTGTCGCCGGTAAAGAGATGGGTACATACAAGACTCGAGCTCCTGACAACGATGTGGGCGGAGAGATTCCGAGAGGAAAACCTTCTCCAGTCCTTGCTGAAGATAGCGAGGTTTCCATCGGAGCAGTAAGCATCCTGCAGTAGAGCGATGTCAATCTCGTTCTCTTCCATGTGGTTGATTGTGCTTACACCGGCTGCTATGCAGTGATTGAGGTTTACTTGGAGAAAATTTAGACGGCCTAAAGGAAGGGGTGGGTGGGGAGAAGGTGCTGAGGATGACATTGTATTGTGTATGTTATAAAAAGTTTAAAACCTCCTACCTTGAAAGCCCAAGTTCTGCTGCTGGCTGAAGTAGTCCTCCTGGTAGTAAGGTGAGTAGAGGTTCGGAGGTGGAGCATGACTCGGAAAAGGAAAATAACCTCGATGTGCAGGAGGATGTTCGCCCAGGAGTCCCGGACCAGAGTGGGAGGATGGAGCCGCCGGGGGAGGTGCTTGGGGATTTCGAAAGGGAAGTTGGAAGAGATCGTTCAGTCTTGCCCGCTCTCTGTTATACTCGAACTTGAAGGTTGGACAGTTGGAGGCAGAGGCTATGTGATCAGTTCTGCAGTGTGCATTGAAAAGGTTATTTGCGCGTCTACAGTTCACGCACGAGGGGGATTTGTTTCAGGTTGAGGATGGGTGGAGTTCTCCGCAAATTTCGCAGGTTTCATCATTATGGCAGTACTTTGCTACGTGGCCATATCGCTGGCAATTTCTGCACCTTTGGACTGTGGTGTGTGGCCGCAGTCTGCAGAGATTGTATCCCAGTGGTATGCCTCCATCTTGGATTACTGCCATGGCTAATTTTTCTGACAGAATGAGGTGCCAGTCCTTGCATGAGGGTCTTTTAGAAGGAACGGCTTTAATGAATCGGATTTCGTCTGGGTGATAATCGTAAATTTCATCCAACGTCGAGGTAATATAAGTTAGTGTTGTTCCGTCGGGAACTCCAAACAGGATAGTTTTGTGAAATGGGAGGGTTTTAATGCTGAAGAATAGATCTTCAGCAATTCTAGCATGGGATTTTAGATCACTTAGGACGACTTTCGTTTCTTCGGCGGATCGGCAGAAGAGTTCCAGTTGTCTTCGAAGGCATTTGATTTCCAATACTACTTTTGGACAGGCGATATTGTTGAAATCAGTGGTCAAGGGATGGTACTGCCTCCAGAAAGACCGGGTTCCAGGCGGTCACATGGCGCTCCTGAGCGGGAAGATCGCCGTATTCGGCGTACGACTGTGGCGCATCGTACTGCGTCTGCGGCAGAAATTCGAGCTGCAGTTGGTACCACAGTGACACAACGAACTGTTAGAAATCGGTTACTTCAAGGACAGCTCCGAGCTAGGCATCCTGTAGCGTGCATTCTACTGACTCCAAGCCATTGCCGTTTGCGAAGCCATTCGTGTCAAGCCAGAGCTCAATGGTGGGCGGAGTGGAGATCTGTTGTGTTTCTTTTTCATCAGAAAACAAAACAAATCTCCACTCCGTCTTTCAATGAGCTCTGACTTGACACCAATGGCGTCGCAAACGGCAATGGCTTGGAGTCAATAGAATGCACGCTACAGGATGCCTAGCTCGGAGCTGTCCTTGAAGTAACCGATTTCTAACAGTTCGTTGTGTCACTGTGGTACCAACTGCAGCTCGAATTTCTGTCGCAGACGCAGTACGATGCGCCACAGTCGTACGTCGAATACGGCGATCTTCCAGCTCACGAGCGCCACGTGGCCGCCTGGAACCCGGTCTTCTTGAGGCAGTACCATCCCTTGACCATTGCTTCCAACAATCATGCACAGTGGATACATTCCAGCCAAGCCTTTCTGCAATATCGCGGAAATAAAAACCACCTACTCGTAGCCTGAATATGCGACCTCGTTCCAATTGGGTGAGCTGTTGACAGTGGCTTCTTCGTCTTGTTAAAGACATTCTTGTCTAACATCAACTCAATACGTCACATTTCGAAGCTAAATAAAGCCCACGAACTTTACAGCACGCATTTAAAGTAAACCTGATCTGCAAGTTCTGAGTGGCGCTACTAGCGCCACACTTATGCGCGAAGCCCGAAAGTTCAATCGATGTCATCTTTCAGATGTATAAACACGCCTACCAAATTTCGTTTATCTAACACAAGTCTTTCTTGGTGTTGGGATTTTTTTTCCGCCAGTGTATATAATGTGAACTTTGAAAAGTCCACAGTCTTACTTAAAAGGTGACTAAAGTAATGGAAAAGATGTTACAAATTTAAAATGTACAATTTATTTAAAACTTCTTAGTTTTATTAGTTTTCTTAGTTTTATTCAGTTTTCTTAGTTTTTTAAAACTTCTTCTAGTAGAGCTTTCCAAGCTCATCATCAGAGAAATATTTTAATAACCAAATGTTGTATATTCATACAAATACCTCACTTTGTTTTGAAAATGAGCGAGCCAATAATTACTAGAGTTGAAAGTAGAAGTAGCAGTAGCAGTTTCTTGGATTGAATTTAATTAGAGGAAATATATATTATTATTAATTGCAGTTCCATTTATTTTATGACATCACTCTGTTTCTCATGCGTCACTTTTCATGGATAGAATAAAATATTTAACTGCCGTACTTTAAATTTTAATACGTGAAAAAATGAACCATGAAAAGCGACGTATGAGAAGCAGAGTGATGTCATAAAATAAATGGAACTGCAATTAATAATAATATATATTTCCTCTAATTAAATTCAATCCAAGAAACTGCTACTGCTACTTCTACTTTCAACTGAAGTAATTATTGGCTCTTTCATTTTCAAAAGAAAGTGACGTATTTGTATAAATAATCAACATTTAGTTATTGAAATATTCACTGATGGGAATGACTGCTTGGAAAGCTTGAAAGTACTAAGAAGTTTCAAATGAATTTTAAATAAATAATATTTTAAACTTGTAACATCTTTTTCATTACTTTAGTCACCTTTTAAATAAGACTGTGACCTTTTTAAAGTTCACATTATATATTTTATGTTGAATCAAGGTAAAAAATTGCGTTTCGACTTATGATTTTATTTTTATTTATTCATATCGTATTGTTTTCATATATACCTGTGCCTTCTTATCATTAACCCTTTAAGACCTGGCCCAGTGTAGGTGACCCTAGGAAAACAGAGGACAATTCCCGCCTTTCGAGTGACTTAAAGCTAATCCTGCACACACACAATTATGTGGATCCTTCCTTTGCGTAATCTGACATCGGAAAATTTTTTAAATATTTTTTTCAATCAAATATTATCCTATTAATTAGGGTTAAATACCTTGACTTTTAATTTTTACAAAACATCTCCAGGTCTTAAAGAGTTAAAGAAAAGATAAATACATAACCGTTAGTTTTAGAGTTATGGTTTCGATTGAAAAATTGTTTCAAATGTTGTTGTTCTCGTATAAAATCCATTTGCAAAATACAACTCTAAAAAGAAAAGGAAAAAAATCATTCTTTTCTGAACAAAACGTACCGAGTAATAAAACGTTGAATTTTATGAATCTTTGCTGTTTTCTTGCACTAACAGCGGAAAAAAACCCCTTTCTAGTGCTAGAAAACGCTGCAAATTCATAACATTTAAAATATCATAAATAGGTACATTTTGGTGGTACAAAAATGTAATTAGTACTGTTTTAGCCGTTAGAGTATACACTATATAGCCATTACCACCGGACACTTTCAATTTTAGACATATTGTCGAATATTTAAAAACACACTTGCCGCATTATACAGAAAATGTTTGATTTCATATTTATCAAAGGAGAAGTATTTGATCTTGAGGGACCTCCGTACATCAACTCCGGCTCGGTAACCTCGAACTGGTTCGTGGGCCCGACTCTTTTATAGGTGCTCGGTTCCTGCGGGCTATCGGGGCGTCCCGGGTCGGGAACCAAGAGAAGGAACCATTTGGCTCCTCTAGCTAAGTGGCAGAATCTGTCGCACGCGACCATTCGTCCTCTTGGGAATAACAGGTGTGACGTGCGCTGGGCAGTGCACCGGCTTGACCGGAGTTTGCGTGTGGATCGGCCCTGACGGGCCACTCCTGGTGGCGACCTTCGGGACGCGCCGCGGGGTTTGGAGCGGGGGGTCTTTCCGCACGTAGACACATGGGGCTGCAAGGGCCTGGGACCGGGAGATGGGAGCCCGTCTTATCAAAGGAGAACAATTAGGGGGCCAACAAAAAATTAGAGAAAAATAATAATATTTGGGATCACCCTGTAAAACAAACTGAACGAAATGATCTATCGCTACAACATACAAATATGTGTATCTTGTACAATATGTGTATTCATTTGTGTAAGAATATCACTTATAGTCATGGAGATATAGATTTTTTTTTTTTTTTTTTTTTTTTTTAAGTTCAAAAAATTCTTGCATGTTTTTTGCTTATATCATGCAAGGTTTTCAATCAAATTTAACGCGAGTTTCCGAAAATTTGGAAAAATGTAGTAGAATCAATATTGCGTAGTTGAAATATAAATATATTAAATATTTGCTGAAATATGAGAAGTTGTATGAAATATTTTTTATCTGCGCATGCGCGAACGAAGAAAGATTTTTTTCCTAATTTAATAGTCACCTCTATGGAGCAACTCATATAAAAAAGCAAGTCAAACATCGTGAAAATTCAGAAAGATATCGGCGATACAGTGAGCTGATTTTTAGTTTCTATCTAAAAGCAGCTGAATGATAAGGGATGTACCATAAATTAACATTTGTTAACTTTTATTTTTATTTTATTTTCATTTTTTATTCATGCTTTTGTTCTTGTAAAACCACCAGAACGAGCCTATTCAAAGAAAAAAAGAAGTATCAACATCAAAGTATTTGTTCCAAATCTACTTCTTGACATTCATTAAATACTAACTCCTTTGCTGAAAGTCAGCTAATAAAAAATGATAATTTGTGGAAAATCCCTTATCATTCAGCTGCTTTCAGAGAAACGTTAAAAATCAGCTCACTTTATCGCCGATATCTTTCTGAATTTCATTTTTTATCGATGCTTTAGTTCTTGGAAAACCACCAGAACGAGCCTGTTCCAAGAAAAAAAGAAGTATCAAAATCAAAGTATTTGTTCCAAATCTACTCGTTGACATTTATTAAATAGTAACTCCTTTGCTGAAAGTTAGTTAATAAAAAATGACAATTTGTGGAAAATCCTTTGTCATAGAGCTGCTTTTAGAGAACCATTAAAAATCAGCTCATTCTATCATCAATATCTTTCTGAATTTTCACGATATTTGACTGTTTTTTTTATATGAGTTGCTCCATACTGTTGCCTATTAATTCATGAAAAAAAAACTTTGCTATCGTTCTCAGATAAAAAAAAAAACATTTCATACAACTGCTCATTATTTTCTGAAATGTCTAATATGTTTATATTTAAATTGCGCTATATTGATTTTACTAAATTTTGAGAAATTTTATGAAACTGGTGTTAAATTTGGTTGAAAACCCTGCACAATATAAGCAAAAAACATACAAGAATTTTTTGAAATCGTTATATCTCCATGAATATGCATGCTATTCTTGAATGAATACACATATGAATACACATATTGTACAATATCCACTTATTTGTATTCCGTACCGATAGATCATTTTATTATCATTATTTTACAGGGTGATCCCAAATATTATTTTTTTCTTTGATTTTTTGTTTCCCCCCTAATTGTCCTCCTTATCAAATCGACGTTGATAAATATGAGGTTAACACATTCTTTATAATCTGAAGTTCTAGGAGAATGCGATATGTATATCCTTTAAATATTTGATAAAATGTCTAAAATTGAAATTTTCTGGTGATTAAAGTCCATATAGTGTATATAAGGTAGTATAAGATACAGAAACCGCATAAAATTTAAATTTCTTAGCTTTAAAAAACAAATTTTGAAATAAAAGATTTTCATTTGATAAAGACCAACATTTTAAAACACGTTTAGAATTGGAACTAAATTTCTAAAAGTAATGATTAAGGAATTAGGTATTGGCCGACGATTAGAAGGTACACACTCTGTAAAGAATTCATGGTTAACCGCTATCGTTATTAAAATAGAAAATAACGACGTAAAATTGAATATAGACGTCTTACCTTTGTCTTAAAAAGAGAAAGGGGATAATTTATTTTAAAAAAGGGTGATTGTGTTAAGTTACTGTTATTTAAAGACAATATAAAAATAGATAATTACAGATATTTTAAAAATATAAAATATAAAAATGTCAGTGGTAAAAAAAAATTTATATAGTTGAAGTATTTTCTCTATTTTTGAAATAAAATTTTGAAAACAGAAACTACATTCTTCATATCGTTATACTCGTTTACAGGTATTTACTTAGAAAACTTTCAATACTTCTTGAGCATACATCATCTTTCACCAACTGAGCTGGAAAATATTCTAATGCTCACCTAAGTGGCTTTTAAATCGTAGACTCCTTAACGAAATGTTTTAAGTGCTTTTCGGAAAATTGGGTTTTAAGGGTATGTCGGGCAATCTTAGCAAAGATTACTTAAAATTATTGCTAAATATTACTTTCATATTAAAAAAAATCAGTTGCGATATTAGTTTAATGTCTGTGTGTTTGTAACGGCTGGATATATGCGCAAGGGTTATAGATCAAGTGGGGCAGATTATCCTCTGTATGTTTTTTTTTCTAAGGGAACATAATTCGTATTTATAAGCTAAGCAAGGTTCGAAGAAAAACACGGAAAACTCCAAACGGTTAGGAGAACGAGCGCGACATGGGTTCAAACCCAGCCCCTTCCTTCTACACTGTAAAACAAGAACGAAAAATCATGCGTCTGGCATAGATTATGTAACACATTCAGTCTACTATAATAAACCTTTACAGTATATTAAGGTGAAAGATGCCTAAATAAACCATTTAGAGAATGCATAACGCATTTGAAAATCCGATTACGGCAATTACTATCCACAGTCGAGAAAATATCCGAATTTTTTGTGCACCCTGTATATTATCTACATATTTTTATGTATACTACGTTATATGCTAAAAGTTAGTTCAATTAAACGCATAGAACAGTTGAAAATTTCAATTCGAAAATTTTAGATCTTTTGTGTAGCCCTGTATATGATCTATAGAAGTTATAAATACCAAGTAATGTGGAAAAAAAAGTAAAAAAAGAAATAAACAGTTAAATTTTAAAACGCGTACACAGCTGAAGACGCACTTCCAGCAATTATTGTTAATGGTTGTACTGTAACTGAATTCTTTTGTGTGTCCCTGTAAATGAACGATACATTATGTGCACACCAGACTCTACAATAAGCGCTTTGTAGTACACCTCATTGATATACATAAATTTCAACAAGTTTAAAATTGTGTAATATCATTAAGATACACCGCAATTGATATTTCGCCATAGGCCATAATGTAGCGGAATTCTTCTGAATGTCTCTGTAAATGAATCTCAAACGCTACACACTCCATTTTAAATACCGAACATGCCATGGGAAACCCCGATACCATATATCAATTTCATGACAATCTTACTTTATTTACGCGAGTTAGAGCACGGACAGACAGACAATCCGAATTCATAAACACTTTTCAACTATGTTGGAAAGTATTACAAGTTGGAAATTGCTCGTCAAACGTGGCAAATGAGGTGCGTTCGTACTATATCTAGTTTTATAAATATTTTTTGCATCACATATTGTAATGAATGTATATTTTAATGCACTTCATAAGTGCATGTCCATTTCATTCTGTTCGAAAGGCTGTAACATCATTAAAATGCACATGAAATATATTTTTCCCATTGGTCTTAATGTAACGGAAAACTTTTGACTGTCCCTGTGATTAAACTATACATCAGATTTTCATAAAATTTGAAATGACACGACAAAATTTTGCAACAATTATATATTTAAAATTTCAGACCATTCAGAAGTCTGTAACATCATTAAAATGCACATGAAATAATTTTTTCCCATTGGCCTTAATGTAACGGAAAACATTTGGCTGTCCCTGTAATTAAATTAGTAAATCTGCAGATCAGGAGCCTCAACGTCATCTTTGCAAGTCATTGTTTTCTAACACTCATTGCGTAATATTCAACTTCCTACAAATTGCTTTTTAAAGTTTTCAAATTACATAAATATTTATAAGAATACAAAATACTTCGTAAAGTTTCAAAAATTAAAAGTGTTAAACAAGTGGTTATACATTGATGTTCTGAAATTCTGATGAGCTACTTATTCTGGTAACTTTTTAAATCAAAAATTGCATTTCTTCAGGGGGTCTCTGCTCCCCTGAAACCCCCGTAGTCTATTTAAAATTACATTCGTAATTTTTTATTGTTTGAGCGGATGGTTATATTAAGAATTTTTTTACGCTGTGATTTATAAGGATAAGCATAAGTTTTTTTTTTTATAAATTAATAAAATTTAAATTTAAAATAGAATCTTCATGTTAACCGTACGCAGATAATAAACCTTGAAGTGACGCCAAATATGTAACCCTAAAATCCGCTATATTCGGCACAAACACAACGACGTGCTTAAAAAAATAAAATAATAAATAAAAAATAAAATAATAATAATTTTAGTAATACAGTTTTTAATTCATAATACAATCAAATGCTACCTTAGAATGCTTAAATATAAGCAGATCATTTTCATTTTACAGAAAAAATGCACGGATGAAGTCAAAGAATTCGGTCCCTGTTCCACGTGCTTGTTTTGTTTGGGCCGAATGAGGGCATTTAAATCTGAGCGATAACGCACATCATATTGCAAACTGTTTTTACGGCATACTGCATCTCCATCTATCTCTTTCCTCCGTGAATAATAGTTAATTTTATTTTACCCAAGAACTTTTTATTCCAGCATCTTTGTTATCGATAAATGACGTCTAATTCACCTGCTATGCGTACTTACTCAAAACTTTTCATCTTGTTATATTAAGAAATACTCGAGAGTTTTCTTTTTATTTCCAATATGCCGCCATATTAATTTGTCTGTTCTTAATTTTTTTTTCATTTTCCTGTTTCACGTCAAAATATTTCAATTGAAAATTGTTTAAGAGAAACTATTACTCCGGGTTTTGATTTTCTTGGCAACAATTAAAGAAATATTGGTAAATGTTATGGGAAAATGTCACATTATTCTGTATGAAAATAATGAACTTTTGTATTTTAAGCAAAATATTTGAATAAAATAAATAAAATAATGCCTATTTTTATTTCTGTGCTAAAATCCATCTATATGCAAAGATACAAATGCATTAATTCATCCGTTTTGACGTTGGCTTTACTCAAATATTATACACGCAATTATACTAATATTATTAGGACAAAATACGTTGCTAGGCAACAGATGAAAAAAAAAGAAAAAAAATGAAATATGTATTATGTCAAATTGATAAAACAAAATGCTTTATATTATTGGAAAACATGCATAAAATTCCCCCAAAAATTATAAACCTAATTAAAAAAATCTCGCAAATATATTGACAAAATTTCAAACTAATTGGGATAATTTAATAATCTCATTTAAAAATTTCAGCATCCAAAATTTACCATTTAAATCCCTTTTTCACACGAGCCATTTCTTTCAACAAATGAAAATCTGAAAATCGTCTGACTTGCCATAGAATAGCATTATAGAGCAAAATAAAATGTTTTATATTTCCCTAACGAATGAACCAAATTTAACCAAAAACTATACAGCTAAGTCCGAGTACCTCATCAACATGCCCAGTTAATTTCAAGCCGATCGGATGCTTTTTGCGGCAGTTATCGCGGAACAGACAGACTAACAGACATAATAACAGACTAACAGAAACCAAAACTTTTCGTATCTCTACAGTAAGCCTTCACTGACGTTTCGGCAACTATACATCCGATTTTCATAAAATTTGAAATGACCCGATACAATTTTGCAACAATTATATATTTAAAATTTCAGACAATTCAAAATGCTGTAACATCATTAAATTTTGTATCAATTATATATTTAAAATTTTAGACCATTCGGTTGGGAAGTTTTTGCTCTGTTATTTGCGGACAGACAGACGGAGTGAACGACGACTATAGGTGCTACGTATTTATATAATTACGAACGCACCTAAAAATGGTAGGCGTTTGTTAATCTATGTTAGAAAATAATAGTATAACCAAGAACGCAAATATACAATAACCTCTACCGAGTTACTAATGATTCCGTAAAGCGTTCTTTATATTTAGCAGCCTCAAAAAACATTAATTTGACTATTTAAAAAAGCATTTATAAAAATAAAGTTTCTACTGCTGCCACTGATTTTCGGAAATGATTCCATATAGTACTATTTATCGCATTTGTTAAATGATAATAGTAAAATAATAATAATATAAATTAACATAATATAACGTAGTATAAACTGGACCTTCATTAAGATTGGATGAACTGTTTACATTTTGTATGCTATTTAAAAAAGGTGGCGCAGAAGAACCTAGAGATAGTTATTAAAATCATGAAGTTTCTTTTACCCCAGAAAAGTCATTAAGCTTATCCACAGATGTTCTTGAAGGAGAACATTCCCAATTTCAGTCGGACCTGGTTTAGAGGCTCGCGGGTAATACGCGGTCCTGCTTAATACGCGGAATTTTTCCATGCCCCTGAATACCGTCTATAAGACTTCTGCAAAAAAAAATCACGTTTAATCCGCAAACGGTTATTACGCGATCCCACTTAATACGCGAAAGAGTTTTGGCTCCTTGAGGCAAGAAATCTCCCAGGGACAAGGGACCTTAAAAATCATTTTTTTTATTTTTTTGTAAATTTCCCTTTAAATATTATTCAAGGGTACATTACATGCATTATGGCATACATTTATCACAAAAAAATTAAAAAAAAATTTTTTTTGAGAAAAAAAAATTAATTTAACGTAATATTTTAGATATTACGGAGAACTTTGCAAAATGCCCCATGCGCACTCCATATGAATGAAAAATCCCAAAATAAAAAAATGATTTTTAAGGTTCCTTGTCCTCTTAAGAGACGAATTCACAGACCATTATATGAATTTCTTCTCTCTCTCTTCTCGAGTGTTGCCAGTTTAGCGGCTTTTTATATTCAGATATCTACCTCTATTTCCAAATAGTAGTAACCGCCTTTCTTAATCACAGATTAAATATGATGAATATATTCGGAAATAGTGGTAGATATTTGAATAAAATATCCCATATATTGATGATTAAATAAGGCGAATTTTACTATTCAGAAATAGTGGCAGATATTTGAATGAAAAGAAAAATTGCTAAATTAGCCACACTGCGACTCTTCTTTTATCTCGCAACCTAATATGATACGGGTAGTTCTTATGATATACAAAAATAAGGACTGTTTATAAGACTACTCATTGTTACAAGTACTAAATTTTAATAACCGGGCTGTGTTGCAAAGATTTAATATGTTTGGTTTGTGTTATAAACAAAGGGCTATCGGGAAAATTATTTTTAGCCCGCGATATGCTATTTCTTTCGGGAAACAATTAAAGTGTCGTGCCTAAAAAATAACATTCCGTTACATAAGCCAGCCGTAAAATGAAGCAGATGTATCATTGTACTGTAAAATACTGATAATATCTACTGCAATTTTTTAAACTTCTAAACGTCGCACATTTTCAATTTTTACACCCTCATATAGGGAAATAAAGGTACTTTTAAATGCAATTCGTTTGAAAACTGTATCTCAATTTATTTTTGAGGTATAATTTTTTTTTGTAGTTTTTAAAGGCAAATGGTGGCACTGAAGTACTCCATTTCTGTAGAAAGTAAGATTATTATAAATTTTTGATGACTTTTTCTCATAAAAACTGAAAAAAGTAATTAAAATGCATGCAATGCCAAGAAAATCGTCTGTTATAAAAATGTATTTTAAAGTATACATGTGTGATTTTTTTTTTCTCCGCATTTCCTTAATTCCTTTCGAAAAGCTGAAAGAATGCAGTTTTATTAATCCGTGTGTAATAACATTTTCTGGATTTTGAAAAAATGTAAATGAATGATTTCTGATAAAATATTATTATAAACTATATTTAATTATCAGTATCCATATTAATGTTACAAACAAATCAAGGCTTATGAATCATTAGATACCCAATTTTTTTTGTCGATTTTCTTGAATGACGACATAGCTTTGTGTATTATTCTGCGATAGTGACGTCCTATGCATACTTTTCTGTAGATGTTATTTAAGACTGGATCGTAAATGTGGAATTCTTCAGCGGATACAAATGACGTCATTTTATATAAAATAAAAGCATGTATTTTAAGTCTTAAAAATGAAATGCGTTTTGTACTCCCTATATACATATATTATCGGGGGGGGGGGCAACACTAAATTCTGAAAAAGCAGAATTCCCGTTTTCTAGGTGTTATTTTATGTTTGGTTGTAAAATATTAATCGACAATAAAGTCATATCTGAATTCATGTTTATTTTCAGCTGTTATTCTAATCAGTCTTATAAAAACAAAAAATTACTTAAAATTGAATACAGCTATATTTTTATCTAAATATGCTTGAAAGACACAATTTTGAACCGCAAGCATATAAACGAGAGCTCTAAAATTCATTTAAACGATTAGATGTGTAAATAAACTCAATTCCTGAAACTTTCAGAAAAACACGTTTAATAAGGGATCCCGCTTAATACGTGACTTTTGTCAAGTGCCTTGAACTTAAACAGGTTAGACTGTACAGTCGTAGGGGGGAAAAAAGTAAATACCCCCTACTAACTCTGCAACAAATTATTGTAGAAGAAGTACTGCAGGTAGTAGACTATTGAAAATAAAGTCTTCTTTTAAATGATGCATATAAAATTTGTTTAGGGGGCCATCTACACACCAAAACAAACCCAAACTTTGTTTTTTTCTCAATAGCAATGGGCAAGTTTGACACCATAAATAGATTCAACATCCTTCAATTAGCTTAAATCCAAATTTTTATGAAATTCGTACGATGAGTTTCCGAGAAATTATTTATTTTAAAATTAGCATATTTTAGGGGCTGTATACAAATTGAAGTTCGGTACTCGATAGTTGAAATGCTACAGAATGACTACAGTAGGCGCTCAGATTTTACGGACCTCGTTTTTACGAATTGATGTACTGATCCTAACCAGCATTCCATTGAACTAGTGTTACTCCCATTTACGAACTTTCGATTTTACGAACACGTTATATGAGTCCCCGTCGAGTTCGTAAAATCTGGCGTCTGCTATATCTCACTTCTACTAATGTATTATTTCTCTCCATTAACACCATTTCACTCGTTTTATATGTTTCGACTATTACCATCACAAATGTTTAATTAAAATGTGTAATATATATATATATATATATATATATATATATATATATATATATATATATTTAATTATGCTTTTCTGGACATCATAGAGGGCCTCTTAAACCGTCATTTTGACATTTTTTACTCATAATTCGAAAACTACTTGGAAGAAAATTTTAAAATTGAAAATTTGCATAAAGCAGGACATAATAAACATAAATCTATGAAAAAAATTGTATGTTGCAAGTCATAATTTTTTCTAATATTAATTTCATAACTCATAATTCATATTATAATATTTTTTTTAAATCACAAATTCAATGTATTTACGATTGGGTTTTTTAGTATTATAATTAAATAAAAAAATTATCACATTAGAATTATAATTTCAGGAGATATTAATAAAAATATGAAAATGTAATTTAACATTGTAAACTCTAAATTTGGAATGTTTATAATTCAAAACTTACCATCCAAATGACTTGAAATTTCATTTCTAGACATAGTTTGAACTGAAGATTTAAAATTTATTGTCAGAATTATGTGTTGTTATCGAAAAAAAACAATGTTTGGTTTGGTTTTGACTTGTAGATGGCCCCCTAGTCAAATTTTATATTTATCATTTAAAAGTAGACTTTATTTCCAATCGTTTGGCACCTGTAAATTTTTTCTATTATAATTAGTTGCAAAGTTAGTAGGGGGTGTTTACTTTTTCTTCCCACTACTGTACTTTAATTTACCTGTAAAACTGGTTCTCCCACCCATATACATTCCCTGCAAGGAAATTTTCTGATATGTAATGGACTTCGCATCCTTGCCTGTAAAACTAGTTCTCCCACCTACCTGGTTACCTCGCAAAATAAAAAAGGACAAACGCTGGTAGGTAACGCTAACTTTGCGAATGGCAACAGCAGACGACCCAATTTCGCTTTTACTGCAATCTTTTACGCTTCGAAGCATCGCACGTTTTCACGGATTTTAACGGAAATTTTCCCCGATAAATTCCAGAAAAAGTTTCGTGTTTCTGGAATTTACCGGGGAAAATTTCCGTTATAATACGGCAATTGTACTGGCGTTTCGATCGCCAGTACAATTTCCGTATTTAGTCCGTTTTTTTTTTTTTTTTTCTTAACAGTGTATAATACAACGAAACATTTTAGCATAATGAACTGGAGTCACAATCTATTTATTTAAAAAATAAATACAGGGCGTTTCTCTTCAATCCGAATCAGGATGTTTGATCATTGAAGGTATTTTAAGGATGGTTTTCACAGACTTACACTGCTTTGGGTGAAATGCGGTAACATTACGAAAAGCCATTAAAGAGATATTCAATCCGAGACTCTATATATACCATGAACTAACGTTTACAAACGTGGTGTATCTATAATAGTTCATCTATTATATATTAGTGCTGTTTGAATGCAGACAGTGGTCATTTCTACCATGGCTTGCGACATTGTTATATTATAAACAAGAAAATGTATATCTTCTGCAAATTTCATTGAAATATCTTCATTATTTTTAAATTTACAAACAAAAATCCTTGTGCGTACTCAAGCAATAAGAATAAATTATTTGTAAAAGAATAAATTATGCTATGCCACCCTAGTTTCCAAAAGTTGTCCGTTGTAGTGCATTCTGTGTTTCCTCAAAGTTTTTACCTTTACGTTTGATACACCGCATATGTAACTACATAAAATATAGTGAAAAAAATAAATTATACACCAAAAATCAGCAAGTTATAAATACTTTAAATGAAATTTTGGTGCTTTCTAGCATTAAAAACAGTCTATAGTTTAGTGCCAGAAAGTTTCGAAATTTCATAAAGTTCAATGTATCATAACTCGGTGAGTTTTAGTCACAGAAGAACGACGTTTTTTTTTACTGTTGTAATAGTAAGAGCATAGATAAATTGTTTTAAATATAATTGAAAATGAAAACTTTAAAATAATTAATAACATTAAATGTAACTCCAGGGTTCGTATAAAAATGTAAAAAGTGTAACTTTTTGAAAATGAATGGTAGGATTATTTCATTATTATAATCATAATTCTTATCTTATTTTGAACACTTTTGCAATTTACACTCGGGGCTATACATATATGACATGGGAAGAATGTTGTCTTCCTGTTTTGTTTATCAGAAGTTCTGTTTACCCCGGTTCAGGGAGCAACTACAAGAAGACAATATTACTGTTGAATTATGTAACAAAAAGCTATTTTTAGATACTTTTAAGTAGAAAGTATTTCTTAGTGATATTTGATATAAAGTTATTTCGTGTATAATAGTGTTATTTTATTAACATTTTCTCTATTTTTTCTCTATTTAATCTTCATTTTCTCTGGACTCTTGAAATTGGAAAAAATAAAAAAAAAGACAATTTTCAAGATTTAATATCTTAAAATGTGTATGATTTAAAAACACAATTTTTATTGGGATTAAAAGATATGTGTATGCTCTTTCATTTCATGTAGTTAAAACATTGCAGGATACAGAATTAGCATTTATAGTGTGCTCCAAACTGTCAGACATTTATCCAACAGAAAATTGATATAACAGATTATGCACAGGGTTACAAAATAAATTTTGCAACTAGAATGAAATTGTTTGTGCCTAATTATATTTCAGATTGTAATAATTACTCTGAACCTAAATAAATTTGTATTTAAAGCATTTTTATATTTTTAATGCAAAGTTGTATTTAGCTAATACAAAATTTTGAAAATTTCAACTGTACAATCACCTAAAAAAAATTTTTTTGAACAATAAAAATGAAATTTTAGGTTCAGTTTATACAGACTAATATGAAACATATGTTTTGAAAATTTCATGAAAATATATTCAGCAGTTTTTGAGATGTCCTGCGCGTTATACCAAATAACGTCATTTGGAGAAAAATGAATTCGAAGTTTCGGAAACGCCGCTTTAGCTATTGAGCAAGTATAATTCTAATAGCCAAAACTTCTGTTCTAATGGGAATTTCAAGGAAACAATCATACTAAAATGTTCAGAAAAGATAGAAGTTTAACATCCAAAAAAATAAATTTTCGAAAATTTTGAAGCTTTAAGAGCCATGAGACCCCTTAAATCAGTAAAACATGCTAATAATAAATGTATAATCTATATCTCATTCCAAACATTATAAAAAATAAAACAATGAAAGAAATTGTAAAAAAAAATAGGCGTGGGGGTATCGGGAGGAGTTCGAGGAATGATAAAGCATGATATCGTAAGAGGGAGAGGGGGTCCAAAATTTCCAAAAAGTTTATAGCGTTATAATATGTACAGCCCCTTCCCTATGTTTCATCAAAAGGTAAAAAAGAAAAAAAAAGTACGATTCTACTTTTTAGACATCATGTATACCAAACTGAACAGTATCGTGGAATGTTGTTTCTATCAAAAATATCATTTTCATGCATATGAAAATACTGCTGCATATGCTTCGTTAACCCTTTGAGCGGCAAGTAATTGTGTTTCTGTAATGTCGAATTCACACCGGAATTAAAAAAAAAAATTATCGCAAAATAAGGAAAAGCAATTTTACGACTTTTTTTTCTTCAAAGTTAGAAAAGTAAAATTTAATAAAATTTTTCTGGTGCAAATCTTCATTAATGGTAGGTGGGATAAAATATTTCTCACCGCCCCTCATGGGGTTAAAGAAAAAGTTACTAACTAAGGAGTAGTTTAATGATCAAATGATGTTTAGTATTGTGTTCTGAATTTGCGACGAAATATAACATTTCCTTATAACAATTAATTTGTGTTCGTTTCGTCTTTAGCTGCGTTCGTAATTATATAAATACGTTGCCCTACAGTCGCCGTCTCGTCCGTCCGTCCGTCTGTATGTCCGTCTGTCCGCATATAACAGCGCAAAAACTTCCTAACCAAATGGTTTGAAATTTAATATATAGAATCATTGTCGAAATTTGTCGAGTCATTTGAAATTTTATGAAAATCGAAACAAAACTTTAAAAGATATTAATAAAAGTTTTCTTCATTCTAATAAATCCTATCATAGATAATTGCTTCAATGATAGCCCATGATAGGTAATGATTATAGATTGTCATGGTGATTATTGTATTAAATCCTATCATACGTAATCAATTCAATAATATCACATGATAGGTAATGATTCTAGGTTGCCATGGTGATGACGTCCTATTTAAGATGGAGTCCTATTATTTTCGTTTTAATATATATAATCGTAATAAATTTTTTATAAATGCATTTTTGCATAAGAGTGCCACAGCTATTGCACCAAGATCTGAATATTTATAAAACTAGTTAAGACACGAACGCACCTCATTTGCCACGTTTGACGTACAATTTCCTACCGGTTTGATGTTTAAGATCACTTTTCAGAAAACTTTTATAACTTCAGAAATCGAAGTCCTTCAGATATACCAAAAGAATATTTTTCTAGGAAACACGCGTACAGGCTTGACATAAGTTGAAAGTATATTACATTTTTATCGATATAGTAAATTCTATAGTATGTTTTTATCAACAAGTAACGGACAAAAAAAAAAATAAAGAGCTAAAAGGGCAAAAGTATCTACATCGGATTTATAAAGCTGATAATGAAATATTTGATAATAGAAACTGCTGATTATTGCTGCCTACACTGAAAGGAAAACGAAAACACCTATATGGAATTTAATCGTCAGCTCCTTTTACTGTTAAAATTTGCCTGAATGCAGAAAACTTTACTGTAAAATAGTAACGAAAATGTTTCAAAGCACATTTTTCCGTTAATTTGCATCACAGAGTGCTAGAAGACAAACTGCCAGCAACTTCTGCTGCGATCTATTCTTTTTTTATTTGCACACTGAGAAAAAAATATGGTTCTGGCATCTAGAATCTAAATTATGGCTCTAGAAAAAATAGTTCCATGTCATCCCTATGAATTCTAATTCTATTTGCTAGAGAGTTCTAGAGTCTCCTATTAGTGTTCAATAGTGTTTTCCTATATTCTCGTGATCAAACTTATTTAAAAATCTCTGCAAATAGATGCGAACACAAGAGGTTAGTTTTAGTAACTATAACTCTAGTTTATGAAACCATTCCAGAAATCAAGCGCTCATTTCTCGCCACTGCAATGATTCATTATCATTTCGTCACCTAGAAAACAAGAAACTAGAAATTCTAGACCATTTCGTCTGTTCAACTTAGTTGTTTGCTCTATTCGCATAACTTGGAAATCTATACTTCTAGTTTAGGCATTCAGAAAATGACTATTCATTTTAGGTGAAGGCGGTATTTTTTTTTTCTTAGTGCAGAATAATTTTATCAAACAACTACTATTTTCATCAACCTGTTTTTCTACATTTTTAAATGTTAGGAAACAGTATTAATTAATTAATATGTTAATTTAACAACTTTTTACCTTAAAGTGAATTTCAAACATATCATTTACATTTACATTTACATTAATTAAGGACAAATTTGTGACATGCTTATACCCTTTGTTTTCGCTATACAGTAATCCCTTAACATTCGCGAGGGTTAGTTCCGCGAATGTCAAAACCCCGACCGCAAAACAGCTATTTTTATATTCTGTTCGCAACACTATATTAAAAAAATACATTTGTACGTCGAACGTGGCAAATGAGGTGCGTTCGTACTATAACTAGTTTTATAAATATTCAGATCTTGGAGCAATAGTTGTTGCTCTCTTATGAAAAATGCATGAATACAAAATTTATTACGATTATATATATTAAATTCAGTAATACAGAAATAATAGGACTCCGTCTTAAACAAGACGTAATCACCACGGCAACTTAGAAGCATTACCTATCATGTGATATCATTGAATTAATTACATATGATAGGATTTAATAGAATCAAGAAAACTTTTATTCATATATTTTTAAATTTTTGATTCGATTGTCATAAAATTTAAAATGACTCAACAAATTCTGTAACGATTATATATATTAAATTCAGTAATACAGAAATAATAGGACTCCGTCTTAAACAAGACGTAATCACCACGGCAACTTAGAAGCATTACCTATCATGTGATATCATTGAATTAATTACATATGATAGGATTTAATAGAATGAAGAAAACATTTATTCCTATATTTTTAAAGTTTTGATTCGATTGTCATAAAATTTAAAATGACTCAACAAATTCTGTAACGATTATATATATTAAATTCAGTAATACAGAAATAATAGGACTCCGTCTTAAACAAGACGTAATCACCACGGCAATTTAGAAGCATTACCTATCATGTGATATCATTGAATTAATTACATATGATAGGATTTAATAGAATGAAGAAAACTTTTATTTATATATTTTTAAAGTTTTGATTCGATTGTCATAAATTTTGAAATGACTCAACAAATTCTGTAACGATTATATATATTAAATTCAGTAATACAGAAATAATAGGACTCGTCTTAAACAAGACGTAATCACCACGGCAACTTAGAAGCATTACATATCATGTGATATCATTGAATTAATTACATATGATAGGATTTAATAGAATGAAGAAAACTTTTATTTATATATTTTTAAAGTTTTGATTCGATTGTCATAAATTTTGAAATGACTCAACGAATTCTGTAACGATTATATATATTAAATTTCAAACGATTCGGTTGGGTAGTTTTTGTGCTTTTATATGCGGACAGACGGACGGACCAGATGGCGACTATAGGTGCTACATATTTATATAATTACGAACGCACCTAAAAAATGTTTAAAGAAAAATATACGGATAAGATTACTTTCAACTAGAACTAGGTTTTTTATTCTAAAATAACCCTCTTTTTAAATGAATTGTAATTCCGTGCAAAAAGTACAACGTCCCATAAAATAATTTCATAACTTTTCACTAATAATATGCAGGAACGGTGATTTTTCACTTGATTTATTTCTTCGTTAATAAAATTCTCATATTCAAAAATATAGGCCTTTAAATAACGTCTCTATTATACAATATCAACTCCAAATTTTTCGAAAAAAAATCACGGTAAATAAAACTCCGGAATGAATTTTTATTCTGAGGGAATTCTACCATTACAAACTGAGAGGTAAGCATTCATGAATTAATGCCTGGAACCTGGCTCCCGATAGTACTTCATCAATAATAGAGTAATATGGGCCATATTTACTTCACGGTGATTGGTGGACTGAATAATGGCGTCATCAATGTTCATTGTGATTAGAGCAAAGTCCCTTGCCCTTGTTCGTTCCCGGAAATTTTCGACGATGTTTGCACGTTTTGACGCCAGCAGTTTTAGCAAAACAACTTCCCATTTGACAAATAAAATACACGTTAAAATCTGCTGCAGTGTTAATGATGCGAATTTGGAGAATATGAAACATTATGGTAAGAACAGGTGACGCAGCTTGCTAGCTATTACCTTTGGAACATTACTTATTATTATTAGCCATTTGTTGGCACCTTTCGCGCATGTAAGCAGGAGCGAAGGGGAGAAAAGCCGAAAAACAAACTTCAAATCGGTAAGTCAAGTGGTTGAAATGGAAAATGTTTACTGGGGGATGCGGGAGATGCCAGGACTATCAAGAAAATCTGCAAGTGACAGAATGAAAAATTGAAATGTTCCCATGCCTCATTTGCCTCCGCAAGGTTCCACTATATTATCGTATATTACTTTTTGAGCTTATGTTCTATTGAACGATCATCTGCAAGTCATAACAGCTTATTTTTGCTTTTGGAACATCTTATTTATACGTTTGTATCTAGTATTTACGAATATCCGTATCGAGGGGGGAGGGGCAATTTTTGTCCCCTTCAAAAACTCCTTTTAAAATGATCAACAGTGTGTCAACATTAAGGATTAATTTTTTTTTTCTCCCGGTTTCTCCCTGTCGCCGACATGCGTCATCAGTGCTTATAAAAATTAAGCCAAAACGGGCGAAGAAAAAATGCAGTCCCATCCTTGTTAATAGAGAAACATATTTCGCCTCTGAAACTTAATGTTTTCAATTTCGCACTTGTTTTATGCAACTTTCTCTAATGGAAAATTAGTCCTAGGATTAAACGCTCATTTTTTTTCTTGCTCTTGTTTAATGCTAAACTCTCCTCTACGAAATCGAAGATATTAATTGTCAGAATGTTGAGAAAGAAGAAGAGACTAAATAATAATAACACGCAATAAAGCCAAACGGTCTCCACATTAAATATCAGCTACGGTGGTATTTTAATACCAGCTCGTTTATTTTAATGACCTATAACGTTTTGTGAAATGTGCTGTTGTGATTACTCTGAAATACCTGCGCAACTAAAAAAAGTCAAAGACTTTGAAGAATGGCGGGCATTAGGGGGAATTTCTAGTGGCATGTACTGATTGCAAGAGTGCTGAACGTAATTAGCAGAACTACATAATAAATGCACAGCAAAAAAAAATTTCTACATTTAAAATAAATATTTTTTCAGCACGATTGAGATTTTTCTGAAACTCTGCTTGTGATTTCAAAGTGCCATATTTTCTGCTTTTAACCGATAATAGTTCCGATTAATACCGAAGAGTGATATAAGAAAAAACCTTACTAGTTGAAGCAAAAAATGATGTTTCAAAAGACGTATTATGTTTTAAAAAAGATAGTGAATAAATCAATGATTATGTTATGAAATCTCTCAAAACTGTTTTATCATTTCATTTATTTAAAATTTCAATATTTAACTTCGGAAAGGGGTAGTTAAACAACATTTATTTTACTTTATATACTTGGTCAAAATAGATAATTTGGATTTTCAATTTATATTCTGAGGTAACTAAATTATTATGAAACTGGTGGTTTCAGAAGCTATGCGGATTAATAATGACTTTGAGATTTCTGTGAAAGCAATGTAAATCATTGTTACTCCCCAGAAAAGTACACTTAAGTAAAATGGTGGCAAAACTAGCGGCCTCTTTTTTTCCGATGAAACTTAAGATGGTATTTTTCGTACTAAAGATGTCTGAATTATATTTCTTTTCTTTCAATTCAGCACCAAATTTTCAGTATTTTCATTACATGACACATATCTTTTTAGGTAAGCATTCAAATTCGAAAAACAGGAAATTTCAAAACGCGTCCACAATTGCAAATCCCAGTTTTTTGCTTCAAAGCGCATCAAAAAGTACAGGATGTTTTTCAAATTTCAAAATTTTATTTAAAAAATAACAAATTGGCATGTTGGATAGCATTTTACACAATAACACTTCTCAGAGAATCGGATTTTTTGATAGCAATGGCGAAAGAATAGTTCAAAAAGTAAGTTCAGATTTCAAACATTCATACTAATTAAATAAATTATCGCATTGGAGTACGTTTTACAACATTGTCAAAAAGATATGTAAAAACGAAAAAAATAGTTCAAAATTTCCGTTCATATTTAAAAAAAAAAGGTAATAGAATTTGAAAAATTGCTCTACCGGAGTACAGTTGGTTCTAAATGTCTTGGCAAATGGTTGGTATTTTTGATCAAAAAATAGTTCAAGGAAAATTTAAAAATGTATAAGTATTTTTTTCTTTTTCGAAAATGATATCCGACACTTAGACAAGTTTTATCGTAACAACCGCATCCGATATGACAATTTGTTAATTTTTTATGAATTTTTGAAATACGAAAGGACTTATTTGACTTATAACAAATTATTAATAATATTTCTGCAATATCACACAAAGTCTGCAATTTCTCAAATATACAGTGCTGACCAAGATTGGGGACGCTTTTGACATTTTCATGTTTTCAAATTTGCATGCTCAGCAAAAATGAAATTGTTCATATAATGCAAATATTTTTCCTTTGCAAGAATATTTCTTGTTGAATTAAAAGAAAAATCGAAATCATTGATACACCTTAAAAAACAAAACAAAATAACTTTAATATAAAATTCATACTTTAAATTTAATCTCAGGAAGATATTTCAAAAGTTTACACGATTTTTGCTACCACTGTGATACGTAATTTACGATAATGTAAATTATTACGTAATTACGTAAATGTAAATACAATTACGTTAAATTCTGTGTATTTATAAAATCGTATCAGAGTCTGTGCCTCAGTAGGTTGAATATTTCTTTATTTCTCAAAAGCGGAACATTACTGTCAGTTCAGACTAGTATGAAGTTACAATGATTTAGTTTAAAAGCTTTCAAGTGTTTCAAATATTAAAAAAATCTCGAGTAACTTCATTCGATTTTCTGAACACTGGCGTACGTCTCCACAAAGTTAAAAAAAAACGGAGGATTTTTATATATTTCAGACGCAGTGGAATCGGCCCGATTCAAACACTGGAACATCCTGTTTTGTAACTAGAGGCGATGCCTCCGCACAACTAATGCTGGCCACATAATTTATCACTTATACTGTCTGGAGATTTTCCCCATAGAGTCGATCGCAAAAGGGTTTGAAAATACTTTAAAAATGGGTTAAATACCTAATCCGTCGACTGCCTTGTACGGAAATCTATACATACTGTTAACACCTGGTGCATGTAAAATCCGTCGTGGGTGCAAAGTCCTCTAAGTTCCCTATTACCTGTGGAGGTGGCTAGTCAGGTGAAGGTCTCGTCACCTAATCAAGGTTCTAAATTACGAGATCAAACTCGAGTAGCGATGGCCGCCCTTATAGGTGGCTCGTATGAGTTCTGTAGAAGAGTGAGCAACTCCCCCCCTCCCCTGTCTATTCTTTTTTTTCCTTCCATTTTCCAAGTACGAACAAATCCAAACAGCATAATTAATAGCAATCTAGAACCGGCCAACACAGTAACAAATATTATTTGACAGAAACAAATATTATTTGACACAAGTGTTATTTAACAGATTTCTTTGTTTTCTAATCTCCGTAATTTTGCATAAGCCTTAAGATCGTAATTTCACAGAAAAATGTTTAGCAGTGCAATTTTTGCGAAAGTGGTCTACAACAAATTCTGCAAATGGGAATCACTCAGTCGGAAGTTTCGTTTATGAGTTATCACATTCACTCTCTCGCATACACACATAAAAATCATGATTATAACACTTTTCTTGCACTATATGTTGAGAAAGTAAAACTATCACTAAAATATATATAACTGAAATATTTAATACCAATAACTAATAACAAGCAATTATGCTAAAAACGGTTTTCGAAATTCGTCAGACATGAAAATCATTTTATTAAATTTCATCGGGGAATACTCATGTAAATTATTTTTTTAATAACTCATTTGAAATATCTTTTTAGAGAACTCTTTACTACGTACTTCAAGTGAGATACAAACGACCAAGGCAATACGTTAATACACCATATATTTTAATCAACAAATTGGCCCAGGGAAAACTAAAAACGGAAATAACCATTCGTCTCAAAAATATGTTTTCTTTCAATTTATGTTTTAAAAGAAATAAGCTTAAGAGTCGTCTCCGTAATGTCATTATAACAAACTTATAAAAATTTTCAATTCAAACTTTACAATACGAATTTCGACATCACATTTAGATTTTTCGGAAGATTTTACCAAAGGATACCAAACGGAAAAATCATTCGATAAAAAAATTTAGAAATTACGCCTATTTAATCCTCTCGCTGCGCATCCTGCGATTTCCATGGGCAACGTAAAAGTAGCCAAAATTTGCGTAACCCACGATTTCCGCGATCTTTTTCTTTTTATGATCTAATTCTATATTAAAAAAAGAACTCTTTAACAAAGAATTTTTCTTATTATAAGTCTAAAATATTCGTAGATTTGAAATATGTAATAAAAAAAATGCGCAATTTTTGAACGTATTTTGATAAAACAAAATATTACGCAGCGAGAGGGTTAAAGATTTGAGCTTCTAATGTTAAATTGAATATTAATAGTTTCAAAACAAACAGCAATACGTGTAGTTTTTTTTCAAACATAGCACAAAAACCTTGTCGGTATGAGGCGATGATGTAGATTTGCATATTTCAAGCTTCTAGAATTCGATTTCTGCAAAATTTTTATAGGTTACAATACATATTTTTTTAATATTAACTTTATGATAAATATATCAAGAAAAAATATATAATGTATGATACTATAATATATATATATATATATATATAATACCTTTGAATCAAAATTTATCTAACAAGTTCATATAACGATGTTAACCAAAATTCTAAATGAAAATGTCATGTAAAAAAATCATACATTAATCATTGTAAAAAATATTATAGTAAAGCTAATCGGCATACAGACAAAGAAAACTCAAAATATTGAAAAACCTAAATAGTTTAATAATATAATATCGTAAATCTTATAAAATAGTTGAATAAAATAAAAATGGAAAAAATTAGTTTATATCTTGAATATTAATTAATTATCGAAAAAATATGTAACTATAAAAATTTCGAGAATTTAAATTAATGTTATTAAACACATCACACCTTTAAATTTTGAACTTCTGATTCAAAATATTGCGCATTAGCATGAATAGAGAATAGAACTGTTTCGAAACTTTCATCTAACATACACTAAAGTTCGTCGCATAAAATTTAGAGGGTGGAAAAAAGATTGTACTTTGATATACGTCAATCACAATCGACCCAGTACTTAAACTGTCATTTTTATCAAACTTTCGACTTTCAATAAAGCGTCATTCAAAGTTGCATACGATACGTATTATTAGGAAATTATGAATCCATCTTTTATTTTATAATGTATGATTTCTCATAAAAATACTTTTATAATTTTCTTCGATATGGAAAAGTTGAATATTTCAATCTCCAAAAGTAATAAAATTTAGACCTTGCGTCTATGAATACTACTTATCAATAAAAAAGTGGTAAAGAAAAGCTATAGTTCTGTTCTTTTGCTTTTTATTTCATTGCAAAAAATCTGGAGTGACTGCTCACTTTTCCATAAAAAAAATAGGAATATCACCAAATTGTCCCACAAAGAAACGGAAATGGCCATTCGCCTGGAAATCATCCGTTCGTTCAATTTATATTTATAAAAAGGCTTAGATGTGGGCGGGGTCCTCATTATATTTAAATTGCCCAAAGTCTGAAATTTTCAAACCAAAACCGTAATAACGAAACCAAAAGCATCATATTTGAATTTTTCGGTCAATTTTAACTTGGAAACCCAATGCGAACTTATTCGGTCTACTAGTTTAGGAATTATGAACGTTTAGAGGTTAAAAGTATCAATGTTAAATTCATTTGTAACCTTTTCAAAACAGTTCTCAATACGAATAGTTTTAAGCATAAGCAAATAACTACTTTGAAGAATGAGCTGTAATTTTAAATTCGCATATTTAAAGCTTCTATAAATCAATTTCAGTTAGAAAATTCAAAGGTTTGAATTAATAACATTTTTTTCTAAAACTTATTTCGAAAATGTATGTTTTTAATTAATTTTCGAAGAAACAATGAATTAGAACATATATATATATTTTTTAAAGAAAGCTTTCTGTAAAAACTTCAAATGAGTGAATCCAAAATTAGAGCTCTTTTCGCAAGTAGTTTTAGAGCTATGCTTAAAAACTTACCCTCTTTGCAATCGAGTTTGAAATGATTACAAATAAATTTAACATTAAAAGTTCCAAATTTTAAACTTTCAAAATTCCTAAACTACCTGATCGAATGGTTTCAATTTGGTCTTCTAAAGTAGAATTTAAGGAAAAATCCAAATATGATGTCAAAATTGTGTTTTCGTATTGTAAATTTCAGAGTTTCGTGCAGTTTCAGTGTGAAGACGACCCCTTAGCATTATTTTTAACACATAAATTGATAGAACACATAATTTTCCATCTAATAGCTATTTTTTTCTGCTACAATTATGAGATTAAAATCTTTTGCTTTGTTGGACGACAGTACGTTTTTACCTCTAAATAGTGGTCACCTTGGATAGCGCTGTAAGAGTTTGTCTTATCAAAAACTTGCAAGTACAAAAGTTGTAGATAATATTAAGAAGATTTATAATAAATTTAGGCGGATTTGATATCTTGTGACTTGAAGAAGTTATGAATTTTTTTCTTCTTCAACCCCCCCCCTTATTTTGTAATAGCTGGTCCTATCAAAATCTTGTCAATATAAAAGTTGTAGATAATATTAAGAAGATTTATAATAAATTTAAGTGGATTTGATATCTTGTGAATTGACGAAATTATGAATGTTTTTCTTCTTAAAACACTATTTTTTTCGCCGCTTGAGGTCATTTTTAATATAAAAAATCTATCATACATAAATCTGTGACCCTTTTCCTAGAAGTAATAATAACGTTAAACTGATTCAATATGTATCATAATTAAGAAAATGTGAGGGTTTTCTGTTTTCACAAAAACCGTCCCCATTTCCACCCCCTTGGTTCAATTTTGCCCATTAACAAACTTAACCGACATTTTCTGCCACTTGATTTTATGTATCAGTTTGGAAGAGATTTGTGCAGAATTATGGAAATTATCGTGCCTATAAAAAAGTGATATATATATATAGATAGATAGATAGATAGACAGATAGATATAGATATAGATAGATAGACAGATAGATATAGATATAGATAGATATATAAAGTTTTTTACTGATAGTGGTTTTGGGTTCTAGGGGTCATGATCTGCGAAAAGTTTTCATAAATTCCAAGATAGGGGAGAATGTAATAGGTAGTATTTCTTACAAAATCTACCTAAAAATGGAAGACCATTTTCAAAAGTACGTTTATCAAATATTACCCCAATACCTTTAATTTCCTATAAGAAAAGAAGTTAAGTAAAATGTACCTTTAATATTTTTTTTTTAAACATACGAGAAGAAAAATAAAGGCTTATTAATCTAATCGTACATGATTACCTCTTATACCTCAGAGAAATAATTTTGTATTTCTATATAATCTCATTTACTATTAATGCATAGTTTAGCATTGGTTTATCTCTTAGAAAGAAATTATTCTAGTCGAAAAAATTAGAGGCAAAAGTAATTTAAAAACATACACCTTAAAAAATATATATAACCCAGTAGTGGTGATAAGATATATATACATTTTTTCAATTAAATGACAAAAATCGCAATTGCCACCATTTTATCTAAATTCTAGTTTTCTTTTTTAAGTCTTGAGTTTAATCTTTTATCTTGCCAAATTGCACAGATGCATGTTACATTATTAGATCTAATTCCGCGATTTCCCTATCCCAATTACTACTATATTCAATATATCCCACTATATATAATATATTACTATATTCACTATATCCCACTATATATAATATAGTGGGATATAGTGATTACTATATTCACTAAATCCTTATTCTTAAATTAAATGTTCCATTTCTGATCTTTTTCTTTTTAAGAATGTTCTTTTAGCATCCATTTTTTTCCCTTCCGAGAATTTACTTTCCCGCGCTTATTCCGGGGTTTTCTTTTTTACATTCAAATTCAACCGCTACTCTGTCAGCACTCTTTTCATGGCGTGATATCCTTAATTATTAATTGGTTGAGAGCGCGACCTACGTCATATTTGTATTACTACGCTAAACGCACAAAGAGGAGGTGCTCGCAACGTTTCCATAGAATTTGTCGTTTTTCCACTTTGATAACTTCCCCTGGTAACCGTATGATATTTTCAATTATCTACAAATTTGCTTACCCATAATTAAATATTATGTAGCGATGTCTTGATTAAAATAATCGGTGGAAACTGCACCTTCGAAAG
Source organism: Maratus speciosus (assembly GCA_963932465.1). Lineage (NCBI taxonomy): Eukaryota > Metazoa > Arthropoda > Arachnida > Araneae > Salticidae > Maratus > Maratus speciosus. Next base: position 604,020,219 of record OZ010787.1, read on the forward strand.
CTGCTTAAATAAAATCATGAGTTGACTTACGTATTGTCTCATTTATTCCGGAAAAACCTACACTGGTTAAATGTGTTACCTGGCCTACCACTCGATCACTGCAACAACCTTCCAATATTCATATTGATTTACTACAGAAACATTCTCTTTCAAATTAATCTAACGCACGGCTTCCAGATTGATTATTCATCTACTATCACATCGAAGCTAACTACACTTTCGAATCACCATATAATGTCCATAACGTTATATTCATATACAGAATGATTTCATTAATTTCAAAAGTAAGCTACGATAAAGAATTTTTTTGTTAGTCGCATTTTGAGAATAATGAAACTGATCAAAATTATTAGTAGAGTAGAATTCTCAATGAACTACACATATAGGTCGTAAAACGGCGTCATATGGGAAGACGCAGGAAGAGTAGAGCAAATGGGTGTTCGATGTGTGCCGATGTGTGCATTGCTGACATTGCATTACCGTCCGGTAATGGACATTGTCATGTAACATTACGTTTCGTTTCTGACGTTGCCATGGTCACCTGAACATACACCCATGAATTTCAGTCTCTGGTTATATTTAAAATACACGGTACCAATAAGCGAAAAGATAACCGATGAATTAACGTTACATCGAATCGGCTAAGTGCGTCTGACATTAAAAGCATCATTAAACGGAATTTCTCATGCCGTAATGCTTTATTGTTGTCCACTATCTCCCACGCGAAAAGTGCCATCATCTGCGAACAGAGCCATTTAAAATTTTGTAATATGAATAAAATTATTTTTTTTGTTATCACCTGCGTATCCTCAACTGTTGTTCCCTGTACTTTGTGTTTATTTTAATTCGCTACTTTTAGTGCCACAGATCAAATCACTGTCATTTATGATTTTTACGTGCACAGGTCACTTTTTTATGCATATAGTGAGTGTTTCTATTGAAATTTTAGAATGTTTTTAACTGTAACCAGAAGAGTGAGAGCTTGATTTTTGTTCCTCCACGCATTCTCAAGAGCCTATTTTGAAATAGCTACAACTCAAATTTCATTTCGATTCCTTGCCTTTCGGGCCTCATATATCGACAAAATCTTTTTATGAACACACATAATTATTAAAAATTATATATATATATATATATATATATATATATATATATATATATATATATATATATATATAATTATTTCTCATAACTGCTTAAGGATTAAAGTCTGAAAATGCATAAATGTTTTTCATTTATAAGCACTACTAAAACCCTGATTTTAACAATTTGTTTCAAGGTTTTATTTTTTTAATAAACGTTTAAAAACTCGTTTCATTATCTTATTAGATCATAATCATCTATGACAATGGCATTGATATTGCTACTTTATTTTTTTAATTTTCAGACACTTAAAAAATTAGCTGCCGACTTGAAGAAATAATGGGATACCGATCATTTCCTCGCGGACATGCCTCGAAATGCTATGTGATTATTCTTAGGGGATATTCCCACATTCTCATATATATATATATATATATATATATATATATTATTTTATAATCATATAGTAAGCAAATATTTTTATTTAATCCAAAATGGCTATTTTACCTTAAATAATATCCAATTAAAATCTGAGTTAATTTTAATTTGGAACTAGAACTGCAAACGTGAAATTAATAATTTATTTGCGATTTTTCATAGCAGCAACTGCTTTCTGAAGAAAATAAATCTGTGGCTCATCCACTTGACTTTCTGAATACTAGTGTAGCTGTTCATAAAGTTAAAAAGTGGGGGGGGGGGGGGGCTTATAAGTTTATGACATGTTCAACTACGTTGGGTGGCTAGCCAAGGGCTATAGCTTTACAAGCCTCACCCAATAAGTTTATAACACCGTCTTCCAATTTTATGTAAATGAGTTGGAAAAGCACCGTGCGTTGCGATAAAATAAGCACAAACTTATGACTAACATAAGACAACCGTGTTGACTTGTTTAAAAATGCCGTGTGTATCTCTACCCTTTGTAGTGTTTGAATAGAATCAGTCGCAAATTGGTTGGAAATGGTTTAAAAATAGATTAAATACCTAATCCGTAGGTAGATTTTTACGAAAAGCTATTCAGTTAAATAAAATCATAGGACGAAAGGTGAAATTTCACCTTGAGTTAATAATAAACACAATATGAACTTAAAAGGTTTATTGCTTACTTAAAAGGTGTCATTAAAATGACATAAATGTTAAAAGATGTAAAACTTTAAAATGTACATTTATTTAAACCTCCGAGTCCTTTCGGTTGCACCCACAACCTTCATCAGGGAGTAAATTTCCTTAAATGTTAAAAGATTTAAATATTTAAATGTACATTTATTTAAACATCCGAGTACTTTTGGTTGCACTCTCAGTCCCACTTTTATACAAAATGGTTACATAACCGTTTCTCAATATGTTGGTCAGAATACAGTTAAATTACGGTTATGTAACCGTATTCTATGATAACGGTCGAATAACTAGACAGATCGCTGCAAATTTTTAGAAGTGTACCATGTACGTGCTAAATAATGAATTAATAATATCTCTACTAAATATGCTATTAAGAGTTTTTAGATTTTCAATATTATTATCATACAGCTTTATAAGGCTAAACCAAGTGTATTGTTTTTCAAAAACACACGGAATTTAAAGGTTAAATATCTAAAATATTTTGCTCCAAAATACATAAAGTTTATTTTATTAACGCGTTAAATGTGTTATGTATTCTAATTTTTTTCCATGGAAATGTTCAACTTTTATTCCTTCAGTCTTCGCGTTAACATTCAGCTCGAAAACCATTTATCAAATTTCCATGAATTCATTCTACGGAAAGGTCTGGGAAAGTCGAAAAATACTTAAACTTCCCTTTTATATGTTTTAATGTAAGGAAATAAAAGAGTATAATTTTCACAAAGGAATACTTAAATAAAGTAATCGGATTTCAGAAAATGTGATTGTTGCACGGAGAGAGGTAAATGATAAAATAACAAGAATGTTTTAATTTTCGGAATTTAAAGAGATTTATTTTCTACCTTTTTCTCGTGAGTGCTAATCCTTTAAAAATATGATTCAGTTTCATTTCGTAAGATTTCCAGGAATTGTTAAATACAAGATTCTAGAATGTTTCTTTGAAATAAAGATTATTTCGGTATTTTAATGCTCAATCAGGGAATTAAAACAGATTTTACAGCATTAAATGAAAGAAATTAAAGTTCAAGGATTAAAATAAAACAAGAATTTAGTTGAAATAAATTGAAATAAGTAGAAAATTTTCTTTGTCGCTTTTTTTATTCCAAACAATAACTTATTGTTTTAGTTCTGAAATAAATTTTAATTATTGTTTCGGAATTGAATAACGAAAAAAGTCTGCATTTATTTCAAAATCTATGAAATATTAATCTTATGATTTTAACTTCCGAATTATCAAAATTATAATGATTGCCTCATTAGCTGAATTAATGAGGCGAACTGCTATATAATTAATATCAATAAGATAATATTGGTAAAAAAATTTCGATTTTATAAAAAAATTTAAATGTTTAAAAGTTTTTAAAAAAACTATCACCTAAAATGCCAGCAAAAACAAATATTTTTTACTAGAAATATCGATTTTTTTACAAACTGTCTGGTTATTAATGTTGTATTTATCTGTTAAACACATGCTGTTTTCCTGAAATAAGCTGTCCTATCTGATAAATGACCTTTAATCCCTTAACGGTCGCATTTAATTACGGTTTAAAAATTCAAATTTCTTATTGGCACCACTTTTTTGAAAAGAAATATTCACCTTATTAAATGACAGGTAAAATTATACCATAATAAAGCCAATTACACTATGTTATAAAACTGGTGGGAATCAAACAATCTGCATAAAAGACACAGCCCGTGAATATCACGGGTGCGAGAATTAAGGAGTTGATATGAATGCGATAACTATTGCTAAAATATATTTTTTTAAATCTTATAGTTTTTTTTAAGGTTCCTTCAATGGTTTTCTAGGGGTTAAGTTTAATTATATTAACAAGTATTTTCAAATAATTTTCTTAGTACTTTCAATCTATGCGATTCTTATTTTACATTTTTTTTTATTATTATTATTTCTTGGTTTACAGTCGATTTGTTGCATAAAAGAATTAATTGTTCAGTTCATAGCTTGATTCTTTTACAGAAATTGACTGTGTATTGCTTATATTTGTATTTCATGTACCGCTGAATAAGTGAAATACACTATAAGCTTCCTTCTACATCCATCCAATTGATCTTTCATTCGTTTTTTCATACGTCATTTAATAGTTCTACATCATTTAGCTGGTTTTTTGTATCTTTTGTCTGTAACTGGTTATTGCATCAATTCTGGTCAATTTTCATGTGTTTAAATGGTTTAATTGTACAGAAAGTTTATATATATATATATATATATATATATATATATATATATATATATATCAGTAAAAATCAACTTCTTTTACTAGAAATATCGATATTTTTACAAATTGTCTGATTATTAATGTTGATTTTAACTGTTACTAACAGGCTGTTCTGGAAAATAAACAATCCTGTCTGATAGTTTATCCTACTCAAAAATGATAATTAATATGAATGAGATAATTACTAATAAAGTACTAAAAATAATTATTCATTTAAAAAACACTATCTTCTAAAATGCCAGTAAAAAACAATTTATTTTGCTGGAAATATCGATATTTTTACAAACTGTTTAGTTATGAAACAGTGAATTCCACGCTTAGGTTCAACATCCATCCACTCCACACTACTGTGATTTGTTATTCTGTAACCTGAACTGCGTATAAGGTTTTTGACATGTAACACATGATTCCTATACGAAATTTAATTAAAAATCAAACTGTGATTTTTATTTTTCTAAAAACTTCCATTTTGTTAACTAACCATAACTTCAACTGCGTATAACTTAGTTGGTGATATACTGATACTGAAATATAACACATGATTCCATTACGAAATTTAAAGAAAATTTAAAATGTGATTTTTAATTTCATCAAATATTTCATTTTATTAACTAACCATAACTTCAACGGCGTTTAATTTTGTTGGCAATAGCGTGATACTGAAATACAACTCGATTCCTATGCGAAATTTAACTGTGATTTTTATTTTCATAAAAAATTCTATTTTTTAACTTACCTTGACTTCAACTGCATATAACGTTGTTGGTAATATAGCGATACTGAAATGTAACACAGATTTCTATACGAAATTTAAAGAAAAAACAAACTGTGATTTTTATGTTATAAAAAATTCCATTTTGTTAACTAACCGTAGCTTTAACTGAGTATAACTTCATTTGGAATATAGTGATACTGAAATGTAACACATGATTCCTATAACAAATTTATTGAAAAGCCAAACAGTGATTTTCATTTTGAACAAAAAATTCATTTTTTATATGAAAAATATAAATTAATGAAAGCATGTTTTCAAAATACTCTGACATTTGAAATTTTAGTCGGTGCAATTTCACACTAGTGTGGAATTCACGGGTTAATGTTGTATTTAACAGTTAAAAATAGACTGTTTTCGTAAAATAAACCATCCTCTCTGATAGTTCATCCCCCGGAAAAATGAGAAGTGTTTTTTTTATACAGCGTACACTTTTACACTCTTAGTTATTTCTATTTCTTTTTATGAAAATATCTCGAAGTTTTTTACTGTCTATAAAGGAAAAGTTCTCAAGTGCTGCAATCCAATAACTTAAATTATTTAAAGTTCTTATTAAAATTTCTAAAAGTTCTTAAAAACTTTTATTTTATGTTCGCAACTCATGTTTTAAAAAGTCCTAAGCTGCTTTCAATGATTGAATCCAGACGTAGTTAAGTGAGAATAGTTAAACATGAGTAATTAAGCTAATGTTATCTTTGAAACATAATTTAAAATATTTCAATCACAACTGCATCTTCCATAAAATAAGTTAATCGCGTAAAAAGGCAAGAAATTCAAGATATCGATATTTCATTGATACATTTTAATTATGTTACATGCTATTTAAATATGTCCCCTTCTCTAAAGAGGCCTTCAAATGTCAGTTTGAAATTTTTCAGTAACATAATTTCCTTTACTTTATTATCTCTTCTACTTTTGTGATCAATCTCATAAGCAATTCGTGTTTCAAGGTTTCCACACTAGTGTAATGTGGAGTTTCTTAACTCCAACTGCGTATAACTGGCTATATTGCCAACTTTGTTGGCAATATAGCGATACTGAAATATATGATTTATGTACGAAATTTAATGAAAAGCCTAATTTGATTATATTTTTCTTATCAATAAGACAAATCCTTTTAACGAAAATAAATATTTAATTCAGGAATTTATCTAAAGAGTCATTTCAAAAATACAAAAATATTATATTAACACGTTGATTGCCACGGAGACTGACACTGAAGATGAAAAATTTACCATGTTTTAAGTAATCTTTAAGAATGTATAATCCTGTAATAAATCAAAGGTAAGTAAATTTTAAATAAATTTTCAGTAATTACTTAAAACAATATATATATTTTTAGTTTTATATCATATTTTAGACCTCAGTCATCGGTGAATGACGCGTTTTAAACGGAAATTTCAGTGTCAGTTACCGGTGACTGACGTGGCGCTTAACGTGTTAACCTCTTCACGTGCTTGGATACATATGTGGATGCTTAGTTTTTTATAATTATAATTATTGTCAATAACAAAAAGAACAAAATTTGATAATAACTTATTCACTACAAAATCTCTCAACAAGAGTAAAAATTTTATGGTTTGGCCGCACTAATAATACTGTTTGGCTACACCGAAATAATGCTATTTCCGATGTACAGTTAGATAAATAAAAAAGCGTGAGAAGTCTCAGAAAGAAATTTACTGTTAGTTTTTTATTTTATAAGAAATCATTTCACTCATAAATTACCATTACGCTCAGCGGGCACAAATGTGGAGATTTTTGTGATTTTTTATTGTTTTTACGATTTCTTTTAAATTCCTATTTAATATAAAATAAATAAATCGTAAAAAAAAAAAAAAAAAAAAAAAAGGTCATTTTTTTTCTCACCAGAAAAAAATCGTCTCTGAAGAGGTTAAAGAGAACATATAAATGAACTAAAAGGAAGAAAATGCCCACTTTTTCTTTACTCTTTATCTTTTTTTTTTTCTTTCTCTGCCTTCTTTTTTACTAAATACGGCATTTAATAAATACATATTACAAAATCCTTTGCGTGTTGTTATATTAAAAGTTTGCGTTATGTAACTTACTTATGTTAGATTTAAGATAAAATTCTGTGGACAAATAATAAAATTCTATGAAACAAGGCATGGGGAATTTGATTTTTCAAATGTCAAAGAAATATTTCACAGAGTCGGTAAATACCCAAAAGTAAATACTTTAAAACTGAAAAAGACTTAGCATACGTCTTCAGAAAGGAAAAAAAAGATATTAGCTTTAATCCATTATGCCACCAAGTTGGTAAGGTATGAATGAAATAAACTCTTATAGGGTATTTGAGAGAAGAGATAATATGAATTTATGATTAGCATCTAGGAAGTTGTTAGTTGCGAAAAACGCTGATTTGGAGAAAATGATTCGCATCCACATGATTACGTACAAGAGGTTGATCAAGTTTAAGCCACAAAACTGTTTACTCGTCTCTTTCCACCGATAAGCATTTTCTCTTTTTTTTCTCAAAAAAAAATCCAATATTCAAATAAATTAATTCATTTTAATTCTTAAAGCTGACACTTCTCTCCCAGAAAATGCATAGCAAAGGATGCTTACTTTAATTTTTTTTTTTTAAATGTATATATACATGTCGTTTGATGTCTGAAATCCCATACAGCAAATTACAATTACATATCCTTTTCCGCAATCATTCAAAAGATAAATACTATTTATTCTTTCTTAAGTGAGACCACTATCTTCTTTTATTACGGTTTGTGGAAGAAGAAAATATATATAATGTTCAGATATCTTATCTAGTTTTTTATATGTAAATCATTTATTGACTATTACTGAGCTATTTTTAATTCTATTTTCACAAATAGAAAACACTTTATATTAAAAATTAAAACAGGTATACGGTACGCTAGTTAAATTTTATACCCTCCTACACTAATCCATCTAATCCATTAACAGTATAATAAAGATAGTTATTGAAAACTAATTTTAATGTGATAATACTTTAGATTTAGATTTATATTTTATAAAAGATATTTTAACCCTTTAAGACCGGAAGATTTTCGGTAGAAATCAAAAGCTTTGGTGGTTTCCCCCTTCTTAATAAGATCATATTTGATTTTTAAAAAAATAGCTGGTCAGGTTATGCCAAGGGAGGATGCATGCAATTCTGTGGGTGCACGCTCGACTTTAAATCGCAAAAAAAAGGAAAATGTTTTTCTTTTTTCTTTAGTATTACCTATACAATCGTGCATATCAGGTCTTAAAGGGATAAAAATAATCAGCTGTAAAAGGTACATTTCACATTTTCACTTTCATTGTTTGTAATATTTAAATTAATGCATTTTAGTTCTTAAAGCTGAAGCTCTAATCTGCAGAAAATATCGCAAAGAAACATTGCTTTCAGATATTTTTTATATTTGTGTCATTTGATTTTTGAAATGTCACACAGCAATTCACAATGACACATGTTTTTCAGCAATCTGGCGAAATGATAATTACTATTTATTTTTTACTATAACTCCTGCTTTATATTTGATTATATATCTCTTTAAGATTTGGAATACAAAAAAACTTTAAAAAATGGGATAAAACATTTTATTCAGTTTTAGCGTGTGGATCAGAGTTTGGTTCTCACTCAACTGAAAAAGGTTTATTATAGTCTCAAATAAATCTGTGAATTAAACGAATTTGTCCATTGATTATTATTAGAATGAGAATTTATTAGTATTAGAATTATTATTATTAGACTTATTAGAATTATTATTATTAAATTACTAAATATTAGAATTATTATTATTATTATTAGAAGAAGAAGATTATTAGAATTATTATTAAAATTATTAGAATTATTAGTATATGTTATTTGAATTATTATTATTAGATTCATTAGAAGAAGTTATTATTAAAAAATTAGAATTATTATTATTAGATTTAATATTATTAGAATTATTAGAATTTATTGTTATCATTAGAATTTCCTGAAATTCCAGTATATTACAATTGCAGTTACTTTTCAGCACTACCCCAAAAAGATAACGACTATGTTATACTTTACTGTTCTGTCGCTTTTTCTATTGTATTACATTATAGTTCATCGGAAAAAGTATATAACGAAAACAATCAAACATATTATCCAGGTTTTGTATATGGGTTAGAGTTCGACCGGAATTCATCTAAACAAAGGTTTCTTTAATGGTATTTTTAAATTCATTTCTCCAAACATAAAATACCTTTACCAAAAAAATTATATAAAGAAAACAATCAAATATATAACCCAGTTTCTGTATATGAGTCAAAGTTCGACCGTAATTCATCTGAACAAATATTACCTTAAAGGTATTTTTAATTTCATTTTTATAAATATAAAATACCTTTATCGAAAAAATTATATAAAGAAAACAATCAAATAGTATGTTATCTAGTTTTTGCATATGGTTATAATTTCGACCGTAATTCATCTAAACAAATGTTACTTTAATGGTACTTTGAATTTCCTTTTTACAAATATATAAAATACCTTATTTAAAAACTAAAATAGGCTTATCCTATGCATAGCATAGGATACGCTAGAATAAGCTAGCTTGAAAGCATAGGATAAGCTAGATAAAATTGAATTCCTGTCAGGTAAATTAACCATTATAAAAAGGGTGGTTACAGTAACCAAGCGTTAATATGATAACATAATAAATATTTAACATTAAAAAGCATTTTAATATGAATGATTTATAAAAAATGTACATTTGGCATGCACAGTATCTGCTAATAATGGAAATAAACACCACATTCCCTCAACATAGTTGCCAATCTCCCAATTTTTTTAGTACCAATATTTTTATGCGGAAATACTTGTTTTGTAAAATCGCACAATTTCTGAAATTAAATAAAGCGAACACTTTTGAAAGAATTTACTCGTATTAAAAAAATCATGAGGTTGGCAACAATGCTCCAATGTAAAACATCCTGTTTCTACACATTACAAGTACGTATCCCCGCACATAAATGAGTAATGTAAGGGTTAATTTTTTTTTTTTTTTTGTAAACACTATTTTTATTTTTCAGCAATTCTTATCCTATAAGCTATATAGGATCTATATATATATATACTATATATCCTAAAGCTATATATTAAAGAATTTCAGCGATTTTGTTTGTTACTGTCATGTGACATATAAGATTTTCATTTTAAAACTTTTGTTTTGTAAGTTAGAAAACCTTAAAAGTAAACCTACGAAAAAAATATATATTACTTCACTTTTACTTACCCATCATACGTAGTATAGAGTATATCTTGTAATCGTTTTAAAAATCGAAAAAAAAATTGACGGATTTACACGTTTCAGGCACTGGAGATTACGAAAAACATATTTTTTGAAGAAAAAGAAATTGCCGTCCATCTGTCTGTGTGTCTGTGTTTAAACGCTCTATCTCCCGAACAAATTGAGATAGAGACTTTAAATTTGGTATGTACTTAGTATGTAATAACTAGAAGAAGTCTACTGAATTTTAGTTACCTCGATTATCTGGAACTATTTTTTTCGGACTCTCGAAATATTCGTTCTGATAAAAGAAATATAAAATTTTTCGAAATTCTTTATTTCAAGGAGTGAATATAAAATACAATAAGAAAAGCATAAATTTTGCATAAAGAATGAAGTCGGTCGGATAATTAGTTGCCGAGATATTTGTGTTCATATTTTCCACACTCTTTGATTTTTCATAACACTGTATTTAATTCAAATTTCAATTCAAAGCTATATTTTAATTGGGAATGAGACGCTTAATCTGACGCAGTAAACTGGTAGTCAATATGCTTATCATTTTTGGAGTTATAACACTGTATTTAATTCAAATTTCAATTCAAAGCTATATTTTAATTGGAAATGAGACGCTTAATCTGACGCTGTAAACTGGTAGTCAATATGCTTATCATTTTTGGAGTTATAACACTGTATTTAATTCAAATTTCAATTCAAAGCTATATTTTAATTGGAAATGAGACGCTTAATCTGACGCAGTAAACTGGTAGTCAATATGCTTATCATTTTTGGAGTTATAACACTGTATTTAATTCAAATTTCAATTCAAAGCTATATTTTAATTGGAAATGAGACGCTTAATCTGACGCTGTAAACTGGTAGTCAATATGCTTATCATTTTTGGAGTTATAACACTGTATTTAATTCAAATTTCAATTCAAAGCTATATTTTAATTGGAAATGAGACGCTTAATCTGACGCAGTAAACTGGTAGTCAATATGCTTATCATTTTTGGAGTTGTAACACTGTATTTAATTTAAATTTTAATTTAAAGCTATATTTCAATTGGAAATGAGACGCTTAATCTGACGCAGTAAACTGGTAGTCAATATGCTTATCATTTTTGGAGTTGTAACATTGTATTTAATTCAAATTTTAATTCAAAGCTATATTTTAATTGGAAATGAGACGCTTAATCTGACGCAGTAAACTGGTAGTCAATATGCTTATCATTTTTGGAGTTGTAACATTGTATTTAATTCAAATTTTAATTCAAATCTATATTTTAATTGGAAATGAGACGCTTAATCTGACGCAGTAAACTGGTAGTCAATATGTTTATCATTTTTGGAGTTATAACACTGTATTTAATTCAAATTTCAATTCAAAGCTATATTTTAATTGGAAATGAGACGCTTAATCTGACGCAGTAAACTGGTAGTCAATATGCTTATCATTTTTGGAGTTGTAACACTGTATTTAATTTAAATTTTAATTCAAAGCTATATTTTAATTGGAAATGAAACGCTTAATCTGACGCAGTAAACTGGTAGTCAATATGCTTATCATTTTTGGAGTTGTAACATTGTATTTAATTCAAATTTAATTCAAAGCTATATTTTAATTGGAAATGAGACGCTTAATCTGACGCAGTAAACTGGTAGTCAATATGTTTATCATTTTTGGAGTTATAACACTGTATTTAATTCAAATTTCAATTCAAATCTATATTTTAATTGGAAATGAGACGCTTAATCTGACGCAGTAAACTGGTAGTCAATATGCTTATCATTTTTGGAGTTGTAACACTGTATTTAATTTAAATTTTAATTCAAAGCTATATTTTAATTGGAAATGAGACGCTTAATCTGACGCAGTAAACTGGTAGTCAATATGCTTATCATTTTTGGAGTTGTAACACTGTATTTAATTCAAATTTTAATTCAAAGCTATATTTTAATTGGAAATGCGACGCTTAATCTGACGCAGTAAACTGGTAGTCAATATGCTTATCATTTTTGGAGTTATAGTTTGTTTTACGGAGCTTTATTTTCATATTTTATATTATGCATATCCATGATGGGTAAGTATTACGGTAGCCCCCAACGACTTGTTTAAATATGCATTCTAAGTTTGCACCCTGTAGAAATGTCTCATCTATTCTAGCATGCATGGTGCATTTCATTAAATACATAATACAGTTTCTCTGTTAAGTCATTGAAAACAATAATTTTATTCAATTTTTTTTCTTAATATTAAAAAAGTATTCTCTTTTACCGGGTGTTCCAAAAATGACTGATGGATTTTAAAATTCAATAACTTGCAAACGGTGACAGATATTTAAAAAATTCTTGCAGGAGTGTTACGTAAGATGTCAGGAGTTTTTATGCTGCGATTCTCAGTTTTAGTTACAAATAGCATCGATAGATGGCGTTGCAAGTAATAACCGCTAAATCCAGGCTCAATTTTTTGGCTTCTCTCTTCTTCCATGTGAATAAAGGAGATTAAAATGTATTGAATGGATCCCGAAGTACGAAAAATCGGGTCTATATTGACCACCTATTGCTCTCAGCGCCATCCATTGTTTGAAATTCGAACTAAAATCAAGAATCACAGTAAAAAAACTTCTGACATCATACATAACCCTCCTGCAAGACTTTTTTTAATATCTTTCATCGTTTGCAAGTTATTGAATTTTAAAATCCATCAGTCATTTTTGGGGCACCACGTATCTGATATGTATGATATTTTGCATGAGTTTTAATTTTCCAACTGGATATTTATGTACTTATTACATGTACAGTCGAGGGTGAAAAGTAAACACCACTACTCACCCTGTAACAAATTATAGTAGAAGAAATTTACTGGTACCAAACGATTGGAAATGCTTAAGGGCCATCTACGAATCGAAACCAGAACTAACTTTGTTTTTTAACAGTAAAACCCAATTTTGATAGTATATTTTAAATCTTAGTCTCAAAATATGCCTAGATACGAAATTTCAAGTCATTTGGAAAATGACTTTAATGTTTTTGAATTATAAACATTCAAAATTTAGAGCTTCTAATGTTAAATTACATTTTCATATATTTATTAATATCACCTGAAATTATAATCCTAATGCGATAATTTTTTTTTGTGTGGTTATTATCCTAAAAAACCCAAACATAAATGTATTGAATTTGTATATATATATATTTTATTTTATTATAAGAATTATGATTTATGAAATTAATATTAAAAAAATATGAATTGCAGCCCACAATTTTGTTTTGATAAATTTATATTTATTATGTCCTACTTTATGCGAATTCAAAATTTCAATTTTTCTTCCAAATGGTTTTCAAATTATGCTTAAAAAACATCAAAATGATGGTTTAAGGGCAAGGGTCGTACTTGTCCTGAAATTTCACGACCGGGAAATTCTTCGGTACCAGTATTTTCTTTTGGAAAAATCTATTCTTAAATGAGGCGAAATTTCGCGCGTTTAACCTAGATTTATTTTTCTATAAACAAATAGTGATATTTGTCCTGAAAAAATCCCTTAAGCGTACGACCCCTGTTTAAGGGTCTATGATGTGCAGAAAAGCATAGTTTTAAAAATATATATTTTACTCATTTTATTGAATTATTTGGTCTGGCAATAATCGAAACATATTAAGTGAGCGAAAGGGTCGTATTGGCAAGACATAATACATTAATAGAAGTGACTTAGTCATTCTGTAGCATTTCAACAATCGAGTACCGAACTTCAATCTGGATACGGTCACTAAAATATGCTCATTTTAAAATAATTAATTTCTCGGAAATTAATCATACAAGTCTCATGAAAATTTGTATTTAGGCTAATTTGAAGGGTGTAGAATTTATTTAAGGAGTTAAACTTGGGTATTGCAAGTGAAAAAAAAATGGGTTTGATAGATACGTAGATGGCCTTCTAACCCAATTTTATATACATCATTTAAAAGTACACTTTATTTCCAATCGTTCGGTACCAGTAACTTTTTTCTACAATAATTTGTTGCACAGTTTGTAGGGGGTGTTTACGTTTCTTTCCACGACTGTACTTATTTCTATGTACTTATCTATCTAATTATTTCATGTAAGTTTAATATAATATGCATTAATTGATTTCCGTGCTAGTAGAACAAAATCATGGTTTTGATATGCGCCAATAGACTTGCCTCAATTTCAAAAGCAATGATTGGTTAAAAACATTCATTTCTTAAATATTTTACATTATTTACTTATTTATTTTATTTATATATTTGATTCTTTTTTTATAAAAGTTACAATTGAACAAAAAATAAATTTAGTTTTATAGGAAAAGTGGAAAAAGTATTCAGTAATGAGTTGTATGATTAAAATTATATTTCGTAAATTATATAGTGAAGATTTTTTAAAGTATACATGAAGATATTGTTGCTTATTGTGCTGGTTAATATTATGCAACATAAAAAAAGCTATTCAAAGTGAACTTGCCTCACTTTCAAAATCAACACTTTGGAAATATCGCTGACTCAATAAGTTACTAGTTTAAATTTTATACTGTTATTAAAATAAATATTTATTGTGAATTGATAAAAAACATAAATTATGTGTTAATGTGTAATAAGATTTAGCTTTAACCCTTTATGTCTCAAATTATGATATAATGAAAAATTCATCTTCTAAAGCATTTTTCCTGGATTTTTAAAAATTCATTAGAAGATTTACACAATCAATTAATAAATTTTAGAAGGATAGTGCCAATTAAAATCAATCAAATTTTAATCAAATCAATCAAAAAAAATTTAATCAATCAAAAAAATAAAATATTTATTTATAGGGATTTTATGGGATATATACAAGTCCACCTAAATCTTGTTTATAAAATCTTTTTTAAAGTATTTTATAGAATTAGGAAATGTACAAATATAATACCCTTATAATAGAAATGCAGAAACATTTAAGAGCTGAAGCTTTCCACCCGCAGTCTTCCATCATCAAGAAGGCTTAACAGATGCAAGTGGAAGAGAAATCATCCTTTTAAAACCATTTTTTGTTTTGTGCAACAAATAAAGTTTTTGGAACAAGATAAAATAATGTATCTACTACATTGTAAATTGCATTAATGCTAATCAATGTAGTAGATTAATTTTATAACAGGTTTTTAAATGGTACTTTGAAGTACCATCAGCGCATAAAGGGTTAACTAAGTTTTTTCACAAAATGGACTTGCTCTGCTTTCAAAATCAATAGTTCCTATATTTTAAAGACTTCTCTAATCTGATCAAGGTTTGACATAAAATGACTAATTGCAATAAATACCACACTCCCTCAATGCAAAATGTCCCGTTTCTATACATTAACGCTTAATATGTCCTCGCAGATAAGTAACGTATGTAATCGTTGATTGATGTGCTAATTGGTAAAAAGTATTTTTATTTAAGAAAGAAACTATCAAGGATTGTTAGTGATTCTGTGTATATTGATTTGTAAAAACTATTTTATTTTCAAATAATTCTCAGAAAAAAAAGAATCTATCAAGGTATTTCAATTATTTTGTTTGTTACCGTGATTGAATAGGTTGCGACAAATAAGTTTTACACTTTTAAAAGATTCGTTTCATTAATTCGAAAAACTTTAAAAGAAAAAATATATTGCTTCATTTCAAATTTTTTATTTAACTAAGCAAAGCCAATTTTTATTCAATAAAAATGTAACATCGATTTTGTAAAGCATTATGGATATTATTAAAAACATAACACATTCTCAAGTTAAATCATTAACCTTTCAATGACGGGTTAGGACTGGCGACGATTTCTCTTGAATATATCTTGGTATAAATGTCTGGCAGAGATTATATTTCAAAAAGTGGTACGAATAGAATACAAAAATAGTCGCTAGACGGCGTCCCAACACCATAATCAAAAGGTAAAGAACAAGTATTTTTATCTTTTATTTTTCTCAACAATGTTTAAAAAAGTATTGCATTGTATATTATCCGAACAATGTTATAACCCAATAATGCTGACATAATTTGATGAAGGATTGCAAATTGAATACATAATGGCAATACTCACTATATTCCACTTAAAACACATCAGACTTACGTATGCCCGATGATGCGTTATGTACAGTGTCCATAATTAAAGGACCCTACTTTAAAGTTGTCTACAAACAAAACTATTGTTCATAAAGTTGTGATATTTTATGAAAGACATAATAAAGGGATAGGAATTTGTTTAAGAAAAAAAAAATTTTTAATAGTTCAAAATTTCGCTACTAGAGGGCGGTTTGGCGGTTTTTAATAAATTACAAATTTAGCATCACGATAGTTTAGAAATTTTATTTACAGGATGTCCATAATTAAACGAACCTATTTTAAAGTTGTCTACAGACGAAACTGTTGTTCAGAATGTTGTGAAATTTTGTGCAGGACATAATAAAGGTATGGGAATTTGTTTGAGCGAAAAAAAAATTATAAGGAGACCATTTTTTAACGAATTACACATTTAGCCTACATTTACGATAGTTTAACAATTTTTTGTTACAACCAAACATGTTCCGCATGACGGTCATGATTTCCAGATACCATCTGGTATTGTAAGATACAGGGTGTCCCAAAAAGGAGGACCTATTTTTAAAAATGAATAATTAACAAACGAATAGAGTTATTAAAAAAATTCTTGCTGGAAACGGAAGTGTGAAGTCTGGAATTTTGTTTGGAACACTCTATTATGATAGTTCAAAATCTGACCGACAGATGGCGCTACAGCACATTTTGGTAGCTATAGGGACAAACGGAGCATGCATGAAGGCCAGACAGAAGTAGACTTGGTCAGTGAAAGTTCAGTAGTAACCCTTTTAAGGGTGTATTCGAAAAAATATTTTTCCACCCTCAACAGCTCGAAATTTTCTAAGACATTTTCAGACTCATTTTTAAAAGTAAAAACATGAAACTTGCTGGGGTGATTTCTGAAGACATGTTTAACATGCCGTGTGATTTCATTTTCAGCTCAATTAATTAGAATTTGATTTTTAAACAATTATTTTCTCAGTATGACCATTTTTTTTTCATTCCCAGATCGCCCGCTTCGGAAAATTCGGTTCAAAACGCCAAGTTTGACAGCGTTTTTCACAATATTTTCTGCATTTATCAAAAAATTAAGGAGCACCGCACATTATATAGTTTCTAAATAAGAGAATTTCTAAGTTTGATGCGTTTGAGAGCAAAAATGAATTTTAAAATGAATCAGAAAATAAGCAGTTTGGATCGGAATACACCCGGGAAACAGTGGTTGTCGTTGCGTAAATTCTTCAAAATGGTGTGTTCGTTGGAAGAGAGAATTCTCATTTTTTTAGAATATCACCGATTGGGTGAAAGTTTCACATCAACAAGAACTAATTTCATTCTAAGACTCCGACATGTTATTATGATGAATGGAGGACATATTGAAAATATTGTCATTTAATTTTCAACTATTCCTGATGAATGCAGTAGACGCAGCGCCATCTGTCAGTAAGAATTTGAACTAACATAATAAAGTACTCTAAACGAAATTCCAGACTTCACACATCCGTTTCCTGCAAGAATTTTTTTAATAACTCTATTCGTCTGTTAATTATTCATTTTTAAAAATAGGTCCTCCTTTTTGGGACACCCTGTAGCATGTTCCATAGTTGACCGCAGTGTGATCTGGTAAATGCTAGGAACATGTCGCTGTCTTTAGAATCAGGTTAAGTTAACAAATGAAATTTCTAAACTCTCGTAATGCTAAATGTGTAATTTAATAAAAATCGCTCTCTGGTGGCGAAATTTTGAACTATTTTATTTTATTTTTTTTTTTTTGCTTAAACAAGTTCCCATCCCTTTATGTCTTTCACAAAATATCACAACTTTATGAACAATAGTTTTGTCTGTAGACAACTTTAAAGATTGGTCGTTTGATTATGGACACCCTGTATATAATGGTTAATGTGTTGATTTGCAGAAACTGTTTTTACATTTCGATAATTCTCAGAAAAGAAATAAACAAACAAGGAACTTGAGCGATTTTGTTTGTTACAGGAACGAAATATGATGCGACGAATAAGATTTTCCTTTTTACATCTTTTGTTTTATCAACGCTAGCAAATTACAAAAACGCTGAATAAATACTTTGGTTCAACTCAAGTTTTTATTTGTGTATGCATCGACAGTATGCATTCTATAAAAATGTCGCATATATTCTATGAAACAAGACACATATTATTAAGAACATAATACATTTTGTCTATTAAGTCATTAAAAGGAAAGAAATTTTATTTCCCCACACTGTAAAAAAATCCGAGCAGTATTCCTGTAGGAATCGGAAAAATAGTTGCCCTTATCGTACCGGAAAATTTTCCGACCCAGCTTGGAATAAAATCCGTAAAAAAAGGAAACATTCACTAAAACGGTACTTTACGGATTTTATTCCAATTTTACGCATTTCATTCCGATTTTACTGATTTTATTCCGAGCTGGGTCGGAAATTTTTCTGGTACGATAAAGGCAACTATTTTTCCGATTCCTACAGGAAATCTGGTCCTATTTTTTTTACAGTGAATGATATTTTAAAAGTAATATTTTTTTCTATAATCAGTATAGTATTATAAAACTTAGCTACTGTACCAATCTGATGAAGGTTTGCTATTAAATATAGCAATATTGTTTCAACACAAGTTTTTATTTGTGTATCCATCGACAGTATGTATTCTATAAAAATGTCGTATATATTCCATGAAACACGATACATATTATTAAGAACATAATACATTTTGTCTATTAAGTCATTAAAAAGAAAGAAATTTTATTTCTCCATGATGTTTTAAAAGTAATATTTTTTTATATAATCAGTACAGTATTATAAGACTTAGATACTGTACCAATCTGATGAAGGTTTGCTATTAAATATGGCGATAAACACCATATAATTTCAGTGTAAAATGTCCAGATGTCCGGTTTTTATAGATTAACGCTTAGTATATTCCTGCAGGTAAGTAACGTATGTAAAGGTTAATGATGTGCTGATTGGTAAAAAATATTTTTATTTAAGAAAGAATCAATGAAGGATTATCAGTGATTTTGTTTGTTACTGGAGTTGAATATAATGTGACAAATAAAATTTCCATTTTTACATCTTTGTTTTATTAATGCTAGAAAATAACTAAAACGCTGAACAAATATTTTGCTCCCCCTCAAGTTTTTATTTATGCATCGATAGTATGTATTTTATAAAAATATTTCATATATTCTATAAATCATAATAGTATATATTATTAAGCACATAATACATTTTGTATATTAAGCCAATGAAAAGAAAGACGTTTTATTATTTTTTTCTCTGTTATGTTTTTAAAGTAACATTTTTTATACAATCAATACAGTATTATAAGTCTTATATACCGTACCAATCTAATGAAGGTTTGCTATTAAATGCATAATGGCAATAAACACCATATAATTTCAATATAAAATCTCCGGTTTCTATACACACGGTTAACATATCCCCGCAGATAAGTAACGTATGAAAAAATTAACGGTGTGCTGATTGGTAAAAACTATTTTTTTAAGAAAGAATCAATCGAGGATTTTCAGTGATTTTGTCTGTTACTGGCATTGAATATGATGCGATGAATAAAATTTTCATTTTTACATCTTTTGTTTTATTAAAGCTAGAAAATTACAAAAATGGTGAATAAATATTTTGCTCCACCTCAAGTTTTTATTTATGTATGCATCGACGGTATGTATTCTATGAAAATTTCGCATATATTCTATAAAGCATGATACATATTATTAAGAACATAATACATTTTGTCTATTACGTTATTAAAAAAACAAATTTTATTACTTTTTGCCTCCATAATGTTCTTAAAGTAATATTTTTCGTATAATCAGTACAGTATTATAAGTCTTAGATACTGTACCAATGTAATGAAGGTTTGCTATTAAATGCATAATGACAATAAACACCATATAATTTCAGTGTAAAATGTCAGCTAATTATACATTAATGCTTAATATATAATACATTAATGCTTAATAATGCTTAATGGTAATATAATTTATATAATCAGTACAGTGTTATAAGTCTTAGATGTTGTGCCAATCTAATGAAGGTTTTCCATTAAATGTATAATGGCAATAAACGCCATATTCCCTCAGCGTAAAATGTTGGGTTCTTATACATTACATTTACGTATCCACTGAGTTACGTAAGGTATGTAAAGGTTAACTGTCTGTTTATTTCTAAAAGCTATTTTTGTTTTTCAAAAAGTCTTAAAAGAGAAAGAACTTTACGAGAAGATTATTAAGGAATTTCAACGATTTTGTTTGTAACTGAATTCGGTGTGACAAATAAAATTTGCATTTTTGAAACTTTTGTTTTATTAATTGAAAAAAACTTAAAAGAAAACGCATGAAAAAATATATTACTTCACCTCAAGTTTTTATTTAAGTATGAATCGACAGTTTGTATCCTATAAAAATGTCACTTCAGTTCTATGAAGCATGATGCATATTATTAAACGCATAATGCATTTTCTCTGTTAAGTCTTTAAAAGCAAGTATTTTTATTCATTTTTTTTTATTCCCTAATGCTTTTAAAATATTCTTTTTACCAACCTTCTTTTTTTCGCTTAAAATCTCGATCTTTTACAATTTTTCACAAGACCAAGCAGTTCAATTTTTAGTCAACAACATCGACGAAAACTTTAAGCGTCACTGGTTATTTAATTTTTGAAATTTACATTTACAAAACGTATCTCACCTTAACAATTTTAATTAAGGCTTTTTATATTTTTACACATGTTCCTGTCAAGCTGTTAAACTCTAATCCATCTATTCTCTTTTTTTTTTCAGGAAGTCTTAAAAAACACCTCAGGACGTAGAAAGCAGCCGGGCGATAATTAAACAAGCCTTTGAGACACTTTGAAATAAATCTTGTAATTTATTTTGTATTTATGAATAACTAAAAACATGTTTTCAATTTAAAATGAGTGAATGCGTTGGTTGTGCATTTCTCTTTTCAAATGATCATCAATTATATGTAATTGTTAAAGTTTTAATTTCAATTCTTTTTGACGAATTGAAAGATGTATGTGTGCTGTTCTAAAATGTATCGTTGTACGTGATATAAAATAGATCTGTTGTGTCATGTAAAATATAACACAAAGAGAAGTAAAAAATTACACTTTTCAAACTGTTTATTTTTTTTTTATTTGTCAACATACGTTTTACATTGAATAACAAAATTACCAAATTTTTCACGGTAAAGCCTTTTTCGTTGAATGCCACTGTTTCATGTAATTAAGCTGTTGCCTCCATAAATGTGCTGTAAAAGATATCACTGTACGCAATATATAAAAATGTCTGTTGACTTCATATGAGTTTCAAAACTCGCTTTATCCAGAAAATCAAATTTTGGGAAATCGCGAAAAACCTCTATCTACGTCCATTGGTTTTCATTGTAAACCAAGATTTTACAATGCCAGAAAGGCAGAATAAAACTAGTTTTTTTTGTATTTTCGGTGCAAGTTTACTAACAGAATAGATCTATAGAGAAAACACGATATATATATATATATATATTTTTAACCATTTGGAAAAATGGTTATTGTCCTCTGCCAGGGTAGGAAATCAAAAACATATCTGAAGAGTTTCATTAGTTGAATCCGCATTTTATTCCTTTTTTTGATTGGTCTGTACAGTAATCGCTACTTTCCCTTTACTTTCAACAGAGATGGATACTTCTGTTACCACTATGACAAAAAAGTAATATAAACTACAAAAAAAATAATAATAACTCAGAAACAAATTGAGATACAGCTTTCAAACAAATTGCATTTAAAAAAACATTTTTTTTCTCTATACGACGGTATAAAAAGTAATATTGTGGGATGTTTAGAAGTTTAAGAATGAAATTTCATTTAAAATTGGTCCAGGAATATTAATGTTTAATCCATGGCGTACGTAATGTATGACCAGCTCCGTAGAAGTTTAAAAATTTACAGTACCGAAAATTGTAATCCATGGCGTACGTAATGTATTATCAACTCCGTGCGATTTTTTAAATCCTAAATTTTAGTCTTTGAAAAAATCATTTTCCAAATGGTCGTTGTAATTTGTTAAATTGCATTTTTTTTTTTTTTTTTTTTTTTTTTTTTTTAATGATAAGGTGATTTTTGAAACTCACTTCCTCATATATAATTTAATATAAAAAAAATTATTTGTTTTATTAAAAATGCATTTAAAATTTGTATTTCATTTTATCTTTCAATTTGTTTACACAGAAAAGAAACATTTCTTCAGAGTTTTTCTTGCTGAAAACTTTTTAGTTGAATGCTAAAGTTTTATTAACATAATGTTACCATGAATGAAAAAATTATATATATGTGGTTTGCAAGAATAACTTAATGTTAAGAAAATTACAAGATGAAATACTGCCAATTATTTAAAAATATATTTAAAAATATTTCTTTTATCTGAATTATTTCCGCACTAATCTATATTTCTACAAACTATACATACATATATTATTTTCGTAATTTATATTCAAAAGCTATCAAAAACGTATTATAAATCAAATAAACTACATATAGAAAATCAGCCATTTTCTATATGTTAATTTTAAAATTTTAGCCCATATTCGACCATTGAATATTGTCATTTCTTCTCATTTAAACTACTAACACTGTAAAAAATTTTTGAAACGTTACTCCATAAAATTGGTGGCAGCCTTACTGCCTCCATTTTATTGATCAATTTAACCGATATAACTGGTGTTACATTACACTAATGTGTAATATTACACCAGTTAAATCAGTTTTAATTACGACATTATATAAGTTGAATTACTCCATAAAATTGGCGGCAAAATGTTGCCACCGACTTTAATGGAGTAACGTTACATAGTTTTTTTACAAGTGAGCTTTAAGGCTTTCAATTCACTCGACTCTTCTAAAAATATTTTACATTTAATGCATATTTTCAATACACAAACTTAGAAAAAATTCAAACTCTTTATAAAGTCTTGGAAAATTTTGCTTTCTCTACAGATTTTGTGCACCCCCTAAAACATCTGATCTAATGGCATGTCTAAATTTCTACAAAAATATTCTTTTTTTATATTTATGATATTAGTTTTAGCTTTATTTGATCAAAAACATCTTGTCAAATATTCGACTTAAGGGGCTCCGGGGCTTAAAATTCTCAAAAAAAAAAAAAAGCAATTTTTTTTATTATTATTGGCTTAAAAAAATACTGAGTTTTTAGCGTAAAATATCGCAAACCGAATGCTTTTATCTTCATTAGATCCAGAGGTGCACTTTTTGCCTTGAGAAGCGATGCATCAGCTACCCTCTGACGAGAACTTTAACTTCATTTATCTCAGAATGAATTTTTTCACGATTTACCAAATTTAAAAGAATATATCGAAAGTTCCTTGCAAGATATATGTATGAAATTTTCAACAGAGATTTTAGGCTATATTTCGAACAAATTGTCTTCAGGATTTTTAATTTTGAGTTATAATTGTGAAAACATGCTAACTAATGCAAAATACACTCTTAAAAAAACGTCATTTTTTTACTTATTTTTTTTTTATAAAATTCATAATCAATATTTTAAGAAATCCTGAAGACAAACTAAAATGACACATTTTCTGTACACAAAAGTGTAAAAATTTTGTAAATCGGGCAGGTACTTCCAGAGTTATATCAAATATTATAATTTTTTTAAATTTTAAAATTAAAAATTTTTTTAAATATTTAAAATTTTTCAGATTTCTTTTTACATGCAATATTTTTATTATATTAAAACATATTTCCGAAAAAAATTTCATAACAAAATAGAATTAAAAAAAATAGAATTTTGAACCCCGGACCCCCTTAATATAATGTTATATCTATTTTATTTGTACTAATATACTGGATTTGCATTTGATAAATATTTATGCGGCTTGTTTATCTATATTTATGTTTGGAGAAATTCTCAAGCCAGGATTATTCCGCCATAAATGTAGAAACACTAAAATGGCAAAATATCTCTGGATGGCCCTTCTACGTCATTTAATATGACACAGAATTCACATCGTAAGTTTCAGATCATAAATTTTAATGCTGCGTGTACATATGAAGGCAATATTGAAATTTGTGTCTAGGGTGAGTTTTAATCCAACCATAATTTTAAATGCCATTTTAATAACTTTAAGATGTAGAATCCTGTATGTTTCAAATGATGAAAAATATCATGGTGGTAATACCTTTTTTATTCGGTTTGTGACAATCGTCAAAGATTTAAATGTAATATTCTTTTACATTCTGTGTCAATATTTAACCCTTTATCTATTGATGGTACTTACAAGTATCATTAAAATAACTTAAAAAGTCCTTCCGGCCAGTGCCGGGAGGAAGAGGTAGCTGTCATATACTTTATTTTAAAAAAGCCAACTTATATCATTCAAACACACGAAGCTCAATTTAGTGGAAACCGAATATAGGAGATTCAATACTAATTTTTATCAATATAATGAATGAGAATTTCGCGAAATTAGTCAGCTTTATCCAAGCTGCTTTTCTTTAAAGTAACTTATATTTGGCTGCCAAATTCGGCAATTTCTTAAAGTGCGTGCCATTTTAAGACAACATGGTGGATGAGGCTAAGCAGTGAACTTGGTCGAGACCTTAGTAATTGCTGTGCACATGCTCACTCACATCGGAATCGGTTGATATATACGAGTGCGGTCGCATGCAAAAAATCAGATTTTTCAAAATGTCACGCACAATAGAAATTGAAACTGCTATATCTGAGACATTTTTAAGGTAAAGACAAACAAACAATGCTCCTGAATCCTTATATCAAGGTCAAATACTTAAGAAAGAAACCTTTTTCAATTTCTAATTTTTTTGCACCTCACTTTAAATATATATATATTTTTTAATTTAATGGCCGCCATTTTGAAACAAGATGGCTGATGAATCTGGCCAGCGAACTTGGTCGGGGTGTTGATGTATACTATCCACATGCCTTCTTACATCGAAATAGGCGAATACGTGTGTTATCGCGTGACAAATACAAGATCGTTTCAAAATGTTAGCCATGCTAGAAATTCAAAGTGCTATAAATCAACCATTTTTTAAGATATAAACAAAAGAACAAATTTTCAGAAACAAAATCTGCTCCGGAATCTTTGTATCAAGGCCAAACGCATAAAAAAAATCTTTTTCATTTTCCAATTTTTCAATACCTCATTTTAAATTTTAAATTTAATTTTTTTTTAATGGCAACCCTTTTGAAACAAAATGGCGAATGAAGCTGGCCAACAAAACTCGGTCGAGACATTGGTATGTACTATGTACAGACCAAGTTACATCCAAATCGGTTCATAAATACGCCTGTTATCGTGTGACAAAAATCAGGTCGTTTTAAAATGTCAGCCACAATAGAAATTAAAAATGCTATAACTCAGCCATTTTTTTTAGATATAGACTAAACAAAAACTGTTCCGGAATCTTTGTATTAAGGTCAAACACATACGAAAAAAATCTTTTTCATTTTCCAATTTTTTGGTATCTCATTTTAATTTTTTTATTTTTAAAATATTTTTAAATGGCCGCCATTTTGAAACAAGATGGCGGATGAAGCTGGCCAACGAACTCGGTCGAGATATTTGTATGTACTATGTACACACCAAGGTACATCCAAATCGGTTCATAAATACGCCTGTTATTACGTGAGAAAAATCAGGACGTTTCAAAATGTCAGCCACGCTAGAAATTCAAAATGCTATAACTCAGCCATTTCTTAAGATATAGACGAAACAAAAACTGCTCCCGAATCTTTTTATCAAGGTCAAACACATAAGAAAAAAATAGTTTTTCAATTTTCAATTTTTTAGTACCACATTTCAAATTTAAATTTTTCTTAAAAATTTAAATGGCCGCCATTTTAAAAGAAGATGGCGGATGAAGCTGGCCAACGAACTCGGTCGAGACATTGGTATGTACTATGTATAAACGAAGTTACAGCTAAATCGGTTCATAAATACGCCTTTTATCTCGTGACAAATTTCAGGACGTTTCAAAATGTCAGCCACGCTAGAAATTCAAAATGCTATATCTCAGCCATTTTTTAAGATATAGACGAAACAAAAGCTGCTCCGGAATCTTTGTATAAAGGTCAAATACATAAGAAAAAAATATTTTTCCATTTTTAATTTTTTGGTACCACATTTCAAATTTTAAATTTTTTTTTAAATTTTAAATGGCCGCCATTTTGAAACAAAATGGCGGATGAAGCTGGCCAACAAACTCGGTCGAGACATTGGTATGTACTATGTACACACCGAATTAGATCGAAATCGGTTCATAAATACGCCTTTTATGGCGTGACAAAATCCAGGACGTTTCAAAATGTCAGCCACGCTAGAAATTCAAAATGCTATAACTCAGCCATTGTTTAAGATATAGACGAAACCAAAACTGCTCCGGAATTTTTGTATAAAGGTCAAATACATAAGAAAAAAATATTTTTCCATTTTTAATTTTTGGTACCACATTTCAAATTATTTTTTTTTTTTAATTTTAAATGGCCGCCATTTTGAAACAAAACCGCGGATGAAGCTGGCCAACGAACTCGATCGAGTCATTGGTATGTACTATGTACACACCGAATTACATCGAAATCGGTTCATAATTACGGGAGTTACAGTGTGACATAGGTCAGATATATATATATATATATATATATATATATATATATATTTTGAATGGAGGGTGGTTTCGGGGTATGGGGGTCATGATCGATGAAAATATACCAAAATTTTTTGAAATCGCTTTCCTCCGAACGGCTGCAATAGGTAGCTTTTTGTAATGAAAGCTACCTAAAAATTCATTTAATACATCGATTAGTAGTAATACATTTTAGAATGCGTTATAAATGCATTACTTTATCATGTTCTAAAAGCATTATGGGTTACACAAAACAAAAATATTTTTCAAAGGATGATTTCTTTTACCTTTGTATCTTTTCAGCTTTCTTGACGTTGTGTGTGTGTGGGGGGGGGGGGGATTTTAAAATTCGGAAATATTTCTATATTCCTATTGTAAGATCATTATATTTGTACATTTCTTAATTCTACAAAATACTAAGAAAAATATTTAAAATCAATAATTTGAGTGGGGGTTATGAATATAGCACAAAATCCCTATAAGTTCAAATTTAATTAATCCATCTAAATCCTTCAATCCTTCTAAAATCCTTCTAAAATGTATTAAATGATTTTGTAAATCTTCTAATATAGTTTCAAAAATTCATGAAAAATGCTTTAGAAGATAACATTTTCATGAATTCATTATTCAGTAAATAAAGAGTTAACCATCAATGTTAATGAAATAAACATGCTTGTATTTGAGTAAGTTAATTGGATGATAACTCTCATCAGGTGTTTCAGCATCCTATATTTTTAGGTGCGTTCGTAATTATATAAATACGTATCACGTATAGTCGTCGTCTGATCCGTCCGTCTGTCCGCATATAACCGCTCAAAAACTACTCAACCGAATGACTTGAAATTTATTATGTATAATCGTTGCAGAATTTTGTCGAGCCATTTCAAAATTTTATCAAAATCGAATCAAAACTTAAAACGATATTAATAAAAGTTTTCTTCATTCTATTAAATCCTATCATACTTCATTAATTCAATGATACCCCGTAATAGGTAATGATTCTAGGTTGTCATGGTGATGACGCCCTATTTAAAATGGAATCCTATTATTTCCGTATTACTGAATTTAATATATAGAATGGTAATAAATTTTGTATTCATGCATTTTTGCATAAGAGTGCAACAGCTATCGCACCAAGATCTGAATATTTATAAAACTAGTTATAGTACGAACGTACCTTTTCCACGTTTGACATACAATTTCGGACTTGTTATATATTCACTAGCGCTCTTTCCAAACAATTATCCTCTCTCCGGCAGGTTTCTATAACATTCACAACAGGAATCTACTAGAAAGATTATTGTTTGGAAATAGTGGTAGCAAATGTATAGCAATTATAGGACGCTACTATCCTTGCTTTTAATGGTTGAATTAGGTAAAATAAAATATACTGAATATAAGATTCTCTAATAAAAAGAAACACTTCTTTTGTAGAGAGACAATTTAAAGGAAAAGAAAGGAAAAGAAGAAATGAAAAGAAGAAAAATACGCAATAAAAAGTATAAAAGGAAATCTATAATATTATATTCGATATATTTTAGATTTATAATACAGTAATGCCCTTTTATTCGTTTCCGCAAAGTACTATGAAAAATACATACAACAAGATTTGTCTGCCATTTTTATTTTCTAGCTTTTAATGCTTCATTTCTCTGTGAGGTTCGTTTTTATTTTTTTTTTTTTAAGTTATTCCAATCCAAGATTTAAATATCATATATTTTTACAAATTATGCTAGCCCTTTAGTATGAATTTAATTAAAATAGCATTCATATCTATGCTTTAGTTAATTTGACGGTAACATTTCATAGTAAAAGGAAGTGGAATAATAAAAGACGATATATATAGTTTATAAATGGACGATTTCAATCAATTATATAGAGAACAATTTCAAAAAAAAAAAAAAAAAGAAGAAGAAGAAGAAGAAGACATGTGCGCAGTAAAAAAAGCAAATAAAATTAAATCTAATGTGATTGCATTTGAAATATTTTCGATTTATAATAATATATAACTTCATTTTACATTTCAGTAATGTACGATTAAATATAGGTGTACAATATTTTTTCTGCATTTATATGTTTCTACACTGTAAGTTTCCTCTCTATTTATACTTTATTGCTTTAGTTACATTAAAAATGCAAAAACAATATACTTGTGTATTTAATTTTCATTGAAAATGTAACATCGTTTTACTTCTGATACATTTTACGTATATGTTTTTATTGTTAATCTTTATTATTTTATCAGTTTAATTTCCTTTACGCGTTACTAATATAATAGATAACTAAACTTTCCTTTCGATATTATTATTTTCCGAACACATAGTTTAAGAAAATTATTGTAGTTATGACGTGCGTGTGTATTTATGAATGAACACGATAACACCCAAACGGTACTTCCGATTGAACTCCCATTTGGCAAACAGGTTATAGACGATTGTTCCAAGAATTGTGAAGATTTTCGTGAAACTTGACAAAAGAATTGGATATTTCATTCATTTTTAAACCATTTTCAACCATTTTGCGGTCTAATCTATAGAAAAAATCACCAAGGAAATGTGACAGAGTATAAGTGATAAATATCTCGGAGATGTAAGAAGTGTTAAATGAACAGAGGTAACGTCTCAAGTATCAAAACGGGAGGTCCAGTGGTCGAATCTAGACAATTTCATTGTGTCATATAAAATTGATAAAATAATATATTTTATTTTATTTTGCTTGTTACGTTCTAAACACGTATGCCAGCGTTTCAAAAGTCAAGTTTAGAAACTTTTTTCTCATTATCTCTCCTATCTAATCATATTCTTTCCCTCTGTACCCCATTAAGTATCTCTTTAATATTTCTCTGCCATCAACCGAAAATAAAATAAATTTTTTTACCATTTTTGAAAACTGAACGTTCCATAGATGCAAAATTTTTTTAATTTGGTTTCATCGATTCATTGCACCACACAAATTTGGGGATTTCTTCACACATCCTCCCCCTTCCCCATGTCGTCTCAGGCGATTGATACCTGCCCCTCTGTTGTGATACTACCTTTTTTTTGCGACTGTTACTTTAGACTAATTTTATGTGCAACTCATTTTTTTGTAGACTAATTTATCGTAACTAATTTTATCTGGTACAAATAAAAGAAAAAAAAAGAAGTGAATTTTCACAAATTTCGGACGCAATGAAGTTTGCTGGATCCTAACGTTTTACCTTCCGTTTTGGAACTGGAGACGTTACCTCCCCGTCGCTAATGCTTGATGGCATCGCAATAATATTTTTCACTTATGGTGCATCGCATTTCCTAAAGGACTTTTTTTTTAAGAATCGGTGGCAAAAGAGTTTGGAAATGGTTTAGAAATGAATTAAATGCCTAATCCGGCCGACTTTTACGAAAATCTGTACAGTTCTTGCAACAGTTGTCTATAATCATAGTTGCCAACCTCCCGAATTTTGTAATACGAATATTTTTATGCAGAAATATTTGTTTTTAGGATCGCACAATTTCTTCAATTAAATAAAGTGAAACATTTTGTAATAATTTACTGGTATTTAAAAAATCGGGAGGTTGGCAACTATGCATAACGCTACGTATTCGCCAAATGGGAACGCAATCGAAAATACCTTTGAGAGTTAACGCACACACACAAATCATGATTCTAATAATTTCTTCACGCTATGATTCGGAAATTAAAAATTTAGATATGGTTTGTTACCTATTGATTTAAAGACTTTTAAACAGTCAAGATATTGTCTGCTTTCAATTCATGCTATTCCATTTCACAGTAAAGAGGAAAATATATCTAATGCTACTTAAATAAAAATACACATTTTATATAAATTTTGTTATGCTCATTGCAAATAATGCCTAACTATTTTCATGTTTTAGATGTCACAACTTATTAACTCGCCCTTTTCCTCTCACATTATACCACTTTACGTGGATACCCACCCTCTATTTTGAAGTGTTACGTAATTAGTGGATATCCGAGGCTAACGAGAAAGACAGGCTACCGCGGTGAATCCTATTCTTCTTTTTTTACAGACCGCTGGAGTCACGTGATGCTCGAATTCACCAATAAAGGTGTGCGAAAAGAGCATCACGTGACTCCAGCGGTCTGTAAAAAAAGAAGAATAGGATTCACCGCGGTAGCCTGTCTTTCTCCTTAGCCTCGTGGATATCACACTGCCCTCTGAATACAACGCCTACGCGCTGCCACAAAAATGGCAGGTTCCATGGCTGTCGTAGAGGTTTTTTTTTTTTTTGTTGTTTTTTTTTAGCGTTTGTATGGTCCCTAGAATTTGGACATCGGTATTTTCTTAAAGATTTCTTCGCCTTTATTTACTTTTTTTTTAAATAAGGTGAGGAAAACTTTTAGAATTTACTGGTGTTAAAACTCAAGGGGCCGTACAAACTCTGAAAAAAATTTGCCTTACGACAGCCTCCATTTGTGTCTCAGCACGTAGGCCTAGTGCTCAGAAGGCGGTGGATATCCCCTTGATTTTCATTGAGTTTTCTTTTTTTATTAACTCAGGTATGTCACCTAAAAATGAAATTGTGAATAAACAATTTGCAAGCAAATTATGGATAAACAAGCAATCATATAATGTAGAATTCTTATAAGTCCTCAGTCTAGTATCAGCAATAGTTATGTTGTTATCAATTCCTCTTATTCGGTTTCAGCTTTGTTCATTAATAGTTTGAGTAAGTATAAATGAAAAAATAGGATAAATAATTATCTTGATTGATCAGAAAATCGTGACTGAATCATTGGTTTGTTCACATCTTGTTAGTTACGTTATTAATGCAGCATTAATAATGTAAATTTACATATATAGTAAATAGGTGGGAACAGAAAACCTATTGAACACTAAAAAAATGCAGTGACTATATAAAGAATGTGCAGTTTTTCTGAAAAATGTATATATAACTTTATAATTCTTTGAAAGGAATTTCATAAAAATGTAAAAGTTAAAAAAAAAATTCTTAGTATTCAAGTTTCAAATGTAAAAAAATATTTCTAATAATGTGACACTGTAATGCAAAAAAGAACAGAAAATAAATACTTCAATTAACCTTCTTTAATACCTCTCAATGAAAAATAAAAGTACGAGAGTATTTCTAATTGTTGTCAGAAAACTCAAATCTTGCTACTGGCAAAAAATAAGTAATCACTGATTGAATCTCGGACATATTTAGAGTTTTTCGTTATATAGGCGCTCAAGGAATGAATACTGCTGATTTTCTTTTCTGTTCCTAAATTGGCAGTGTTAATTTAGGAATTCCTTGTTGGCAATAATCTGTGATATGTTTTTGAGCTGTAATTAAGAGATATTTTGCTTTAGTTTGGTTTTTTTCTCTGTTTCTTATAATATACCACATAAAATTAAAAGGGTTTTCTTTTCAAAAAATATTTCGCGACGACCACTATTTACTATACAGAAACAACTCAGAATTGTCTTTAACCCTTAATGTACTGAATTACAAATTCATGA